>VZDJ01007754.1:12179844-12633255 GCA_008694505.1 Cyanoderma ruficeps
TACAAAAAGAAAAAAAAAAAACCCAGAAAAAAAACCCCAACACACCAAAAACCTCAAGAAGGTTCTTTCTTATGATTCCAGTCATATTCTTAGTTTTCATATAATAAGAATATACTGGGATATATAATAATATATATACACACATATATAAAATATACATAATATATACTATATACTGGAATCAAAATGTGAAAAGAAAGCTCTAGAGCTGAGTATTCATACAATTCACCTGAATTAGGTGGAGAAGGGGTCAATGTCACCCCTGAAAAATCTGCTTTTACAAAACAATATCTTTAAAAAAGCTACCATGGACATTTTGTGTTTAAATTTATGATATTAAAGTAAATTTCTGTTTATTTTAAATTGCTTTCTCTACTAAATTACTTTTCCATAGGCATTTGGAAGGCTGTGCTTCATGTAGGTAGCATGGAAAAATAATTCCTAAGAACATATTTCCCTCAAGGAGAATAAAATGCAGCAATTTACTTCTACAGAACTTTTCTGGAATAATGCTCACTTAAAATTCAAGCACACAAAGAGTTACGTGAAAATCATCTGGATATAAAGGGCTAATTCAGAAATCTATTTTAAAAATGGGTTTAAAACTGTGTGAAGTAAGCAGCGCTTGGTTTTGGTTTCTTTTTTTTCTTCCTCCAACTTTAACCTTAAGGAACAAGCATTGAGAAAAGCTCAAGTTTGGACCTCATCCAAAATATGAAAATAAAAAACTAAGGGAATGAGGAGAGCATGTCTGAGTTATACTCCTGAAGTGTAACATGTCTTTTTCCCTTCCACTGGGGGCACATTCTTAAGCAAATCAACAGCAGTGGACAACTTTATGAATCTTAAGAGAGCTGCAACCAGCTGATGAGGCCCCAGAGAGTTCTCAAAAAATTGTCCCAAAGGAGCCATGAATGATGGTAATACTGCAGTAAAGAATATTACCAGGCTGGGGTGCAGGACTGACAAGTGTTTTGTCTGGGGAGCGTTTCTGAGGCGCTTACCTCCTTTGAAGTCTCTTGGCGTCAGGATGAATGCTAGCTGTCCTGGGGCTGCCATCCCTTTGAGGGGAGGGAGATACGGAGGAGCCCAAAGGTTCTCTTCTAAACACAAGTCCTTACTGCAAGCTGGCCAAAAGGTCCCTGCAATCAAAGAAATCATTGTGGTTTTGCATGTGGCGCATTTATGTCCTTTCATCAAGGTTTGTCAGCCATCTAACATGTTCAACCACAAAGGAAAAAATAAAGGCATCAGCTGGGTAGCCAATGCAGAATAGAAACTAAGAGAAGAACTGTTTGTTCCAGTTTGGACTCTGTGAAGTCCATGAAAACCACAGGTAACATGACACTTCAGACTAAGCAGAACCACCTCAGTATACAGTATTTTATGCATGTATACATGTATTAAAAAGCTGTTTGCCTTTGGAATGATCCTCCAATGCTCTGGAATGCCTGCCTTCTTCACGTCTCAAGAAAAAAATCACATTTTAATCCCTAGACATACATACTAGTCAATTCTACTATCTAATGCAGTAGACACCCTTCAAAATGGCAATTACCTCTTGTAATCACCACAGCAGTAGACACTTAATCTTTAAATGCATCCTTTTTGCCATAAGCTAGTTGTACCAGAGCTTGCAGAGCCACTTGCTTGCAAAAAAACCCACAACAATGAATGTTCTGTCACAGCGCTGAAAAAAGATTCCTTCTGCAGAGCATTTAGCAGACTTCTGTGTTTGCATGCCAACATGCTAAAGCCACGAGCTCCATGTTTTTCCTAATGTGAGTCATCTCTAACAGTGTCCATATTCACAGCCTCCTTGGCACATTTCCTGGGCACATGCCCTTCCACCATAGAAATTATCCTTTACAGCCCAGCTGTCACAAGCCTAGGCGTGTCATATTAAGCACATGATTTCCCAGAGCTGCAAACTAGTGGGCAATCTGGATCTGTAACTTCTACCAAAGTATATTACAGTAGAAGCACTGTAGACACATATAGANCAGTAGAAGCACTATAGACACATATAGACATATATTTCTTGAATTGGCTGCAAAACCAGCTCCTAGCTAGTAAATTCAAGAAGCTTGCACAACAACAGAAGAACAGCACACATTTCACTTCATAAAGGAATGGGTAACCACTACTTTGGAATACTAAATGTACACAAACCCATGCTGTTCCTCTTCCCACCTGCCTATAGCCACTTTCCTTTCCCTTGCTTTATAACACAGTGGGGGAAAACTGAAAAATCCTGTCCCTTACAGCCTTTTAACTCTTACGGTTTTTATTCTTAGTGGGACTGACAAGATTCATCCTTCTCTTCCCTGTCCACGAGGTAAATAACCACTTCATAACAATATCTACCAAGCCACTGTCTTATGGGGGAAAAAAACCCTAACTGCTAACTGAGGTAAATCTTCTCCTGTGAAGTCCACTTACAGAGACGTACAAAGATTAATGAGTGACTTACATAGTCCTATGACAATCCCAACAGACCACCTACTCACCCTTTAGAAACAGTCACCAAGAAGCCAAAAATATAACACAAAAATATAACTCATAATCAAAGTTCCAAATGGAACTGAATTTTACTGAGTGATACTGGTTATCGGTGAACTGTACAAGGTCCCAAAACAGAAAACTGAAAGCTAAAGCGAATCAAGAAATTGGAACAAAAACAAATTAGCCTTAGTTCACAGAATTCTTTTTCTTAGATAAATTGCATTACATCTAAAGCAAAACTAACCAAAGAACTTTGGAGCCAATGAATACTGAGATTAGCAATTTCCCCCCATCAAAATGTCACCCTACACCTGTGTATCTTAAACCTTCTTCACTGGAGTAGTTCAGATCAATAGGACTCAGGGGGGTTATAATTACTCCCTTCTCTATGCCAGAAACCAAATTCCAACAGCAAACGTGAGGCACAAGAATGCCGCCTTCTCCATTATCCAAAGATACAATTGCTCTAATGTTTACATCTGTTCCTGTTTACCCATTACATCAAATTAAATTCAAAATGAAAGTTACAAATCAGATTTACTTCTTAGCCCGGACATCAATCCATTTATCGGTTTAATCCCTTTTTTTCCCCACTTATCACAACTTCCAACATCTTCTGCACCCCTGCTCTGCAGCCTATCAAGCTATAACCCTCTTTTCCTACCCTTTTTGCATACACATGCTATTAAATTCCCTACTCTCTTTCTTTACAGAACACACATAGGCCAATCCTTCTTCAAAACTCTTACTACTAATGGCATTGTTCACATACATCAACCCTACAATAGCTCAGGGTCTTCAGTGAGATTTCTGTCAAGCTCATCATTCCAGTCCCAAGAACACGTAATTTTTCTGGAAACCCCTTATTATTTTCCACTTTTTGTCTTTAAAAATTTCACCCTGACTCTAATTACAGGTAAAAACACTTTATAGTCACATAAATAATTTCCATTCTCCCGTCCTCTTTTATGCTTTTGTTTTGTTCTTACAAGTTGCTGTTTCAAGAAACTGTTGAAGGAAGCAGAAAGGGAGAAAGCTCAGTACCTTCAAATGATCATTTTTATCCCAACTGTTATGCAACGGCTTAGAATTTAATAGTATAATGAAAGAACTTTAAGAATTTGCTTGAAAACACTGGCTACTGAATACAAAAACTGCAATGTTTTAGAATTACTACAGTCCCTAAACCTATTCACTGAGAAACTTCCCTTTTGAAGCTCAGTATTTCTGAGTCTAACAAACTTTTTCCAAATAACAATTTTTGGATGTTCAACATTCAACCATTTAAAAATGCTCACTAAGATGTTTTGCAAGATGCCATAATGTCCCTCAAGTGTAAAAAATGCGACTCTTCTGCTTTTATATCACTATGTGCATACCGAGCACAAGGACACACAGAGTAAGTAATTTGACCCAAAAAGCTGTATAAATGCCAAAGTATACTTAAGTAAAGGAAAGTTAACTGAGTAATACAGACTACCTAACATTCATATTAAAGGTGCAACAAAAACATACTACGTATGAGCACAAGATTATGATGGATGTAGGTAGAGAAGTTTTCAACCAAAAATGTTTTAGAGGTACAGGAGAACATCAGATCAATAGGCTGGGAGCCACCTGATGGCAGGACTAATCACATTCTAGATTAAAAGCTTTGTGCCAGGAAGTCTATTGAGCAAAAAAAATGGGGAACTAGCCCACAAAACTAACGCACCTAAGCCTGGGCATAAATACATACACTCTTTTTTCAGCTCTACTGCTGGCTGATGGAAGAAGCTCCATAAACAATGTATTGGCAATGGGCTTGCATAAAACTTTAGACTAATCTGAATCATCAGTGTACAATGATATCCTTAAGACAAAAGATTTAAAAACATAAATAAAAAATAGGTGATTACTCCCCTGCCTACTCAGTGAGCTGAATCACTTCACTGAAAGTTCCAACAGCCCCTGTGGCCACTTGCAAGGCAGAGTTGGACTTCCCCTTTGCAGCAACAGCAGCAAAAAGCTTGTATCTCAATGCCACATTAATACTCTCTTTTAAATTATTTCAGAGGCCTGCAGCAAGAAGTGTAATAGTTAACACACAAGTTACAGAAGGACATTTGACACAAGATTACATACAGTTAGAAAGCAATGCTACGTCATCCTGATCTGTATGGTCAAACTAAATACAGGGCTTCATCTTACAGCTAATCTAGAAGTAAGCCATTACCAAAAACTGTGCTACTTTTCTCTCCCCCCACCTCCCAGGTTTTAGGCCACCCAAGTCTACCATTTTTTAATTTATATTTTCTTTGCACCTGACCTAGCAGTTCTGTAGACACAAGTCAGAACTGGCTGATCTGTTAGTGTTCGGGATTTGCTCCTCTCAAGAGCCAGGCTGTTTTTGGTAGGGACGGGAGAAGATGCTTAGGAAACTTGTTTCCCCGGTGAACCAAGTCATGATGCAACCAACAGATCCAACACAAGTAAAATGGCAGGAACATGTAATCAGGATGAGGAACAAGATACTGCTGCTGCCTATTTTTCATGCCTGTTAGATCTGCCTAAAAGCAGGTATTGAGATGTGAAACTACACACACACACCATACAGAAGCCAGCAATCACAGCAGCACAGAGGCAGCTTTTAAGGCCATCACAAGGACAACACAAACATATTACTTCCAATAAATGACATTTTACATTAAGCTTTCTAAATTTTTATTTAAAACAAGGTAAGAATAACATGATACAGTTAAGTATTTACACAAAATACAAAATACAGTTACTACAGACTCTCAGTTTTCTTTGAGATATACCAGGTGATGCTTCCCAACCTTGATATATTTGTACAGTAAGAATTATTTAGCCATAAAAGGCTAAAAGTGAAGAACTGATGAACAGCAAAATTCTTGAAGTCACCATTGTTTGCTAGGCAGATTTTTTAACAGATGTGAAAAAATAGGACAATATGATGCAGATTCCAGAAAGTGCTAATAATCCCTTTGACTGCTAAAGGAAAACACTGGAATAACATGTTTCTAAAACTACAACTGGAAACAGTACCTTTGAATAAAGACAATGCAAACAAGGGACGTTTTTCTCATTGAGAGCACAGCAAATGACTACAGGGAAAGACAGAAGTAGTACAGACTATGGGCAACAAAGGTACAGAGTTCAAGCCAACACGTCTGAAATAAGAAGGGACCAAGCTACTTTAAATATGACAACAGGATTTCACAGCAAAACAACATGACCCTAGAAACAGAGTTTATGGGTTCTCTGGCATCCTTTTGCTTTTGTCTTATTTATGGCTACAAGGGGTTCTACCAATGGAAGATTTCTACTCATTCTCTCAATCAGACTGACAAGGTCTGAGAGCCTGTCAGAACCGTTACAGAAACCTTCCTGATACCTCCCTCTGAGCAGTCCAGCCAGATGTCACCTCCACATTTACTATGGACAAATGAAGGCAACACTCATTCAATTTCTCTGCAGGCTAGGGCTGCCTAATGAGAACCAGGGGTTACCAGGGTTCAGAAGAATAAGCATACCAGAACACGAGCTGGCTCACAGGAAAGTGGGCCTCATTTTGTTCTCAACATTGCCACAATAACAGAATTTGCAAGCCCAGCCTTCCTCTCATTCCAGCTGCATGAATTCCTACCGGTGAAGACAATTCCTTCTAGCTTTGGTCAAGAGAATGAAGAAGGCATTTCAGCGCCTCAACCCCTCACAAAATGCAATGATGACAACATGGCAGCAATTGTAGCAGGAAAAATGAACGATAGTTACAGCTCTTTTTCATTTAATCCTGCCTAAATGAGTCCAGGGAAGGACAATGGGGCTAGGGAACGGTGTGGAGCACAAGTCTCATGAGGATTGCGTGGGGTAGGTGGGGGAGAAAAGGAGGCTCAAGGAAGACCTTATTGCTCTCTACAGACACCTGAAAGGAGGCTGCAGTGAGGTGGGGGTTGCTCTCTTTTCCCAGGTAACAAGTGACAGGATGAGAGGAAACAGCCTCGAGTTGTACCAGGCAGAGAAATTTCTTCACAGAAAAATTTCTTCAAGAAAGGGTTGCAAAGCATTGGAACACAGTACCCAGGGAAGCAGTAGTCACCAGCCCCGAAAGCGTTCAGAAAACGTGAACACATGGTTTAATGGTAAACATAGCAGTCATGGAGCTGTTTATGGCTGGGCCTCATCTTGAATGGTCTTCTCCAACTTTAACAATTTTATGACTCTATGGTTCCAACGCCCATCCAAAGTTCAGGGACTGGAGTTTGCAAAAGTCAGGTGTGCAAGGGCACGAGCTGCTGCTGTGGGGCTGGGCACAAAGCACAGTGACAGATCATCAAGAAACTACTCACATGTTTCACTTCTCCCTGTGCTGAGGTCCCTGTTGCAGTAGACTCTACAGTCTTAAAGTTAAGCAGAAAAAATCGCTATTCATCTCCCACCCCGAGAAGCATGATGAAACCTGCCAAAGGCTGCCTGCTATATCAAATGACAACAGAATTCACCAAGTTCATTAACTTCTGGCTGACCCACAGAACACACTTAAAGTCACGTCAGTTCAGAGATGCTCGTAAATGTTAAAATAAACCAGTTAAACCTGTAAAGCAAAAGAACATCAACTTTAAACTTATTGAAGTCCCACACAAACACCCACATTCCAAGTTATATTACCTAGAATATTCAACACATCCACATTAAAGTTCATAAGTCTCCTAAAGCATTCAAGCTCAGGCTTCTTTAAATTCAGCAAATACTGGTCTAAAAAAACCCAAAAACCTGCTAGTGGCAAAAAACCCACCTCATATAAGCTGTTTAAATATTTAAGCTGTCTTCCTGTTAAAACAGTACATGAGATTATCAGATGAAATTTGCTTATCTTGACCACTCAGCAAGTACATCTTGTCATATTTTGGCATAACTAATTAGAAAGCACTAAACTATCAGCACTTAAACACAGAAGGGCTTTCCTATATACATATTGAGTCACTTCCAATCTTCTCTGAAAAAACAAAACCTAACCTGAACTTCAGTCATTTTCCGGAATACAGGCTTTCCAAACCTTAAACTGTTCCTGGGAAGCTCTTTACTGACTGCATTGCAGTTTTCCAGCCCACGGTGAACTGGCCGTGTTATTCCAAGTGTCACTGATCCTGTGTATACCAAAGCCCTAACCAACACAAGACTTGCTACAGCTCAGCCACAGCACTGTTTACCAACCTCACATTCATGTGATCACCAAAAATAAAACCACAGATTAATTTCAGAATCACCATTTTTCGTAAATAATTTCACGTTCTTGCTGGAGTTCATTTGCCAGAACTCATTGTACAACACAGTTCAGTGAATTAAAAGCACTTTTGTTTTTTATTAGGGTAGACTGTGTCACTCATAAAAGTTAACCAGAAGCTATTTTCTGTGTTCTTGCTGGCTACAGAAACACCAGCTTGACTTTCAGCAGTAGGTATCTGACGCTGTTTTGCACCACAACAACACAGACTCTGAACTACAGAAGGCTGAAATTACTCCTTTATTTTTGGAATGTGTCTCTCTTATATACTATTTTACACAGACCAATTTGATTGGTGACAAAAAGGCAAACGTCTTCAATCACATTGGTCAGACCAGAGGGACATCAAGAAGAATTCCCTCCTAGGGAAAGCAATTAATAACAAAGTTATAGTTTACAAAAACACCTCTCCTGTTTACAGAAAATTCCCTGGGAAAAGAATTTCAGAAAACCAAAACATCTCAGGCACGAAACCAGGGCTACAGGTATCTTACATCCTAGACATGAAAAAAAAAGCCATACGGGTTTTATGTAACATAAAGCCTAAAGTTAAAATAATTGGCAACTATCCTTTATGAACCTTCTACCACTGCTTCCTATGAACTTTTTTTAAAGAATTCTTAAAATATATTTATAAAATGGATATTTGAGTGTGTGAAATAAAGGAGGAAATATACTCTAAGTCTTATTCTTCCTGGGTCAATATATTTAAACAGTTCAAAAGAGGGTATTCTTTGAAGCTCCAATATGTGCTAGAAAAATAAATTTGAAGGATGAAGAAACACAAGCTTAGAGACAGTCATATTTTTTAAAATACAGTAATATTTTTAAAAATACATACTACAAAACTAGTTCAATACTGGTTTGATATCATCTGGACCTAGTTAAAATGGATGATGAAACTACTTATAAATTATTTGCTCTGCCACTACATACATATGTACAGAAGTCCAAGACGAGGAAATGAAAGAATTTTTAACATATACATACATATCAACACACTGATCTCAGCTTTTGATCATATACACTTATTAACCTAAGCCTTGAGTGTAATGTACATATACATATATGCAAAAAAGTCAGGGGTCTTTAATCTTCAATGTTTTAAATATAAACACATTAATTTGCTCATATATTTCTAAATAAGACAAAACCAAGAAATATAAAAACATCATTAAGTTATAATAAAGTAATACTTAAAGTTATTAACAAAACTGAAGAAACATTACCAGAGAGACATTTGAATCTTGAGAATAAAACTGATTTCAAACAACAAGGAGAGGAGAAACAACCATAGAACCAAATCTAACTAAACTCTTGAAAAACTGGTAAAGCAGAATAAGATGCAAAAAGCAGAGCTGACAAGCTTCTAGAGCGAAAAAGTTCTAGAATAAGTAGCATAGCAATACTTCCTAAGAGTTCCAGCACAGCAAAACTCAGAAGAGACAGCAAAATTCAGCCAAATTTTAAGAAATTTTTAAAAAATTAACAAAACCAAAAGAATCCCTAATCCATTACAAGGAAGAATATGGATGCTGTTAATCTAAAGTCTAATCAAGTAAATAGACCCCGAGAAGTTTCATGAATTAATTCTATAAGGATGTAAAAAAACTACTCTTCTTCTGTCCTTGGAACATTTAATCAGATCATAAAGGAACAGATGAACCTTTCATTTGGGAGACAGCAAGAAACATTAATACAGGTTTTTAACACACCATGGCAGATAAGGAATGGCAATCCCTGTAGATATCTGCATCCATGTAAACCATGAAACTGCAATTTACTTTTACAGCAACACTGCAGTTACTTACTATATCCTATAGCAGACAAAAGACCTTTTTTTCCCAATAGAATGGGAATATTAAGACACTGTATTTAAAAATGCAATGCCTTTAGAAAAGGGCATTTCCATTTCTGTTTTATACAAATACATCTTGATTTCTGACAAAAAGATATACCACAAATAAATTTATATTCGGCATGACAACCTAAACTGACACCACTTCACTATTGCCTTTGGTCTATTTGCATGAGCTCTGATTACAGCAACTGCACACAAACCTCCAACAACAGATCTACAGAAAAATGTCTAGAGGGAATGCAAGACTTGCTTTATGAGAACAATAAGTTGCTTCTTATTTAAGACTCACTGTGCTAAAGCAGTAATATTTCATATTAACAGATATGGCTTAGTTTCTGGATATGAAAGAACAATTTGCTATAAAGCAAACACATTTCTAAAATATTTAATTAGGATATGCAGAGAATTGCAGAGTAAGAAAATTTAACAAGGCTTTTGGGTGTATCACACTATTCTAAGTAGAATCTAGAAATTAAACAGCAACAAAGTAACTTTCATTTACTCATTAAATTGTAATAGTTATTTCAAGCTGTCCTACCACATCCATCACGCAGTAGGCACCAAGAGCTTGGCAAGCTCTTCTCACATCATCTCAAGACAGCAAGAGGCCTCAGGCAAGCCCAGCAGTATATATAAGCCTTCTAAAATTTCAAGCAACAGGTTCCTGAACAAAATGGCATATAAAATCACATAGCTTAATGGAAGAAGGTGTGGAATAACACAGAATGAAGAACAATATAAAGATTTCTCAATGACAGATTATTTAGTTTATTAAAAAATAAACAAATATTAAAATTCTCAAGCCCAAAACATTCTGCCTACCTAGAGAATGAACAGCAATTCCAAAACCCATTTCAATCTGTCTGCCAAAATAATTAATAGAAAATCAAATTAGGAGTTCCCTATAAACAGTACCTCTTTCTATCCAACATCCACCAGAAACATGGTTGACACGCATGAGGCTGCACAGACTAGAGGATGGTAATTGGTGAAGTGGCTGGCAATATAAACTGAGATCCTACTGTTTTCCTACTTGCCTACTTCAAAGAAGTTTGTCCTGCGACAAGACATGATTATCTTTCTCATAATTAGTGCTAAACTGTCCAATCACAGTAGAAAAAATGTCTCCTAATCACTCAACACATGGAAAACAAATGTGTTGAACATTTCTCAGTGACAGATTATCTGCACTGTCAGAAACAGAGCTAAAAGATGGTCAGACCCTTAGGACTACATATGGCAGTCCTGGCTTCCAAATACAACAGAGACCTGCAGCAAATAAACTTAAGAGTTCTAGCCAAGAATATGAACCAGTTCATTTAAATATTAATCGTATATGTGTGTGTGTATATGCGATGACACCTTATCTCTATCTGCTAACAAGACCTGATTCTTATTTTAGAAAGCAAATAGACCTGCAAAATGTTTCCTTTGCAAAGATTCTACCACTTCAGCATCACCTAATAACCACCACACATTAATTTTTAACAGCATAAAGAAATGAGCTTTTCGTTTTGAAGACCAAAAGTTCTGTTGTACCAAGTGTCTTACAAACAACACACATTCACAAAAGAACTGAAACAATGAGTACATGAGTAGTTGCACATTCTACTAACTGTAGAAAGAGCTGTACTTCACTGCAAAAGAAATTGAGTCACACACAGTCACTATTGGTGCAGTGTCTTAGAAAGCTGACACAAGTTGAACTGCACTGAACAGAAAAAGGGATGTGGAAGGTATCAGAGGGTCCCCCTTACAACAATAAGCACAAGCATCCCAGTTGACACTTGGACCAAGCCAAATTCATTCAGAATACACAGCCCTACAGTCTCCTCTCACCTTCCATAGCCCTACAGTCTCCTCTCACCTTCCATCAGGAAAAGCAACCGCTGCCATAACACGTTCAAAAAACATCAACATTCACTTAGTTCAAATTTGAACACTGGATGTTCTTTTTCAGCCTTATTGTAATTATACCTTTTTAAAACTAGTAAGGTTTTCCCATCAGACTTTCTCTTATCCTCTAAGAGCTAATACCTCTTGCTGGTTTCTCAAGTGGGCACAAACAACACCAAGGGTAACTAGAAACCATCACATTCCATTTCAGGGCTCTGGAGATGATGGTCAAGGGTCTGGAGGCCCAGGTAGTCCTTCCCTTGATTATGTCAGTTTGGGTAAATGACAAGAGGAGAAGTAGATGGATTTACAAAGTCAACCAGCTGCACCACTGGTGCTGGTAACAAGGCTTTGGTTTAGGACTCTGCTGACTGGGAAAGATGGAACCCACCTCACGAAACAGGTCACACAAGGCTTTGCCAACAGAATGGACAACCTGGTAATGTGAGCTTTGAACCAGGAAAAGTGGGAGAAGAGGAAAGGACTGTATGACATTCCCTTGCACCCCTACTGAGACACAGACACACTCAAATACCTCTGTGAAGTGTTGCCACACCAATGAAGGCAGTATAGGGGACAAGCAGCAGGAATTTGAGATCTGTGTGCAGTCACAAGGCTTTGATCTCATTGCAATTACCAGGACATGATGGGACAACTCACACAACTAGAATGTCACAGGGAAGGGCTACAACTGTTTAAGCAGACAGACCAGGAAGGAACAGTGGTGCAGTTGCCATATTTCATTTAACTATCAATCCTTGACAGTGTAATCTCAAAAACATTAGCAGAAGCCATGAGGAAAAACTGATCCAATTTACTGTGCTCAATTAACTGCCTTCTGATTCTTCTGAGAACAAACATCTAAGTCCAGTTCTGGTAACAGGTTATCAGGCCTAAAAACCATTACCAAAGCCCTTCACTGATAAGATATCCAAGCAAACTGGTTGAGAGCACAAGGAAGAAAGGAAAAACTCTCTTGAGTAATGCATCTCCCAGATCCAGAAAAAGTCCTTATTTCTTTGGAAATTAACTGGCAATCTCAGAAATTCAGAGATAAACCAGGGTCCCCCTTTCAGAACCTTTATGTCTTCGCTGATAAATAGAATACTTCCACAAAAGCACAAGCAGACTGAATTATTTTCTGCCCACTTCTAATTTCAAATCCTGCCAAGACAACAATCTCTTATCTGGATTCTCATCTCACTGTCATAAAAGAAAGAGCTATTGAGAAGGGAACAAAGTCTGCCCAAAGAATAAATACCAAAAGCTTCCAGATATTTCCACTACCTTCAAGATGTAATAAATCTTTACATTCATCCAATCAGAAATAACAATAACGAAAAGAAGAAAACCTAAACAAAAGAGCAAACTATCTGGCACACTCCAAATTGAATCCTGACAATAATAATATGGCAGTGGGAGGAAAGGGAAACAGAATCACAAGACAGCCAACAGAAACCTCTTCCATCATTAGCTTCACCTATGACTAATGTGCAAAATAATTTACTTTCACATTTTAATTTTTAAATCGCTCAGACCAAGGCTAGATTCAGTCTCCTCAAAAGGACAGCCTAAGAGCTTAGAATGATCAGGGATCAAATCTCGACAAAAAATTTCAAGCTTCACAAAACAGCTGATACTAATTGTTTTTAATGTTTTGATAATTCAAATGCAGACTTAGGTTGAATTTTCTGAATTTAAATAGCTCAATATTAAGAGATTCTAAATATATTAGAGCTCAACAAACTCATTTTATTTAAAGAGGTTTTTTGTACAGAAATAGCAACATATGTGCATTTTTTTCCTATTAAGTTCTGTCACATACTTCGCAAAATATAGCAACTCATTCTTTCTTTAGAGTTGAAAGGACAAAAATACATTTTTCTTCAGTCCAGGTTTGACAAACCTCACCAACAAAAACAGGCACGACTGGATAGCCTGGAAAAGAATTACTCGTAAAATCAAATCACCACCATCTGTGAGTATCTTACCTTTAAATAGGATCCATAATATTTAGTTACATATGGACTGTCACACTGACTCAACACCGTGATTTCTTGTTGGATATCTTCTATTTCATCTTCTGCTTCTTCTAGGTCAATGATTTTTATAGCAACAACTTTTTGAGTCCGATTGTCAATTCCTTTAAAAACTTCACCAAAAGACCCCTTACCAATTCTCTCCAGTTTTGTAAACAGTTCTTCTGGATCTGCCTTCAGAGTCTGTTAACAAGAAATATAAAGAGAAAAGTCACTCAATATTTATAACACTAAAACAAAATATGGTATTTTTAAAGGCTACAAACACTTCAAATCCCACAGATTCCTGTTTATCTAGCTACCTTTTTCTAGCTCCATAATTGTAATATTCTTTCTAAATCCCCTACATGTGCACACTGACAGGTTTATGTTTTGCTGTATATAAAGAACAAATTTAATGCTGTCCGTGTGTCAGGGTTTTATCCTATCTGGCAACAGAAAATGCTGCTACCTCAATTTGTTTTTCTTTGTCAATAAAGACTATCCAGAATGAAAGATTGTTGCAAAGATTTGGGTTTTTTATTAAAACCAAATAGATCAAACACCACTACCAATGAAAGCAAGCCTTTTGTCTAACCCTTTCTCTTGAAATTGGTTCCCTCCTAGATCCCAGAATCCATCTTTCGTATTTTTCTCATATCTTATCCTCATAAGGATTTCACCTGCTTTAGCGCACAGAGCACTATTTCCTTTTGCTTGATGTGACAAACAATCCTCTTCAATTTTCTCCTACTAAGGATCACCTGCATGGATTGCCATGCTTCCTCCTTCTCCCTGATGCCGAGGTTTTCTTAATCAGGATTTACTTATCGTTTCTTCTTCTCTCAGATGCATAAAATCATTCATTTCTAAAAAACATCCTGTTCCCAGCTTTCTTGATTTGAGCAGTCACGTAAAAGCCACGAGTGCTCACCTAAACATGCAAATGTAAGACTCAGGTGGACCACACTGCCACATTTGGTTTTTCTCCATTATTAAGTATTCAGCTTGCTACTGCTGCTCAGACTTCTCATTTTCAGTGCAGAGATGGTAAATTCCACAGCAAACCTTCTTAATCTAACAGCATGGAGCCTCATTAGCTAACAAAAAATACATATATCACAACTACAGGGGGATTGAACTGTATGACCTTCAAAGGTCTCTTTCAATCCAAACTATTCTATGATTAAACTGGAAAAGTCCTAAATAGAGGGAACAGTCATGAAATGAAGAAAGATAGGACAGGATTACTTAGAATCTTGTCCTTAAGAAATGAAACAAATACTTTAATAGACTTGTTTGTGTTTTTAAAAGGATGACACTTATGCTAGCTAAGTGAAAATACACTGTTGAGATAGAAAAAGGCTCATACAAGAATAATTCAGTAATGCCTAAATAATCATAAAACCACAGTTTATACTTAGCCCAACTCTGTAGTGGCATGAAGAGGGGAATGAGAATTTCTAGGTTACCATTGACAAGCACTGAAATAACATTTTCTTTAACAATTAAATTTAGCTTATAAAGCACCTCCCACCTATACTTTTCTGCTCTCACATCTCAAAGATTACATAATTAACCCATACCTTAAGAGGAAGCTAGCCTAGAACATAGTTTCTCTGGAGGCACCTAAATTTCACAGCTGAAAGAGGTGTTTTGAGGACCAGGTAGCTGGGACTGACTGAACCCAAAGATAAACCCACTTGGTTCTCAGAGCATTTTATCATCATCTGGCACAAACTGGGAGTACACAACAACTTCTAGTACTTTAAAGTCAGCTATAAGACATCACAGCTTCCACATAATCATTCCAGGAACACATCACCGGGGAGATCAGCCCAAAGCAAAAACACTCCAAGTGTAGCTACTGCAAGACTTCACCAGCCCCAAGAAACACCCCCTGCTTTATATCTTACTGATCCATCCTTTTATCCACCGTTTCAGGAAACAAACAGAAGGGCATGGGGTTATATCACCCTTTTGCCATTAAAGGAATGGAGCAAAAAGCAGCTTGTTCCTCCTTTAATTTCAATGTAATGAGAACAACATACTATTACACAGTATTGAACATTACACACATTATACATCTATAAATGCATATATATGTATCTCCCACTTGGAAACCAGACCGGGGCACTTCATGTTTTCCCACAAACAGTCATCCCTGAGCTGCACAGTAACCCTTACCAACACTTGCAGGGACATAAGTTCTAAGAGATCACAAAACTACAAACCAAATTGTGCATGCTGGTTCTTCTCATGCCTCACAGAATGCTCTGCTGTCAATATTTAAACCAGCCTTCTCTGAGAACTCTTAATGAATAAAAATAACCTTAGCATCTGCATCAGATATTTTCCCTAATGGAAAACAATTCTCTGTCTACGCTTTCATACATTCTGTGTTGGAATTTGAGATGATGTGCTGTAGAGAGCTGTGCACACCTAATCCATCCACACAAGCCTTGTAGCTTCCTTCACCAGCCACAGGAATCTGAGCATTACATCCTTACAAAGGCATCTGGGTAAGTCACAAACCAATTCCAGTTGCAGCTGCCTAAAAAATCCCATGTTTCACCTCCTGAGACTAAAAAGCCAGCACTGCTCAGTTGCAGTGCACTGCCCTTGCTCATAGGGAGAAAATGCAAGAGGTACCTGCCAGCATCTTTTTTGAATTCTGCTGGCTGTATGTATACACCCCCTATTTTCCCTTTTCCCCTTGAAAATCTATGACTATCATATATTAAAGGCCCTGGTTTCACAACACCACAGTCTTCAGAGACTTTCAGGAACCTCACAGCTTCTTTTTTACAGTGTCAAGCTTTTGGGATTCTAGTGTTAGGCTGGCAGTTTTATAAGGCAACTGTAAAAGAGAATTAACAATTACAGAATAGTGAGGAAGATAACTGTTCCTGGAAGACCCGAGAAAAAGGGAACAACTGTTTGATTTTTTATAATCAAAATTTTGCAGCCATTTTGAAATCCTAATTGTTCAGTAATAACTGGACTTAATGGGATCAAAATCATTATTAATAATAATGTTACTTCTGAAGTTTCCTGTGAAATTACTAATTATTAAACAAACAAACAAACCTTTCCTTCCCAGTTCACAACATTTGTAAATTCATTCCTTTGTTCTAAAATGCCATTCCTGAATTTTCTTCTGAGCAACAGGAGGTAGTTTCAAAAAAGGTAAGTTGTTTCAAAAAACCCAAACAACACACTCTTGCTCTGTAAGAAGGTCTCAGTTTTCTTCTCAGAACACCAGGTGTTTGAAATGAGAGCCTTAAACTACTGGCAACCTGTGCTTTTTGCAAAAACTAAGAGTTGGTCTCTTTATATGACCTGCTGTCTTTCAAAAATATAGAGATCAAGCCTCCAGATACATAATGAACTGCTCGAATCTGAAAGCTCATGAGTGGCCAATTCCCACTCATTTTTCCAAGATCACATCTGGAAAGGATTCTTGCCGAATTTGTTTGTGCTTGGTTTTGTAAATACTTCCAACAGAGACAAAATAAACAAACAGCTTTATAAATATTCTCTCTACACAACTACATAGAAAGAATTATTTCCACAGATACTGCCACTGTGGTTTTGCTGACTCTATCCCTGCAAACTTTTATTAAGCATAGAGTTTATTCCTACTAATATTAAAATAATGGGATCTGATAAAAGAACCTTCATTTAATGGAGCACATCAAATATTGCTAGAAACCACAGATTAGAACATCGGTGTCTGCTGCAAATGGGTAAAGCTAACCACCTTGATAAAGAACTAGATCTCTACCACTACCACATTTTTTTCACAGCTTATCACAGAATACACACTGCAACAAATCAAAAACAAATCATGGAGCATTCAGATTGAATGATTCCAGAACATTCAACTTTTGAATTACTTTGCTTTTTATTTTAAATAGCTTTTCACACTTCTGAACACAAACTGCAACCATCTTGTCTCACTGTCCAGCCTGTTCAGCCATGCAGAACAAAGTCCTTTTCACCATCAGCAAAGCCACTATTCATACAATAATTTGAGTAATCTCTCTGTACATTGGATTCATTACTTTTGACCCTAATCAGCCAGAAAAACATACACCATTTAAAATTAACTCTTCTTAGTACCTAACAACACTGTTGCCTACTTCTACAGCTTAAAAATAGTCCAATACATTCTCAGATCCTGTTTGTTCAATTTGGCCTCATGGTTCAAACTCAGCTGCAACCAACTAAATCAAATCACCCCTTCCTAATGCTCTGCATTTCCAACTAATGAGCTCCCAGACTTCTGCAAAGGCTCTTTGTAATACTCATACTTATGACAAGCTGTACTTTACGCTGTTTTGTTCAGTAATTCCAGTCCCCAGGGTTGTACAGCTCTTCAGCACTGCCTCTCACGTGTAACAGGTGCCTTTAAATTTTGTCTTTTTCAGGCACTGCCTTTTTCTATGTAAAGGTCACTTTTCAACCAGCAACTGTCGAGAGCAGTCCTGGAGAAACCAGCAGCATCACCCACTCTGACACCACCTCTGCAGTACCCTCCTCACAGCCAGGATTACACATATCTTGCAACATACTTGTTTTTATGAATCTCCAACTCTCATCCACACTAACTGTCCCTTAAAGCTCAATAGAAAATGTTACTGAAATTCAAACTAGTTAGATCCAACTTCATCCGTAACCTTTCTGAGAAGATACAGCTTAGAGTCTTTTTCCACATCTCACTCCAGTTTCTTATTTGTAACCTCTTCTTATAAAGAGTTATTCCAGCTATTGTAGAAAAGCATTAAAAGTATTTCTCTTTAACTTACAAGAATTATAAAGCATCTCCATAATTCAAGTTAAGCTTATCTGTGCAACTGATTTTACTTGCAGAGCTGTAATTTCCCTATGCAGTTTGTTTGAAATAGACAATCATCTTTTAACACCTCATTTTGTATACTTTTCATTTCACCAAATCAACTTACAATGTCAGTCCAGTTCTCATTCCCTATCCAGACAAGCCCAAAATATGATAATCTGAAGAAGTTCAGAGATTTCTGGGGATTGCTTAGCTTGGAAAAGAGAAGCCTGGGACACTGAAAATCTAATTGTGTGCGAATGCCTGACGGAAAAGAGTAAGGAACACAGAGCCAGACTCTTCTCAGTGGTGTCCAGCAGAAGAACAAGATGCAATGGCCAGAAACTGAGTTATGGGAAACTGCATCTAAACTTCCAAAAATAGAGGAAAAAAAAAATAAAGAAACACAAAAAACCACGAAGGTAAAAACCCAGCCTTTCTTAATGTAAGGATAATCCTACACTAGATTAGGGCTGCCCAGGCAGGTTGTGGATCCTTTAGGTATTCCAAACTAGGCTGGATGAGGCCCTGAGCAATCTGATGACTCTACTTTGAGCAGGAAGTGGACTCAATGTGCTCCACAGGTCCCTTACAACCTCAGCTATTCTGTAATACACTTCCTATCACACCAATAATTAGTTTTGCTGCTAAATTTACTGCACTAATTTCGAATTTCTTCAGAAATGAGACACCACTGCTGCACCTAATTCCTTTAATTTTTTCTTTGGTCAAACCAGAGAACAGAAATCTGCCAGAGAAGTTGATACAGGAAATTTTCCCATGTACTCAGAGAACTTTGAGCCTAACGCCAAAGTGAACAGCAGGCACAGTTGATACCATTCTCCTTCACACAGCTCCCCATTTCAAGAAGGCGCTGCAAAGATTTCCCTAGATCACGACTTGCAATCTTTCAAAAACCATTTAAAGACTCTTCACCTCAACACAGACCAGTATTAAGCAGCTCCCCTTTTTACATTGATCCCCACAAAGAGAGCAACATAGCGGGCAGTAGCAGAGACACATAAATTTGGGTAAATTGCACAAATTCAAAGCATGCAGCCCTCCCACAAACCTGGGTTACTAAAGCAGGGGACAGGAAATTAACAAATCCTTAAGATGGCTTTGCATCAGGGAAAAAACTACCTCCAGGAAGGAGAAGCCTCAAAGTTTACTACCGGCATTTCAGCTTTCTCAGAAGCTCACAAGTTCTTGTTTTTTTCATATACATCACATATGAATAACAGATACAACACACAAAACTATTTCTCACAGTTGATGCGAAATTGAAATAAAATAGAGGCAGTAGGCAGATTATAAACTGTTCAATGTATCAATCTCTACCCATACTTTCAAAGAGCAGCCAACTAACCCCAAAAGACAAAATATAATCCAGTATTTTGTGACTTTTATCTAAAGAAGGAAAAAAGACATTTTTAAGAAGCCTTAAAACTCAACCAAATATGAACCATCTCTCAGTCTTACTTATCAATAATAAAGTGAGACAAACTACCATAGCCATCTTATAATTATCATGAAAAGCAACAACTGATTTTTATTTTAAGAAGACTAATCAGGAAAACATTGACTGAGAGGAACAAAGACTAGAATGAAAGCATTCATCTGTAATAACTAGGTGTAGAACTAAGATCCAGCTCTTTCACTGAGAATTTCTCAATGATAAAAAGTAACACGTAATGGTTTTCTTTTTTTCCTTCATACACATTCCATATTTCTCACTTCCCATCTCCAACACTATAATTATTCAATTCAGACATGTTACCATAAGGAAATTGCTTTTTTTTGGGAGAAATACAATATACCAAAAATACAGAGATATAGCAATAGCATTACTTTAACTATCGAGAAAAAGGAACAACTGCCATAAATTCCGTTGTGAAACCTCCATGGATTGAAACAGGTGAGAGAAGCAGCAAAAAATAAAGCTGTAAACCTTGCATCTCAAACACTGAAGGTAAAAACACTTAGCATGAATCACTATGGCCCATTTACACTCATATTTGTTACACAGTTCAACTCTCTTGTTCTGATTCCTACCTAGCTTGAAACAGGGTGTAAGCGCATTTCCAGCAGGAATAAAGAAGTTGCCTAAAGCTAGCCCATCATAAAAGTATTCCTCAGCCCTTGTATAACTCTCTTATTTTCAAGGAAAGTGCACTTATCTTCGACTCAGAATACAAAATATTCAGTTCTTCATCAGTAACACAAATATACAAAGCATGCTTTGAGATTTCTAATTAACCAATATCATTTTCTGGGTGCAATGTCCCCTGCACAAATCAGTCTAAAGTTTTCTGATATTTTTCATTCAGCAAGCTGCTTAGTGTAAAATCCTAAGAGTTTAATACCAAAGTGAATAGTTACCAAACTGTAGCCTGCTTCCAGAAAGCATATTTAATTGGAATTTATTCCTGGTTTCTGAAGTTTCTCAGTTTTCAGTGCAACATCACTAAAAAATTTGTAACCTGTACCTGACTTCCTCCCTTCCATCCCTTACACTTCTACCCTGTAAATTACTGCAGTTCAAAATCCCTCCATGCCTTGGGCACACAGTGAAAACAACACACAAGTATCAACAGTAGGTACAGTATGGCAGTGAAACACAAGATGTATTTTAGACACCAAGAGAAAGACAGCTAAGGAAAAACTCCCAAAAACAGTTTTAGAATAATGTCTCACTTTTTTGCTTGCTAGAAAGCAAAATGCTGTAAAAATCACTCTTCATTAGCTAAGCTACTGATAAAAAGAAAAACAAAGCAGTAGCTCATTAGGGAAAACCTCATCATTATGACAAATGGCTGAATAAAGAATGCTAATAGAGGCAATTAGAAAGTTATGTTGCATTAATACTACTTGAGAAAAAAAAAGGAAAATAGCAAACTTTAGGTTCTACAGCAATCCCATAATTTGAGGGGAGACTCATCTTGCACCCATTCTGTCTGACAGAAAACCCAGATGTCTGCCACAAGAAGCTGCCAAGCAGAGCAACCAAGAATACAATAAATTCTACTGTTTTAAGCCCCACTTTTTATCAAGTTACACTGCAGAAGGCTCTTAGTTCCATACTAATATACAACCAGCAGAGTCTGACATTTGTGCATACATGCACATGGAAACTTACCCAGATCAACAAAGAGCATACAAGTAAAAACAGTTCTGATTATACAGTTGTATCCACACAAATTATTACTTATAGGCACACAGAACACTGCTGAACTAAGCAGTACTCCACAAAAGATGTATCATCACAAAAGCAAAGACCAGATTAAATTCAATCACAGAATCACAGGATACCAGGTTGGAAGGGATCTCAAGGAAAACCTGGTCCAACCTTTCCTAGACAAAGTAGTCCAGCATCCTGTCTGGGCAAGTCTCAAAAGAGTCCAGCGTTGGGAAAACCTCCACTTCCCCAAGAAGATTATTCCAGTGGATGATTGTCCTAATTGTGAAAAATTTCCCTCTTGTGTCCAGTCAGAATCCTCCCCAGGGGTAACTTGTACCTCTCACCCCTCATCTTTCCATGTGATTCCCAGTAAAAAGGGAGTCTCCATCTTTTCTGCAGACACCTTTTAAATACTGGAACATGGTGATAAGGTCTCCATCCTGGGCCGTCCTTTCTCAAGGCTAAACACACACAGTTCTCTCAGCCCTTTCCCATGTGAAATGTTTCCCAATCCTCCAGTCACCTTTGTGGCCCTCCTCTCGACCCTCTCCAGCCGTCCACATCTTTTTTGTACAGCAGGGACCAAATTATTATAGGATGGATGCAGTATTTCATATTATTATTCGTTTATATTAGATGCCTTCTTGACTTTGTCCATCGGTGTTTTGTGCATCCTCTATTCCCCTTCCCACCCCACCTCCAAGAAAGGGAGTACAAGAAGAATTTAAGCAAATTTTGAAAATGCAGCCAAGATACATACTAACATTTTCTACTTCAGAAACACAAAAGATGCCACTATGTAAAAGCTGACATCAGAGCCTTGTACACCACTCATAACACAAGGCCAGATATTTAAATGTGTTTGCTACATCAGTAGCCTTTTGTCTTTCTGGGGAACAAAGATGCCAGCTGGCCAAGAGGGTACCTTACTCAAACATGAAACTGGTACATGAAACTTGCCACGACACAGGGCCAGTCTGACTGGTCTACGAGGATCCTGAAAGACACAGTCACCATAACTGTATCTATTTACCTGTTCTGGAAGGCCACCCAATGGAAATAGGTTTTCCTGACTCCCCTCAAACAGCTCCATACATTTATTACATAGCCCTGAAACAACTTTTGACTACAGAGTGAGAAGAAGCTCACTTCATTTTCACCAATTAAAACTCTTCTGTCCTGGCATCAAAGGGCTGAGCTTGTAATAAGTCACAGAACCATGACATCTGATTCAGGATCTTTTAAAACAAATTAGCCAAGATCACAAAGGTCCTGTCCAGTATTTAAATGCTGTAATTTACTGCAAAGGATTTGTCAAGCTATAACATAAACAGTAACAGTGAGCACAAACTCTCAAAAAAAAAAAAATTAAACAGGGGAAAGCTAATCACCTACACAGAAGCTGCAAATGGAAAGCAGGAGAAGCTAAGTGGCCTTTTCCACAGTGCCTTTGATGTAGTAACACAATATTTTGCAGTTACCGAATACAGAGCTCACACAGGAAGCAGTTAAAACAGTTTATTGTAAAAGGAGAATGAGTTACAACAAGGGAGACAGTAACACTCATAGTGGGTAACTACTAAAGAACAGCCATGCCAGATGAGAACAAAGGATCCTCTAGGCCAGGACACTTCTCCTACAACAGTCCAAGGTGAACATCTTGGGAACAGGGCAAAAATAGACAAGTAAACAGCAGTATTTCCCAAAATGCCCCTCCAGTCTCCAGCAAACTGACACTTCAGACACTTTCTGAGCCAGAAATGGTGCCTTTATAGTTAACAACCTTTTCTGCTAATTTGTCAAGCTCCAACTTAAATTTAGTTAAACTTGTAGCATTTCTTGAAGCAAGACAGCTTGAATGTCAATGCTTATTTACATTTTGCATAAAGAACCTGTAGCTCTTGTACTGAAAATACAACCAAGAATGAATAAAAATAACTTACTGCATAAACATTGTTATTGCTACAAAAAACAAAAAACTAAAAAACCAAAACTGAAAAGCGAGGAAGATAAAAAAGGGGTTTATCACGCAGAAGAGGCTTGTCTTAAAGACTATGGTATTTTAAAAGCACCACAGGAATTTATTACCATAAATTTATAAACACCATACTTGATTATTTAAAATACAGCTTCCATAAAGAAGCTCCAGAAGCTTACAACAGCCTTGAAATGCAGGCCAGTGTGAAAATCAAGGTCATATACACTAACTCAGAGCCAGCCACGCAGGAATCTCACACATTTACAGGCAAACACGCACTCTCCCCAGGCCACTTCCACAAGGCATGAGGAAGTGAGACAACACACCCTCAGTTTAGTAATGAGGCAGCTTCACTCTGCACACTCAAACTCATATCTACACAGAGCCCTTGAAACAACAGCAAAAACTCAGGAGTCCAAACTTAAACTGCACACACAGAAATTCAGGTCAAAACCCAACTCTGTTTTTATTCACGTTACAACATGCCCACTGTGCAGCAGACAGCAAACCTCAGGTTTTGACAACCTTCCAGCACCATCCTACATTTCCTCCACAGTTTTTCATTCCTTTGGCTCTCTCTACACCCACTCACTTTTTATGCATCACTCTTCAAACATCGATCAGACATCTTGTTCAGGGAGAAATATATTAATCCTTCATTCCTCTGCTCTATTGACACTACTGTGCTCAGCCAAAGAGCATTTATAAATGACATCCCTCCCAGTGATTTTTTGGGGTCAAGAAGTTACTCTGCTCACACAAGCACAATAGCTGCTCTCTTGTGTAAGTACAGCAAAGAATGTCGGAGAAAGCTGCATAACTTGTCACTGACACTGCTTCCACCGTTTGTGGCAGAAGCTGGTACATGGGGAGGAGGGATCACACTACAGAAAAAGAAGAGAGTCCCATGATTTAGGCAATTTAATTATAACTCAGAGAACTAAGCTTTATTTCTTTCTTCTACACGATGAAAAAGTTCCAAATCTTTGTGTTATCTAAGCAGATGATATACATTGTATGTACTTGACTCTTTGAACTTCTATTTGGAAGTAAATTCAAAGAGAATCGTGTACTGAAAACTGACTGTTATAAAACTGGTATATATTCAGACAGAATGGAAATGGATATAGACACCTTGAACTAGGCACAGAAAATTAATGAGCAGCATCCACAGTGCTCACAGACTTTATGCCTCTACCTACCAGCAGATCTCTAGTTTAGTGTTCTGAGGGGGAGGGGGGGGGTTAGACTATGAAACTTGAGCAACTCTTACAGTGATAGAATAAAAATCGTGAGAAAAATAATACCATTTTGAATAAAACTACTTGAAGCAAAGTCCCAAATTACATGGACTAACAAGAACCCTGAAGATCCACCCATTTAGTACAGCTAACAGTACTACAAACTAAATAAAAAATCAAATCAATGAAAAGCACAGGTCCTCAGATCATGCAGTCATCAGTACATGCATACTGATGGAAAAATCTTCATTCTCTCACTTCCAAGCAGCTACAAATCTGATTTTTAAATGCTAAAGTGTTATAGATTCTGTCTAAAAATAGGTAGTTGTCTTGGTTCTAATATGTCTCAAAGGAATAAAAAAAAAAAAACAGCCCAAACAATATTCATAGTCAATCAAGAAACCCTCACTTCTCTGTCTCTGGCAATCAGCAAACTGCTCATATTTGGAAGGTGAACTTGAACTCTCAACAGCAGCACCTACACAGCAGTAAATTAATTAGCTCAGAGTAGGCCTACGTAGGCTACAGGGCATCCAGTACTACCTATGAGAATATAATTCATGCTATGCCCAAGTACGTAACATTTTCAATTCAAATACTCAGATATTGCAAATAAAAGAGATTCATGACTTAGAACCTTGAGTCACAATAAAACAAACCACGGTAAACCAATACTTAAACCAAATGATGCACAAACACTTTCAATCCAGGAGACAAACTGAGAGAAACTCATACATGTCATTCATAAGTTGTTCCTTTGGAGATAAGGGCAAGAAAGTTTCTAATCAGATGTGGAAAATATTAGAATAACAACACACAGATACCAACGACCTTAATGTTTTCCTGGCAGCAGTTTCCATCTAAACTAAGAAAAACGAGGCGGGAAGGGGCGGGGGGTGGGGGGGAAGCCAGCTCAGACAGCACGAAACCGCACTAGTTATTTCATATACATAGTTAAGACACAGAACGAGCAAATTCCATCGTATAAAAACAGCAGCTGACCAACTCTCGAAATCAAACAGAGCAGCCGAACACGATCGCCGAGCACCCACCTCAGAGCAGCAGCACAGACATGGGCACTGCAGCAAGCGCTGAAGGTCAGCATTTCCAGGCCCCGCTTGTACAGACTGGTTTTACGTCTGCTTTCCCTACCCACCTCAAATTAACGGGGCCGAAAATCGCCCACTGAGCCGCGGCTCGCTTCAGGAATGAAAACACGGAGAACTCCCGGCCGGGGGAGGGGGCCACACGCCACGCTCCGCTCCGCACGCCCGCAGCGACACAGCGGCTGCCGAGGATGGATGCAGGGAGGCAGGGGCAGGCAGGGATCCACCGGGCGGAGGGACCTCGCTGGGCACCACGCCAAACGCTGACAGCACGTTTCGTTTCCATCCCGCTCCTCTGCCCCCAGCCCAGCCCCCGCGGCCGAGCCAGGGCCAAGAGGTGCTTTCTCCACTCTCCCTGTCCCCCCAGTCCCGGGAATCCCTTTACGCCCACCCCGGCCCGAGGTGCGTGTCCGTGCCTGCCCTTGGGGCAGCTCCTCACCTGCATCCCCGGCAGCCCCGCCTGCACGGGGGAGTGAGCCATGGCGGCGGCGGTGAGGGAGGCTGGGAGGGAGCGGGTCTCCTCAGGCAGCTCCAGGGCACAGAGCTGAGCTCATCTCCACGCTCTCTCACACACAGCACCGCCGTCCTCCTCCTCCTCCTCCTGGCCCTTCCCCCGGGTGAGCAGCGCCTGTGCGCCGGCGGTGGGAAAGGGGCCGTCCCAAGCCCGGGCTCTCCAGGCCCCCGTCACGGATGCAAAGGCAGCAGCGGCTTCCTCATCCCTCCTCCTCTTCCTCCTCCCCCTCCGTGCCGTGCCGGCGACACGATGACAAACCTGAGGCGGGAGGAGGAGGCGAAGGAGGAGGGGGCGGAGCGGCAGCGGCGGGCCCGCCTCCCCCGCGCGGTACCTGCCCGCCCGCCGCCATGGGCGCGGCTACAGCCGCGCACGCCGGGCCTGGGTCGCGGCTGCTCCGCCGCCCCTCGCCCGGCGCCCCGGGGGAGGCTCCGCAACGCTGGCGCTCCGCTGAAGGGGCTGGGAAGCGCTTGACTTCCTGCCAGAAGCTGCGGAAACCCCAGCCCAAAGTGCCAGTCGTGCTTCTCCTGTATTCCTCAGCGGGAGCAGAGTGGGTCAGCGCTGAGGTCTCTCCCACACAGAAGTTCTGCGTACAACAAATCCCTTGAGAACTCGACAATGTTCTGTTCTTTGTTACAACTGGAATTTAACAGCTCAGTCACACAGCTTCCCATGTGCCGTGGAAAGTCCTAAGATTCTCTCCTTTTTCCGCCCCGGCAAAAGGGCCTAGGGAGTTTCATGAGTGTTAAAGTGTTTAAAACCTCTCAGCCGGAGGGGCGCCATAAGACAGCGAGGTTCGCTGTCTTTACAAGTGATTTTTTTTAAAATATGAGCATGCACTGCAGCAAAGTTGCTTTTCGATAGATAATTCACTAGAGTTTGTACCAATCTCTTAACTGAAAGAAACAGTTGAAAATAGAAAATGGTCTTACTGAAAAGTAATTGGAACTTTCACTGAAGTTTTTCCTATAGTTATGATATTCTTTGTTGTCTTACATAAGCTGAGTTAATGCTACACAATCTGATTTCCCTGAAACTTGGCGATAAATAAATGTTCCTAAGATCTCCACCTCAAAGTATTATTCAAATAAAACTAGCCAACAGCCTCATGCAGGCAAATAAGTGTGCCCACACACAAGCACATTGGTTTTTTTACTTGAGAAAATAAACTAAATATACCAGCTCTTGAGTACAGTGAAACAAGAAAGGATGATGGCTAGAATCTGTATAGAAAATTTAATTATTGGAATTCTTTTTTCAGTTGTTCATGAAGTAATTTATAATTTCCTTGATGCTTGGAAAGTGTTGAGATTCTGTGGGGTTTGGCTTCAGGAAATATGAACAAGTTTCTACTCTTTACTGGTATGTAATTTTCAAAGAAATGTAGGGTCTTTTAGTTTGTGTTCTACCTCAATGAAAAATCAAAGAACAGTCACGAGAAACAGTACCAAAACTCTCTATTGAGATTGTTTTCTAAAGCATTTTTGCAATTTTTTTAAGGTTTAATATCTCCATAGTTGCTCCACTGTTTGCAGTAAGTTTTTCTAGCTTTTTAGGAAGAGAGTCAGTGGGCTACAAGTGAACATTTTCCTTTATCCCCTGAATATCGTTGAGCTTTTTCTACATCACATAATATTAAAAAACCTCATTGAGAAAATGTCCATTTTACCATTTCCTATGAAGTTTTATTTTGGGGTTCTTTTGTATATAGTCATTATGATATGGATTTTATCAGCTGCTTTACTTTTTCTGCAGCTGCACATTCAGTGTGGAGTCAAAATAAAAAAGTACACAAGTTTTCTCTTTTGTATTATGAAAGGTGTACAACTGTAGTTTTCTCTCCATGAGTACATTGTTTGGGACTTAAATAATTTTCACAAGGAATATATACTTGACTTGGTAGAGGTGATTCTGGCTTATCTTGTTAATTCCCTTTCTACGTTTAGGTTCTGGATTCTCTAGCTTAAGGCACATTAGGACAAAAAAGTTCCCATGCTGCTCTGAAGTGACTTCCACCACACAAGCTACAGGCCTGGGGCCACCATGAGGTCTTTCTATTGCTTGTATGCCATCCTGGATTTATTTCATCTCAAGGTTTTGACGTTCAGCATTATATGTACAACAAGATTCTGTGCTTGAAAAATTATTGTTTGAGCCATGGAATAAACTCTGTGGGCAGATTTACTTGTCAAATGCAGGAAAACAAAGGAGTAGATTCAAAACTCTTCAGTCATAAACCAAATACCAGTCCAAGTGAAGTTCTATTGAAGTCAGAACAATGTATTAGAAGGTCTAATATCAGCTTCTAAATTTTATACTGTATCTCATGTTCTGATACGGTTCCAATTTCTCCCAGGACTTGTAGAAATTTTTAAAAAATAATTTTGAATGTCCTTTTAAAATAATGAATGTGTGTGTTTGCCTGGTTTTTTTTGTAAATACTAGTCTTTCAGTCTAAATTTCAACTCCATCTCACAGGCTAAATAACAGAAGCCTTTCAAGTTTTCCTCTCCTTTTCAACCTTTTGTGGTTTTTTAAAATCCTTTATGAGAAAAAAAAGATTTTGTGTATTATAGTCCAAAGAAAGGCTAGTCTTGCAGAAATCTTTATTAAAAATAGAATGATTACGTTATGCTAGCCAACCATCCCAATACAATGACTGAGACTTCAAAAATAACCACTTCTTATCATTAAGACTGATGTATCTTTTTGAAGCCAGATGTTCCCAGCATTCATAGATTCAATTTATTTTATGTGTCAACTTCTCAATAACTGGTTTGCTTTCAATTTAACATGATACTTTGAATATGCAGAGATATTCTGCCTTGCTAGCTATGTTTAAGCCATAAATTATAGCATTTCTTCAACAGTAAGAAAAGAGTTACAAAAGAAAAATATAATTACATAATCGTAAAGGCTGTGACTGTGAACTTCTGCTTAATAAATATCTGTGAGGAAAAGATGTTTTCCTTGCTGACAAAGACTGAAACTTCCCAAATGAAGTTTGATGTTTTCTAAGATGAAAGGTGCACCAGTCATCCAGCTCTTTTTTTAATTTATAATAGTAAACACGTGACTCTTGCCTGTTTCACACAATGCACAGCAGCTTTAACAAGGCTCTTCACAAATGGACCTTTAAGAATTTAAGTGTTTCTGGGGCAAGAGGAGAGGTCCTCACAAGGGTCTTTAACGGATGATAGAGAGGAAAGAAAAAGACCTTTCACAGTGGGGGGTGTTACCAGTAGGCTGTGGCAGGACCAATATGGGACCCATCTTGCTCAGTATATCCATGAATGAGCTGGGAAAGAGGCTAAAGAAAATTGACAGTCTCATATTGCCAATCATCATGAGGCAGAAACTAAAACACAGCCCAAGGAGTTGAAAAAAAATCTCAGAGTGAATGACTGCTGAGTGACCTGCCAGCAGATGGAGGTTCAGCATTGAAAATGTGCTCCTTCAGCAGAGTAGAAGAATGTCAGAATATGAGTGCTGTAAATATCCTCAATGTGACCCTACAGAAAAGCAGCCTTCTGGGAAAATGTTATAAACATGAAATACCTAAATCGGTGAATTAAACCCCAAAGGTATAATTAACGTTCATTTCTGCACACTGAGTCATCATGATATGGCTTCTCTTTTCAGATCAATGCCCAGTCCTTTCGGCTTTCCTTACTGAGAGATCTGCTCAAACAGCAACTTAGTCTCCCAGGAGTGAGCCAAGGAACCAGACAAGGGTGGGATGCAATTTTTTTTAAAAAAAAATATGTTTAGTGACAAAAAGCACATTTCTCTGTAAATAACAAAAAATATCCCTGTGTTGTCCAGGACTGATATTTTCCCTGCCTTTGGTTGTATATGCTTCACAAGATTAGTTTCCAGTGTACTTCCAAACTATGCAGCAATGATACACCTACAAAACATTGGGGCTTTCTCTGTTTCCACAAAAGTTTTAAAATTTCAGTTTTCCATTTCTTTTGGAAAAGGTGTCCCTTCTACAAAGTTTGTGATAGAGCCTTTCTTCCTCTCAAGATGCCATGGATAACCCTGCAGCTGTGTATTTCTTCCAGCAGAGGAAGCTTGTGTAGTTTTAAAAGCACACAGCTTGCCTTCCACAGCTAGATTTGGCTGTGTATTTATGTTCTGGTTCAACAAGCCTCTTGTTAGAAAGTAGTTTTGTCAATTACAGAAGTAGAGGTAGAAGTTCAAACAATGGCATTCTACTTTAGATCTTGTGAACGCTGAAGGGGAAAAATTTGGTTATTAAATTATGTTCCCCAAAGGAAAAACCTTTTTTTTCTATGTTTGTATAAAACATGCCATTTTGTAAATATATTTCCCTTCCTGCAGTAATGTTATTCATATCATTCATAGAAAATGGCAGGGGTTTGAGATTCATAATAGAAGAAAATTCGCTTTCTTGTAGTACTGAAAATCATAATGGATAAGCCAGAATGAGGCAGGAAATGGAAGAAACATCTTGAGTGTTTTATGCTGTTTATAATGAGCAGAATATAAGGGCCTGAAAGTATTTTAGTATTCCAGGCAGACAATTAAAATTAGATGGAGACCTAGAGCTCATTAGGAAACATGAGATTGATTTTATTGTCCTATGCCTCTGCCCCTGAGGAGCATCATTGTGTTATATCTTGCTTTTTGTAAGCCTTTTTCTTAGCCCCTTGTCACACAAACCAAACATAAGCAAATGGAAGAAAACATACCTTTTCTATCTTCTTCTCACATTTCACATTTTATAATGGAGACATCAGTTCTTATCGCAGGTTAATGTCTGTGCAGACAGCAGAATAGCAAGCTCTCTGGACTAAATGGATCCATTAAGAGTGACCTTTAATGGTTTTAAACTAAAATAGAATCAATTTAGATTAGATAGAAGGAAGAAGTTTTTTACAATGAGGGTGATAAAACACTGCAACAGGTTGCCCAGAGAGGTGGTGAATGCCACATCCCTGTAAACATTAAAGTCAGATTGGACTGAGCTCGGAGCTCTGGTCTATTGGAAGATGTCCGTGTCCCCAACAGGGGGATTGGACTAGATGACCTTTAAAGGTCCCTTCCAGCCCAAACTATTCTGTGATTCTGTGACCCTGTAATCATGCTGAGACAGGCACCTTGGACAGTCCATGTCATCACAGATGTGAAATGTTTGCTTGCAGGCTACAGTTGTCCCAGTAGAAAAAGTTGCACTGTATCTCATTGATAACTGATAAGTAGCAGTCTTACAACTGACTGCACTACTTTGCTGTTTTAATTTAAGGATTATCTCATTTTTTACTCTTCATTAATTTCATTGTATACCAGCTGTTACCTGCAAAATCTTGTGTTGACGGAAGTGTATTGTATTCATCTGTTGAATAAATAAACATATGGATTCTTGCAAGTACCAGTTGTCACTCTGGGGTGTTGTTACCAAATGAAATCATCATGATGTGATGAGTTTTTCAGAGTACAGCTTTGTGCTGTGTTTAATCCAACTTAACTTCAGTCTACTGCCAAAGTGCTGATCCCACTCTTCCTTTCTCCCAGACCTGGCTCCAGTCCTTGTGTTAGCAATCACATGCCCACTCAGTGATTTGGAGCAGTTCACTGATCCCATGGGAAATGCATCCACGTCCTGCAGGATTAGTCTCCTGTGGCAGCAGTCTCTGGGTGTCATGCAGCAGGGACACCATGTGTGAGGGAGCGAAGGAGGGAGGCCAACACCTCCCGTTCTCTGGTAGCCCACAGTTAGCTCAGATGAGCTAGGAGGTGAAACTCCATCCAGAATGTCCTCTATGGAGTGGGATGGTGGCTCCAGCTCTGTCATACCACAAAAGCCACCTTCTCAGCTTGCAGGAATTAATGCTCCTGCCTGTGGTTTAAGCCCAGAGCTGCATATTCATAGCAGTCAGTTTTCACAGAGAATGTATAGAGGGAAACAGTGGAGGGATGACTTTGCTGACAATAAACCTCTGTTAGGCAATCAGAGACCCTCAGCCTGCAGCCTTCATGGCGCAAGATTTAACACCCAAAAAGGAAAAGCCAGAAATCAGATACCCTCAAAAAAAGTGAGCTTGTTATTTTGAGAATTATTTTGAGTTTCTGTTAGGCCACGAACTGTCTTCTAGCACTTGAACCTGCCATCTTCCCCACTAGGTATGTGTGGGGGACAGCTGCGGCTTGTAACTGTGCCCTGCAAAATTCCAGCTCCTGTGTGTGTGCCTTCCTACTCTGCCCATCATTCCCATTCCATTTAGCCTTCTAAAAGTAATTACCCAGTAAGTTCCTGTTGAGCTCACTATGCTCTGACGTGATCCAGCCATCTTGCACCTCTTCCTGCCGACCTCCTCTCATTCACAAAAATCAGCTGCAACCTCCCACTTGCACCAGACCTTTGGCAAAATCCCAGAGCCTTGTGCTCCCTTGGCATCTACAGTTGCCAGCTCAGTTTTCCTCGTATCTTTTTCATGAGAGCAGGCTTCCTGCGGATTTTGGACTGTGTATATCTCTTCTGCCAGCTGAGGCAGTGGCTACCTGATGTTCTTATTGCAAAGAAGCGCAGATCTTGCTGTTCCACATCAGCATTACTGTTCTTCCCTGCACAGAAGCAAATTTGCAGGGTGAGCTATGGGCTGTAGGCTTCTATTTATACTTCAGTGGAGTAGCAGAGCTGCAGTCTTCCCATCCCACTGTCTCCTGACAGCAGAGGGATTTGCCTCAGCATCACAGCTGCAGAAGGCCACAAATCTGCATTTTTTCTGTTGAAGCTTAAGTGAGAAAAACATATATAAGCCCTTGAAACTGCTACCAAGAGTTACCATCGCAAAGAAATACAGAGACGACTCTTCTAGACACTTTGTATACAGACTTGCCTGGGTAAATGCAAATTTCTGCTACATTCAGTGTGCAGAACTCACTTTCACAGTCTGTTCTTCCTGGATGAGCTTCTAGAAGTTCTAGTTTCTTATCTTAATGCTGCAATTTTGTTAGACATTTACTCTCAGTTCACCTCATTCTGCATCTTAAACCTAAGATGAGAATGAGGTTTAAGGACTCATTCTTTAAATGATGGGCGGGAGATATTGAAATATATCCTGTCCCTAAAAACACCTTCTTCCCAAACTGCCCAGGTACAATTCATGACCTTCCCTACCATTCTCTTGACAAACTCTTCAGTACCAACTCACAGGTACTGTGAATCAGGTATTATAGATCATATATATATATACACACACACACATATATAATGTGTATACACATATATACACACACACACATATATATATGTAAAATCAGATAGATAGATAGATATAAGATGATGTCGTTCTGTGCACTGATATCATAGTGATATCAGCACAAAGATTCTCATCAACTTTACTGGACTCTTGATTTCTGATGTTTGTAGGTAGTACATAGGCTTCTCTGCCCATGGCACATCTTCCATTTACCTGCATGTAGGTTGACACTATTGTCACTGACTTGTTTCCATGAGCAATTTTCTCAAAGCATGTAATACAGCCCTATGCTTGCAGTTACTTGTATTTATGAAAGTAAAATAAAAATTTCTAAACTGTTCCTCGCTGTAGCTCAAGGTTTTACCATGTGTCTTCACATCATTCTTCCAGCAGAAACACAAGATCATGTACTTTTTATGTTCTGACTGTTGAGCCAAGAAGTACTTACAGAAGATGCGTCTCTGTGATTTTTATACACATGAAGTGTTTATATTTAATGACTTGAGTGTTCAACCAACTTCTCTAGAGATTATTTTTAAAGCATTTCAGTTCAGCTTTAAGATTATATTCCAGGCTTCTCAAGGAGTCCATGTGAAGATGAGGGTGCAACATCATTAGAGTGTTTAACTGCTCAAAGACTGTCCTTCCCAACAACCATGTCTTTCTTCAGAACTGGCATCATTTCATGTTGACTTAATCTGAGCTGGAAACCACACATCTCCCTGACAGGGATCCTAAGCTGAAGTTTCCTCTGCTTTCCATGGAGCAGACACAGTGGAGGACAGAGCAGGAAGGAGCAGCCTCGACAGTCCTTGCACACAGGTCCTTGGCTCCAGTCTGAAGATCTGGTTGGAAGTGTCTGAGATGCTGCCATCCGGTGACCTTCCTAACTCCTCCCATCCCAAAGCTTTGTCACTGGGCATCTCAAATGCCCACACTAGCCCTTCCCAAATTATTTCAGGTATGTGATGCTTGTGTGATGCAGATCTCTGAGCAGTCCTGCCTCCCAAAGCTCTCCCATCCAAGTCACAATTCGCTGCAAATCCCTTCTGCTTTGAAGACGTCCCCAGGACCAGTTGCCTGAGGGTCCATCCAGGGGCTGATCACAATTCTCTCAACCCTTACAGCAGCAGCAGCCATAGCCCCACAGGCTATGGATGTTCCTTGCTGTTCTCTCAAGGACTATACCCGAAGCTCTTTTCTTAGAATGGCTGAGTGTAACTCTAAAGTTTGCAGGAAAGCTCTAAAGCCTGCATCTGTATACACTTGAGAAGATGTCAGGATGAAAAATGCAATGCTTAGGAGATGTCCGAAACTGAATGTTATACAGGAATGAGCTGCTCTTCCAACAAACTCCCTTAATGGACAGTCTAGCTGGCATGGCCTCACCAAGAGCTATCTTGGAGAGCTAGGGCTCCAATCAAATGCAGTGATTATGGCTTTCTTGTTAATGACAGGGTGGACTGAGTAGTTGTACAACAGATTAACAGTCTGGGAAGCCATGCAGGAGGCAGGCATCTGAAATCAGTACATACTCACTCTGTCAGAATCAAATGCCGCCCAATTCGGCCCAAATTTGTATCCACTTAAACTAATGGTTTGCTGAAGTGTCTACACATCCCTCTATTTAACCTGGGGCTGTTTTTTTCTGGGGCTGTTTTCTCTGGGGATTAGTCTACTATGTCCACAGAAGCCAATTTTGCTTTGCCTGACTGACATTCTGCTCAGTTACAAAAAAAAGCCCCTAAACTTGCTTATGGCTTTGATTCTTAGGGCAGGGTTTCATGCCTAGTGTTTGAGTCCTTCAGTTAAATTGGATTAAGCACAACATGAAGCTGTAGCCAGTGATTTTATCATTTTTTAGAGTAAGAGTGTTGGGTGCTACAGCACAATCAGCCTTATTCTTGTTCTTTACTATTCTTCAATATCAAAGTCTCTTTTTCATAATACCACGTGGTATTTTGGCAATTTTGGTAAGCTTTTAGAAGTTTGTAAGAGAGGCAATTTCCACCAATGTTGCCAGAGACTCTCTCTGGCTAAAATCCGCCCAAATATTTTGATTTTCGTAAACATACAGCAACCCTATGGTCTCCAAAAGCCATACTGATCTATGTGTCTGATACGATGCAATAGTGATCTAGATATTTTCATAGGATAATCTGAGACTTGTGATACGTGCGAGCGAAAAGTGATTAAGTTAATGATGTAGGGGGATTTTCTGGGTGTGCATCTCCGTCCCGACCTTCCCTGCCACTGTAGAGTATTTTTCTGCCACCTGGCGGTGGAAAATGAGGTCCTGGGGAGGTTTCCCGGGCTGCACTTACGGAAGATTTACCCGAATAAGGGGTCTAGAGTTGGCAAAGAAAGAAAGGTTAGATAAAGGTAGGAAAGTGTCGTGTATTTTATATCTACCAATATTACCTACAGTCTGTAGTCACAGGCTGGCGCTTCACTGCAAAAAGCCCAGTCCGGGCAAAGCAAATAATCCTTCCTGTTCCACAAGCTGTCTCAAGGCAGATGAGAAATGGCTCTGGGCTTCTCTGATTCCTCCTGGTTCTGCCAAGCTCCCTGAGCTGGAAATAGGTGGCACAGAACAGCATCTTGGGTCTGTCCCCTATAACAGGTGTGGCAGCAAGTCAGGGAGGGAGCAGAGTTCATCACCTGTGTGCTGTGGGTGCTGGAGCAGCGGTCTGCTCTGAAGCTGTAGTGGAGAAGTCATGAGTCACACTTGCAATGAATGAATGAAATAAACACCTAAAACTGAAAACCAACCAACCAAAAGGTGCCAAACCCCAGCTTGGGTTTTTGTAACTCAGTCAGGAATGTGTTGGTGAGTGATCACAGCCTGGTCCAAACCAGGGGGAGGAGATGGTCTGTGGCAGTAACATCTTGCTCTGCTACAACAGACTATAATGACCATTAGTCCCATATTCCTGCTCCCTGCAAGACAGCAGGGCAGATGTAGAGAATCTGGAGGTACTCTCTTTCCACCCATCCCAATTTCCATGCTCAGTTTCTTAAACAAAATCTCCTCTTCCAGTTTCAGCACTCAGCCAGGCCCTGCCACCATGGGATATCCACAGCTCTAACTTGAGTACACTTGTGTAGCAGTGTTCTACTCCTACCCTCCCGTGTTTGGGATCAGATTTCAGTAAAAATGCAGTCAATATCATTAGTTCACTTAGGTGGTTACAGAATTGGCCTCAGGGACTTTGTTGAACTAAAGTACCAGCCTGAAGGAGCTGAAAAAATTGAATTAACCTTTATTTGAAATATTTTTTTGTACAATAAGACCTTTAGGAAATAGCACTCCTATCTAAGCAGAAAATATTTCCCATTTTCTCTATTAATGAAGGATGGTATGGCTCTGGGAGCACTGATTTTTCTTTCCTTTTTTTTTTTTTTTTTTTTTTTTTTTTTTTTTTTTNTTTTTTAAATAAAGCATTCTTCCCAGCTGGGAAAGGACTATGTTCAAGTTAGAATTAAAGATAAAAGCCCTTTATGGGCTAAGATGGAAAGAAGCTCAGACAGGAACATACGTTGCAGTCCTCTGAATCTCACAGGAGGAGGATAAACACAATTCCACATGAGCAGACAGCTGAAATTTCATCTTAATCTCAGGAGAGTTTTATTTGCCACTTACAGCAGCAGCAGACCAAATGAGGGATTGCAACAGCAATTTGAGAACAAGTGCTGTGACAGTGCCTCAATACTTTGTGCTTAGCTTTTGCATAGGGTTTTTTTTTCATTATTTTATTTAGTTATGAATCTTCCACCTCCATCTTCCATCATCAAATTTTAACTCTCCCTCGCCCCCAAAATACATCAGTAGTGTTACAGAGACAGAGCCACCTTCACTGCAGACATTCTCCTTATGAGTATTTCAGAAGGTCTTATGGCCATTTTGGTATTGAAGGGAAAACCAGCCCTTTCATCCCAGTACATTTGCCAGCAAAGGCAAACCTGTCTGATTAGCATCTGCAATAATCAGGAAGTAGTTGCTGGCTAGTCAATGTGACACCCCATCTGCAAGAAGGTACAGGAGGAGGATTCCAGCAGCCTGTCAGCCTGGCCTCAGTGCTCAGGGAAGGCTATGGAGCAGATTATGTTGAGTGTGATCATGTGGCACGTGCAGGGGATCAGGCCCAGACAGCAGAGGTTTAGGAAAGGCAGGTCCTTCTTGACCAACCTGCTTTCCTTCTATATGACAAGGTGACCTGCCCAGTGGATGAGGGAAAGGCTGGGGGTGTTATCTACTGAGAATTTAGTAAAGCCTCAGACACTGTCTCCCACAGAGTTCTGCTGGAAAAGCTGGGAGCCCATGGCTTTGACAGGTGCACTCTTTTTGCAGGGTAAAAAACTGTCAGGAGTGGTAGTGGATGGAATTACATCCAGTGGTGTTCCCCAGGGCTCAGTATTGGGAATTGTCCTGCTTAATATCTTTATTGATGACCTGAACAAGGGGATCAAATTCCCCCTCAGTTTGCAAAGGACACCAAGCTGGATGGGAGTCTTGATCTGCTGTAGGGTAGGAAGGCTCTACAGAGGGATCTGGATATCAGGGATCCATGGGCAGTGGCCAATGATATGAGGCTCAAAAAGACCAAGTGCCAGGTCCTGTCCTTGGGTCACAACCACCTGTAGCACTGCAGGCTGGGATGGATGGAAAACTTCCTGGCAGAAAGGTACCTTGGGGTGCTGGTAAACAGGCAGCTGAACGTGAGCCAGCAGCAAGCCTGGGTGGCCAAGAATACCAGTGGCATCCTGGTTTTTTGTTTATGGCATCAGCAATAGTGTGGTCAGCAGTACCAAAGCAGTGATTGCCCTCCTGTGCCCAGCACTGGTGAGGCCACAGCTCAAGTCCTGTGTTCAGTTTTGGGTCCCACATTCCAAGGACATTGAGGTGCTAGAGCGAGTCCAGAGAAGGACAGTGGAACTGGGGAAGGCTCTGGAGCACAAGTCCTGTGAGGAGCATTTGAGGGGGCTGGGGTTGTTTAGCCTGGAGAAAAGGAGGTTCAGGGGAGATGTTATCACCCTCTACAACTGCCTGAGGGTGTAGCCAGGTGGGGATTGGTCTGTTCTCCCAGGCAACCAGTGATAGGATGAGGAAAGCACCTCAAATTGTGCCAGGGGAGGTTGAGATTGGATGTAAGGAGAAATTTCTTCATTGCAAGAATGGTTAAGCATTAGAATGGGCCACCCAGGGAGGTGGTGGAGTCACCATCCCTGGAAGCATTCAAAAAATGGTTGAATCTGGCACTCCACAATATAGTTCAGTGGGCAGGGTGGTGTTAGATCAAAGGTTGGACTTGATGATCTTGCAGGTCTTTTCCAACCTTAATGATTCTATCATTCATGTAAACACACAGCTACTGTGTGAAAAGCACAGGTCCTCTTTTGCTCATCTTCCTGTACTCTCTCTCTCCCCGCTATACAGTCAGAGCAGCTGTTAAACTCCCTGGGACATGGACTAAAGCCTGCCTCCGGGGTTAAGATGGTTTATGCAGAGCTTAGACTCAGAACTAGGAATGAGCATGGGAAAGGGATAACATTTAACAGCAACATTAGAGAACCCATTGAATTGCAGCTCTCATTGTGCTGTGCTAAATTACACAAAATCCTATCTTGCAGTGGTGTCTGTAGGAAGAACAGCATTGATTGAATTAGGGGGAAATGAGGCATCTTTGATTTTCCTGGACCTCCTGGTGGAGGAGAATGATTTTACTTGTTAATTCCCCTTTGCTAATTTGTCTCCCCTTCACAGTTTAAGGCAAGACCAAGTTGTTTTATTACCAGTATTGTAATCTCTGCACAATGCTCAGTGAATGTTTTGCTAAAGTACTACTTCAAGCTGTGAAAGAAAGAGCTAAAAGCAAGTTGTAGAGTATGTATAGGTGGCTTGCAATTGTTTCCAGGAAATTTTAAAAGACCCAACAACTTTGTATAGACATTTGTCTATACCTACAGATAAGTTTTTCCAAGGATTATTTCACTAATAAACCAATTTTTGAGACCAGCAAATGGCAGAGGATTCATGTAGCTCAGAGAACATGATATTGAACTATTTTAAGTCAAGTGTCATTAGGCTAAGCTGAGGGGGAATATGGAAAAAACATGGGAGCTTTACAGTATATTTGTAATATTATTAAGCATACAGACATACACATTCCTGTATCTACTTGGCCAGACATGAGTGCAGATTGGATTGCTAAAACAGGGTTTCATAATTCATGCTGTTACATATTGTTAGTTTAGAATGATCAACTGTTAATTTGATTCATTTCAGGCTGTCTTCCCTGTAACAGAAAATTATATGCAAAAGACCCACTCAGCAAGTCTGATAGTCTAGACAGCAGCATGCTAAACTAAACACCATCACATTTAGAGGTTAACTGTACCTCTTAAATGCTTAAAACTAAGGAACTGAAAACACTCAATTTCAGCCCAAAGACCAATTCCCTGCACACGACTTCTGGACACAGTCACAACAATGCTGACTGGAGCTACCCGGATAGGCATATGGATATTTTAACTTTAAGCACTTAAATCTCTGTTGAAAATATAACTAAAATCTCGTCACACACAACTGTCTCCATTGTACCTTACAGGTAGTTTTCACATCATCAGAAAGGTTCCCTATCTAATTTTACAGTATTATTGGCTTTCTAAACATAAACCACATCCATCATGTTGTAGACAAGTCAGTGGGTTTGCTAAAGCACTAAGGGACAACAGCTTATTGTATAAAAACTAGACACATGAACTGTATTCCAAAGGGAATAGAAGATAGTGTTAAAATGATAAATAAACATTTCACCTGGCATGGACAAAGTAATAGGCAGAAGATGCTATTCTACTGGATACAGTTAGGAGATAATTTATTTTGCTTAACTTGCATGGCAGAAGAAAAGCTAGCTAGTCTGCCATAAATAAAGCTGGTATAAAATTCCCTTAACTCCTCAGAGGATGGCAGAAAGCCATTTACTCCTTTGGCTGTTACAGTAGACCCTCAGTTCCACTGGCTGGGGGACATGCAGTATCACATATCCATGGGAAAGGCTCTCCCCAGATGACCTGAGAGACGAAGAGGGGATTACTGCCTATGGGGTAACAGGACTATCTCTAACACAAGCAAAGAGCACCTCGGACTTGCCTTTTCAAACTCCATTTGAAGCTGTCTTTGTGAGTGAGGGATTCTATTCCCAGTGCATATGGCGGCCTAAGTGCCAGCAACTCCAGTGGGAACAGGGAGCACAGGGGCCCATGCACCTGCAGTGCAAGCAGAACAGCCGTTGCCTGAATATGGATGTCTGTGTCATCATTTGCAAATACTAAAACAGAATTGCTGTAAAATAAGATGAGAGCATTGGGAGACAGGTATGAAAGCAGCTGAAAGTCTAGCCAGGCTACTGGAAAAAGTGTAGGATGTAGACCCTAAAGAATGAGAATTATCAAAACAACATGCACACCACTGGCACTCCATAATATGGAGCACAGGACTACAGGAGGAAGTCCTGTTAAGCAGCGAAATTTAGTTTCCCCTAGGATAAATTTCTAAGTGTTATGGTATATTAAGATAGAAAAGACCAGCATTGTTCCATTAGCTTTAAGTGATGAAGCATGTAGATAAAGGCAGCAGGGAGGTGGTATTGAGTTTTGCTAACATGCAACTGTAAGCCATATTCTTTAAACACTTTCCTTATTTTGTTATAACACAGGTATTACTGCTCTTGCGTGTTCCAAAGGTCGTTTGTTGTTATCAGTTTACCTGAGTGGATACTTCTAATTTTAATTAAAGACATAACATGAGTTAAATGGGTAGTTAACAGGCAGATAAATCATTATATTACAGTGCACATCCAAGTTACTTGGAACACAAACAACATTTTATTCTGATCACTGCCAGAGCTTTGCTCCAATTATCTATAAGGAAGTACAAAAGAATTTAAGGTACACGTGACCTGCTGTTTTCAAGTAACAGTGATGCTAGAGAGGTCTTGCAGAGAGCTTGGCTTCAATGGCTGTTTCTTGGCAAGTCTTGTTTCTTCCACAATATAAAATTGAAATACAATATAAAAATACATCTTTTCGGAGGGTCCAATAGTTCCAAGTCTAATTTCAATATTCTAATGCTATAATATTTAAGAATGAGGTACATTAAGAGTGCAAATTCTGCTGGAGTTTCTTCAGGATACCACATTCAGTACAAGAGAGAGACTAATATTTTCCTATTGCTTCCCTAGAGAGGCTGCACTTTAAGTTAAAACAGTTTTGCTTAATGTCTCCCACCAGACACGTAATCCAGAGGTGTTATTACTGATACCCTGATTCCTCTGATTGCAGGAGAGTGAATGGGATTTCCATAATTTAAAGACATTCCTTGAATACACCTTTTACATTCGAGAATCAGCTTCAGCTCCCTTTTCATTGTCATCTTGATCCTTCTTGTCTTCTTCCTTTTCTTCCTTGCTGAACTGGGCTTCAATCTCATTTGGATCAATATAGGTATAAAAAGAAGCCATGATAGCAAAAATGATGCAAACTACCAACAGCAGGGCAGCAAACAGCACATACTCTGCCCACTGGAAAAAAAAAAAAAGGAGAATTTATCCTCCACCAATATTAATTTGTCAAGAGTATTACACCATTTTAGTATTTTCAGGAAGTAAATTCAGAATGTGAAATTGAGTATAAATAACAAGTATCATATGGCTTACAGGATTAAGTATTAATTAAGCATATAATAAATATTAAAGCAACTCAGAATTGAGGTTCTTTCAGCATTTCTATCTTCACTGAAAAGCCAAAATTCTGTGAATGCTGAAAAATTCTGTAATCTCCTTTCCTTGGAGGAACTGGGAATTGAATGAAAGACTGAGAAGGAAACTCAGTCCCCTCCTTTTGCCAGATAATCTCACTCTAAACCAGGCTGGCACTGTTCTGATTCCACTTTAAACGTTTTAATGCTGACCTAGTGAACACAAATGTGGGCAGAGATCAAGACCAGAAACTGAAAAGCCTCAACATCTCTGTTTCATGCACTTTCTGATTTAATTTAGCTGAAACTGCCAGAGCTGTTTCAGAGACAAGCTCTTCCCTCTCTCAGAGAGCCATTTTTATTCATTACAGAACGTCACTAATAAATATAGTCTTGTACAACTGCTCTTCACCAGGACAGCCACAGCTTTTATGCCCCAAAGAATGAGGTTTTTAACCAGCAGAGCCAGAAGAAGGGATGTGACAAGGCTGTGGTATGCAGGAGAAGGCTCATTAGCAATTAACAGAACTTTGGTAGGTTTTGATTCCATTCATGCAGAATTTCAGCTCAAAAGTTCACAGATTCTGCATTGCGAGAAGAAATTTACTGCAGTGATGCTAGAAACTGCTGCTTGCAAGCAAAGGAGCCCGACAGCAAGATTTAAGGATGGCAAACAACAAGTAAGTAGAAACCTTTGCTGAAAAGCTATTTGCATTATCTGCCATGATTCCCCCCTGGATTAGAACTGCTTTCTCACAGTGTAATATAATAGCACTCCTATTGCTTGCATGCATACCTGCTGTTTAATTGTGGATACCCCAGCCACGATAATGACAATTATGTTACCAACAGCCACAGTTAGCAGCCATCCTGCCTGCAGCACTGCCTTCATGTTGGACGGGGCCTGTAGAGACAGACATTTAAGTTTTGGTTGTAACACTAATTTACTGCTGCATTTACTGCATTCTTTACCTTACAATAAACACTATTTCTCTGCAAGGAAGAGGATTTCGTGGTTTGGTAGGTTTTGGTGGTGGTTGGGGCTTTTTGTTCATTTATTTTTTGACATTAAAAATTCCTAGAGAGCTAAACAGGTCTGGAGAAGGTTTTGAGAAGCAAGAGACCACTAGCACACTAGCACCTTTTAGTTTATACACACTGAGTAACTAACGGGCATATTTTACATCTCAGGAACACGTGGCACATGTGACATGAAGAAATTGAGTGCATCACCTAGCAAACCACACCTCACAACATTTCCATCACTGCAGTTTCTAGATTCAGAATTAAGAGAAGAAATACACACAGCTAATATACTGGAGTCAGAAGACAAATGAATTAAAAGTGTATAACTAAACACTAATAAAAGGCTAACAAAAGGGCTGTATGGAGTGAACTGGTGTGGAGATAAAGTGCCCATAACTTCCACATTTTTTATCTGAGAGCTCTCCAGTTTGATTTTACAGCAGCAGTACAGTTGCACTTATTTTCAATGGAAAGTCACTTGTGAGAAGGAAATTTGAGGACTGGTAGTCAAGTCTTCAAATCATATAATTCAGCATAACTTCATGGAAAATACCAAATCCTAGTGAAACAGGGCCAACTTGCATCACCCTATACAATCCTTTTAGGAGCTGTGAGGGACATAGCTGATCCGAGCAACAGCACAGAACCACCACTTAAAAAACAATTCATCATAGAAGATCTTAACTTGCACCAAGATTCTTAACATAAGAAGAAGAATACCTACCTGTGAGTATGAAAACTCCAGTCCAGTGACAGAGTACAGTACTTCTGCACATGTAAGAAGAAAATACTGAGGGATCTGCCAAGCCATATGGACTGTATTTGGTGCCATATCTTCAAAGTATTTTATTTTAAGTTCGTTGTCAACACACTGGAAATTAAAATAGCATGTTAGGAACAGTAATAGTGAGTGTGCAAAGTTAAGGCATTCTAAGCAGTTCTATAATCATATAGAAAGTTCAGAGTAAATAAATACTGCTTGTGAAGCACTGAATACCTAGTTATAAAGTATAGCTTTTTTCCAGCAGTCGTCATGCAAATCTCTAGTGTCTAACAGGGCTAAAGATTTAAGGCTGTTAGTGGTGATCATGGATTCTTGCATTATGTTATTTTCATAACCACCATTATTTTTATAGTTAACAATGGTTTTATGTCCTGTTTAAGATACCAGAATTCTACCATATGCACTTAAAGACAAGAGGAAATAAAAGGATTAAAGACAAGAGGAATAATTGTACAAGTGTTTTTTTTAATTAAAGAAAAGTATCAACATGGAAAGTAATTTATATTGTCCATCCAACAAGTGGCAACTCACGCCATCAATTGAAATGGTATAGGCACCACCATATCCAAATGTCTTTGAAACCACTCCACAATACGCTGTCAGAGGTGCTGAAATACTAATGATATATGTCCTGAAAAAGAAAAAACCCAAAACCCACAGTTCAGACCATAGGTGTAGTCAATTGCGTGTATTACATATTTTAAAAAAGCTCTGTGCCCTTTTCCCTAGGGCAAGTATGTCTAGGAGATTAAATTAGGATAAAGAAAAATGCTTACATGTCTGGTTCTGGAACGTCACTGTAATTACTGACAGAAAGAGGATCCAGTGGTCCAAAATCCATGATACCCATAGTAACATTGACAGTATAAGGGAAATTGTTTATGAACCTTTAAAATGGAAGAGTGATTAAATACTACACAAAACATGCGTAAGTCAAAGAGTACAGCTTTTACTTTTAATTATATATTGGCAGCACAACAAGTATCAAGTCCTCCTATTTAATGCGCTTTTTTTTTTAAACCAATTAACATTTTGGAAACAACTCTAAATCTCCTAGAAATGCAGCTAATACAGAAAGCCAGTTAGACCCCCATCAGCCCACTGCCTTCAGGGAACATCAAAAGCGAGCCACTACTACAACCAGTAATGCATCTACAAGTGGGAGATGTAGAAGAAAAGCAAAGAGTGGAGAAGTAGGAAGATACTTCTTACCTAAGATTTAAAAGGAGGTATAGATATGTAATCCATGCCATTTGTCCAATAAAAAGTCTAGGCAATGGAATGAAGCATACACTTCCAATTTTAGCTAAATTATACCCAAAGCAGGTGTGCAAGATAACTTAAGTGAATCATAACTCAGAAGTTATCCCATCCCCTAAAACATCAAGTGACATATCCAGCAAGACATGAGTTCCTACAGTACTGAAAAGTATACTTCAACAAGAAGAGTCCGCCAAGAGACAGATTGAAGAGAGAGTCACACTACTGTCAAAATTTAGACACAAAAAAACCTCTACCTGACGAGACTTTTTCCACTTGTTGGTTTTGATGTGATGTTGTCATGTATCTGGTGGAAGAGACCATTATCAAAATATGTTGTTGGCATCAGAGAACAGCTTAAACATGCACTATTACACAGCAGTGGGAATTAACAGAGGCTTCAGAGGAGGACTCCAGAACTCCCTCTTTAGGGTCCTACTAGCACACATCTACTAGAAAACACTGTATGACCACACATCTAAGTCTTGGTGGAAGGGTAGTTGTCAAGGTACATAATAAATTGGTAATTTTTTTAAGGACATCCTGGTGTACTCTCTGCAGCTCACCAGTCTTACTGGTACTGCAGACACAGAAAACAAGACAAAGGAAAAAAGCTATCCAGAGCTTGTCCTCTCAGCTTCACACACTCCACATAGATGGTTGTCAAAACATTGATATATATCTTAAGAAATGTGCAGACTTACCAAAGGTGGAAACTTGATATCCATTAGATCCCATTTAAATGGCAAAGTGTAGCGATTTTTCTCTAGCTGCTCCAAACCCATAGTTTTGCTTGCATTTCCAGAAATTATGCGTAATGATTGCAGCTTAGAAGTCTCAAATGTCATGTAGCCAGTCTACAAAGACAAATTGCCATGGAATTCTGTGCAACTGCATATTTGTTTACGCTTTTGAGGGAATTTTATGGGCTCTGGGAAGGGTCAGAAGTTTACACATTACTTTTGAAGTGCTGGAGATAATGAACATCCCCTAACTTTCATTTTTGATTGGTTTTCTACATCAGGCACTAATGCCATTTGATCATTATTTTTTATTAATTTAATTTGTTACACAAGCTTCAAAGTTACATGGGCTTCCCACAAGCATTATAGAATAGTTATATTTTCCTGCTCCAGATAAATAAGGCTTACCGTAATGACCAAGTGAAATTCTATTTAGTCACAGAGATAGCACTAGCATAAGATGCGATGCATTATTTTCCAAAAAGTAGAAGTGACATGTTTTAAATATTCAAAACACATTTGATCAACATAAAATAATTAAACCATTAGGTGCTACACTAAAATGGGCCCTTTGTTTTATAGGATTATCAAAAGCACTTTATAATTCACATCTGGATGGTAAAGTGTATATAGTAGGGAATAGAGCATTCTATAACTTTCATTTTCAGGTATATACCATGGTTACATCAATCCCTGGTCAGTATACAGTTTGGGTGACCTTATCTTCTCCTCACAACTCTGTTTCCATGTGAGGCAAATCTGGAGGAGGTTGGAGAAGGATCTCTCCTCTTAAAGGGAAACAGAACTCCAGGCTATCAGAGAACACACGTTCTAAGATCCCTTATCAAAAGCATCCATCAGAAACACCACATTTTGCTGTCAGCAGAACTACCAATGCTGTGCTGTATGAGAACCTGAAGAAGTTCTTTGGCAGCAAAATCTGAAGTTTAACCTGTGATGTAGCCACAGAAGAAGGTCCCTGTTCAGGTAAGTCATTCCTCACAGTAATAGCAGCAACTCACCGGAGCTGACTGTATATTTACTGAAGGAAGGAGCTACTTTTAGGAAATGGAACCTTTTTAACAAGAGTGAAATTTTCAACTAGTTCCAAGTCACTTAAGTTTATGAAATTTTCTTGGGAAAAAACCTACTCTTGTCAAAACAAAGTAGCAATACTTCAAATATTAGCTACCTGTTCCGTCAATTTTGAACCATTACTTAAGAATGACTCCAACTTACTCCGTTAGCTTTTCTTTTTAGCTTAATTAATTTTTAAATATTTCTCATCTCCCCTTACTTACTGCTTCCTTAGGTGCTATATCCACAGTCTGAAGTTGAGGCTGGAACTGAACTGTTGCAGGAAAAGCACCCAGATTTATTAATTTGATTTGAGATTGCCCAGCTTCAGGGAAAACTGGATAGGTTTTCTATAGGACAGAAAAAAAGAAACTTGAATCAGGTTTTTTTACTAGTCTCACAAGCTGCCTTAGGAAAGAACTTTCTCATCCACAACAGACAGCTCTAGATTGCTGTTCAGATGTTGGGATGCAATTGGGATGCAACCCAGAGGTGCTGCCAATATCCCAGCTACAGGAGAAAGCTTCATCAGGTTCAGGCATGGCACCTCCCTTTGGGGCAAGGAAGGTTAGGGGAGGCAAATTCTTCCTTCAACAAGTGTCGCCTTTCCTCCTGCTGTGATGTTTCCCAGACTGTAATACCTCACCTCCACTCTAAATATCAGAAGAGGTAAAACATACAAAGTCATCCTCTGGTAGGCCAAGCAAGTGTGTGGTTTTCAGCTTTTAGTCTCAGTTTAAAGATTGAGGTTTCCTTTAATGTATGATCTGTATTAACTGCAATGTGATGTTTTGCAGGATGGTGTTCATTGCTAGTTAATTTTACTACGCCAACCACAGTATTGCAATATATTTCCTCTCCTTCTACTTCTATGCTTATATGATTGGCTCCAAATTTAGGAGTCTTGGTTCATTTTCCCCTTAAACACACCTTTTTTCCTGAATTAACAACTAAATATTAATAGTAAACACTCACGTGTGGCTGAACTTACATCTATTTGGACTTGCACAAGGGCAGCAGCAACAAAAGCCAAAGATCCAAGGAACATCCCCACAGTCATCTTCTTCAGGGGCCTAGTACAACAAAAGACGTGAGATTTAAGAGAAGTGCCAATTCAAACCTTCAGCTGCTTGTTTTTTCCTTCCACTCTGGGAAACTCAAAAAACCACAACTGGCACATTATCACCATTTGAAGGGCTGATGTTGTTACAGAAAGTGTTCTGCTAAGCTAGGTACCTCTCACTTCATAGTTACACTATCAGGACATACATCTTTCTGCAGCATCTTAATAACATGTTACTCTGCATCTGCTGGGCTCAAACACTGACCATAATTATTAGGTTCCTGAAAAGATCTGTTTTTGCGGGAAGAAAAAACCCAATCCAATTCAGTTGTTGGATGTAAAACAAGAAAGAAAGAAGAAGATATGTCTTTAAAAAAGGAGTAACAACTTGTCTCCGCATTGCTATGTTTAAATAAGATTGAACAAAAACCATCAGGGAAATTTGTTGGATTAGGAGACATCTACTGACATGCAGTTAAGCTGTAAGGATAGATTTAAGTATCTATTTCATTTGTGGCATCATTTATGCAGTGTAGAATATCCACAAATGAATGACAGTGTTTCCAGCACAGCACCCACCCTAGATTTTTCAGTTATACAGAACAACAGCATTGCACCATAGCTCTCTGAAAATTGTTTTAAGAACTGTATTCTCTTCTGCCTTTCCAAGCACTTTTGCAACTGCTAATCACTTCATTACCAACATTGAAAAATAATGTGTAATGCCCCCAAAGCTCCACCTAGAAGGATCTAGTGAGCCAGACTCCCAACTGAGATTGAAAGGGAAATGTCTCAGGTCACAGTTACTTTTAAGTCCAAAACATGGCAAATGCTTGGATGTATGTTGCATCTGTACCTCCTATTCTTCAGGAAGGAGAGAGGGTAGACATAGAGGATATGGAAAACAATCAAGATCATCTCTCCTGCAATCAAAAGATTTTGCCCTTAACTGAAAAACATTGTTACTCTTCTATTAGATTCTCCTCTTCTAATCTGTGGTGCCTCTACATACCATCTGCAGTATTCTGGATTTTTATATTTTAATTTCTTTAAAATATTAAACCATTTTAAATACATTTCTCTTTCATCCTTAGCTAAATCCTTGTTCATGTTACATTAGGGCTGGAAGAACCAGTTAAAGAAACCACTAAAAAAATTAGCCTCTGTTGAAGTCAGATAATTGCATCAACTTACGTAAAATTCAGCTTGCATTTCTTGATTAAAGGATAAACCAAAGAATCTACAACTGGGACCATTACAACAATCAGGATTGGATTCACAATCTGGGGAAGATGAACATGAGAAAAAAGTTAAGTATTTGTCAAAATGCTTTTTATAAGTAAGGGCAATATAACCTTTCAGAAATACTTGAAATAGCCAGATAGAAAACTAACGTACCTGCATTTGGTCTGGTTGAATATGAAAACCCTGGTGAAGAAAAAAAGAAATAGTTTTTAATAGTGTGACAACAAATAAACTGGGTCTGAAAAGTGTTAATTCAAGAAAAAATGAATAAAAGGTAACCTACAAAATCCCCATTCATTGCTGTGGCTTGTAGTGTCCATCTTGACCCCTTAATAAGAGAAGAAAAAAATTAGATGTCACAGTAAATCAATGTTCTAAAGTTGCTTTTGAATTGTTTTCATAAATGAAGGGTTGGAAAAGACATGCAATACAGCAAAAAGTAAAGCTAGCTTTCTATGGGAGTATTCTTACTCTGCAATGTAAACTTTTGGGCCAAGTGAGCCTCATGGCCCATTCCGCTTCCATTTACTTGTTTTGTGAAATAAGGCAGAAAATAACTTAGATGCAGAAATCAGCTGGAGAGAGGGCAGGGCCATCCTGTGCAGGGCACTGGTGTGTGCTGTGCACAGAAGGCACCCCAGGGCCCGTGTGCTGCTGGCCTGATCCTGAGCAGCCCACACATCCATCCTTTCTTCACGCAGCCCAGAGCCAGCAGACAAGCCAGGCCTTGACCTGCCTGCAGCCCTCTGCTCCAAAAACCTGCCTGTAGCTGGGACAAGCAGGGCAGATTTTAGGCCTGAGCCCAGGATGAGACAAGAATGCTACCCTGCATTCATGGCAAGAGCCTCTGGCCACCCATGACACAGCACTATCCAAGATATTACCCATGGAATAAGTTTTGAGCTCTGAATTTCATGGCAGAGCTGCCTAATTGTAACAGGTCACACTGACAGGTACAGCTCACAAGCACTGGACTGAAGCAGTAGCATATGGGGAGTCTGGACCAAACCTCCTATCATCTGACTTGGATAAGGCTTTCAACCCCTGGTTCTCTCAAGTATCTTCCTAAATTCATACTTCAGTGCTAAGCTATGAATGCTGCTTTTGAGAGTCTTGAGCATCCAGTCCACCAAGTGAACAGGAATTACGGGCTTATACTTCTGCTTGAAGGTGTAAGGTATTTATAACAAGGCATGAGTGATTAAGCAAACTGACATCCAGATCATTTAAACCCTGTTTCTCCAGCTCATTTACACTAGGACCCTAAATTTCATCTGACAACTGACAATTGAAGAAACATTAGCACTAAGAAAGCTTTAAATTACTGTTTCATCCTGAGTGCCAGGCTGATACAAGATTTGGAGAGGCCTCAGTCACTGAATCTTTCCTGGGTGTACTCAGATAAACCGAGATTGCCCCTGGCTGCAGATCATCTTGTACTGACATGATTCAGTGATTACCCTTTTGCAATAAAACCCGGATAAAGAATTTGTTTTTCCACACTCCCATAGTCACCTTTTATGTCCCGTGACCTCAGAGTATGTAGACTGACATGGTACAGCTCTAATTACCAAGCCAAACAATTTCTACTTACCTGCTGGTCAAAAACTGCCCAGAACATGGGGAGAGGGATGTAAAGGAAAAGCACCCTCAGCACCATCTTTGTCTGAGCAATCAGTTGTTTCTGCAGAAAATAAAAAAAATACACAAGAGGAATTGGTTTAAAAAAGGAAATAGAAAAAAAAAAAAGAGAGAGACAGTTCCAGATTGCTACTCACATCATAGCAATAGGTAAATACCCATCATGTCATGTTTACCCACACATTCAACTTTGCATGTTGTGGGTACATCTGATGATTTCTGTAAAAATAGTACAAAGTCTGCTTGTGTGTGTGGGAAGGGCTGCTAGTTAAAGGTGACTGATACCAGAGAGACTCGGACCTCTTTGCATGTACACTGATGGCAGCATGAGATTCAGCACTTAGTTCCATGTTATTTTTCTAGGAAGGGGGCATTTGAATGATAGGCAACTGAGGAATTTCACATAAGAACAAAGCATACAGGCAAAAGGAAAATAAAGGTGACAGGCTAAGGCTTGTGCTGCCATTGGCAACAGGGCAGAGTGGATAGTAGGCAAGGGACAAGTGGAGCACTGTGAGATACAAGGCTTTGAGAATCATGATAAGAAATTTTACTGAGGCTGGAGGGGACGCAGTGTTTACCGACTTAAACTGAAATTTCAAAGCATAATTCTGATGTTTCATGCCAAGACAAGTAGTATGGCCCTTTGCATTAACCACGACAGGCAGCATCATTTCCCTTTTCCCCTCTGCAGCTATGAGATGCAGGAAGCAGAGAAGGAAAGAGAATGCTTGCTATTTTTCTAACCAAAAAACTTAAATGTTTGTATTTGTTTGGCAAGGGAAAGTCTTTTTCTTCATCTCCCTTGAATTTCCTTGGACAGCCTATGATTACACAGAGCATTGAGTCACACAGCTCTGTATTCTCCCACAGGAGCTGAGGAAAAAACCTGCAATGCCAGGAGAACACTGAGGTTTGGCCAGATCAGCTACTTAATGATGGAGAAGCCCAAAACTATTTGCCCAGTGCATGAGGCAATGGATCAGAGCAGACAGAGAGAAGCTGAGGGTCAGCAGATGTCACAGCACAGGAGGCTCCACCAGTACTTACATCATACTTCTCACTTGCCCAGTCCAGCCAGTGCTCTCTCTTGGGAAACTCCTTGCTGCGATGCCGAAACCTGTTTTTGATGGCAAACTGAGGAGAGACAGAATTATGTTTAATGGGGCTACAAATATTTAAAACTATAAACTGTTTTGTCATTAGAGATGATGCTCCTGACTTCTTGTGTTTAGAGGGTGCTAAAGGTGACTTTACTTCTGCTAACTGCTCCAATCATCTAGGGCAATGTTGTTTTTAAGGCCTCACACTGCATATCCAGCAGAGCGTGCACTTGGGTTTAGGTGGACCAAACAGCTCAGAGCAGTCTCTCTCAATGTGGATTGCTGTTAGGAGCTGGAAGATCTGCCTTCTTCAGAGTTACTTACTTACAACAGTAAACAGAGTAGTGTCATATGCACAGGTTTTCAGAACTGAATGGCTGTAGGAGTACATTTTGCGATGAGAAGCTCCATCTTGTAGGTATGTCTCGTACCTTGACATCAAATATACACAAATGTGGTCCCACAAAGCTCCTAAGATTCACTGGATGGAATAAAATGCACAGCCAAGCTGGGCCTTAGGAGCAGCACTCTAAGCAATGGCCAAAGTCACCTACAGAGATTTGATTTTGACAGTGCTTACAAGATTGGCAATAGGCTGGGCTGTATAAGGCTGGCAGATCTGTAGGGATGTGTTGATTTGGCGCAGCCTGATGTTTTAGTAGTGGGGAAGTGCCACAGCTTCCACCGTGTCTGACAGAGCCCACCTCTGATGGCTCTGAAGATGGACACGCTACTGGCCCAGTTTGAGAGGTTGGTAACGCCTCTGTGATGACATATTTAAGAGGAAAATCCAAACAGAACACGTGCAGTTTTTTCCCCAGTGGTGGGGAGGTGCCATGTCGGCGCTACCTGCAGCAATGCGCTGACTTGGCGTGGCCCTGCCTTACCGTCCCTAATAACCACACTGCGAGTGAAAAGGACAGGGGAGGTGGCAGCAGCTTCTCCTTCCCAGTGCCCTGCATGAATGATTCCCAAAAGTTGGGATAAGCTTTTACATAACAATGATACCTTATTTTGTTTTCTACGTGTATAAATCCACATATAAATCAAGATATGCATAAAAAGGCAGTCTAAATCTGGAGATGTCAGTAAGAAGCTTTCTGTAATAAAGCAAAAAACTTCAGAAACTTTCCTCATATTAAGACAGATTTCTGATTTAGGCACATTTACAGAACAGTTTTAAGAATTGCTGCCAGGTGTTTGAGGAATGTAAGCAGTACTTACTCCAACACATTTGGAAACTTCAAGTATTACATTTCCTTGTGGTTTACTTTTCTTGTACATTTTGCTTCCAATTACGAACACAACTACAATATGCAAACAGAAACCAAAAGCAACTCAGGATTAAATTAAAATAGTGGCAAATAATTTGGTGTGGAAACTGTAAATCAAGGAGTTGAGTGGGAATAAGCCTCCTAAGAAACAATGCAATTGCCTATTTACATGGTATCATACAGTAAGACCAGTCAAATGAATACCAGCAGATTGCTTCTATTCAAGACAAAAGAACTAAATCTGGAAACTCTTACAGTAAGTGCTCAGTGGGAAGTTAGCTTGATTGAGGGATGGCCCAAACAAGGGCCATTTAGGACCTTGACTCTGGCCTTTCTGTAGGGGCTCTGTTTCAGGAGCTCAGGATGCTGCAGCTCCACCTGAACTGCAGAACACACCAAGGTGTCCTCTGCTCCCAGGCCCAGAATGTTGCTCAGCCTCATTGTCCCACGTGCAGGGTAGGACACAGACAAACCCCCACAGCCACCATCCAACCTGGACAGGGCTTATGGGCAAGGTGAGGTCACTGGTAGCTGGGTGGGCTCAAAGGACAAGGACCATGAGGGATACTGTAGTACATAATGGCATCCCCACTTTCTTGGTCAACAGTAAGGCTCAGGGAGTGACCTGTAGCACAGCTGGTAAAAAGGCAGGTGTTTGAGAAGTACTGATATATCAAGTATGGGATTTCTCCAGTGCAAGGACAATTACCTGGCAAGGACAATTACCTCATACAGTTTACAGTCCTGGCTGGACTAGAGATAATGTCCAAAACACACATTTTCTGAGAGTTCTCGTCCTACATTCAAAAGATCTATTTGTACACACCAGTAATCCAAGAAAACAGGCAGTTATTTACATAATGTACAGAATTCAAAGGTATATTCATGCCTCATCCCAGGCCCATCTGACTCTCCTGGTAAATTAGTCTCTTCTGTAAACGTGAGTGCTTCAGATTAATCCCACCCACCTCCCCACACAAGAGAAAAATTTAAGTCAAAAATTGCAGAAATGATCAGGTATTAGAGGTCAATACCTGGAGATTTCTATCACATCTTCATTATTCTAAGACTGTTATCATCTAATTACTGACGCAATAGGATGGCAAGAGATTCACCTACCCAAGGCAACAGCCATGAGGATTGCAGGAACTCCAAACGCGAGCGGGTAACATTCCTGTTTGGTATGAATGCCACACTGGGAAGCTGAAGTAAAAAGCAACATCAAATAAAAGTCCCAGTCAGCACTGTTGATGTTTTCCATATGGTTTCTGTTCTTTGCATTCACTGTTAACGCATAAGGGAACAACAAACCTGCCTGCTGACATCCTCAGAGTGGAGGATCAGTATCCAACTTATCTTTCATTATTGGGAAGAGGAATTAAATATCACGGAACAGTTGAGTTTGGAAGGGACATCTGGGCATCATTGGGGCCAAGTGCCCTGCTCAACTAGGGCTACCTGGAAGCAGTTTTCTGGAATGTGTCCAGATGGCTTTTGAGTATTTCCACAGATGGAGACTCCACAACCTCTCTGGGCAGCTTGATCACCCTCAGAGTGAAAAAGCATTTCCTGATGTTCAGAGAGAACCTCCTGTGTTTCACTTTGTGCCCATTGCCTCTTGACCTGACACTGGGCACCACTGAGGAAAGCCTGGCTCCTTCCTCTTTATTCTTTCCCATCAGGTATTTTTGTACTTTGATAAAATGCCCCTTTTGCCTTCTATTCTCCAGGCCAAACAGTCTAATGCCTCTCAGGAAATTTATACCTAGTTTTACATTGAGATCTGAAGAATTACACTAGAAGGGTCAAAAGCTGTCCTTAGTGAGAAAGAACCAGATTACAAAAGTTTTGGGCTATATTCATAAACAAAGATTCTAGTAATGTGAGTGTAGTTTGTTGGAAAAAAAATCCCAACCAGCAGCCCCCTCCCCTCCTTGGCATTAGTCACAGGTTTGACTCTATTGACTTCAAGCACATATCTTAAAGGGATGCTCCAAGTACAAACAAAGCGATCAGCAATATAAAATAAAAGACTAAACAAAATTATTACATTCTTCACCATACTTCTTCTAAGAGGAGAATTAGAGGGTATGGTTGGGGGGGGAAAAAAAGTTAGCTTGCAGATAATTAATTTATTAATTGATTTAGTTGTATTAGTCTTTTGGTTAAACCTCTACAGGCCATAACAGTTTATCACTTCCCTCAGTTCAATTTGTCATTTTTTCCAAGATATTTTTCACCCTGTATCAGCAAGGAAGTAAACTACATGCTGTCCCTTATACATCTCTACTTCAATTTTTGGGGGAAAGGATAGAATTTGCATTAAGCAAACATCTAAAACTCTTCTACAGAGTCTTTTTCAGTCAAGAGATCCAAAGACCTGAAGTTCAGCCCAGTGCTTTTGGGTTATTCCAGAATTCACATGCTGTTTCCTTGCTTTTGAGAAAAGCGGCCTTTTGAAACTGCTGGCAGGTGCATCCATACAGCACCATCTGTGCAAGCTTGTCACAGAAATCCCTGTGCATATAGGTTAGCAAATTGCTGGGTTTTGTTTAGGATCATGCTATTCTTTACAAGCAAAGGAGAACATAACTTTCTTATTTAACAATATGAAAAATTATTTACTTTCTCACACAGATTAACATATTCCTACATGCACAGATGCATCTGTACTAGCATGGGCATGCTTCCAGAGGAGAAGGCTCTCTCTCCCCTTCCTTTCCCAGGAAGCAGTACAACTCTTTCTAGTGTGATAGTTTTTAAGGTATTGGAAGAACTTACACAGTTGTACCTTTGTGGAATTAAAACATGCATTAGCCATAGAAGCTGTTATCCCCAGCATGTCTTTTCAGATCTAGTAATTCTGATCCTAAAGGCAATTAAGGTTTTCAAGTGGCTTGTTTTTGAGAGTACTTCATCTCTGAGAAGCTGGAGGACACACTGAAGACTATTTGCTAGATAACTCCAGTGTGTCAGTGAACAGAACTTTAATTTGAACCCAACTGGACTGCAATCCAACACTCCTTTTCTGGTGTTTAACAGTTGTCAACAGACATGTGACCTTACCTCTGAGAAGTGGAGTGATTAGAGTAGATAAGAGACTTCCAGCATTAATGGACAAGTAAAAGAGAGAAAAGAAGGTACTTCTTTGCTTTTCCTAGAGTAAAGACAGAAAGATGTTTAGAAAGGCTCAGCTGCAACCACAATGATGAGCCTAGATCAAAAAATCAGCACCTCTGGTTTCAAAGTTCAAAACAAATAATTAACTAGCTCCTTCTTCCGTAATGGACCTGTCTAAAAATGTATATTACTGGAGTACTATAATAGTCAAACATTAGTTAGAGTGTCTGTAGAACTGAAAATTTAGAAGACATTGTTACCTGATCATCTTCGAACTGATCTCCACCAAATGCTGACACACAAGGCTTGATCCCACCAGTACCAAGGGCAATAAGGATCAAGCCAATCATGGACAGAGCACTGGAACAGAGAAGAAAAGAAAAAAAAATCACTTTGTGTTAGTTCTTACAGCATAAGACTGTATGACATAATAGACTGGTTGACATAATAGACTGGTTGAAAGACAGTTGAAATTCAAGTAGCGTAAATTTAAGTTGTCCCATCCTTCACCAGCCTGGCAAAAGAAAAATGCGTACAAGACAACTCACATGTTCACTGCCACATTATCAGGAGAGCCATCCTGGTTGCGATCCGTCAGGTCACTGATGGAGCCCACAGACAGCACTGTTTGCCCAATCGCATAGACAACGGACAGGTAGAGAATGGTCCTGTTGTCAAACGAGAAGATATTTTTTTAGATATGTTAACACACATACACAGATAATTACACAGCTAATGCTGACTTTTGTTTACTTTAAAGATTCCTGGTAATGAAAACAACTCATTCTATTATTATAATTATTCTAGGTAGCCTTTCATTAATTAAGCAAGGCAAGATAACAAATGGATTCTATAGGTATCACTAGATCACATGAAATACTTAAATATCTTCAGTGGTTGCCTTTTTAATGACTAACTCAAGAATGCCTTTTTCATATTTTTTATATGCTGAAGATCAAATGGACTACTCTGCAAAACTAAAATCTGCAATTTACACTGTTTTAAGTATCATTAAACATTCACTGTTATTTTATATTTTAATTGCAGGAGTAAAGAAAAATCAAAAATCTGCTTCAAACATGGAAATTCCCCTGAAATACTGTTGTGAATAACAACTCTATATCTCCACTCTCTCGGCTGCAGGTGTACCAACCAATGGTACCAAGTGTACCATTTTTACACTCCCATCTGAGTGAGAGCAAGACTGAAGAGTCCAGGCTGCAGGCTTTCAGCCTGACTTCCTCTGCTAGGAGGTGCCTAGGATGATAGTATTGCATAATCAGCCCCTCTACCCTGGCTTTCGGGTCCAATCCTCTTTTCTGTAAATAAAGGCACGTTCCATTTTAACTTTGTTGGACCTTGAGTACATGAGGCTGTAGTTTAACTCATGTTCACTTGTGTCCTTGCGTGGGCCTCCGTTCAATGGGCACAGACACAGGTCTCCAGTTTGGAGGAAAAGCAGGACGAACACAATACAATGAAATTATTTAAAAACTCGGTTTTCAGGAGTAGTCCCAAGCCCAGTGCAAGGCCTGACAATGAAAGACAATGCTCTAAGACCTAGAAAAATCCAGCTACTCGACATAGGCAATATATTCTCTGAGCAAGCTTGGAGCAGCACCCTGACACAAGAGGACATTGACCAAGTTCCCCTCACTTTAAAACTAGCCTTGTCGGCTAGTTTTAAAATTGACTTTGCCCGTAGCAGAATAAAAAAAGTCTATAAAGTGGGGCAACAAGGAGTCTGCTGTTTAATGGTATTTAATAGATACAGATTAATGGATTATTTTTTTAATAGTACTTCCATAGAGTTACTTTAATTACCTAACAACCTGGAAAAAGTTTCCAATTGAAGTTGAACCTGAGCTGCTCAGGAGAAAAACTTCTGGGTGTTATTTGTGAGGCTTATAAACCCACTGCAAAGATTTACATAACTGGCAGTGCATTGATGGCACACAATTAAAAAAATAATAACCGTGATTTCTGTACTATTTTCCCCAAGAAATTCTGATCCAACAATGCGTAAGTTGGTCCCAGCATGCTCCTTTACAGACATTGCACAAAGTACATGGACTGTGGAAGATTGGAATCTCTCCATTGAGAGTGCTCAAGAGTGCTTAGGTAATCTCCTCTTCCTCTTGTCATCACAGAGTTTTTAAATTCTTGTTTAAGCCTCCCTCATGACACATTTTGCTGCATTTTTTGGGTGTTAAACCCCAATAGTATATCCTAAAGCATGTTTTTTTCTTGTTAAAGCCATCCTAACAAGCTCCTTGTTAAAGGTCTGGGCCTTTCAGTTGTGGCACGGGCATATCCAAGTACCAAAGGAGAAGAGATTCAAGGTCTGCAAAGCTTCATCTTGATAAAACGAGTAAAAGCCAAAATAAATTTCAAAAATAAACCAAAGCATCTAAACAAGCGAGCACACAATATATTTAGGCTGCAATCTGTAAAACATCCTGGTAGTTGCAGTGAGTTTGCACTGCTCAGAGCAGCTGCACAGAGCACACAGAGCTGTGGTCTCATCCCTGGTCTCCCAGGGGTTGTCGCTACAGCGGAAGAAGACAGTGCAGCTGACTGCACATTTGTAATCTCTGGGAGACCTTTGGCAAGTCTGCTTACATTTATAGCTCATAACCCTCCATAAAATCTTCATTGTGATTTCTTTCAGGCAAAGTAAACACTTTTAGAATCAAAACATCAGGAAAGGAGAGGGAGATAAAGCTGTTGGAAATAATGTGGTTACGTTTCAAAGCACTTCAGTGGTACTATCCTGACCAACTAGCCTGCAACTAAAGACGCAGAAGACATAATTTAGAGAAAGGATTGCTACTCTGTAAGACCCCTCACTTTTCTGTCAATTCTGAAATCACATAGTATTTTAAAACTTATTCTAAGGCCCAGTTAACACCAGATAGCACAGTAATTCACTATTTCATTGGCCACTTGCAACAGGTAAAGAGACTGTCCCATGCAATTATAATCCCCAGTATCTATTTGCATAGCTTGGTGAATACTCTCCTTAGTTTTCCTTACATTTTGTCCAGGTGAGAGAAAAAACATGCAGCATGCTGGGAAAACATGTTACAACCTTTAAACAACTAGCAGAACTGGAACATTCACAGTGCAGTTTCAAGTTTGAGCTGAATCTATTAAAACCCCAAGCTTTGGTGAAATAAAAAAACCTATCCTGGAGTAGTCAACACTAGCTCTGAAGCTGGTGTTCCCAGCTGCGGTTTCAGGTGATGATTTAAGTAACACTGATTTCAGGTGAGCTTTCAAGATCTTGGGTTGCTTTCTGAGGAAGCACTCACTTGAACTTTCCCAGCCAAGAGTCCGCAATGATTGCTCCAAGGATCGGCGTCAAGTAACACAGAGCAACAAATGTGTGGTAGATGGCAGTGGCAAAGTTGTCATCCCAGTGTAGGAAACGTGTGAAATACAAAGTGAGCACAGCTGTAGGAAGAACAACAAAGCAACAGGTTACAAACACAAGTCAGGCCTGGGTAATGCTCAGCACAAGGAGACAAGGGACATACCTTTCATGCCATAGTAGGAGAACCTCTCGCAGAACTCATTGATGATGATGAAGAAGATGCTCACAGGGAAGCCAAGGCAGAGCACCTGGAGGCAAGAGACCATGTGAGCTCAGAGCTGTGCAACCCAGACTAACAGTCTTCACTGCAACCCCCAGCTTAAGCAAGCTCAGCATGGACAAGCTCAGTGGGTGTGAGTAGGTACTCAGGGTCTGGAGAAGCCTCTGTGGCATGACAGTAGTTTACCTGAACCACTAGTCAGTTCTCTCTTTCCTCTCTTGGTCCCCAGAGGTCTGCACGCTTGTCATCTGCCCTTTGTAAGAGACCCTTAGCAAGGCTAGAAATGACTTTCAAGTGTTGCACTATGTACATTTGATGTCTCCAGCACATAACACTTACAGCAATTGTGACTGGTATCAAAAAATACGCAAAAAGCCAATGTTTTTGGAAAAACAAGAAACCAAAACTCGAAGCCAACCAAAAATGCACAATGCCAAACCCCTGCAGTATACCAGTTAGAAGCTTGGGGCTATTTTTAAGTGTCTGTAATTAAAACAAATAAACATTTAAACTTTTAATTCAAACAAATCTCTCAGGAAAACTCCTTATCCTTAAAAATACTCTGCTTGATGAAGAATCCTCCATTTCTTCAGACCTGATAATAAAATGGACTTTATTCCTAACCTAAAATGGCATGGCTTTGGCTGCCAGATTCACTGAGCTTTCACTTGCTGCAAGAGGCATGCCCATGGTCATCATCATGCAGTTCTTGCCATTGAGACAATAGTTAAAAAGCATACATCAGGTACAAATCTGATATGGTCAGTAGAACTGGAAGTTTAATTTCTGATCACCTACTTCTCTTTGTGGAATGGATAAATCCATTACATAATTTCTATTAAAATTAATGGGGATGCAATTGAAACATCATCCTCCCTTTTAATATTTTTATGGGTTTAATCCTGCAAGTGGCAAAGAAACAGATTTTAAAGATGCCTCAGAACATTCCAGAGGCAAAACAGTTCTTCTCCATGCACAAATTTAATTGAAAAATGACGTTGTTTGGATTGCAAGGGTTTAGGAATTAAACTAATCTTTATTTTGTGTGAAACAGGAACAAGTTAACTTTGCAGGTCAACAGGAAAAAACCTTAATCATGCCTGACACAAGCAAATTGGAGAGCCAGTGTCTCCAGCAAAACCTCAACAAACGACACAACACTTGGAGATTTGGGTGCTACAACAAGCTATTTTGGGAATCCTGCAAAAGAAATGAAAATAAGAGTGACAGGAGCATTGTTGACTGATCTGACTCAGTCGTTGGGATGCCTGAGCAGCCTGAACAGCGTTGACCTTTGTTGTTTGCAGAACCAGGTACATACTCCATTATCCTACCCATGGTTTGATAACAGGTTTCACAGCAAGAACCCAATCTCAGCTGAGCTAAGAGCCAGGTGGGACTCCTCTAGCTTTAGTGCACACAAGTTTTGAGTCCTAAATATAAATTTGTCACTCTTGATTTATCACATCCTCCACGGGCAGAAAGAGGTGTCTCCAAAGGAAGACTATTTACATGTATCCCAAAATTAGATAAAATTCACTTGAAGCTGCCCATTTCCTTCAGCTGTAGGCAGCAGGAGGTTTGGACAGCTACTCCCACCTTGGACACAGGTGTTGGTGGGCTCTTCTTCACACAGAAGAATGCTTTATGCCCTGTCCACACAGCATTCCCCTAAGCCATGCAAATGGTCATGGGATGGAGAGTCATGGTTCAGCACATGTTAAGTTAGTTACTGAAACAGAAACCCAGGCTATGTGACTTGTAATTGGGAATAGCCAAGATGGAGAGGAGGGAATGTCTGCTCCTGAAGCAAAGACCTCCTCATGTCTGTCCTGCCTACAGAGGAAAAGAAAGACAGAGCAGTCCTGGCCCAGGAATTGGTGGGACCCATCTCCACCTGAATTTCACAAAACCTCACTAAAATATTTTGACCACTCGGGGTTCTCACAAACCTCCCCAATGTTTTGCCATAGCCCTACCCAAGACCTTATTCTTTAGGAGGGTGTTACATGCTGATCTGAGGAGGTCACAATCCAGCAAGGCTAAATTTTTGTTTCAAGCTGCTGGTACTTCTGTGCCTGTTGGAGCTGTCCTGCATTCCCATGTTGGCACTGGTGGGTTTTTACTGGCTGCCCCCAAACTGGAGGGGGTCTGCATGTCACAGTTGGAACTGAGCATGGACAGGGGCAGGCAAGAGAAAGCTACTGGGTCTTTCCCAGGTGACAGACCTTCTGTTTTGACAAGATGCTACAAGCAAGAAGAGACTGCAATCCTGTCTAATATATGATGTGTACTCGTTCTTGTTTTGCACTGTACTGTCCTCTGTTATTCATGTATCCATACACCACACATCTACCAAACCCTTTTCTGTTGTTACCCTCATTGGTCAGGAACACCATATCCACCACCAAAAAGGTAACCTGAAGGTTATCTTTTATAATGGCCTCTGTAACCTTGCCCTGCCCTAGGGATGCCACCACCCTGCTGCACAGCTTTGACTTTGGCTGCTGAGGAAGCCACTAAGCTGAGTAAAAGCCACTTGCAAGTAAAACCTTGCAAGATAAAAAATGCAAAGGCAGAGTTAGGGTTGCTGAGACACATCGTTAACAGTTCAAAGATTCAAGAGCAGTGGATGATAACTCAGCCACCAGCAGGATGGGCTCCAGGGGCCAATCTCCTGCCTACCAACGTCTGCTCAGTCAGCAGAGACTCTTCAGATATTTTATCACAGTGATGAGCAAACTGATGCTTAGCTAGAACTTAATAAATTACTAGGCTGCTTTTGCACATGTTGGCCAGTAAGTCATTATTGTTTACATTTAATGTATGTTTATAGGGTGATTTTTATTTTGGGCACTGCTAATATTACTAAAACAATGTAACCCAAAGACAGTCAGTAGAGCAACTTTTTATGAGGGAAAACAATACTTACCGACTTGCCAATAGTTTTTCCACCTGTGGAGGAAAAAAACCAAAATACAAGTCAATGGCAACTAATAAGTAATACTCCCTTAAAACCAGTGGAAGATTCAAAAAAGGTTCTACTCTAATTACATATTGAAATACAAACACAGTACTGGTCAGGGTTAGTAAATTTTCGGTTTATTACAGGGAGACTTTTCGTAGTTACTTCCCTTGATAGCCTTTGGTTTTTCAGGGTGCACATAAACTCATACAGTCCCAGGAGAAGCTCAAAAGGAGAGACAAGTCAAAACATCCCATGGCTGCTCACCAGACATCATTCAAGGTGGTGGTAAACCACCAACCCACAGATGATGAGTCCTGTTACAACTCACTCTTGGGAATATTACCTTAAAGGCAAGTCAAGATAAAGAATGGACTCAAGATGCCCTGCTGGGGAAGGAGGTCAGGTCCTGAAAAGAAGACTGAATATACATCCCCAACTGAGTGACCCCCTTTAACAGCCATTCCCATAACCTGAATATTAACCTGGGAAGACCTGGAAGCACAGGGGGGTCCCACTGAGGGCAGCAAGAGCAGACAGCTGCTTGCAGCCCTGAAGTCACTTCCAGCTGCTCTTGGCAGGCCCTCTACCCCTGGCAGCACTCCAGGTAGAGCCCTGCAGGGCTTCCTCAGCTCAGGAGACAGGCTTGAAGGCTGAGCTTTCACTGTGTCAGATAAAGGCCCCGTGCCCGCATAGTGGATGTCAACATTTTTCCATAAAAGCACATGAGCAAGCTCATTATCATTATGATAAGACCAAGTACAAGATGTGAACTTTGAAATCCCTGCTTGTAAATCAAGTCAGCCCATAATACATCTCTATAAGAAAAGTATGTTTGTGAAAATCGTTATTTAGTCCATAGTCCACAACAGATGAAAACAGCTGACAGCAACAGTATAGTGTTTGACACGATACTAAATCAAGTAATTTTCAGAAATCACTAAACAGATTTTTCCAATTCTTTCTTTCACTGCTGTGTACAAATACCTTCACAACAGAGACAGTAGTACTATGCAGGTGATTTAAGAATATGTTTTCCTAGAGAGCAAGCAGCATTCTGAAAGTGCTAACATACCCAATTCAGGGCACATGCATGTACACAAGTTACTTTAGCTATTGGCAATGTCCCTTCCACAACCCACATGAGCAGATACACCAATGGATATCGAGTTGTCAGCAATAGCCCAGCTTCATATCAGCACCTTATTTCCACTTGTTGCCCTTTCCAGCACATGTGCATCACACTGCCAGTTTTTAATAACATGTACGGAGAAAAACAGTTTGGGCAGCTGAGTCTTGTCTCTTAGCTAAGCCTTTGGCAAAAAATATTTAGGATCTGTTTGTTGGTTGGGTTTGGGTTTTTTCTGCTTTCCTGATGGCAAAAGTATCACTCACCTCTGCAAGAAACCTTACACAGAGGACATCACAGAGGCAATTTTTTTTCAAACATCATCTGATTTTGATGTTTAAGGGATACAATTATTTCTAAATATTTTGACTTTACACCTCTGTTCTCATTTTACAGAGAAGGTTGGGGAAACTCCAGATAGCATTAATGCCTACCTTTCAACACAGGCACCTAAACTGAGGACTCCACTGTCAGGCAGCTTCAGGATTTGACATACAAAGCACAGAGCACCCACCATTTTGTATCATTTTCAGTGATAGATCTGTAGTTTTCTAGTGGCATGTTGGTGCAGTCCCTCTCTGGGGCAACCTTCAGCCCCTCTTATTCTTTCCCCACAAAGGATGACCTGCAGAACTGCTCATTTTCACCACAAAGTACCAAAGAGCTCCACATTTTTCAATAGAAAGCTCTAAACAGTTGTGCACTTTGCATTCCCTTAAGATATTTAATATTTTTTAAGACATGTAAAGTCAACAACCACTCAGTTCTTGGCTTCAGCACCTACATCTAAATAATTATCAGTGGGCCATTCTCTTCTTCCCAACCTTGCAGGTCAGGTGGGGCAGGCTTATAGCTCCAACCCCTTCCCACCTGTATGGTTCCTTCCCTGTAGACACAGAGATGTAGTGGATGCTGCAGCTTTTGCAGCTCCCAGTCCATGACACAAGATGGGAGCACACTGCCTTGCTCCATGCAGCCATCACAGCAACTCTGCCTGGGTGAAATGCTTCCTTCTACAATCCTGTACACACTCAAGATTGTCACCTAGGATGTTTCTGGCTCCAGACCAAGCAAGCCTACAGTCCTGACACCTGACTTGGGGCACAGACAAACCTATTGACTCTGCTCCCTTCAGCAGCCCTACAGCATCTTCACAAGGGTGCTGCTACCATCAGGACATCCCCTCCCAGGAGTCCCTGCTTTACACCTTGCTATTCCAGAAAAACACCAACACAGACACCATCCATGGAAATCTATAATGCAGCAATCCTGATGTTAACTGAGCAGACACAGCTGCATCTCATTTCTTTCTCTTCACAGTTATCACCATTATCCTGGTTGTCTGCCCAAGCCAGCAAGACGCCAGTTCACCCCTCGCAGCACCATTGACAAGTTCTGCCTGCTCAGTATTACAGTTGCTTGTCCCCAGAACAGATTTGCTTGCTGAAGATGCAATGGCATTTTCATGGGCTGGGTTTTTCTAAGGGTGTAGGGTGAACATTTCAGGTTCCTTCTCTGTGTAAGACAAGGTTTCTCAAGCCCACAAATTGCGTACTGTGAGACACCAGTGTACTCCGACACTGCAGGACCAAAGGTCCAACAAAGGGCAATGGAGAGATACATTACAAAAAAGTTGGTTTTGTATCTTTACTACTTGGTGTTCCAGTTTAGACAGGAAAAACTCTTCAGGATTAATTAGATAAAATGGATTCTGCCCTTATCTGAATCTTCCAGCTGTGTATTTATGTATTTAAAAAACACTAGGTCAACACTAGGCAAACACTCTCAATGAAAAAGCATTGTTCAACAAGGAACACCACATTTGTGCTCAGATCTCAAGTTCTACGTGCCTTAAAAATGTAGAGCAGGATAAACCTTAGGGGTCAGGAGCTCAGCTCACAGAGTTTGCAGAGGCCGAGGCACCATCTCTCGGCTCTCACTCAGGTTTCAAGGCAGGGTCGTATAAACCAGGACACAGCGCTGCCAGAGGGAGAGCTACCCCGGAGGAAGAGGGAGAGCAGGGACCCAAGAGGGCCCGGGGAATTCCTCACACCGACACCGAACAGCAGAGCCAGCCCTGGCGGGCGAGACCCTTGGCCATGCTGTCAGCTCACAGCGCGGCACGATCACGGGCTGGAGGGAAGGAAGCTCATCCCGGGGCGGCATCCCTCCCGGGCCGGTCACCGCCACCCCGCCACCCACTCCGGGCTGCCCCATCCCACACCGCCACACCTACCCATGTCGCCGGCGAGGTGCTGCCGGAGCGCTTGGGGCTGAAAGTCAGGAGGAAGGCAGGGAAAGAGGGAAGGAAGGCGCTGGGGGCGGCCGGGCTTTAAGGGCGGCGGCGGGGCCCCGCCTGGCCCCGGGTGGTGCGAGGCGGCGCCGCGCAGGTGTCGGGGCGGGTCGCGGGTCGCTGTCGCCGAGGAGCCGTCCCGGGGCTCACCTGGACTCGGCCCGCCGCGATCGGCCCGGGCTGCCCGAGCGCAGCTCTCCGGGGAGCCCCAGCGCTCCTCCCTGCCGCCCGCTCCCCTTACGGCTGCCAAACGAGGGCTGTCACCTGCTGCTGGGGCTTGCTTCGTCCTCCGGCCAGCAGGAAGCACCGGGACAGTGCCATCAGCTGAACAGAGCGCTGTGCAGTGCTGTCAGCTCCACGTTGTCCCTTTGGTGTCCACGGCGTGATGGAAAACTTAGCAAACAAGTAAATGGAATACACGCTGTGTGGAGGGCAGCTTTCTGTCTTGTCCCTTCCTTTTGAGCCAAGGAAACAGATTTCCTAGACTGCTGCTGCCACCGGTTTCTAGTGATCTGTGGTTCCCATAGACCTGTGGCTCCCATGGGCTGCTGCATCTGAGAAGTTGCCCAGAGGAGATGTGGATACATCCCTGGAAGTGGTCAAAGCCAGGCTGGATGGGGCTCTGAGCAACCTGATCTAGGGGAAGGTGTCCATGCCCAGAATAGGGCATTGGAACTAGAAGAACTTTAAGGTCCCTTCCAACCCAAACCATTCTGTGAATCTGTGTTTCCATGACCCACTTTGCTCGTCACTCAGTCAGTCCACAGCAGTCTGTCCCATGTGCCATTTGTGCCACCAAGCCATAGGGAAAGCTGGGAGAATGCATATCGATACAACATGATGTGTGTTTCATGCACACACCTTACTGAGCCACGTACATGAAATAAATGGATGAGAAGTTTAGCATGAGAAGAAGAGTCAGAGTGCCAGGCTGACAAGAAGAGTAGCTAAGAGAAGCTATGTGTTATTAAGATTTGAATGAACTCAGAATGCAGAAACAGTAAAATATTAGCAGACATTGCCAAAAAAGAATTTTCTGAAAGAACAATGGACTCCTTCTTTGAAGGTTGAAGATACAGTTTACACAACCAATCTAATAGCATTTTCTATGGCATCCACTTAATAATTACCTGGCTGCTGAACAGGTTCATTTTGTCTTGGGTACAAATCAAACAAGCATTGCAATGCATTGCAATTTGGAATATCTACAGTCAGTACTTCAGCTGCTAAAGAAGGGTGCTCTGATTTGTCATCCAGAGCTACAGCTGAACCTGGATTTCTTAAATTGTATCTGTAAGGGGGTAATTTACTCAAAGGAGCTCTAACCTCTTAACAGTTACCTGTACCCTTGACTGTAAAAAATTGTGAATGGATTCTTGAGATAAAACATGAGGAGGTGGTTATAGCTATATTTATAGCAAGTTCTCCAGTAAGAAACATAAATCTTGCTGTATAAGCTCCACTGACACAGCTGATGATAGTCATGTATCACTTCTCAGTGGGATATACATATATGGCCACACAGCACAGGCAGTGTTGCATTTCTCTATTATGGTTACTCCAGCAAAACAAGCAATCTGTAATGCAGAAAAGAATGCTGAAACCTCTGAAGGCTCATTCATCTACAGAAATAATTGATATATTACCACAATTTTCTGTTAAAGTATGGAATTGAAGATGTCGTTTCTTTCCTGAATAATGAGAAACTTCCTATTGTGTGACCAGTGGTGGTAAAATGTTAGTTCCCAGGCACACCTTATACAGACCCATGCATTTAGTGAAAACAGAGAGTAGGCCTTTGATATTTCTTCCTAGAAAGCAACATACAAGTGGGATGCAGAAATTAAGGAAAATCACCTGTTTTCTCAAAAAAATAAGGATAAATGAGCTAATTGGCTCACCCTGGCTTTCACTCAGGTTATCTTTCAATACTTAAGGTCTCTATTAATCCACCAAGAATTCACCCTGATGAGTACACATTTTAATTTGTCCCACAGAAAGAGATAAAAGCACACACAATTGCTTCACAGCTATTTATGAGGTGGATTGGCTTCTGCTGTCCTTTAGTAAGTGGATGCACGGTTGATATCTGTGGGGCTATTTTATGGTTGTATTTGTTACAGGGACAGAATTTGTTCTCAGAGGATTTAAGTTACCCAGTGAGGCTCCCTTTCCAGGAGAACTCTGAGCACAGGAGGGCTGTTAAATACTCAGCAAACAAAAATGCAGAAATGCATTTCTGCTTTTTTTTTCTGCAAAACTCTGAACTCACAGAAGCATATTTTCAAGATGTAATAGAATACTGTCCTGCTTTTTCCACATGGGATCCTGAACTCCACAAACTCCTGGTCACCACAACCAAGGCTGCTCCCAGCTCTCATATCTCAAACCAGTCCTTCTTTCTTAGAAAGTCTGAGGTCCAGCAGCACAGGTCTCCTTAATGGCTCTTCCACCATCCCTGTCAAAAAGTTACCATAAGTGCTCTGCAGCAACCTTCCAGGCTGTGTGTTCCTGGCTGTAATGATCCTTCCACATGAGGAATCCTTCCACATATTGCTCCATTAAGGATTGTAGCTTGGTCTGTAAGATTGTTTCCTCACATCTTCTAGGAGGGAAGAACACAACCATGTCAGAGGAACTGGTGAGGTGAGTTGGTAACATGGAATTGTTGATAACAACTATGCATTATTTAAGGACGAACATCCTGAATTAAGATTGAAGTATTTTAAAGAAAATTAGGGCAGATTACTAGGGCAAATCTGTTCAGATTGTGTGTGATTTAGAAATATTAGTAGATGTTTTTGACTCTTTTCTTATAGATTGGAAGAATTGTAATAAGGATAAAGAATTTGCAGGGGTGTGCAGCTCATCATGGGATAGCCAGTATTGCATCTGGTGCTGCAAACTGAGTGAGGTTGTACATTCGTTCATTCATTCTAAACAAAGGCTAAAGGATCTTGCTCTACAGCCACAATCCATTTGGCTTTCATGACAGTAGTAGCCAAACACTAACCCTTGTCACTTTCCAGTAACTTCTCCTCCCAAGATTATACATCCTTTCAAGTAAAGTTTATTCCTGCTTTCCAGATGGGGAATCTCAGGGGGAAAAGTGACTTGTTTGCTCTGACTTTCCTCTTGCACTGCATCATGTTTTGCCAGCTAGTCTGGAGGAATTGGGGACTTCTGGGAAGGAGGGCACCAGGGGTCTCTGAGAGGGGGTCTGCAGCAGTTCAGGTGTTTTCAAGCAGCAGCAGTCCAGCTACTGGGTACTGTGCACACACAGTGATAGAGGTTGGTATTTGAGATGCTCACTTAATTTGTGTGCAAGTAGCAGCTCTGGCCCCAAAATATATGAACTTGCTTCTTCAGGAATTTGCTAAACCAGACCAGGGACATGCAGAGAAAGAGGTTTCTACCAACCCAGCCTACCAGCCCAGCTCAGCAGCATCCAAAGTAATTGTCTCCAGAAAAAGGAAAAGAGTTCACCCGCTTTTGCCCACAAGGGACTTGGCTTCTCTGGCACATGTCTATGTACACAAACTGAACGTGGGTGGAGGGTAAAGCAGGGGAGCAGGAACTAGAGCGCAGACTTGTACCTTAATAAAGTAAATAAGTGAACTCTATTTACCTGGAGCTGCCCCAGACTGATGGCAGAAGTCTTTGGCTCATTACCAGTGCCTGTGACAACATGCAAAGTTAATTAATATGGCAGATGTAGACCTAATGAATTAATAGTGAACAAAACATTGTGAATCGCTCCTGCCAAGATGTGGGCTTGTTCCTTTTATTTTGCCGAAAACATAACTTGAGGTTGATAACTCTGTTTTGTTTCCCCTTCATTTACTCTGATAACATTGTTTCCTGTTTGCTGCTGTTTCCTTCCGTGGGTTTTCCCCTTGGGGAATCTGAAGGGGATCTTTGGTACAAAGCCTGGATTTAATAGGGAACCTTGGTTCTGGAAATGCAGGTCTGTATGGAAACCAGCATTAGCTGACAGTTGCAAGGAGGCATTCAAAATCTTCACTTTGGACTTAGAGATGTGACCATCCCTTCCAGCCCTGAAAGTCCCTTGTGGATCCAGCCTTCAGCCTGAATGTTTGTATCAGAGGCACAGCCAAATGCAGAGCACTCACTGTATTGTGCCATCGCAATGCATGAGACAAGGAGAACAGAAACACACACAGTAATCCCAGATTTGATGCTGATTTATGGTCAGATGTTGTGCAACCCATCTCCGAGGCTGGGAGATTCTCCCTGCCAAGGGAGGGCACTCCCAGCAGGTATGTGGGGAAGACAAATAAGAGTGTTAGCATAAGTATTAAGGGCAGCTGGCAAGGGAAGTAGGGCAGAACAGAAGAGCTCCTGATTCAAAGCCTTTTACATACTCCTTTCTACTCCAGATAAACACCTGTTTCTACCCTTGAAGTATGTGATTGTATTCAAGAAAAAACCCACAAACAAACAAGTGTATGAGTATCCTTCACCCAAGCTAGGATTCAAGTCTTTCACTGAGTGGTGAAAGCTTTTTTTTATTCTGAATTATGCACCTCTGCTTTTTTTTCATATTAAATTTGCATTTGCCTGACACACAGCATCACCCTCTCTCACCTAAGGCAGTGCAAGGATGCCGAATGTTGCTCAAAGCAGATCTTGAAACCATCCAAACATCTCTTCAATAGCTTTTTTTCTTTGCATTGTCACATTGTTATTCTTCTGAAACTTCAGATCTGTGTTGTGAGACCTGACATTTTCGAGTGAACTTTTTATCTTCTCATTACATTGTGTCCGCTGAAGTTTCAGTTTTAGCATGTTTTCAGACAAGTTGTCTTCAGCTTTTTTTTTCATAAGGAGAGCACGTGAGAGTGTCAGCAACACAGCAGCTGCTAGGTAGAGCTGGTTGGATTATCCTGTCCACTTATGCAACCAGCCTTACAACATGAATCATGTTGTTGACTGGACCATACAAGTACAAGTGTCATCTCTTGACCAATCTGTGTTTTGACTCAAGCAGATGTTAAAAGACTGGAGTTAAACTGACACAATATTTAGGAACTGATGTGAGATTTGTATTTAACTTGTGAAAAGACTTAAGGGATTATTTTTAAGTGATGCACCCAACACACACACACACCCACACACCACCCCCAAATAAACTATCTTACAAGATTGGATGTTCACATTTTCAAGGGAAAGCATCCTAAAACTAACATCCTTTGACTTAATACATCATTGTTGGGGTGGGTGAGGCAGCACTGATGTACAAAACATACCTGACTCCAGATGACATCAATGTCCAAAGTGGAAATAACATATCTTGAGTTCAGGTTACAGAACAAGATCATATAATTTTCTAGAGACACATCTTCCAATGTGGAAATTCTGCAGCTGGAGACCAAGAGCTGACACTGTCTACCTGTTGAAGCCCTGTTTGAAGTTAGCAGATGGACTCATGCCTCCTGAAATGGATTTTTATGTTATTTACACATTCATATTTTCACCACAGGTTACAAAGTTTTCTTTTTTCGTTACTGTGAAAAAAAGCTGTCCTGTGTATTGTTCAGATTTAAATGAAAACTTTTAACAGCAGTATCTGACAGAATTTAAAGTGCAATTGGATTTTAACAAATTCATTTATCTTGCTGCTCTCTCATGAAGTCTCTATAAAGTCAATTTTTGTATTTCATCTTAGAAATCTTGGTCAGTTCTGTTGCTATTGAAGGATCACAGCATCCAGGGCTTAATTGGATCAATTCACCTGTGCACTGCAGTACTCCTGAGTGCCTCCCCCTCTCTACTTCTCTTTGGTCTTTTCCAGTAGCACCTCTAACCATCTCTAGGTAATCTCCTTATTTTTGTGATATTTGCCCAAATTACTGGATGTGTTAGGATTCATCTATGTGGCTATATTCTTACTTTCTTTGTTCTTGACCCTCCTGAGCAACTGATTCCCACAAGGCACCAGAATACAATCCAATTACTTTGTTCTGTCAGCTTCTAGAATAGGGAGGTCCTCTCACTTTCTCACACTTAGAAAGCCCAGGATCTGCTGGTACTTTGCAGGAAGTGTAAACAAATCCAATAGGTCAACCTATTTTCCTCTTAGAAGAGTGGGAGATTTTGAAAAGAAAGAAAGAAGGAAAAAAAAAAAAAGAAAAGAAACCACAAACCACCACAACAGAAATCCAGCCAATGATAGCTTTTTTCCTTCTTGCAAAGGCATCTGAGTAAAATGTATTCAATACAAAGGTTACAATATGACTGTACATAAACCACCTGAAATTACATAATATATTTCATAAACTGAAACTGCAGCACATAAATAATCTACTTGTCAGCATAACATGCTGCTGGATCACTTGCTGCTTCCCTCACTGTAAAATCTTTTCCAAGGAGCAGGAAACTGTCTTCCAAGAGCAACCAGAGAGAGAAGCAGCATATTCCCATTGAGCAATGCTGTTCAATGCAGAATCATAGGGAACACACCTAATGACAGGGAAATTTTTTTTTTAGGAAATCATTATGAATCTTACCATGAAGGTTAATACTTTTTCTAAAGATGAAGTGAAGTGCGTTTGTTTTAAGTATTTCAGCAATTGCATTTTTTTCTTTGGGAATCCAGTTGTAAAGGGCCAAAGAGTAGCAAGAGTTTTTTCAGCCTCTACATACAAATAACTTTGTAAATACAGTCAGATTAATCCACTTCTTAGGCTGACAGCTTTGGAGTGTGAATTTCAGAGGAAACTGCACAGATATTTGAACACATCCCATAAGAATATTTTCATGTCAGGACAAAAGCAAAGCCTGGGAGTTTATTGACTGCTCCTCAAAATGGTTGGGCTTCTTCCTGCTCAGGCTACACTCATTGTTGGAACACACCCAGCCATTTCTTTCTTTTAAGCACATGTTTATTCATATGTGCTGAAATATACCCCCTTTGTCAGAAACATCTCCTGGAGATACCAACAAACTATTGTCTATGGCCTTGTAGCACATTCCTCATCAAAGAGTGGCATCAGCGACACAGAAATTTTAGTTCTCTAATGAAAATTACTGCAATGCTGGTGCTGAAAGCTATCCTGAAAAGAGTGAGCAGATACTCACTTTTTGGCAGCTCAGGCTGGAAACATCTCTTTTCAGATGTTTTAAAGAACCCTAATCCTGGTAGATGGGTTCCTTTCCACCAGTGGCTCTTTTTATCTTTGTTTCTCCCTCCTCCTCTCAAAAAATTGAAAATCAAGTTGCCACCTCTCACCTTCTGCCTAAAATCCTTTTGCTGAGTGAAGATTGCAATGGGAAGGAGAATAAAGGGTATTGAGCTCTTGCATGATTGAACTCTTGCAGTTTCCATTTCTAAGAATTGTATTATCTACCCATCTTTTAAATACCTTCAGGGACAGTGACTCAACCATTTCCCTGGGGAGCCTGTTCCAATGTGTTACAGCCCTTTCAGTGAAGAATTTTTTCCTAATATCCAGTCTAAACCTTCCCTGTTGCAACTTGAGACCGTTTCCTCCTGCCACCTGTTACCTGGGAGAAGAGACCGCCCCCACCTTGCTACAACCTCCTCTCAAGCAGTTGTAGGAAGTGAGAAGGTTTCCCCTGAGCCTCCTTTCCTCCAGGATAAATAATCCCACGACCCTCCTCCACTCCTCATGGGATGTAGGTTTCAGACCCTTCAGCAGCTCTGTTGCCCTTCTCTGCAGGCACTCCAGCACCTCAATATCTTTACTGTAGGAAGACACACAAAATTGAGCTCAGGGTTCTTCTGGAAAGCATGGCTGCTAGGTATGGAGAGGGTAATGATCACAAAACCTACCACTATTTTTATAGTAGTTTAAATATTTAGAGATAATATGCTGCCTAATCAAAGGTTATATCTTGTTCCATAGATTGAGCAAGACTTAATTTTCACTGCTTTCTGAGCTGTCAAAGTTTGCAGTGTGTGTAGCTATTTTTTGACTGTGCATTTTTATAAATGAACAAGTTTTACAGAAAAAGCTGTAATTAATCAAACTGTAACAGGTCTAGTGGTATTGAAAACAGCAGTTCAGAACTCACAGCTCTGCTACTTCTTTCTTTGCTGTTGACACACTGACACTTCAGTGAATCATCTAAACTTTTCCGTCTGTAAAAATAAAACAGCTATGAATCTTTGCAGATGTTAATCAGATTTTCACACTTAAAATTTTTACTTCTTTACCCTAAAAAAGCTATATAATATGATAGTATCTTGTATTCTAAAATATCAAGTCTGCTTATAATGAGATCATCAGTACATTGTAAATCTAGTGATCATGCACACATGCTACATGAAAACCTTGTAAAAGAAAGATTTCAAATTGCTCAACCTAGCCAACAGATACACGACATATGTGGGAAACATTTTCTATAACAGCAGTCCCTTCACAATGCAAAAGCAGAGCAATCTTCCCCTATAATCTATACTGAAAAGCAAAATTAAAAAAAAAAGAGGGGAAGGGCATGCAAGCAGAATTAATTGCTCTATTTTTTGTTTGTTGGGAAACTGATGCAGAACAGATTAGCCTGCAATGTGGTGCTTTCTTCTATAAACAAGCAATTACATTTGGTCAAAAGCAAAGCTGTTTAAAATACTCCTAGCTAGTTATAGGTAAAAAAGGCTTTTTATTATGGAAAGGCCTTAAGACCCTTGAACGTTTTAGTAATAGGCTGTAAAAACATCAGAGAACAAATGTAACATCAGCTTCTGAAATTGCTTGAACTAGAGTGGCTGAGAACTGATACTTTGTGTATCAGAAGTTAATCCGGGTTTATCCATCCAAAACTGCCAAAGCTTCAGATGAAGCAAGTACTAGAATAGAACCCAAATTTATGTGTTTCAATACAGGAGTTAAAAATCTTCTAAATTATGTATTTAACCTTGTATATTGTTACAAGAAACCAGACCTTTATTAATAGCAGTCTCTAGGACATTTAAAAATTCTTTTAAGCTAATACAGTATTGATCAGAAGTGCTTTCTTTACCATGTCCTGCTACTGCTGTAGCAATACCTCTCTTTTGCTTATGGTAAAAAAAACCAAGTATGTCCAAGCAGAAATGGTTTATCTGCATTCTCTCCATAAGAAACAGAAGTGCCTTTTTCATTACAGTGTACATATTGAATTGTTTTGTACTTTGCAGTTTCCTTTCTGATAAAATCACATTGCTTGTCTATTACCACCTCTGTATTAACTACTGGTGTGTCCCAAAAAGAAGTATCCACAGATGCATTAAGCCTCATATTGAAACAGATAGGTTTTATCTGGGTTTTGAGAACATTCTTAAAAGGGAAAGAGAAAATATGGTTAAAGAACAAAGTATCATCCTCTTGCTCCCATATCCACTCACTCACTCACTCACTCCAGTTCCTGGAGACAAGGAGCAGTTCCTGCATTTTACTAAAATTACTTCCTATCCTTTCTGTCCTCAGATAACTCGAACTTTAACACTCCCTCTCAGCCAGAGTTGGTTTTGTTAATATTCACACTGACTTTTTTATGGTTCAATTGGTAACAGCTGATGCTGAGTATCTGCCTGGGGCTTGAAATACTCCCTCCAATAAACCTTGGTGAGTTCCTCTGAAGGCCAACAAACCTTTCCAGAAAAAAAAAAAAGAACGTGTTCAACTGCACTCAGCTGAGACCCCAGATGTTTTTCATAGGGCAAATACAGAAAAAAACCCAGTATGTTCAGAGATCTTGTGCAGAGATGGATGCTGTCCCACCAAGGATCCTCACTAACACCCCCCATTTGCTGCATGGGGTTATTAATAAGCAGGAAGACACACCTCTGGTGCAAGGTGCTCATGTTCAGAATGGGTTGAGGTGAGATTTAGGACACCATTGTAGTACAACTTCACAGTTCAATATATTTGTGTCTAGCTCACCTTAAACATAATGAGCTGAACCATGACGTATCAAGAAGATGCTCTGTCTGGTGCTGACCATAACTATTGTTTGAACATCAACACTGCTGACACGTGCTTTGAAAAGAGCAGCTGAATGCAGCCAAGGACTTTGGCTAAATGGCTTATCCACAGGGAAGAAAACAACCTTTTTTTTCCTCCCTGGAATGCCACTAGATCTGAAAAGAAGGAAAATGGCCAAAAAGGAGTGTTCAGAGACTGGGCCTTGCAGATGGGCTGGTGAGGAGAAAGACCAGTGGACTTTATCTAAAGGAGCAATGATACAGACAGAACCAAAAATGTTTCAGCAGCCAACTTTTGCTGAAAGTGAGCTGGCCCAAAAGTCAGGTGCAAATGTCGGTCCAGGCAAAAGGGACACACTGCACCTGACTTATCTTTTCCCTTCTCATGATTAAACATGTATTTTTCACTCCTGCTGTTATGCAATGCAGCTGCATGGTATGAAACCATTGCCACATCCTCCCAACAGGTGCTGCCACATTTTGTATCGGGGTGAAGCTGGAATCATATTAATTGTGTTTTAAATTATTTGGAATAGAGAGGTGCCATTTAACTTTCCCTGTAGTACCTCACTATTTCGTTTGTTGCTTTTTTTTTTTTTTAAATAGCAGTTTGACATATCTGGTAACCAGAACAGACAGAAGGAACAGAGATGATAAAATAAAGCCAGTCTTTTATGTAGTGGTTCAATTCTCCTAGCAAAGAGGTTTTAAAGAATTAAGGTTTCAGTAAGGGAGAAGCCAGGCCTGAGGCAGGGTCAGGAAGCTGGATGATCCCTCTTATGACCCATGTGGGTCTCTTCCAACTCAGAATATTCTGTGATAGTAAGATGCCAGTATTGCCAATAAAGAAATAAAAAAATTATCAGTTATTCTTAAATATAGGACCTGAAAAATGGTTCTGATGACAACTGTAATAAATTGCATGCAATATATAAAAAAGGCAAAGAAGAATTTAGTGCAGGTTTTGGTCAGGAATTTGTAAACTTCAATGGCAATATAAGGAAAGGAGGGAGATCTGTTCATGTCTTAATTTACATGTAGTGATATAATTAGGATAGAGTCAAGCTAATACATATTAGTCTTAACTGAAAGGAATAAAAAATAATTAAAATGTACAAAATAAATGGATTAGGCAAATGGTGTTGAAACAGGTTGACTTAAAATGCTTTCTATCAAATATTTAACTTTTTGACAAAGAACTCCAATGAAGTATCACATGTACTTGACTTGCAATTTGGTAGAAGGAAAAAAAAGCCCAAATGAAAGGTTTACAAGCTCCAGGAGAACCACACCTCAATAAACAACTTTTACAACTAAAGAAGACAACAAAGTATACTGCAAAATTTGTCACGTGCTTATTAATTTAAATGAACTCAGTTTGCGGTACAGGCCCAGTCAGATATCTGGAACTTGAGCCAGAACATGAACAGCTACAATGCAGCCGTTCCCAGGACATCATAAATGGCTTTATGAAGTTTGAACTGTTTAAAAATGACCAATAAGGACACAAGACACATCCTGGGTGAAATTCAGTTAAGGAATTCCAGCTCCTAAGAATTTCAGCCCAGGACTTTGTTGCTTTTGACAGGAGGAGACAAAACACAACTTTCATGCTGCATGGACCAAATTACATACCTTTCTTATAGAAGCTGATAAGTGCCACCCAAAACTGAGATAAAGTTTGTCATTGCTACCTGAAAAGTGGAGGCAGAGAAAAGGAACAAGACTGAAGTCCTAGAACATTCATGCAAGACATTGTTCTTTCAAAGAAGCATCCCTGGAACTTTGTCATTTATAAATTTCAAATCACTTCAAACTAGAAATATTAGGATGTAGTTGCCTGGAAACTGCTTCACTAGTGCTTGTGATGCGAGTTTCTGCTGTGATTAATGCCAGGCTGAAATCTGGCTGTGAAACACAAGTCTTAACACAAGTGGTAAGTACCAATGTGCTGTCCTGAGTTAAAACCCAGTTAACAAGAAAACCACTTTATAAAATTATCATGTTACAGACTGCATTCCTCTGTTTTTCCAAAACATTGCTATGAAATAGCCATGAAACAGAAGAGGTTAACAGTTACTAACATTATCTTAAGACAGGTAATGATTTCAGGATTTCAAGTTTTGGTTTTAGCACTTAGACCTAAGAGGGACCATTAGCTCTGAACCACAGGTTAACCATACCAGAAATAAAATTGTAATTAAACAACACCACTCCAACACCTTTGGAATTCAGCACTTAACGCTTAACGTAGCTGTTGACAGGGATTAAGAATCTGATTTCAATTACCAATCTGAATGTGCCTTGCTTTAGTATTTCATCTCTGTCATGTCTTCCTTAACCAAACTAAAAGACCTCGCAGCATTCTCTATTAGAAAAAAAAAATGGTTTTGGGTTGTACACTCCTCAAATTTCTACTTGGTAAATTGAAGCGCTGTCCCCTGGATCTCCTACCACATATTCCTTGAGTATGGATTTTTGTGGCTCTTATATAAATTCTTCAGTACAACATTTTAAAACCTCAGCCCCAGTGTCGACCCAGTAACAGAGTGGTTTAACAGTGGTTTCAAAGGTTCTGTAGGACAGGAGATAAAACCACCACAACACATCCCGTTTACATCCACTTGCTGCAGTAGTTCTCTTTGCCACAGAATTACATTAGAAATTTTTTATGGAAAGCTCCACGTTCAGAAGATTCCTTAAATCCATTTCACTGGTGCTATTTACCATAATGTGTATATTTAAGTTTTTTTCCTGTTCCTAGAAGCATGACTTCGTAGGTTATAACACTAGCAATAGACACTAGCATACTATGTTTAAAGGTGTGGTGCAAATAAAACAGAAGAGTCTGACCTTAGTTTTCATGCAATTTAAATGGGCAGGGTTTTGTCACATTTGTTTCTGGAATGCCAGTGAAAATGTTGAATACTACCACTATGACATCAATATGTTTGGGAAGTCTTGTAGAAAGACTCCATCAATGGTCTCTAAAAACATTCGCCAGGCTGCACTTCAACATTTGAACACAGCTCTGTTATAAAAGCCTGCCCATGTCATGCTGCTCCAGGGAGCTGAAACAGAGACATTAAGAATGGTTTGAATGAAATATGAGTGAGAATTATTTATGTGAAAGCACGAGCAGCAGCACAGTTTCAAAGAACAGCATGAATTGATAACATGAGGACATGACTAACAGCAATTAAACTAGTAAATGCTGAGGAATGTGCTGTTTACATCAAAACCAGGATGGCTGAGCTCTGATAAGGCAAGATGACTTGTCAGCAGAGGACCCGAGGTCTGATAGCAGGAGGATGGCAGCAGACTTCCCGCAGCACAGTGTGTGCCTACTGCTTCTTACCCCAGCACGGGAAAAGGCCATAAAGTTACTGAAATGAGGAAACACACACAGGTAACAACCCTCCCTACGATTTATGGGTGATGAGGTAAGCAAGATCATGATGGAACATCACACTGTACTAGCTGAAGGATACAAATACCTGGGTGGCTGTGCTATTTTTATCTGGTATTAAACCCTGGCAGGCAGCTCAGCCCCACACAGGCATGTGTTCATCCCCCTCCCAATGGGATAGGGGAGAGAACTAGAAGGGTGAAAGTGCAGTAACTCGTGGGGTTGAGATAAACATAATATAGCAAATAAATAAATAAATAAACCCACATAAAGCAAAGCAAAACAAAACGAAACCCACCAACCCCAAATCGTCACCATGCCCCCCTTCAGACAAACAAACAAACAGCACAAAAAAAAAAAAAAAAGTTAAAAAAAAAGCTAAAAAGCAAAGATTAAAAAGCCCTTTATCAAGAAAAGTGTTGCCAAAAGCCTAATTGCTCATCAGTGACAGATGCCCAGCCAGTCCCCAAGCAACTGCTGCTCTGGCTGACCTCCCTCCCCTCCAGATTAATTTCTGAGCTCGATGTCATATGGTGTGGGATGTCCCTATGGTCATTTGGGATCAGCTGTCCTAGCTGTGATCCCTCCTCCCAGCTCCTTGTGCACCCCTAGCCTGCTCCCTGGTGGGCTGAGAGGCAAAAAAAGCCTTGACTCTGTGCAAGCGCTGCTCAGCAACAGCTGAAACATCCCTGAGTGATCAACGCTGTGTCAGGCACAAATCAAAACCACAAATCATACCAGCTACTGTGAGGACAATTAACTCCATGCCAGCCCAAAACAGAATAACGAGCAAGTTTTCCACTGCCAAGGAAGAACCCCAGACACATGGCATTTACTCAAGGGTCACCATTCCTTTTCTCCCATTGGGACCTCCAGCCTGCCTGAAGTGGCTGCTTTGACATGGGCTTCTTCATGCTTATGAGCACATGGATGTGAAAATACAGCTGGGTGAAATCTATCAGATTCAACATGAGTGTCTGACATGGGTTGTGTTTAAATAAATACCAACTTCCCTTTCCTTCTGGCCTTGAGTTGAATTTTGTCACATTAATTTCATCCTACATCTTTTTCTATAAGCATTTTTTACTACTGGCTGTGAGTCATCTTCCCCTGCAGATGTGCAAGGCAAGTTAATCCTCCAGTTCCGAGCACACATTTTAACAACACAGCTCTTCACCAACACATTGCTGCCTTGTGCTTTACCAGCTGGTACATTCCTTCATTTCTGTTTCAGTTTCTACCTTTTGGAATTATCAGTTATCTCCAAAACAGATAACAACCAATTTTAGCGTAGGGTGTCACCTCCCCTATTCTATCTCTCTCATCTAAATAAGTTTAAAAAAAAAAAGCCACAGTCACATAATTTGTTTAGGCACGTTCAAATAATTTTTTTCAAGGCTTTGTTGTGTATTGTGTGTGTATTTTTATAGTCTCCTAGCACACTGTGATGAGGAAATATTCAGCTGTTTCAAATTATGGATGTAGAACAGGGATCCAACACTGGTGACAATGAGAGAAAAAAGCTTTAAGCCATCTGAAAAAAACCCCCTTCAACAGGCTGTTGTTGATGAAGAGAGATTCTCTTTTCTGTCACAGGCCTTTTAAAAGTCCAAGTAGTTATGTTGACAATTCTTCCATCTCATTACACCAGTTATAAAAGGTGTTGGTCCCCTTAATGCCTTGTTATTGATTACTATGGGAAAGGTGGCTACTAAAGCTCCACTACATGAAACACAGCTCTGGGCTTGTCCTTCTCCAAGCAATGTCCATGGAGTTCTGAGAGGTATGGAATGAACAATGAATTGAACAGTTTTGCTGAACTAAGGTCCTTTTCTTACACTTATCTGTACATCCTTGGGAACTTCTTATCTCTTCCTTTTAAAGTCCATGCCACTGAAAAAAACCAGGGTACTTACCAGCTCTATCAGAGGTTTTCAGTTCTATCTTGGTGCTAATAATGTAGTCTGGAGAAAAATGATGCAGCCACTTTCTTTTCAGACTTCTTCCAGGCTTCTGAATTCTTTTTTTTTTTTCAAATACTAAATGCTAACTCAAATTTACTTATTCAGTGGCTACCAGCATTTTCTTGTATTGTCCGATAACTGTCCTAGACTCATAGACATCTGCTTTCCCTCATACACTTGGAAAAAAATCTGATGTGTTACTTCAATTAATTTGAAAATTATATTTGCATAAAGCTGCTTAAACCTTATACCAATTCTTAAAATATTAAATTGAAACAAAACTAATTAAAAAAAAGTTTTATTTTGGAAGATGAGTGTGTTTTGAAGACCTCAGCTGCAGTTCTGCCAATTATGTTCAAAATTTTCATGTTCCCCATTTTAATCAGTCACATCAAACTTCCACATTTTTGGGAATCAGATATCACAGTGATAAACATAAACAGATTATACAGCAGTAGCTACAAAAACCCCCATCCCAAGAAGCTACACTTGCTGTTCAGGTATCTGGTGTCAATGAATCTCACAGGACAGAGCGAGACATACAAAAAATTAAGATGTTCTAAGGATTCACAGGGAAAGGTTATTTACCTAAATCCCTTCAGCCTCCTCTTTTCATCTTTCCAGCTAGTCTTTCACAGCACAATTCAAAATGCAAAACAGAACCATGCAGCTAGAAAAACTCTCAGTGCTTTTTTTCATCATTTACAACATCTAGCAGTTAAACAAGGTGCAGCATTCCCAAGTTATTTTACCAGCATCAATCACACCTTGTTTTTGCAGAACAAAAATAAGTTGCAAGTTTTGCATTGAGAGAAGAAATTACCAAACTCTTTCTTAAGCAGAAAATGCCATAAAAAAACTCCTAGTATCTACTGCAGTTAATTTGAAAGGGATATACTGCCCATTGTCTAGATATTATTTAAATTCATTATTTGTGTTGAGACCAAAAGACTATTTAGAGTCTAAAAACTTCTAAATAACTCATTGTATATTCACTATAATACTTAAGAAAAGAAAAAACCACCACCAAAATACTTTAAAGATGTTAAAATGGTCACTTCCACAAATATCATAAAAGCAATTGAATTCTGTCATTATCTGCCAAAGTTTTCATTTTTTTCTTCCCCCAGGAAGCTCCAGGACTCCTAGTCTGAACACAATTAAATACAGAATTTTTCAGTTCATGACAAACCACTGAGCAGCCGTCTTCACAAATTTTAACAGCTACCTTTCATGACAGACAGTGACTCAGGTGTCTCTTATGTACTGAAGTCTTCTCATGAAATCAAAGATAATAGGAACTGGGTATAAGAAAAAACCTTGCCTGATTTACTAGACTAGGTGTTTTCAGTAAGAGCCAGGTCCATCTAAATAACACTTTCATTTGAAAGAATTCTATTTATTTAAATACTATTAAAACAAATATTTATAAGATTTTTGTTAAGTTTTATTTACTGCTTACCATCAGGTCCATCCTCAGACCCAACTGCAAAGACCCCATTACCTGTTGCAAGTTGCTGTTGTGTATGTAACTGTGGCAACAGTAGAACAGAGCACGCTCAGCCCCTTCAAAAAAGGTTTTTGAAGTGTATGGATTGGAAAAGTCTAGTTTCATTTGTCCCCACACCTCCTCATCTTTACTGTCCTTCAGAAAGCCCAACCTGCCCCTCATTCCTGTGGCTTGGCCTCCTGTTCCCTGCAGAGCACGACACTGTGTCAGACTGATGTGCCAGTCGAGTGGAGGGGTCTCTCTTTATTCTTTGGCCACTGTCTGTTTGTATGTCCTCAGATCCACAGACCCTCTCTTCCCCTCCAGGTTCTCAGGCAGTGCTTGGTAGCCAAGTGTCAGCCCTGGCAGACTGCTAAGCTGTGTTTCTGCCATGGCCAGGGCATCCTTATCTTTCTTTATCAAATATTTGATTGCCTCAAGATCCTGCACTTGTTCTGTGGTGAAGTCCCAGACTGTCAGAGGTGACAATCCTTGTCATCTGCCCATATTCTCCCACATGCCTGGCTACCCATGACCATACTGCCTCGGGACATACCCCCATGGGATATTCTTGCATTAACCTTAGGATAAGCTGGAAAAATATACGTGAAACATGCCAGTAGGAATACTTTAGTTATCAAAGGGTATTCAAGATACTGAAGACTTATTGTAAAACAGGAGAAAACATCTACCCCACAGGAAAAGAGGGGGAAGGTGCTATTCTTTGTTTCATCCCCCAAGTGATTCTTGGAAAAAGGAAAATGTCTAATTGTTCATTGCCTTCATGAGATGGTTCCCAAAGTGAAGAGAAGGCAACAGTGCAAGACCCAAACACCAGATTAGGCTAAAGGCCAACTCCTTTATCACAGTTCTCACAGACAAAACACAACCAAATGATACACTGCAAAATCAGCCTTTAACAAGCTCTCAAATTTGATGTACAGCAAAAAAATAGGGAACATGGCAGTGATTAGATAAAACAATACTGTGAACAAGTAAATCAACACTGTGACCAACAACTGTCAAACATAATCAGTTCCTTCTATAACAAGCAGTGGTCAAATCTGTTATCTCAAACCCTTCAAGCCTGACGCTGGGTGCCAAAACAGGACTGTTGTGATTCAACTTCACCCAGCTACTCCCTCAGTTCTCTGCAGCAGGACAGAGGACACAATCAGAAGGGTAAAAGTGAGAACATTTGTGGGTCCAGATAAAGACAGTTTAATAGGTAAAAAAAACCACAACAAAACAAAGAAAAAGAAATTATGTAAAAAACCCTGAATTGCTTGCCAGCAGCTGACCAATGCCCAGCCAGTCCCCAAGCAACTGCTGCTCTGGCAAACTTTCTCTGCAGTTTTTATTGCTGTACATGACACCTATATGGTACAGGACATCCCTGTGGTCAGTTGGGGTCAGCTGTCCTGGCTGTGTCCCCTCCTCTCCACTCTTTGTGCACCCCCAGCCTGCTCCCTGGTGGGCTGAGAGGCAGAAAAGGCCTTGACTCTGCAAGCACTGCTCAGCAACAGCTGAAACATCCTTGAGTTATCAACATCTGTTTGCAACACAAATCCAAAACAGAGCCCCATATCAGTTACTGTAAAGAAAATTAACTCTAATCAAAAACCTGCAGAGAGCCCAAGTGTTTATAAATAAACTGACCCACATTGGGTACTCAATTTACCTGTTACAGAAGTAACAATAGAAAAGGGAAACTGGTACAGAAGGAATTATTCATGAGCGAAACGCCCACGTTTTTTATCTTAGTATACATAAAGTTAAACCAGTAGAGGATGTGTTCCTTCGTCTAAACGAATGACAAGAGATTAAGTCTAGAGACACATCATTTATGTGTTAATTATTAGTGATTTTACCCCGTGTAAACCTGCAGCAATGTCAACTACAGTTTGCTGGTTTTTAGGCCAAAGTTCAGCAAAACAGTTACACATATAATTAAATGTTTGTGTGCATATATATACACACATATACAGATACATATTAAATTCTGAATACATACGACATTTATAGGTTAATTATCAGATAAGTCTTCATCCAATTGAGGTCTCAGTGCAACTCCCACAGCAAAGTGGAAACAGTCAGAAAAAATGAGGCAATTAAAAGAAGCCGTCATGATATACACAATACCTCTTAATACATGGATACAGGAGTCTTCCCAAATGGCAAAACAGCTTTACAGGATATATCCTCTCAATAATGAAATACTTTTTGAGGTAGGCGTTCCTAAACCCATTTCCACAGATGAACAAAAGCATGAAGCATTTAGGGCAGAGGAGAACAAAAGGGTCTGCCTCTTACAGCATCATGAGTTCACTGTCTAGAAGTGTACAATTTTTTTCCTCTGTAAGGAAAAGAATTTAAACAACCAGAAATTTTGTTTCAGAAATACATAGAAAGCAGAGTATATCCAGCATTTCACTGCCAGGATGAGCTGCTTTAGAAAAATACTTTGATGAGTAATGGCAACATACGTGTTTCATGCTATGCCACAGAAAAATGACAGTAAACCTTATGTCATAAGGAAAGGATGATTTCTACTGTCATGTGATGAAAAGTTTTGAAGACTTCCTAATACTAACTGTTCTGGTGAATAACAACCTGTAGTTACAGTAACATGGCACAAGAGTCAAATGTGAGGGATTCAAAACTGATGTCTTAAGTAATAATTTAATTCCCTATAAGCACAAGGAATATGAAATAAGATCTACAAGATCTGTCTGCATCTCATACGCAGGATGCAAAAGCCATTTTTTTAAAATCAAGCTTTCACTTTTCCCAAATGTCAAGGATGAATCTAAAACAAAAAAAACGCAGCACACAGTGAGAAAAGTAACTACCTTTTTCCTTTTAATATAGATGTAGTACAGAATGTTTAATTACAGCAGGACAGTGCTTCCAGTTAAATAAAATTAAAAACCTTTATTTTCCCCAAATATAAAATTACTAAATTAATGTCTTAAAAGAATAAGAATATGGAAAAAGCTTTAAATTATACCACCATTTACCACAGTAACCATGATTACCAATTACATACTCCATTGCTTTGGCAAAAAAGGTTTTTCTTTTAATAACTGCATATAAACCTAACATAGCAAAGACTGTATACATCTTTATATTGCACTTATTTATATACAGGGATAAATGAACTGTAAAGTCTGCATATACTTGGAATGAGCAAAGTTTCAAAATAAACTGAAAGCAGAATGGTAGGAGCTGGTATGAATATTAAAAAATGCTTAGAAATGTAATACATTTATGTACAGACTGTATGGACTGTATTAACAAACAATATGTACATAACAATTTACTACTATTGATATTTTAGTATAGCTCAGTGTTCATTAATACAGACCTTTGGTTGTATTTAGTTGTTTAGTAAGACCTAAGCTCGCATACCTCCAAAATGCAACAAGGTATAAAATAAACCACAACAATTTGCCAAATGGTACAAAAACTACTATTGTCAGTTGCATTAAACCCCAAAAACTAGTGTCTCTGTCTAGCCCCAAAATAGTTCTTGTACTTGGAATCTCTATGTGCCATACACAAAAAGAACACCTGAATGTTATATATCTGCAAAATTACATCCCACAACACTTTTTTTTGTAATGTGCAATTCATTTTAATAATACTTTCCAACGAAAAACAGAAGCTAACTTCAACTTCATAATTTCCCAACACGCACTTCTGCAATGACATTGTGAACACTTTTAAATTTTACCAGCAAGATTAAAAAATATATATGTGCGCCTCCCTTACTCTAAAAGACTATCACCAGTAACAGCTATTTGCTAAGTGTGCTCAGACATTCATATGAACTACGCAGTTTGCATGTGCCCAACATTTAGCTTTGAGGTCATCCTGAGTTTGCACACAAGAAAACGAATCCACAAACTTGAAAAGAAACAAACATACTTTCCTTTACAAAACAATCATGCAACTGAAGAAGAACTGGGCATCCCATGAACTGTTGTGCTTGTCGGAGTTCCACTTATGGCGTTGAAAATGTGTAGTGAGTTGGGCATGACACTGGCCTTTTCTTCCACCGGAGTAATCTTAAAATGAAAGATTTACCAGAATGTTACAAAATGGCACAGGCTTGTCTAAAACAGATAACCAATTTCTTGAGGTGCTGCTTATCGACTCAGCCTCCCAGTACTTTTTCAACTGCACAAAACTTTCTGTAAATGGTTACTTTTTTCAGCCATCTTCTCCTAAATTCAGGAGGAGTTACTTCTCCAATATCAGTTCTCCTAATATCAGATATTACACTGTCCTCTGTAGAGGATGCTTGGACAGTTTCTATCATTCCTCCTGTTAATGTTCAGGAGTCATAGTGACAAGAAGTTCACTTTTTGTCTTGTTTTTGGTTTTCATTTTTTGACTTAGAGGTATGATTTGAGCATTTTTTTTACAAAAAGCTATGAAAGCACCGAAAAGATTTAATTCTTAACAGCTATAAACAAATTGATGCTAAAATTAGAAATAATGCAAAAAAGGAGTTTTATAAAGATTAGGTAAACTAATAGAACAAAAGTAGAGAAAACTAATTACCATCCCATCTGATCATATTGGCAAGCAGCAGAGGAGAAAAAAAAAATCTGTTAAGAATCTTTTATGCATTTTTAGAACAAATTTTTTGCAGTTGTTAAGACTTTGCAGTGTTACATTACAGCTAATAGTTTATTCAGTGATGCAAAGCTCTTTTTCCCAAAACAGCAATAGGCAGGTACATAAAGGAGACATTTTTAAAGATTTAAGTGAAGACCTTCATGTTTCTAAACCTTCAGGGGAATTATCAGTCTAACTGGAAAAACAAAAACCAACCCCAAAGCAAAACGAAGCAAAACCACCACCAACATTGCATGTTTTAATTACGTAAAACTAATTACATTTGTATAAGAGCACAGTGGTAGGCTAATAGTACATTATTACTGCAGTCAATGCTGTGCTTTCATATTCTGTTCACAGTATCTTATGGATATCAGTTGTTAGTCTAAATGTAAACCAAGAGAAGAAAGGGCAATGTGATTTACTCCTGATGTTTCATGACATGCTTTTTCTTATCAGCAATCTTTGGAAACTCACATACTTCAGCATTTTTAAACATCTACATCTTGCACTGAGTTCAAAGTACTTTTTCTTGTGTACAAATTTTCATTATATGCTTTTACTTTTTTCTGCACATGGGGAATGCTAATCTTGCATTTATCATTAAATTCTTTGACCAAAACACTTGCCTCTCCTTTCCAAAGGGGTATTCTCTATTGCTGTCTAATTGTCTCATGTAACTTGTTCATATCAATCAACTTTTCAATCAGTTATCCTCCATTCCAAACCCTCCTCTGCTGATCAATAAATCACATTGAAATACAGTCAAACCATCCCACTTCTGTTAGCTAAGCAAACTCTTTTTCTGTTCCACAAATCTTTCAAAACTGTTTTCTTCTACTACTGTTTTTTATTAAAAAAAAATCCAACCACATAATTTTGGAAAAATGGTATCTCTTCCTATAACCTTTGGTTCACAATGTTCTCTATTGATGGTACTTACAAAGAGTTAGTTGTGTCATAAGCTCTTCTCTGTGATAGGATATCAAAATAGGTGAAGGAAAATAAAGCCAATGTGCTTCAACATAATTATATCACAGAGCTACTCAGAATACACTACCTGAGAAACCACATTGGGAAATAGTGGAAAGCAAGGAAGCGTGTGAAGTGAACTTTAGACAAGTGGCACATTTTTGAATAGAAAAACATTGCCATAAAAGTTTTGGGTACCATTTAAGCAAAGGTAGAATAAAGGCAAATCCCTCTTATGAATTATAAACCGTTCTGTGGTTCTGGAAAAAGGTTATAAAAGTAACAGTGGAAGAAAGAAGAGGGGGCTGAAGTGATGAATATGATGAATAAAAATGTCAAGGGATCGAGCACTGAACTTTAGCTCTTCCTGTCCCCCTGGAAATAATATCTTTGCCTGTGAAGTCATGAGACATTTCTACCAGGGAACCCAGATGCAAAGGTTGAGTGGTACATCTCACTCCACAAAAGTTCTGGTTTTCCTTCCCCTGTATTTCTAGCTTGTCAGTATTGGACTTCCCTCAAGAAAATGTATTGGAATACCTTTTGAAAGACATTTAACTCTTTGTTGCAAAAGCAATTATTTATACCTCCAAAATCAAACAAGAAAGGGCTAAGCTTGCAGATCATATATATTAATTTCATTACATCTGTTTTATCATTACTGTAGTCTTCCTTGCCTACAAAAAAACAGCCTGATGCCAAGGGAATAAACAAGCAAAAAAAAAAAAAAAGTTCCCCAATTTCATAACAGGATCCAATAGAAAGAAAAAAAGAAAGAATCCTTTTGTGTAAAGCATTACATATATTTCCCCTATTCTTTTCACATTATAGTTACATTCTGAATGATAGCATGGATAACTTAATTTCAGCACATACTTGTTCATGCATTATTTCAGAAAGCTCTTTTGCCATTTCTCTGTAGTTGGCCTTCATTTCTTCTTGATATTCCAACTGATCTTCCTTTATCAATCGTTCGTTTACACCCAGAGCATGCCCACAGGCTTCAACAAATTGCCTGATTTAGAGAAAAAAAGGAAGTTATCAAAGAGTAGTCCAAAAGATTGATTTTAAAATGTCAGCTTAAAGTATGTTTTTAATGAATCAGAACCCTTTAAAAGTTGAAAGTTTCAAAAAGAATTTTTATGAGTCTTGGAAAAAAGGTCCATTTTTTTTCTTCCCTCTCCCTCATCCCCAAGAAATCCCAAACCTTCCATACCATACCTAAAAACTTCTTTTAGGAGCTTTACTTTATTGTCTGGATATCTTTTGGTGTTGGTGTCATCTAAGAAAGCTCTTGCATATGCTAATGGACCAGCATTAACCTAAAAAGAACAAGAATTAAAAAAATAATCAGATATCTGACATGCTGTCTTAGCAATAACAGATGCTATAGGGGTCGATTTGATTTTCTTATGAGAATACATTGATTTCAAAAAAGCTGGACTTAGAAAATAAGAAAACTGTTAGAGTTGGAGCATTAGAGCAGGAGTGGTCCCTCCAGTGCTATAAACCTGTCCTGGCACAAAGAAACCACTTCAATGATGTGGCAAAGTAACTGTGGATTTTGCCAATATGTCACCTGTTTATGAAATTAGAGTGGGGAAAATGAGCTAAACCTACTACTCTTTGGTCTGTGTATCTATTGAAAACAGTTTTCCGTGCTGAGAATTCTGCAAAAACCTGCAGAAGTTTAATTGTGCTCTTATGGCAGCTACAGGAGAAGTGGTTTCAGTGACTTCTGACTCATCCTTATTACTCCTTCATATCACCAATATGAGCCTCTCCCTTCTCACCCCAAATACTAGCCTGACAACTTACTGATTCTGGAACCTTGGTTTGGTTTTTTCCCCTTTTCTGCTGAATATGACAGCTGGTCATATCAGATGACTGTGTTAATGGTTTCTTTGTTTCCAAACAGCTTAAAATAACAGAGCAGCACTTTTGTCACTGCATTTTTTGAAGATCCTCTCGATATTGACTTGTATACGCTACACCTGCTTCAGGTACTCTCTTTTGGTGAATCTGATGGCTTCTTTATACATTCCAGTTCCTGCCTGCCTTAGGCAAAAAGGCATGCACAATCAGATTTTCTATGATTATCTCTTTCCTATATGTATTATCACTCACTCTTTATCTCCATAGGGTTCTTACAAAAATATGCTAAATCTACTGTGGGCAGACCTACAGCAGGGCAAAATACTCTAATTTATCTTCAGGTTCATCTATTATCTTCTAGCAGTTTCATTTTTACACCAAAATCTGGTGGGGCTTGGAATGCAACATATTCCAGAAATGAATCTTAATTCTTCTGTGTAACTGTCTCTGATCAGTTGTTTACATGAAATACTTCTATTGCTTTTCCTGTTCAGGAAATAACTGCAGACAGTGAGCATGTTTCTAATTTAGGACACTCTTGAACGTACAGAATAGAAACCAATTATAAAATGCTACTTATATAATTTCTCAAGGACAGAAGGAAATGAAACAGCTGCATGGCAAAGGTCTTACCTGAACACTGACACTTCCCTGTAGCTTCAGCTGCAATTTGATCATATCTACTTCAGCTGAAGAGCAAAGCTGCCTAAGCTCTGCAACTTTTTTGCTCATTTCATCAATGGCTACTTCAATTGGGTTTAAATCAGTGTGGTGCTGGTACATCACTGGAATGCGCTTTTTCACATATGGGAAACAATGTATAGCTGTGGACAGAAACAAGTTTAAATAGTCAGGAGAAGATTTTTTAATAAGATGTGCTTTCAGAGAATCTTATGCTAAAATCTCATTTTGATGTAATTAGCTGCTCAATTTAATAACTTATATAATTAGAAATACTACCAAATGGACAGGGAAACAAGACACTGAAATGTAAATATGCACAGCATTACAGCAAAGAAAGATCATTGTCATTACTGCTACTAACAACCACCAAGAAATAAAAACACTGGAACTTAATTTATATGAAAAGAATTGCTTAACATTCACAAATCTCAAAAAGAAGAATCAAAAATAGCGAAGCTGTATTTTCTATTTCCTCACAAGTACTGGCTATGGATAGCTATAAAGTCCCTTATTATTATAAAATCACTTTCTTATAAAGTTACTGATTTTTTTTTACAACTATATTAATATAGAAACTCATACTTAACAGAGAGAAAACAAAAAAATAGTCTTTTTCTAAGAAAAAGGAAAGCCAGACTCCAGACTCAGAAATCTGGAAGCTTAAGGAAAAGAGATAATAATTTTGAGGATTCCTCACTGAAGAAATCAATCTGAAAAACCTGGTTGTGGGCAGAAATATGAAAAGGATTTTAGCTGATAGCCATAAAGGATTTAGTTAAGCGAAATGAAAAAACCCATACAGAACAAAATTAGACCGTTTGAAGCAATGCTTCCAGTCAAAGTATTCCATTCCATCAGTACCTGTCAGAATAGTCCGCCGCTTACACTGTTCTTCCACCCCTCCTTGTCTTTTACCACCTTGGGTAAAAGGCATCTCAAACATAAAGCGACGAATGTTATGAGTCCTTTCAAAATCTGTTTTTCTTTCCTGCAGCTCCTTTTCTTCAAAGTATGGAACTACATGTGTAACTTGAATATATGCATATTTTGAATCTAAATCCTTAGGATTTACCTTAAAAACAGGACAAAAAAGAAATAAAAATCAAATAGGTACATTGTGAATAAAATGGATCTAATAGTAGTCACACAACTTCCAGAAATTAAATTTGATTTCTTAACCTCTAAATTATTGAAAACATGGGAAATTTTCATCCTTTCAGAGGGATTTTTTGCATTCAGTTTTTAAGTATTCAGAAGAAAGACAGCCAGATGCATTACAGCATGTTTGGATTTTTTTGTTTGTTTTAGTTTGTTTGGGTTTTGAGGCTTTTTTAACCACTTGTGATCATGAAACCCAGCCCTTTCTTCAAGTCCTCCTCTCCTTTTAAAGTTCCAGTATAGAAATGCCCACCGCTGCTGCACTTTAAGGCCAAAAAGCAGAAAAAACTTTGAATCAAGGATTCAAAAGGATCCTTATGAAGGAATAAAAAGAGCCATGAAATTATACTAAGAGGAAATCACCATAAAGTCTAAGGGTGAGGAGAAAATCACCATGAAGTCTAAGGCTGAGGTGTGGAAAAGGGAAGGACTTCCCAAGAATGAGTGATCATGAATGGGCAAGAAATATAGCTAAAGTTAAGAGAATGTGATCATAATTGAAATTTATTCTAAGATACAATTATTGTTTGGAGAGGTAACACTACAGAAATTAAGCTTTTGGGTTGTTCTAAAAGGCATACTTAGTAGGAGATAATACTCCTCTCGTGCCTTTCCAACAGCAGAGTTTCTAGATGCAGATGCTTATGCACCCAATGGGCAACAGACAGTGATCCCACAGTATTTCAAGTAAACTAGTGAAAGCAATATATTGGAATTTTTAGAGAGAATAAAAATCATACTTTGCCAGAATCCTGAATCATTTTGACATTTTCAGCTCCAAATTTGTCAGAGTAGAGTTTTTGGAGTCTTTGGGAAATCTCTGAAAGAGGTGTGAGTTTAGGCTCTTTATAGATATATTCCTTTCCATCTTCATCCTCAAAGAAACCCTGTAAAAAATGATGTAATCAAAATCTTGGAGAATAAAACACATAAGGAATGACTAAGATGGACATAATGTGCATGGTTCAAAGGAAATATAAACATTTAACATTAGTATTCAAGCAAACATAAATAGACAGAAATTAAAATCTAAGTAAAAAGGTTTCCTAAGAGAATAAAAAACAACAGAAAAATGTAATTCTCTACTACGACATGAGTGAAAGATAATGGAAACACGGAGTTTAAATTTTAAAAGTTTGTAGCAGTTCTATGGTGTGCCAAGCCTTTGAGATAAGTTTCCTTCACTTTTATTTAAAAGTGAACTTGCAGCACTGTTTCACTTGCCAAAACAGGTAGTCTTGCCCAGTAGGATTATCTGATTCACAAGTGACTATTTTAGCGAAAGTTTACATAAAAATATTCTAAATTTTTCCTTAGGTAGTAATAAAAAATTAATTCTGTAAGATGAAATGTAATTATGCAAAGATTTTAATTTTATGATGTAGAATTGGTATATACTTCTTTATTTTACTATACATACCACTGCTTTTAAAACCACAAGTAAATGCACAATACATGGGAAGTGAAACAGTTGGTTGGTTGAAAACAACAAGCCATGTCGAGTTCATGTTTGAAACCAGAAAATAAATATTTTTATTGTAAACGAAACAGACAAAATAGAAAAGCACAACATATCATGTATAAACACAGGCTAGATTGACAAAAATACCCACACCAAACTAAGGTGAAATGCAGTAGTTGGTACTGCATTGCTTGCTTTGTAAGCAGTTACTGTAATTACCTCAACATCTGTTTCACTGTCTGTAAACTGGTATTGCTATAAAGTCATAAAAGACAACAGAATACATGTGAAGTTATACTGCTCAGAGGATTTTACAATTCTCCATGCTCAGCTGGACAATTAAGCAACTGGGCTATATGCATGTAGAGAGTGTATTACTTGATACTGCGTGATACCATAGGGATACAGAGGCATTCTACACACGTACCAGAGGATGTGAAGCTGCCCAATACACAGCCAGAACTTTGGTTTGAAGCATGCAGTACTGATGCATAGAAAAGAGTGATCCATTCTCTAAATGGAGCTTAATGTTACTTTTTGACTTGCAATGGCTATTAATGCATACCAATCTAAGAAGCAGCCTTGCAAACCACACCGTAGCACTACAGACATTAAGTCAATACATTGCTAAAAACTGACGTTACAGAAAACTTACCGCTGCCTTAAGGTAGTAAACAAAAGAAGAAAAAAGGAAAAAAGGCAAAAAATTTACTGAGGAAAATTATAAGACTATTACTGGAATTGATAAATGTTTTAGAAGTAAATATTGATGGTGTTTCTTTATTTCATATGGAACACATTCCTTGTGCTTTTTATGTCACGGTATCAATACAGATGACGAAAAAGTAAACCTTGTAAAATAAATTCAGGGTTTTCTTACTGCATAGAGCAGACCAGTGAAAGTAACACTCACTTGTCCAAAGAATGCTACCCTGAAATAAGTTCCCAGCAGCCTCTTGCCTGTATGCATAACTTCTGTAACTTTACTGTATGCTCGATGCAGGGTGTCATATAAGTGAGCAAGCCTCTAAAAGTAAAAGAAAACACTAATGAGGTAGAAGAACAAAGCAGAACTTTCCTATCTTAAAATAACAAATGATGTCCTTGTAGCCAGTAACAACTGAAAACATTCTTTTATTGAATGCTAGTATTAGGTTTAGCACTTGTATCAGGATGACAATATGTAAAACTAATTTTTAAATACTTAACTTTTTTTTTAAAAAATAAAATTAAGTATTTCAACACATTCAAATTTCAGTTATTATTTTAATATTCTCATTATGTAATGTCCAATATGTCATGCAGTAAGACTTGAAAATTCAGGGTTTTTTTCTAGCTCAAATTTACTTTTGATGAAAATTAAGTACCTCAAAATCTCTCCGTTTTTCATAAATGGGAATTATAAGTTTATATATATCAGCAATGAGTTCATAGCGTTCCGCCTTCCAGAGTCCATCAGCACACTGCTCCAACAATTCCATCAGCACATCCTAGATTTGGATACACATTTGGAAGTGTGAAACATTTCAGTACTCATCAAAAGCACAGCAAATAATTATACCTATGTTCTTCCCAGTGAAAAGAGATATCTTGCCTCAAAACAGAATTATCTACACTTGGTAATTTAAGTTCTTGTGGCAATCGGAAATTGCTAAAAGGAAACAAAACGAGACAGAATGGTCTGAGTGTACACACATACTCCTTATATTTACAAACAGCGCGTTTCTTTTAGATATTCTTGAAACTTCTTTGGACCTTCTATCATTCTTGCATCGCAGTGGTGAAACCAGAAGCTGGAAAAACCTTTCATGCTTAGAAGCTACTCTATTCCACCTCCTTCTTCCCTTTGGTAGAGGACTAAGTCAGCTTAAAGACATCACTAAGAAAAACAATTTTTAATACAGAGAGCAAAGAGACTAAAAAATGGTACCCATATCCATGTGCTGCAACAGTCCTTTCCCCCAGTCATCATAGGGCTGTACAGAGTCCCCACTATCTCCATTCTCAGCCACCAAGTGGTGACAAGTGACAGACCAGTGTCACTGCTGGACCACAAGGGCTGTACACAAATACTGGTTTATGACACAACTCTTAATTCAGACACCAGAGGGCATCCAGATGTAGCAAAGAAGAAAAAGTTTGTTTACAAAAGGAAAAGAACATAAAGAGTACAAGCTTCAAGTGGGAGAGCTGACAGGAAGGAGAAAAACAGAACAACATTTCTGAGCCACATGTCTCAATGTCCATCCACTCCCATGGGAAAAGTTCTTTTCCATAAATACAATCAGTTTCCCTTGGCACCTGCGAGAACAGCCTCCTGCTCTTTAATGGTGCTCTTCTTGGAAAATTCTCATTCTTTTACTAACCACTTTAGAAGCTGGAATTTTTCCACTTTGTTCATACCTCTCTTGACTTTTGGGAGTCAGTGCCGGACACAAGGTTAGAGATGGGGCTCTACAAATGCCAGGATGAAAGGGAAAAAACTCACTTCCCTCTGCTTCTTGAGTGAATCCTCTCAAACACAACACAGCCTGCACTGGCTTTTGTTTCCACAAAGCCATGCTGATGATTCCCATTCAATATGCTGTCCACTAGAACTTCCAGGTCTTTCTGCAGAGCTGCTGCTTAGCCTGTATTGAGACCTTTTTTTCCTTTGTAAAGCCTTGAGAGAACACTGTGTTCCTGCAAGGCTCTTTCATTTACCCATCTGCAAGTCACGACAATGCCTCTCATGAAATGTCACAGGCAAACAACTGTTTTGATGAAATGCACACAGCAGCCTTGTGAAAAAGGAAAATCATAAACTAAATTCTGGTTTTTTCATCAGACAGAACTCTTTTAAAATGAGAACTAAATTGAGAATCCCATAATGTAATTTTTTTTTAAATGAGAAACTACATAAATTCTTAAGACAAATTTCACTTTATTAGGAAGAGTTTTTATAAACTGGAGAGTATGAAAGATATTTTGTCCCTTTCAGAAACGTGAAGGGATTCTCTCTGATCCTCCAATACTTGTAAATGCTCCTTTGGAGATTTAACTCTAAAATAACTAGCAAAAAGGAAAATCTCAAGTTTTAAGGGAAGAAATTCCAAATGGCTTATTACCATGTATAGGAAGAATTCTCATCAGAGCATCATTTTGCTAAGCAGTAGTAAAATACAGCTTGAAAGATGTTTCTGCTTTTTGACTTCTGTACCAAATTGATCTAATTTTTTCTCAGACAATAAGTTCTGCTTACTTATGAAGACACTGAGGGAAAAATCCATTTATGAATATGTTCCTATTCCTGAAGGAACTGGACTACCTGTTCTGAAGCACTTCTAAAATGATTTTTAGTCTGCTAAAGCCAAACAGTTCTTCCCTATTGTTATTCATGTTATTATAACTATTACTTCTCCCTTGTTATTATTTTTCCCATATTTCAGATAACTTTCAGAAATTATCTGAAAAATAGTAACTTTTTTCAATATTTCATCAGTTAGAGTACTACATGGTTAAGTTTAGAAAGGGCTGCATGCAGGGAAAAAATGAAATTTGGCTTGGTTTGATCCTCCTGCAAGCTGTACAGGCTTATAATTTCACTCTTGGCTTACTTCCGTTCCACGGAAATACTGAGAGATGGAAATAAATTTGTGTAGGGTTCAATGACCCAGAAAAAGCAGTATATTCTTTTTGCAGGGGAGTGACTAATGAGAAAAAGAATAAAGACATTCCAGTTAAAAAAAATGCATAATAATTTAACTCTGACAAATGGTCTGGCAGAAAAACAGTGACAGAAATTTCCAACAAAAATTTCCATCAGCAGTAGTCACTAGAATTCCTGATCTTCAATAACTTAGAGCAACTTGCATTTTGCTTTGAGTAACAGGCTAAATTTCATGCTGGATCAGAAGAATCAATGATTTAAAAAAGACAGCATAAAAATTGAAAAAAAAATACAAACCACAAAACAATTTGCACAAATAATATCGTCATACAGCTTTACCATACACTAATTAAAACACCAAAGGAAAATATTTTTGTTGTACAATTATGCTCACAAACCAGGGGGTTTTCCAGCATGGCTGATGCCAGTAGTGGTCTGTCCTTCTCTTCAACAACTACACCAGCACACACATAGTGCAGACAAAGCTTTTCATAAGCAAGGTTATTCATAATATTTTCATATAGGCTGCTTACTAGTAAAATTAACTGTAGAGCCAGGACAGATGGATCAGCAAAGACACAAGGAGTGAAACTTCAGCCAGATAAAACACATGGACACGAATCTGGTGTCAGTAAAACTACTTTCATTGTTATGGCATATTTGCTTATGGAAACTGTAAACAGCAAAAACCAGTGAACACATTTTGATAATTTCTGGTGCAGTAATACTCTAAATCCAAGTCAGTTTTACAAAACAACAGATTTTTCTAACTCTAATAAGTAACTCGCATTAGTGTTTATCCTGTCAACTAGCATAAGACCCCATTTTGCTTTTATTCCACAAGTGGTATTGAGTTGATATGTTAGCACTATATTACATGTATATAGTAAATTCTCTAATTCCGGGACACCTCACAGATTTTTTTTTTTAATTTCAGCTTTAGGGTATGAATGGCAGATCAGGAAACAATTATTATATCCCTTACATCAGTAATTGTCCAGACTGAAGCATAAAATTTGCAAAAAACTCCAGCCCTTCCAGTATGTAAACGTTCACATTTTTATGTTTACTTACTTCATTGAAGTGAACATCTTGCATTCCAACATCCTCCATCATTGAAGCCTCTTCATCTATATTCGGTGTGATTACTCTGAAAGCAGTACAACCTTGCCTAAACATCCCTGTCATTGAAAAAGAAATATAGACAAATTTAATTTTCTCCAGCAGGATAACATTGGGCCATTTTGTGATTCTGGACAAAACAGAAGCCATGTTTAAACATACCTACCACCAAATAAATAAAGAAATAGATCACCCTCCCACTGCATGATTAAAATACAAGACCTTACATTACTGTTAATGTACAAATGGGTTTTAAAAAACCCAAAAACATTAATATCTGGACCCTCACCAATCAAACTAAGTAATGTCTGAATCTTCCCACTTTATCTTAAATTTGTGTCTAATCTACTCCACCCAAAGTCTAAGGTACTCAAGGTAACTTTTACAGGATTTAATTAAACTGCCATGAAGTCATGCTGAAACTGCATAGAGGGGCAGGACCTGGCACGTCATTCTTTCCAGTCTGAACAATATGAATGACATTAACCATAAAAAATGATCAAGGGATGGCAAACCAGATTATTCAAACACAGAAAATCAGGAAAAAAAACACCCCTAACTAAATACTAATCTAACTTCCTTTACTGGAAAAAGATACTTAACAAAAATGGAGTATAGAATGTTCCAACATGAAACCCATGTCTTTTACTCATACTATTTAGCTCTTTTTTTGATTACATCAGACTGCTGAATTAAGGAAACAGGATTTTCAGAATCAATTAAAACCTCAAGGGCGATCAGTAAATATTATGGAAGCATAAGGATTTGCACATATTTATTTTACAACTCATTCCTACAAAGATTCTTTGAGCTCAGTTAGGAGTTCTGACCATCAGAAGTTCTATTGAATGATTGCCTCAAATGCAAGGGGCTTTTCTGTTCCTAGAACTACCAGGTAGAAGTCTGATCCTTGGTACTATTGAGAGGAAATAAATTTTATAAGACATTATACAAAACCAGCAGAACACCCGAAGGGCTCACAAATTAATAGAGACTATCACTAGTTCTCAGGTATCATCATGCTTCCGACTGGACACAATAACTTGTCCTAACAGTTTATTTCAGATTTGGTCTCAGAGAAGGTTCTGAAATCACTGGGGCAAAGAAAATAGCCTATACATGACACAAGCATTTGGCAAGAAGCACAACAAGAACAGAGACAAGGCATCTTTTTGATGACTTGTCATGATTTTGCTTCATTTTGAACTGTCATGCAAAGCCAAAGCTAAAAAGCTGCGAACATGAATTTGCCCACAAATTCAAAACACTATCTCAACATCAAAATCAATTTTAACTCATTCCTGAAATTTTCTTCAAGAGAGCTCTTTTTGTTAATATAAGCCATATCTCCAATCCCTGACTGAGAACTCTTCTGATCCTGTACATGAAAGGTAGTGCTCTACCCTATCTCAAAGGTGATCAGAATCCACTTTTACAAATAGCTGCTGGCACAGAAGATACCACAACAAGGTGAAACATCCTGAGCACTATTATTATTGATTGAACATCTGAAAATTTGTATAAATTTATTTTGACTCCTCTGGCAATGCCAGGTTTCCCAAGAGGCAGTGAGAGACTGACTACTTGTAGAACAAGAATATTCATGGATAACTTTACTTTAGAAAGGATCTGATTTGAGCTATTAGCAGCTCTGGTATAAAATTAAAACTTTTACTTTCCAAAAATTTTACTTTGCCTTCATCTGAAATGTTGCCCCTTAGATATGCAAGTATACCCTTAAGTACATGAGTATGCTACCTGGTTAGGTCAGAATTTTTTTTGCTGGTGAACACTGAAATAACTACAACTTCCTCAAGGAAATGATTTATATTCCCAAACTCTAATAAAAATATATTTGAATACATTAAAATAAAGATTTGAAATCATACCTTTTCGTGTGAGATATTCTGCAACCAGCGCTGCTACGTGGACATAGCACATTGCTGCCTGAAACAGAAACAGTAACCATCTTTTAAAATACAATGAAAATGGGACTATTAAAAACAAGGTATAAGGAGAGCAACAGTACAAGACAATTTCTTCAGTTTTCCTTTTTGCTGCTTTGCAGGAGATATTCTATGACTACTGTAAGAATTCTCCACCTCATTTATGTAAAACAGTAACTGTGCAAGTGCACTCACTCCTCCTTAAGCAGAGCACTGAGTAGCATGGACAGCAGTTCACAATCTAAGAGTGACTCTGGGTCACAAATCACAAGGTAGGAACACCATGCTGTAATAAAAACAAGTGAATCTCTTTTTTGGGGAGAGGTATTTTAAGTGTTAAGGTATTAATGATTCTACTCAACATTTGGTAGCCCTTCTGCTAACCTGTTTTGTCTGCTTTTTGACCCCAGACCAAGAAAAATGCAGAAGAAACTGGTGACAAACCATTTGAAAGCAGCAAGAGAGATTTGGCCTATGAATGGAATTCAAAGGTATTTGGTTTGTACAGTTTGGAAAACAGAAGAAAAAAAGAAGAGTGACAGAATAATTTTCAGGTATCTGAGATTTTTTTATGGATTTGACACCGACCACTTTTCTCCACAGAAAGGACAAAAAAAAATAATTTGAGAGTCTTGTTTTATTAAAAGGCTTAGGCTTTCAGCAAAGGGTTACTCTAACTGTAACTATCAGTTGAACAGCTTAAATATGGAGGCTGCACAACCTCAAACAGTGGAGGTGAAGGAAAAAGGTAAGAATCTGCCAGAAATTCTATCTCACAGTTTGTATCAAGTTGAACTTGATGATTTTCAGATGTCCTCATCTAGTGGTACAGTCAAAGATTCTAAGATTTTAATAAAAAAAAATTAAAAGCATAACTGGAAAGGATTAAAAGACCTTGTCTTCTCAGATAGCTGAAGCTGTTCGGTTCAAAAGACAAGCTAGTAACAGAGTAATGTGTATGCCTTCTGTGTTGCTACGATGCAGAGGAAGAGAATTCTAGTACGAAGAATTGAGTTAGGAAGACAGCACCCTCCATATCTTGGAGATCTTTACTTGCCTACATGATGCTCATTTTAACAGATGTTTATGAAATGCAAAGATTTCATACAAAGCAATTTACTTTCAGATGGAAAAACCTTCCAGAAACAGACAAAATTAATCTGTATCCAGTTCAAATGTTAATGTCTCATTAAGACATATAACAGTCCCCACACCCATTTCTCCTTTTTCCTGGAACTGAATATTTTAAGAGCACAGTAAAATCAGAAAGCTTTCCTCCTTTTCAAACAACACAAGAAATTATTTGTCAGTTTTAAGAACAGTAGGAGTTTTTTTAGTAAGTAATTTGGAACAAAATCAAGCTAATTCTGTAAGGGCAACTGGAGGAGAATTCAAGGAGTGGCTTCAAGTGTTTAAGCAAGTAATAAAAAAGATATTTTTAAGCAAAAGGCCTCTCTTCCATGGCTTGCACTGTGCATTCCATTCTTAGTAGTGTGTCAGTTATAGCAGCTAAACATGTTCCTTACATTAACAACCCAAAATTACTCACAGATGTACTTGGGTAGGACAAAAACTTATCAGCTATTGAAACCAATCCAGTAACAATTCAAAAATTATTAAAAATACTTATTATGTTACATGCTAACAACTACATACAGTACATTCCCTTTCTATAAAGACAAGCTTAAGCTTATTTACAGAGCTAAAACTAATTTGACTTTCTTTGTTCCCTTACCTCTGAAAGATCTCCATTTTTAACATGGATCCTTGCCATGCTGTCTAACCACGTCTTCCTCAGTTCAGGTGTACTGGCATAAGACTTTGCCAAGCTGTACTGGAGGTCTACAAGCATTTCTGGATCATTCTCATGTTCCTTCATCTGAGCCGTAGCCATCAGCACCGTACGGATCCGTTTGGTTAAATCCTTAACGTCAGAAGGGAATGTAGTGTGCTAAAACATGGAAAAGTTGGGTTAACCACTGGGTTTTCCTAGTCCTTGCACAACAAAAGGATAAAACATAGCTGGAAAAGATGCTAAGCATCCTTCTACAGTATGGAAATAAGAATAAGAACAGACCTTAATAATTCTGTCGTTATTGGCGCAATTGTTGATGATGGAAAGAGACTGCTGAAATCTAGTTCCTCCGATTCCAACCACATCAGCAATTAACTGGCTCACTGAAATAATAACCTTTACAGAAACAAATAACTTGTTAGTGCATATTTCATGAAATACTCTTGAGATGTACCTATGAGGCAATTACAAAGGAAGTTTCGTTCTTAATTGAAAAATTATTCTCCTAAATAAAATAATGTTTGGGGTTTTTTTCCAATTACTTGTACAATAACATAGGCAACATAAAACAGGCTTGTGTAAATTCAAGACACATGATTGACTGCTAGGTGAACTAGGCAGAGGTCATTAAACTGGCAAAGTACTGTTCCCAGCTTTGTCAGGACACACAATTATCTAATTATTTGTTTTATTTTAGACTTTTATGTGCTTGATGCTGCATTCTTTTCCTTCTTCAGATGCAACAGGGTTCATCCATTTAGCAGACAACATAACATCTACAAAAAAGAACGTTCGCACTGACAAAATTTATTTCCTACAAAACACAGGGTCATCCAACTGTTTCTAAGTATTTCCTTGTACTGAATATATTTTTATGGCCATCTTCTTACTCTTAGTTCCAGCCTTGCTTGAACCCCAAATAAATTCTTTTAAGTCTTTATCTGACAGGGCTTTGCACACTGGTATGCAACGGTGTATCTACAGTATTAAAAAAAAAGAAAACAAAAAGAAAATATACTAACTTGCAGATGTGTTCGAACAAAAGATTTCTTCCCTGTGTAGTCAAAATTATTTCTCATCAAAAAGTACAGTAATTGTGAAGCTTCATTACGAATTGAACTTAGCTTGGAATTACAGTACTTCAGAATTTCATAGCACAGTGCAGAACACATATCAGCTCTACCTTCATAAAATGTGGAAGGAAACTGAGGAAAAAGAAGAAAACAAAGAATTTATTCATTAAAACTAGAGTCAGATCTTGATAAAATAAGCATGTCAAGAAAAACACAAATATATTCACATCCTCAAATTGGAAAAAAACATGAGTTAAGAGTAGTTCACAACACAAATAATTTTTTACAGCAAATCAAAGGACAAGCATTCCACACTGTTGAGATCAGATCAGTCCTTATTCACTAATTTTATTTTGGGATGTTAGTTCTTAAATTCTTACATAGTATATTGTTAACTAAAGAACTGGACAAGTACTTGAGGATGAAATTCTTAAAACTTCTTACCTTGTAAATAAGTGCCCTTAAAGCACTGAATACATTTTTCAATGCTGTTTCAGACTGATTCTTTTGAAGGAAGCAGAGGTATACATCAAATACTTTCTTCATCAGTGGATTATGTCCGTGATCAGTCAGTAGCTGATTCTTTAAAATGATGGCAAGAATTTAGGAGTTTTGTACAACAATACGTTTATACTACTCTAAGAACATATACAGATCATCAAAAAGCAGGACATTTTAAAAAATGTGACCTCTATGGCATTACCAAGGTGTTTAATAACACACACATACCTGAATTCTAATTAGGTATTTCTAACACTTCATTAATTTTGCTTACAAAGGAAGTGTCCTCTGAATAGACATAGAACACAACTGTTTTTATCAGCTGTTAATTAAATCCATTACTATTAATAGCTTTTTGAGGGGCACACTCAAAGTATTCACAGACTTTGCTTACACTGGCTTTAGCAGCTCAGATGGGAATTTTCTCATAGCAGTATCTCCTACTACGACATGATTCTACAAGGTCTTGCCCCTTCTGCAACTCACCTCGGTGCCCTCCACTCTTCCTTGTCATTACTGTATACAAGCCTCCAAAGGAGTGGAAGAGGGTGGGTTCAGACTGGACATAAGGAGGACTTTTCCTACAGTGAGGGTGCTGGGGCAGTGGGACAGACTGCCCTGGGAAGTAGAGGATGCCCTTTTCCTTGGAAGGTTTGTTCAAGGCTAAGCTGGATGGGGCTTTGAGCAACCTGGCCTAGTGGATCTCTGAAAGCCCCATACTACCCAAAACACCATATGACTCTGATTTTATGTATTTTAGTGCAGTTTATTGAATAGAAGCCCCTGATTCTCCTACCTGTTTTGTTTGGATCTTTGAGACTATTCTGGCATACTCTTGCCTACTTTTTCAACATACAACACACAGATAACTTTGAAGGATTGCCATTCCAAGCATGATGGGTTGATAACTAAAGGATTAGTGTTCATTCCTCTTCAAATCTTTATAGCTAGGTATCTTTATTTTCAATTCTGTCACGAAGTCTGTGGACAGAACACTAAACTCTAAACTCTATTAAGTAAATTACCAGAAAAAGGAATCTCGTTGTAAATAAGCTCATGTTTTCATAACTAGATTAAAGATAAGACACTAAATTTGAATCTTCAAGCAAGAATCTGGATACACTGCCCCAGTAAAGGAGAAACAAGCTAGAGTTATCATCTCTCCTTTTTATGGCTTTGATTTTAAAGACTGAAAAACCTCAGAAAAACAGCCAAGAAGGGTAAGTAAGTGGGTGTGCTACATAAAGATTCCACAGGAGAGCTACAGCAACTGCTACAACTAAAAGAAGTCTTATTTGTGGACAAATGGAAAAAATAACAGAAAAGGAACACACAAATCACTATTAAGGAGTGCATTACTATAATAAGCAGCCAAGTTCAATATGAAAGTCTGAGAGTGTCCAATTATGGTTTTGCCATAGATCTTCTACCTCACATGGCCTTTAAAAGGCACTTTTAACACTAACTTTAGGTAGACACCAAAACTTCTTAAACAATTTTTAAGTTAGGCTGAGGAAGGAGGTTTTCCCACAGACTGTTGCTGGTGTATGATGTGTAGCTGAAGTCAAAGCATTTTGCTGTGAGATATTATCAGTTTTACATGAAAATAATAAAAGACAACGCTAGAGAAGCTAAAAATAGCAATGGTGTTTAACTAGACTATAAAAATATAATTTGAAAAATCGTTTTAAAAAGTATTTCTTCTCAAAGATATTTATGGGAAAAGTTAATACCAAATCATGAACAAACCTTAAAAGCCATTGTGAATAATGATAGAGTGTCCAGAATTGTAATGCAAACTTCAGTGGCAATATTTGCTTCAAGTAAAGACTGGTGAAGGACATCTGCATCTGAATGGCCATAGCCTACAAAAATTCCAAATGAAGTGTAAGTGCTGGATACACCAATTTAAATGTTTCTTATTTCCAAAAGACTTGCTGAAGTAGGAAAAGATTAACAAGTAAAAAGCCTGACAGAAGTTAGTATTCAATACAGGAAAATAATTCATATGCATTTAAATAGTTTCAAATATAGTCAGATAATTATTCTAACATAATTTGCACAGGATCATAAAATACATTAAGTAAGAATTTCAACAATAGAAGCATTAAACAGAGTTAAAAATTATGTGATATTTCATATATATGTGCATGTACACACACATTATATATATATAAAGCTACACAGTTATATATATATACACACACACACATATATTGATAAGTACTGCAGTAGGATGAAGTTACAGCTGAAAATATGAAATTTTGGCAATTTAGTGATGTTACAATGGTCTCACAGTTAGTCATGAGTCAACCAGGACAAAAATACAAAAAAGTAAGAGTTGAAGGAATACAATCCTGTACTTATATGCAGTTTAACACCCAAGCAATGAATTCTGCTCCTGCAGCAATACAGTGCAATAGCTCCATATTTAATAAAAACACTCTATCACTTCTAGCTCCATAGTGCATTTTAATCATTTTAAAAACATATCTTGCTTCAGTACTGATAATAATGTGTCACTTATGTTCCCTAACACTGGTCATTAAGCACCAGATTGACAAACGTCACTGGGTTGCTTTATAATAATTTGGTCTGGGTCATGTTTATATGTTAGATTTACAGACAACCTAGCGCCACTAAATCAATGACAAGGATGACAAACTTGTTAACATCAAGTAAAGAACAGAAGAAATGCTATACTCTTATTACAATGACACTTGGCCACTTCTTTCTGCACCTTCTTGCTTCCCTGTCTGAACTACACATGTATGACCATAACCACCAGCTTCTTTAGATTTATACGTTCTTTTTTGAAGCACAAAACTATACTGAAATTTCTCAGAGATGAATGGTATCACTTATTTCAGTACTTCAGTTCTATTTCTAGCTTATGTGGTTAGAAAGGGAGAAAATAAGTTTATCATTTACACTAATATACAACTACCTTGCCAAAGAATCTTGATTTTAGAAACAAGTACAGCAACTACTTCCACCAGACATTTCCTTTCTTTATGTATCCCACACAAAATATTTTCAAGATTATTCAAGCTCTGAATGCTACTTTGGATACATGATAGAAGCAGACTGACAGCTAAATGAAACTGGAAGTTAACAACAACAAGACCAAAGATATAAAAACCAATTTCACACTTGACGTGTTTTTTACAGCAACACATTTTCAATTTGTAAAACCTTAGTCAATACAATGTATAATATCCTGATATTTATTAACTGTCCATTTAAAAAACCACCTATTATCAGTTTAGACAAAGTTATCTGAATAAGACACCTTCCTTCAAAATTTCCTTCAGTTGGAAAAGAACAGAAAGTTTCTTTTTACATATAAGCATGCATTTTTTAAAATCTTTCAGCTCACTGTTTTCTAAAACATCAGTAAACATTGCCAAGTTCTGAAGGCATGAAATCTCTTTGCACAGGGACATGTTATCTATTTCTCAGGGATTTTTTTTTAAACCAGTCTTTATCTGCAAACTATTATACAGTATTGAACGTGCAGCCACATAGTGTAAAAGCTTTCTTTTGTGTATCAACAACCATGTAGAAATTATGATGATACAGCAGCAGCAGACTGATTGAAAGGGAAAAAAAAGTAATTTCCACAGACATACTTGTCTGACATTTTAAAAGCAAGCAATTGCATTTCTTACATTTAAACAGATGTGATAATGCATTTATGAATACAGAGGTTTTGTAGGATCTTTTTTTTTCACTTTTATGCAAGACAATATGATAAGTCCTGTGCAACTAGGCTAAGTTTTGCTTTATATTAGAGAAAAAGAGCTAAAAGATTTTAAGGGACAGTTAGATATGCTTCGAGAAATCAAAGAATGAACACAGTGAAAATACAGTTAACTTAAATAACTTTTTTACTGCACACAGTTCTTTTCAGTACCAGTGTTGTATTTAACTGGATTAGTCAACCAGTTTCATTGTTTTTTTGAAGCTGAAAATTGAAAAATGGTGCTTTAGAATACTTTATATACAGTATATTGCAATTTAGAAGCAGAATGTTTAAAAAGATAGGCCACAAGCAGATTTAGTTTTCAGTACAGCAGTCTATACAAGCTGACTTCAACCTGATTAAATCTTACCATTGTCTACAGAAATTCCAAGAATACTTGATATCTTTCTCACACTGAAAACAGAAAAATCACTTCATTATTGGACGCTTTTTCACTTCCAGACAAACTAAATCATGGGCTCACAATCTTTGTAGAAATTCTAAGAAACTCATTTCTCCTTAGGGGATGTCAAAACATGGAGATATGGTCAGAATACATATATTTAATTTTAGACTAGCAATTTACAAGACCATATAGGAGAAAAAAATTGAAGCTTAATAAAGCAGATAGAAAAAAACCAAGCAAATTTTGTAACTATGTACGGCACAAGTTTGAGGCGTACGCAACTAAAAGCAAATATTAAAATCCAGTTTTAAGGTACACTGTAGTTAACCATGCTCCATGTTATGGCATCAGCCAGCAGTGATTGTTCTATCACAAGACAGAGAACAGACCATCGACTGCTTCCAGCTATTCGTTTGACCTGGAACAGTAAAAGTCATTGGGATGCACTGGTGTGGCTCTGGGACCTGTCTCTGGTGTTGTGGTACTCGTTGAGGATGACAGATGTTATCATGTCATGAGACTTACTGTGGTTAAAAGTGAGAGAGTTATCCAGGCTGCTCAGCTGCTGCAATCTGGCATGCATCATTCCTGTTCTGTTACGGGAAACAGGCAATGTCTGAGATTTTCGATCATGAACTATGGATCCTAACCCCTCCTGGTTCCTGCAAGATGGGTGAAATGGGATAGAAGCAAAAGTTAGACATGTCAAACTGCAGCAAGACAGGAAGTGCTGTTAGTTAAGCACAAGAAGTTTTACAGAAAGAATTATAATGCAACCTATTCACTGTTTGTTTATTAAATAAAAATAGGTAGCTTAAAAAAAGGCATCACAGCAAACTCTTTCTTAAAACCTCAAAGCATGAAAGCAAAAGCATACAAGCAGTCACTCTTGAAGTGCTAAATTTACTTCAGAGCTTTTGGGAAAAAGAATATTTGAAAACATAAATATTCTGAAAATATTCAGAACCCAAAACTGAATCCTCTATTTTGATTGCAAAATTTTAGCAAAAAAGTTAGGACACACAGCAGTAGAATTAGAAAGCACACATGCAACAGGAGAGAAGGAATTATCTGAGATAGTATCATATACTTCTTACCCAAGCAGGAAGGGAGAAGAGCCATAGACTTTGTTAAATTTGCAGCAATCAAATGAAGAAAACAGAAAAGTGATCTGTGTTAGCAATCAGTACAGGCTAACTTCCTATTGTGTACCACCACCAGAGCTGATGAAAAATGAAAACCAGTGCTTGAATTGCAGAATACCCTGTTCTCTTTCATTCTCTGATATTTGTGTATTTTAAGAGTACGTGCATTGACTGTGTGTAGTGACAATGTGAAAGACATGAAAGTTACATTTACTGGGAAAATTCACAAGACCAGATGCTTTCAATAGTTCAAAATTTTCAACATTAACATGCAGCACACAGACCAGGTGATCAGTAAACAAAAAGGAAGTGTGGTAGTGTCCTCTACAAACTAGTCAAACAAAGCAGTTGGAAGAATTTTTACAAAAAGCCTGATTTTTTTTTTCTCCTGTAAATCCAGAGTTTGACATACATTTGAACACAAAGATTACAATCAAAATCTTAAGAAAGCCAGATTTATTTTTGAGTTTTTTAGGTTATGTGAACCTTTTTGGGCTGGTTTTTTTTTCCCAGAAAAATCTCCAAGGAGATAGTCAAGCTTGTAGAAGATTCTCATTATCTAAATTAACACCAAAAAAAGCTAACATAATAGCTAGAATGCATTACCATCCAAAGTCAGCAACAACTTCCTCACTGAGTTCAAGAGGGCCAGTATTTTAACCACACCAGTTTAATTATAACAGTATTACCATGTCAACCACAGTGTAAGGCCTAAAGAAGTTGCTATCTTTTACTCCATAAAAAACCAGTTTGCATTAAAAAAAATTCATGCAAAGATATTAAAATTAATTAATACAAGTTTCTGACTCCACAGATTTTCTTTGGACTTCAAATTTAAAAACAGCAGTGTTGGAATGTTCACTACTCACCTTCAAGTAAACACTATATATACAAAATTTCTAAAACATTTCATGGCCAACTGAATAAACAAAACATCATAAAACTTCTTTCGCAAAGACATTATTTCAAGGAAAAAATACTGTAAATGATAGCATTTAAGGAGTGGATTTAAAAGTCATGGTTAACAAACAGCTCACAGATCATTCTTTAACAAACACCAGACTTCCAGACAGGATACAGATTTGTTAATATGGTAACCAGTTACTTACTTCAAAATCTTACGCATCATTTCACAATAGGTCTTCTACTTGTGCAATTTATTTGTTACAGAGGTTCAAGGCACATCTTACACAGTGTAATTATTAGGGATCAAGACAGTGAAATTTAAATTCCACACAGTACCTGGCTATGTATCGTTTTCCCATGTACTGGAACTGATGTAAGCACACTCTGCAGAGAACACAAATGAGAGAAGCTACACTTAAAAAAACCTTATCTAGATTGACGCTGGAAGTATTCAACAATTATTAACTTTAAATTCCTACATCATAAAAGTTCTTTATTTCTCCCAGCCTTAAAATTCCCTTCTAGACCCCAAGCCAAGAAAAGGTAAGTGTCTCACAGTCACAGTTATCAACAAATGGACAAGAAGCCAGGGTAACCAACATGGAAGAGGGAAGCAAAGAGATAACCAGATATTGCCTATTTACACAAATTTTGTAAATTGTATGTAAGTGTTCAAAATAAGGACAAAACATTTTGCTTTCCCCCATGGCAGCCTAAACGCACTTGATTACAAATCAGCTTTTTTTGTTTTGTTGCATTTTATTTACTGTCTCCAGATTCTAGGATAACAGGGTTTCTAAAAGAACTATTTTCAAAAGGGAATATGCTTTTATAACAATATGATAACAAGGATAAATTAACAACAAAAATTTTCATTTAAAAAAATCTATATTACTGGTAAGTGCACAACACTAATGACTAATTAACTAGAAGTCATAACTTCAAGAGAAGTGGTGTGAGTGGAGGCTGTAATACTGATTTTATTTTACTCTTTTCACTCTGTAAATATGTATTCCAATAATACAGAAAACAATGCAACATCCCTTGTTCCTCCAGTAAGACGTTCTAAAAGTTCTCTAAAATGTAAAGCCAAAATGAAAGCCAGTTTTCAGTCTCTCTCTTCCACGTGCCAGCTGAGAATGAGAGGAAAGACTGCCTTACTGCCTCTTCAACTCGGCTCCATTTTTTACTGAGACCTTGAGTAGCTTAGCTTAGTTCAACCTGCGAAGTCAGAATGGTGTTTGCCTTCCCCAAACTTGTCATTCTGAGCACAAAATAACCTCAATTCCCCTTTCTGATATCTTCTTGTCTTCTAGATTCTAAGTTTTTCAGATGGAGAGTAAATTGATGATAACAAATAGTGGACTCATGCCGTATCTATTCCCTTAGAGAATAGCAGAGGACACATGAGGAATGCTAGGAGCACGGTTCTGAAGTTGTGCAATTCAATCAGTTTTGCTATGCAACCATATATTTGCTATTTAACAGCTGATGTTACAAGACACAATGCAGAAAGGTATCAAGACAGTTGGTTCCTCTTCCATGAGCACTGCAATACTCTGAGCACTACTTGTTGTTCCAGAACTTCTTGAGTGTGATCCCTTCTGCATAGCCTGATTCCAGAGACTATCACGGAATTGGACAGACATGCAATTGTGGGCATCCAGTTAAAGACTTCTGAACAGATCAGTACAATATTACTTAAACAACCCCCCCCCCAAAAAAACCCCCCAGTTATGCATGCTTATATCCACACTCATGATGTTAACAGACCAGCAGAAGATACAGCTGCATGACAAGCACAACAAAAACTTACTCTGTAATCGTGAAAAAGTCCATGAGTTCAGATTTTGTAGCCTTGTTCCAATATGTAAATAAGGCATCTAGGAAAATCAATAACAATTTAAAAGATAAAAATTGCAATTTGGAATTTCCCTTAAAGGTGATTATACAAATGCACTTATCAATTCTCCAAATGAGTTTCTGCAATATGATGTTAATTAATGAACCCATAATAATCCCATCCAATTTCATAATTTACATAGTAATAATTGCATAGCCTGTAGTGCCTAGAGCCCTGTAACAATGTAAGACTTCAGAATATCTCAGACTGTTAGTCCCATAACCTGCTTCTTTACAGACTGGTCACAACATTTTATTTTTAATTAGAATTTATTATTTTTTTCTTTGATCACAGACACGAATGATTCCAAGATGTATGATCCTAACAAACAAGTAAGATGTGCCATTCATGCCATATTTCTATCCTCTCCAGGATAACATGACTCTTTCAAAAATTCAATGGATCATCTCACAGACATCCCAGGAGAATGAAGAAGCACTAACACCCCAATATTCCAGAAGTGGAAATATATACAACAATCAAATCATCTCGTTCCTTGTAATACAGAAAGTTCTGCAGAATGGAGGAATGAACTAGCCCAAGACACTTCTCCAGAACAATGAATAATTCTTCACCTCTGTTTTCCAAACCAAATTGTACAATTGCACACAAATATTCACTTTCTCAAAAAGTCCTGTAGTTAACCTCACACTTTGAATAAATGATGAGTACTTAATGCTTACAAGCTTTCAGTCAGAGTTTGAGTGATCACACATATTGGTAAAACGCAGCAATCATGGTACCTACACCTAAAATAATCTGATGATTTTGAAAAGTTATTCAAATAACACGCACAAATCCAGCTAATTACTTTGAATTTATAAAAAGCAGGAGGAATTACCTACCATCAGACATGCTTCTCAAAATATGAAGGAAACACATGAGCAGACTTTTGATCTCTGCTTGGTCAAGTTTGTCATAGCGAACAACAGAACTTCCTAAAGTGCTACTCTGTTGGTTCTGAAAAGCAAACAGATGTATTTTGGCTGAAGAGTTCTTAAACTGATAACTAAATTGTTTTCAATCACTTTAATAATTCCTGAAACAGAAGAAGGATCTCAGAATGAAGACAAAAATGTTTCATGTAGAGACAGGTCACTAAAACACACGTTACACACACAAAGTACACCAAATTAACCCTCTTTACTTTGCTTGTTTTTAATTCCTTCTAGGTATAATATTTTCCCCTAGGAGCAAAAGGAAAGTCACCTAAGAGTGATTATTAAACATGCTAATTATACCTAGATATACTCACATGGTAGAAATCAAGCCCGCCCCTTCTGCTTAGTTTGAATACTTGAAAACCAAATGCTACTGTTAGGTGATACATATTTGCTCCTTTGCTTTTCAAGAGACTTTATGCTGAACAGTAGATAGGACTGCCTCTACAAAATTCATTCCATTTAAAGATGTAAGAACCTCAAGAAAAATATACATAAAGGGCAATAATATGCATTCTGTAAGACTAATTAATGCTAAATAACTTGCTCTTGCCCTCCCCACCTCCCCCAACATACAAACAAACAAACCCAAACAAAAGCAAACCTATTTCATTTTTTAACGTAATTACTACACTTGTGGGAAGTTTATCAGCAACCCACAATACCATCATCTGTGCAAAAAGAAAAATGCTTTATAATTGGTCTTCCAAACTGTATGCCATCAAACAAAATGAAAAAATAAAAATTGTAAAAATATATAAATTGAACTTAGATCAAAGACTTGTAAAAGAATAATTTCCACACAGTCAAGTGTTACAAAATCCTCAGTCAGAAGCTCTTATAGATATACTATATAAACTTTTGTTTAAAGTATAATTATGCCCTTTATAGTGCCTAATTCTCACATCCAATATGCCATTTATGCAAATGGAAAATGAACCAGACATTTAAGAAGTTTTCTGTAAAGTCAACAGTCTGGTGTAATTGATCTGTACAATTCTTATTAGAAAAAATTTACAAATACAAGATAAATCAAGAGAGAAAAGCACTTGGTTTCACAAACAAAGCAAGAACTGACATTAGAATAACCCCTCCTGGAATACTCCTAACTGCAAGCAGGAGACATACTAACCATGAAGGAACATTTCACAGCAATCACAACATTGACTGCTGAGCCCTTTTTACGCATTCTGTAGCATTAAAGAATTCCTCTCTTAAAACAATCTGTGTAAATCTGATACCAGTAAATGTGTAAATCACATACTAGACATGGAATGGATGCACAGTGAAACTGAATGTGAAACTATGATGAATACTAGAAGTTAGTGTTATTTAGAAGGAGGTGGACACCTCTATAAGCCCGATAACTGCAGATTCTAAAGACCTCAAAAACTGCTTATCTTTGAAATATCTCTGGTGAACAAGGAGGTGCTACTCTACAGCTTTAACAGAGATGCTATAACAGAGCAGGCAATCAATGGGTGACAGAGCAGAAACAGAATTTGTGTTTCCTCCACTTTCAGAAACTGCCCAGAGCACTAGATAATATGCCCACTAAGACTGTTGAATATACACATGGATAAAATAGGACTACAGCTACTCAGAAGCCTCATTTAAAATCATGTCAACAACCTATAAAATATGCACATATTGAAATAGAAACTAATATACTTCCAGTCTATTCTGATTCCACAAGCATAAAGCTACAGATTATTCTGAAAGAAAATTAGAATAAAAACATGGCTCTTCACTATAATGGTATCAAGCAATGAGCAAAAAATTGCAGATAACATGCACCAAACAACCAATCTACTAGAAGGTAAGTTCAGAAAGCAACAAATAAGAAGCCAGGATCAAGTCTTATTTGGGGAAAATATTAACAGCATGCAAAACATAAATCCTGTGTTACCTAAACTGGCAGGCCAGAGTAGAATTTTCAAAGGACGTTGACTCCTTTGAAAACCCTTTTACTCAGTGAAAACACTACACATTAGTAATTAACAACATGACAGCTAAGTAATAGATGACAGCATTGCCATTTAGCAACAGTGTATATGAAGATATTTCTTTATTACCTTGGTCATTACCAAAGAAGAACTTTTAGTTCTATCAAAGACCTCAAGACTCAAATTCTACAGTTATTTAAACTGATTGGGTTTTTTATACTTAAACTAGATAATGTGCACATACTCCAGGTTTGACATTTGAACATATTTTACATGGTCAAATTGCATATATTGGGTTTGAGATTCAACTGTTGCAAAGAAGCGGCAAAACTACTGACCACACACTTCACTCAGAAGCTCAACTATAGCAAGCACAAAAACCAGATACTTCTTGTAACTGAAGAGAGAAAGTAGTATGCAAAATTTTCTCTGGCAAAGCTGGGATTGTCAGAAGTGAAAAATCCATAGTAACACGGTTTTTCTTTGGAGGGTGACAATTTTCTTCCTCTTCTCCGTTTGGGCGCAAAGCATGAGCAGAGTGCCTTCTGAGAAGCTTCTCTCTCTGCCACAGGAAGGCATGTCAGGGTCAAGGGGAAAAAGTTAAACTTGCACAACCAGAGCTAATTAAATGAAACGTGATCAGTATTGACACAAACTCTAGAAAGACAGGACTGAATACCTCATAGCTACTGCAGCCAGAGCTCCTAATTTGTAACAGCTTTAAAGTGAACTGGTCTAGAAAAGCCAAACTAAGACAAGAGAAATCACCCAGAGAAAGCACAACAACTGTCTTTTTCAACACTTCAAAAATACTAAGTATAATGAGCATAGAAAGGGATGGAGTGATGGTCTCCACAAAATCAAAGATGCTGCTCCAACTACAATTCAATCTTCTCAAGCAAAATTCAATACACTTCATCTAGTACCTTTCTCTAGCAAAAGAAACAACAACGGCTTGCTTTTGTCTCTACACTGAAAATCTGTTTGCATTTTTTGTGAAACAGCTCAGTAAATGCAATGCAAAAGGAGTTCACAAGATAATTATTTCACAGAAGATTTATATAAAATACTGCTTTGAAGTTATTCCAGAAAGCCCAATCACAATGGAGATCACAGAAGTGAACTTCTATGAGACTTAGGATGAAATTTTAGAAATACACTTTTAAGGTTTATCTTGGTTTGTTTTTTTTTTTATTTACCTTGTCAAGGGAATTGCTCTTGTCACTGTGCCTTTCTGGGAGACTGTTTCCCGAGTCTGTGCTTATAAGAGAGCCTCTTGAGTCAGCATTCCTCACACTATTAATATTTGGAGTTGATGTGGTATATGGGGAAGCTAAAAAAAAAATAAAACCCCAACCACAAACAACATAAAAATCTCAAACAAAACATACAAGTCACTCCATAGTTCAGTCAGACTTTTAAAATCACCATATATTTTTTAAGAAGGCAAATAATTAATTCTATTTAGTTTTTAATGAACACAAACTTATTCTAGAATTTCAGTAAGTGATATATGTTAGCACATATATAAAGACTTACGTACAACTACATAGATACATGCATTAAAAAATCATCTGTAGCAGTACATACACACTTCCATGAAGAAGCATGTCTATTTAATAATAAAAAAAAAACCTTTCCCATTTTTTATACCTTAACTATCGCTTTTGATAGGGGAAAAAAAAGCAGCCTGCTCCAGAAAATAGCTTTAGTTTCATTTAGAAGAGCAAACCCCAAAAGATCCCAAAAGACAGATTTTCACAGACTGAAAAAATAAAACAGTTCCTCTTTAATTATTTTATTTTAGTTTTTTAAAAGCGCTTACCAATGCCAGAGATAACACCAAACAGATCTTTAGGAAGATTGTTATCCAGTGTGTTTCCTGATTTTTGTGGCGTTACTAACTGACTTGCGGTCGGCAAAATCTGCACATCATCCTTTGTGCTCTGTGGGGAAAAGAGAGGAAAATGTGATTATTTTCCTATATTATGGACGTAGTGAATTTGACACATCTTCTAGAGAAATATTTGTTAAGTATTTCTTCTTTAAATTTTAAATTCTATTAAATATGCTCAAAAGAATGGAGGTGTTCACATATTTGCACAAGCTTGGGATTCCCTAGAACTTAAGACATCTCAGGAAACATTGAAGAAATGAGTATTCAATTGAATTTTAATCATTATAAAACAGATACTTCAAAAAGATTCACATTACTTTTATTTCAAACACCCAAATATTTATCTTGTTGGACGAGTTTGGGAGGTTTTTTTTCTTAATACTAAATGGAATACAACAAGATACGGACAAAAGTAAAATACATGAATATTTAAATCTTAGATTAAATAACTGTGTGCAACCATATCAATATACACCCTTCACAAATTACATTTTAATTAATTCTCCTGTAGCCCTCTTGCACTATAGCCCTTTCAAAATCAGACTCCTTTAGGGTTAAGTTCTCCTCTAATTTCTAGAAAATTAACAATCTTTTTGTGGTCCATTTGTTTCAGTGCTGGACTGCATTGAAAAATTGCAGAATTCTGAAGTTTATGAAGCTCCTTCTTTGCCAGGAGTATGCAGTGTTTCATATACATGTTACCAATAAATTATGATAAAAACAATTCAGAATACCAAACAGAAATTGTCACTCACATTGCTGGAAGGGTTAACAGGAAACGGAGACACATCTTTCACATTGATCCGCTGAACATTTTCTATAAGCAGACCAAAGAGTGGCAAATACATAGTGGCTATTCTTGCTTGATGGCCCTAAATAGAGTTTAATCGTTCATTAAAAAATTACAGTTTTAATTTTCAATCACCAACTAGTTTTAATCTATTCACTCCTAAATCACAAAAAAAAAAAAAAGCACTTAATAAATATTTGCCAAGCCAGATCTCACATTCATAAATTCATCAGTGGCAAAAGCAGTGATCATCACTGTATTTCATTCTAATTTACAGAAGATCAGCACATTTTATTTACTGTCTCAATATAATGCAGAAAAACTCCAAAATTAATTTCACTTCAGCTAAGACTAACCAAGTACTGTAATATTATGTTAGTTTAATGAATTAATGGTACTTTTCATTACAATTTTTTTGGCTTCTCCACAGCACCGCTGATGTTAAAAAGAGTCAGAAAATTAAAAATCACTCTAAATTTACCACGATGACTTGTAGTTTTCTTATACCCATTTCATTAATAATAGATGATGGAAGGACAGCTGCAATATATTAAGAGCTAGTATTTAATGAAATGAAGAGCTTAAAACACACTTGTAAAAATCTGAATACTTTAAGCACAGCAGTTAGAGTACACTGTGCTAAAATGGAAACTCACATATAATTATATTAAAAGGTGCTTTGTCATTTCATTTGGTAAAAATATGGAATTCGCAGATTGATTTTGATACAATTTTCCCTACAGTCTGAATAGAAATAATTTTCCTGAAAATTAACTAAGGTTTCTTCTATGAAAGAAAAAACTTTCTGTATGTGTGCACACCTAATCTTTATTATTTTGTACTACTAGCATAGCAACAGACTTACCCTGGTAGCATATCTCTCATCAAAAGAATGCTTTATCATCAAATTCTTGAGCACACTAATGGCAATCTGCCGCACATCTCTGAACTCCTGTAAGGCATTGCCCACCTCTCTTAGAAGCAGTCCAACCAAGAAGTGATTTTTACAGAATTCATCAGTTAATGAATAGTCCAGCTGAAGGTCTGGAAGTAAAATACAAATTTCACGTGAGGAATGGTTTTATTTAAATCAATTTATCAATCAACATAAGGCTGAAGTAAAACCCAGCAGATCAGACACAGCAAAGTCAAACTGCTCCCTCTTCAAAGTACCTTTCATGTAATAAAAGAATACAATTCATTTATGATTGAATTTTTGACATCTTTAAGAGAAACTTCAGCTTGAAGGGCTCTAATAAACTGAATTTATTAGAATGTATATATGTTTACAATGTCAGCTGAGGTGTCCAAGAATTTCTCATGTTTACTGTCATTGCTCAATACAGTCATCAAAAACCAGATGCTAATCTCAAAGCATTTTCATTTTCCAAAGAACTCTCTCAGTAAGGGAATCCCTTAAGCCAAAAGGAAGGATATCTGAGGGTTATCTGAGCCATTATACAGACATTTCACAAGTGCTCTTGTAACTCACTTAAGAGCCAGCTACATCACCTGAGATATCTTTTGCTCAACACAGGAAAACACAGCCAGAAACACTCTTGATAAAGGTCTTCTTTCCTGGCTGAACTCCTAGTTCCCAGGGAGCATTTTATACTCTTCTTTATTGTGCAATCAGAAACACTGTCTTCTCTGGTTTTGCTATTTTTTAAGGTTCCCTAAGCCCGCAATTCACAGTCTCTTTTCTATGACCATATTTATGCAGTGTTATCCAAGACACTCCCGAAGGCCGAAAAAGACAGAAAGAAGTTCTAAGCAGCTGTTCAGCTCATGGTCTCAAACCTTGTTTTATCTTGCTCCACCTTGATACAAGTGTTAATTAGTGAAATTCAACTTCACTAACTAGCAGAGTCTACTGAATTAATATTTCAGAAAAAAAAGCCTATTCTACAAAAATATGTTAGGCAGGTTTATTTGTTCCTTGTGAAAGCACCTTCCTTGCCTCTGTTTAGTGATTTCGGCTGTAGTTCAATGCCTGGAAGAAATTAATGTGTCTTCACACCCACAGAAGCAATAGCTAACATATGACTTGTTTTGGCACAAGACTGGATGTACAAGGAACCCAGCTGGGCTACACAGGACTTTCATGACTGAGCTCTACACACAACAACAACAAAAAGGAACCACAAAGTGGAAGCCAGAACAAGCTACAAAAGAGGAATATAGAAGCATTCAGGGAGAGTGCCAGGAAAGCCAAAGCCCAGCTACAGCTGAAACTGGTAATGGACATGAACAACAAGAGCTTTTACCACTGCATTAGCATTAAACCCCTGAATATGGAAAACATGGGATATTTGCTAAATGGGGACTGTGATTTAGAAGACAGTGGGCTTGGGTAAGGCTGAAGTGCTCCATAACTATGTCACTTTATCCTTTGCAGACATGATTCCAGGCCTTAACAGTCCAGAGACTATCCTCAAGTGAATAAGGATCAGGTTAGGGATCTTCTGAGAGACCTCCAAAGATGCAGAGAGATGCAAATCCACGCCACCAGATGAGATGCTAAGAGAGTTAACTGATACCACTGGAAGATGTCTCAGTATCCCCCTTGTTAAGCCATGGTGAAGTCATTTTTCAGCAAGTGAATGAGAAGAGCATGACTGGGAATGGCCAAAACAAATTTACTCAGGATAAATAATGTTTTAAGACTGGTGTGTTTTAAGGGGAGAACAGCAGATGTTGACATGGTCATTGTATCCAAGCTGGGACACTTCAGTCTCGGTGAAGAGACACCCAAATGTGAAAAAAACTATGTGGATCACTGGGGTCAAAAGCTGGAGGTTAATGGTTTGTACCCTACTTGGAGACAGCTGCAAGACTGTCCCAAGGACTATCCTACTTAACACTGCTTCATCAACAGCCTGAAAGGGGAGATGGAGTACACCCTCATGAAGTTTGTGGACAGGTACAGTCCATTTGCTCAAAGGGCAGAGCTGCATTTCAGAAGAACGTAGATTCTACAGAAATGGCAATCAAATTCCATAAGGAATAATGCAGAATTCTGCACCTGGGATGGACAAACTTCCTGCAATGGCACCAGCTGTGGAAGGACTAGCACTTCTAGAGAAAGGAAGGCCTAATATGATCAAAGCAGAAAATTGGGCTACAGACCTATTCAAGTCCCTTTAAACCTGAATGAATGTACAAAAAAAAGTTGACCATGTCTTTCTTTGCAAAGATTACTGTTCTGCCTAAGCACTTCTTTAACTTTCAATGGAAGGATTGAAACTTTAGACTTCCACTTAACAATTTTAAGCTTTCCATCATCTCACAGACCTGAGTTACACAGTGTACACATCTAATAATAAAAAAGCTGACATACAAGAAATAAATATCCCATACACTACTTTGGAAGAATTCACCTTGGTATCTCTGAACTCTGCCTTTTCCAAATAGCATTGGTAGATTCAAAGGTATATAGTGCTCATGATTACAAACTACACGAAGAAATTCAAATTTGAATTCAAAAAGAGCCTGCAAAAAAGAAAGTATAAATTAAAGAAATGATGCAGTGATTTAAATAACATATTAAAAACAAATTTCTAACACAAAAGGGTCATTCATTTCAGTCTTGTACTATATTGGATATAGATCTGTCAAAACTCCACATGTCAGCACAAAATAAATCCAGAACAACTCATACTTAACAACTGGTTCTATTTACTATTCCCATTGTTCAAAGTTTACAACCCTATTATGTATTGATGTAAGAAAAGTTTGGACACACAGAAGAAATTCTTTGGGCATCTGATACATGCTTTACCCACCCCACTAAGTGTAGCTTAAGATATTCCATATCAACTCTTCCAACTTCAGACTTCTTGCAGCCATGCTTAAAATTTCTGCTTAGTGTTGCACCCCCACATCCCACTACTTCTGTGATTCACACACTCTAGAGTGGCAAAATTGCACCTGAAGATGGGAATCACTGGGAAATAGGAAACAGTGGTTTGATGGAAAAAAATGCTCTAGGCACAGAGCAGGGACTTCTAATGTAACAGAGAAAAGGTCTGAAGACTTAATGCAGGACTTTATCTCCATGTATCAAGAAGAGAAAACACTTAAAAATAGCTTGTTTAAAAACACTGAGTACCTTCGGATCTCCTGGGGCAAAGCAGCTGATGTAGTTATTGATTTGCTTGAAAACAAAGCCTCGATCCATAAAAGTGAAACACCTCTGGGAAAAACAAGTAAAGCCAAAATAGAATTGATTTACTACTGTCTCTGCATTCAGTAATTATATTTCTGTATTTAATAAGTTTATTTCCAAACACATTACTGACATTTCAGTTTGAATATTAAAAAGAAATAAAACAAGCACACTACATATATGTGTACATATATGAATACCAAATTTTTTCCTTAAGAGTGCTGATCTTAAATCACAAATAAAAAGCAGTTTGAAAAGAACTCTATCTTGACAGAAATGAAAATGTCATGCCACTAGAAGTTTTATGTACCAGTTCCAATCCTTTTTTCTCCTTTGTAGATATTACTAGCTAAAAAATGAAAGACACTGAAAGTTTTTCCAAATAAAATGCATACAAATAAAGCAGTACTGAAAACTTTTACAAGATTTGAAGGCAACCCAGATGATACTTTTAAAGGAAAAAAAAAAAGAAAAATCAAAAAACATTTTGAATAAAATAGAAATTCATTTCTTAAATTACCAAATTTCTGAATGGATGTCATCTTGATTACAGAAGATGCAAATTATACTTCAATGCATTTTAGCATGGACATAAAATTATATTTAAGAGACTTTTTGCATATTCAGCTTTATATGAGTTGGCTTTAAGATTCTGTAAAATCCATACAGAAGCAATATTATTGAAAGAATAACCACAGAGTCCAAATCTCTTGTGTACTTACTTTTATAAAGGCAGCCAGGCTATGGTTTGCATTTTTTGAGGCCTCTGGATTGTCTCTGTACTTCTGAGTGATGTGTGGCATTAACATATTAACAACTGTTTCCACTGCATGATGAAAGGAGGCGGAAAATCTCTGGTTTCTCAACAGCTAGAAATTAATTCAGATGCAATATTAAATATGGTTTATAACATTACAATATATCAGAAATTTACTTTAGACAACATATAGATAACCTGACAGGGAGAGAGGAAACAGTTTTCGAACTTTCTCATTTTCTAGACTTAAGGGGGAGAAGGATCATTTGTTTAAAAAAAAATATTGTAATGTGCACTAGCACCTATTATTGAAATTCAAGCAAGGCAGTCTTTAATGACATAAATCACACATATAAAAGCTTCTAAATATAATGTATTAATATTTTTACATACTGCAATAAACAACACAAGCTTAAGAGGGAATCTTTTAATTTTATCCATCATCCTCTTCAAAGTAGACACCAGCTGGTTCACATATACTAAATACATTATGAGACAGTCTTTTCTGTCTTGAAAAAAAACCCATTTTTTTGCTGTCAGCAACTAGTTTGGGTAATAACAGCTTTCACCAGTGAGGAAATTGTCATCCATGCTTCTTTCTTTCTCTTACTCCTCAGCAACTTCAACCTCTCAGCTCTTCAGGCATCAGAATTTTACTCTCTGTGTTTTCAAGTTTCCACAATCAGAACTCCTTTCTCTTACTCTTTGGTAGTTTGCCAATTAGGTTGAAAGATTTCCTCTTCATTCATAATTTTTTCTTTCCACTCACCACCTATATTATCTTCATCAATGAATTTGTACACTCTGACAAACACTGGTCGGTAAGTGCTCTTCAGCTTTTTGGCACTGCAGAGTCTCTTTTATTTCTCTACATCTTACAACCTTCACTAAAGATTATGTCTTTCATGTGAAGAGACTTAATGACTTGTGGTGTGAGGCTGATGACATCGACAAAAATTGTTTCAATTGTACAGTCATTATGTCTTTTCTTTTTGAAAACTGAAATCAAAGCACACATGTGGTCTAAATACTTTTATTTAGAAAGTTTTTTGAACTACATTAAATCCAACATTCCTAGACAGAACAAGTCATTGTCAATGCTCCGCATAAATCAATGATTACATAATTTGCTTCCTTTTGTGTTTGAATTGTGGTCCAAAACCTCCAGCCGTAGTTTAAGAAAAATTAAGAAATAGACATTAAGGCTGAAAAAGATCCCTTTATTGGATAAGCAGTACTCATGCATGAAATAACAAATAAGAGCTAAAGATTGTGCTGGTGAGTATGCCAGTGTCCTACAATGTCCTTGTAGCTCAGTCTTTGTTGGACCATAATTAAACATAATTCTTGCTATAGAAATAATTTTGCTGCACATAAAAATGCATCATTTTGTCAGATATTATAAGCCAGAAATATCTGAGTGCATGTTGCATTTATTACATTATCTAGCAAGGCAGAAAAAATCTAGCTAAATAATATATATAAGAGGGGCTTGCAAATCAAGAAGCAATGTTCAGGGGTGAGAATACTTGCAAACTGTACTAAGTTGTGCTCCTCTCTCTTCCACATTACAGACAAGGTGACAATGAGGTTAGCTGAACTGGGACTCAAACTCTACTGATCATACCACAGAGTATTAAGTGTAGAACTGCAAAGCTTTTTCCCTGATCATTGTACAATTATTTTTTCCCCTCATGTACTTCAGACTTACAGTTGTATCCTAAATACACAGTGAAACTAGTGACAACAGCATCACAACAACCTGATACGTTACTCAGCTGAGACTATGTTATATACTTGAAACTTTCAAGACAAGTTTCAATCCAAAAGTAAATAAACTAAAAAGTTGTCACCAATGCAGTAAACACCACTTACAGGCTAAGCTTGTAGAAAAATGCATTTCTGAAGTTTTAGCATTCTCATTCCAGTATAGGAAATAACACAAAATTAAATATTGATACTTCTTGCTACATACAGAAGACTGTAAATTTCATGACTCACTGTTCTCAGGGTCATTTAATATCACAGCTACAGTACTGCTCAGGAAAAAGCCCACTTTTTTTTTGGATAGTGCTTACCTCAAAGTCCACAGTGTTACCTACTACTTCCAACTTCTTTATACCACAAGAATTACAAATTCCTAATAGAGAGTCTGATGCTTTACACAGACTGCTCTACTATATGGATTTTAAGGGTTTATCTTCTCTTATATTAATGTTGAATCCAGCCCTGCAGGTTTTTCTATCTAATATTTCAACTGATTTTTCCTGCTGCCTCTTTCTGTCCCTTTCTTTCCAATATGCAATAAGAAACATGACTGGAGAAAGAAGAGACCATATAGATCTTTCTGTGAATATTTTTTTGCAAAAGTTGACATACCTTCACTTTAGAGTTTTCTATCAAATGTTGAGCCATTGACTTTATGAGAACTTCAAAGAAAAACCATGAATACTGTAGAAAAAAGAAAACATTCAGTAAGATTGCCACATGCATTCAACAACTATTTCAATACACTTAGTACCTGTCCTTCCACTATGACTAGATAAGAACACAGTTGTAAGTACATACCTAAACACAGTTCAACACATACCTTAAGCAGCTTGTTACTTGTAAGAAAGTCAGCAGATGGCTTTAAAATTGTTGTCATTGACTTTGTCAACTCTTCATGTACTGTCTTATATTCAGAAGCAACATAGGGTTCTGCTTTATATGCATACTTGAGGAGGAAAAACAGAATTAAATACGAAATTATGGCATAATACTAAAGAGATGCAACTGAATTTAATATATTCTTTCTCAGGGAAATTAAAGAAAAGGAAATATCCAATTCACTTTTACCTACCTTCACATAAGATCTCAGGTAGCTATCCAAGCCTTCTTCATGACACTGAGCAACAATATGGATAATAACCCTAAACAGAAGTCAGAAAACACGTAAACCTATAAAGAAAGCTGTGACTGCAACAGCAAAAATGCTACTCAGTTATACATTTATGTAATAACCCAGTCATCACGTAGACTCTATGAACCACTTAAAATTCTTTACCTTGTCACATTGACTGCAACTTCCTCTTGAGTTGCTCTGGTGAGAACTCTGAACAACTGGTTTAGAATGGTTGGCAGGAAAGCTATCATCACATGGCCTTCCATAGCATGAAGGCTCTAAAAGAGAGTAGCAATACTGTCACTCCTGTGAATCAACAGCATTTCAATCAGAAATTCTGAAACCATAAAATTTATTGCAAGTCTTTTTCCAAAAACACAAGCTGCTTGCACCACTTGGTGTTTATTACCAAAAGTATGGCATAGAAAGCAATATTGAGGTTATTTTCCAATATAAATATTTAGTAAATGTTTTCTACAGGAAAGTAAATTAGGGATACAAGTCAGGTGTTATTAACAGCATTTTAGAAGTACTTTTTGTACTTTTCCATTGAAATGCACCCTAGGTAATGATTCAGTGAAAAGTCTGTCCATGCACCCAACAGCACACTGACACTGCAATATTTTGGTATTTCATCCACCAACGTAGACATTCAGCAAACAGAAGTTCCACAAAAACATGCACATTTCTTACCCGTGCTAAGTGCAATACTAATTATACTAGTTACTGCTAAACAAAAAACTAGCAGCTATGTTAAAACACAGGATGAACTAAAATCCCTAACTACTTAATGGAGATTGGAGACAGTGAATTATTCAAGACAATTTCTTCCTGATATGACTTTGCATTCCATCACATTCAAAAGATCCTATGAACATAATCCACTAATCCCTAACAGAAAAGGCAATGTATGAAATTCATCCTATGAAGTACTATGCCACAAAACTCCTTGGAATTAAAGGGAATTTGACAAAAAGAATGTATTTGATGAACATGCATGCAGACAACAAATGTCAAACATTTCCATTTAGTGTTGTCTTGTCTCTGACTGTTTGCCTGCACATCCACGCTATTCAGGAGATAAAATGGTCTTTCTTCCTTTGTGATCTGTGTCAGAAAAAATTGAAGTGGAAACCATGCACTTAATTGATCTAACCCTGAAAGAGAACTGAAGAAATGACAATGATGACTTTCTAAGCAAAATTTTAGAAAAACAGTTCAATTTGATTATTTTGACAAACTAAGCCATTAGTGTTTTGAAATTACCACTCATGAGGCTGACCAATACTGTCTCATTAAATCTTTGTGGTTTCCTTTTCCATTGCAATTGTAAATTTATTTAAGGCAGAAAGTATCTTTGTGGGTTTTTTCCCCCAGCATATTCCATTAATATGAGTCATAGTCACAGTACTAATTCTCACACTGAAAAATGAGACCTATGAAATGTTTGAAGCTCCAAGGTTTTGCAAAAGCATAGATGAATTACATAATCTGTTATTCACTACCATTTTATACCTTAAGATATTTTACAAGATCAGTTCCTAGTGCACGAGCTCCGGACTCTGTTTTCTGACAGTACTGAAAAAAATTATGCAAGTGCTGGTCCTGTCAAAGACAAAAAGAACAACAAATTAAACAATATCTGACATTACTATCTACAATCCATTTAAAATATTTTATATACAAATACATATCTTTGTCCATAGATTCAATTTCCAAAAATAATAGTTGAAGTGTACTATTCTGAAGACTTATCAAGGCTTATTGTTTTAAATGAAATTTCGAGCATTTTTTGAATACCCATTATACAAAATGCCACCTATATTTGCTTCCTACTGACATGCAGAAAATAGCATATTTAATTATCCCAACCAATCATAATATGTTTTCTATGAAAAGGTCTAACAGGACTCATTGCTTTGCAGACATGTCAGCAAACAGCTTTTAGACAACTATGACCTCTCATCTAACTGGAAAATTCAGACTGGAATGGATGACAAGAGACAAAAGGCTCATGTTTTGAATAGCTTCCATTTAAGATCTTCTGTTTTTCACATCTGATGTAAAAGAAAGAGACTATGAGAAAAGCCCAAGAGACAAAGAAGAGATGATCATACTGAGTTTAAGAATCTTCCCATATATTGTATATGCATACGATGAACAGACATAATTCCTAAAAAGTTCTCTAATTAAATTTGGTTTATAACTCACCTGTGTATACACAGTTGACACCAGATGAGTAGATATTTTTAACAGTTGTTTGCCTCCATCTACCCATTTAATTTCAGGACCAGAATGCTGCATACACACATGAGGGGGGAAAGTAAAATAATGTAGCAGTATATTAAAGTAAAACAGTTAACAGTACTATTAACAACACTTCTTTCAAAAAGAAAAAAACAGGTTGAAGAAATGCAGTGTGCAATGAATAAAGTCATAAAAAAAGCAAAAGTATGCAGGCAATATTCCCAAAAGCATTTATGAAGCCTTAAATGTTCTTTACAAGTCCCACAGCATCTTCCTTGATGGCTAACAAAATTGATTCTCTGTGAGTCACAGATTTCATGTTTCCTCTACAACTCTGCAAAGAAACTTCTGACTAGAGAGAAATGTTTACTGGTTTTCTCAGAAAAATAACTCAAGGATTTCCACAGATACTCACAAAGTTTAAAACTTAACATATATCACTGATAGGTAGCAGCTAGTCCTTCTTTCTCATCCCATTTCCAAAGAACTGAGAATGAGAATGCTGACGCTGACAGCCAGTTAGGGAAAGATTTTATTGCTAAATCTACACCTAGTCATATTGGTCCTAACCTTCTACCCATGGGCATGAGCAGAGACAAACAGCAGAGGCATAAAGAATACACCTACAACGTGAGAAGATGAAAGATGTGAAGGAGACGATGGTTGGAAAGCTTACAGCAGAGTTTAAAAAAGACCAGGTGGTAGAACAGGAGGAGAGCAGCACCACTTGCTGTTGATTTTAGGTCTCTTCCTCCAAAATTAGTCAATTTTGTCTCTGCATTTCAATCTCTTTGTCAAATTCCCTACCATATTTTTGTTTTGTATTCTCCTTCGTACGATTTTTATTATTACAATTATGCAAGCTTTCTGCTTTGAAAAATACAACCATAAATTTTACTTGTGAAGTATAGAGATCACAAAAATCAAGATGTGAGAATAAGACTTGTTCAGGAATAAAGGACTTACTGAAAGGAGACAGCATGAAATGCTAAAAAAAATTTAGTAAAGGACTTCAGATTATTTGCATACCTTCATAAACTCAAAATAATTTTATATGTTTAAAAATTACTGTAACTTCTAGTTAATTATTACTATAGAAAATGAAACTTAAGCATTTCTTAATTATATCAGCTAAATAACAACAGAAGTAAGTATGTAACAACTTAACTTTCTGACTTTTACAAGAATTTGACACAACCTGCCCTAATACTTTTTTTTTTGTCTCCCATGCCTCTTTGGGTTTGTTTGTTTCCTCTAAGTCAGACATCTAACTTTTGCTAAGCATTCCATTCCAACTATAAAAGAAAATAAATTCTACTAGAAAATTACTTCAATCTTATCAGCAGAGTGCGGAATTACAACCAAACCTTCTCTCCACAATGTTTGGGCTTTTTTTTAAGAGTAGAGCCATTTTCTACAACGTACCTTTCCAATACCCACTTCTTGATAACTCAGATAGCCCGATGGAAGGTTTGCTGACACTGGGATTTGTTGCTCATTGGTGACCACTCTTCCATCTTTTATCAAAGGAAGCCAGGAATACCCAACTACAGAACATGAAAGGCAAGTAATTTTAAATGTTATTAAACTTCGCAATACACCCTCACAACAAAAGTCATACCAAATAATTCTGACATGTAATTCATAAAACAGAAAATGTTACTGTAAAGGCCAAATGATTTGAACTCAAACAACTACAAAGCACTGAAAGCACAAAGTAATTGTCACTGATTTTGAAAAACACTATATATTTGATGGGCACTCTAAATCAAATTTTGAAACATTTAAATTAGAAGAAATATTTCATTAAATCTTTCAGTCAGTACTGTGTAATTAGAAAGCATTATATGGATCACAAAAATTATGGGTTAGCAGACAAGCATACTTCAAAAAAATTTCCTAGTAATTACTGAAAGTAAAGCATTAGTGTACAAACCTTGTGTTTCAACAACATCTTTCTTCTTTGTACTCCCTTTGCTTGAATTATCACAGCTGACATGGTAGAAGGTGAACAACAAATGGTGCTTTTCATGTAACTGAGTGGGCAATTCTATTTTAATCTGAAAGGCAAAGAAATCTCTGTAGAAGTTTTCAGCTAGAGTACTGATGTGTGTTACTGGTTCTACATTTAAAAAGCAATTTGAAGCTAGACGGTAAATCAAACACGAAACTTAAAAAAAGTCCATAGAAAGAGGACTGATTTAACTGAGAACTTTGCAATCCTCTAATATTTTCTTGTAGTTTGAAACTTACATAGTACTGGACCTGGTAAAAGTTTCCTCAGAAAGGCAGCTTACCTCATCATAAAACTCTGGATTTTGATGGTGATGTAGAACAGCAGCAAATGCACTTCTAGTAAATACTGGTCCACCAGGCCTACCGTAGATACACTAAGAACAAAGAAAAAGAAAAAAGAACAAAAGGACCCAATGATCCTTTTTTACTCTCAGCATAGAATGTCTCACCCAGAATTTGAAATATTTTAACTTGTGTTCGACTGGGTATCTTTACATGATGTTTAGTCTGCCTGCTGTGCAGTAGAGCTGACACTGTGATTTCACTTCAGGATGTCTCTACATTCTTCTACTTCTGTTCTTCCAGGCACCTTTATACACTGTGATAGCTCATAAAATGGAGCTTGGCTCTACAGCTGATACAAATATTTAACGTTTTAACTTACTGAGGAACAGATATAAGCTACCCTTGTTTGCAACAAGTTTATTCCTGGAATTTCAGTGAAAAATATTAAAGACATGGAATGCTCTGTGGACTCTTTAGAAATCTCTTTTTATCAGAAACAAGCAAGCCATTCAGAAGTTACTCTCAAGCCACCATCCCAAACTAGATCAATAAATCCAGTGCTACTGTTACTTAGCTAACTGCTCACTATTTACTTCTATCAGTCACAAAAATGAAAAGACTGACCTTCAAAGGCAAAGAATCCTCTTCATCAGAATCCTTGAACTCAACACACACTGCAATATTTCTAGCCTAAAACATAGTTAAAAACATAAACCCAAGCAATTAATCACAAGGATCATCAAAGAAATAAGTATGTAAACAATCTTAACTAAATCTAAGAAAGAAGGTGGTACAGGTTTCTTCTACTCACCTTTGCAAAAGACTTTTGACTGTCATATTTTAAGTGCTTTGGATAAACATAAAGATGATTGTTGTAGATGGTAAAAGGCTGAGTGCATTTTGGTATACAGGGGACAAACTCCTCTATTTCAAATGCTGTGAGTGTCTTGGTACTGTTTTCAAACTGTTTCATGGGAATGTATGATGAGTTAACGTAATCTGAAAATACATCGGAAAAACAAATAAAGAACTGAAGAGGAAAAAGCCTGAATGTACATTTAACAGTGTTTGTTAATACTTACTTGGAAAATCTGGTGACACATTGTCAATTGTAACATCCAGATTTCCTAAAATAACAGGAAGTTTGGCCATCTTTTCAGGTCTGTAGGAAGGAAAAAAAGAAAAAAAAACCCCTCAAAGTCAGGCTAAATGCAAATCCAATGCCAGAAAAAAGATAATAGGAAACAGAGGCAAAAGTAATATCCTGAAATAGGAGTATGAGAGGAAAGGTGGTTTGAGGGTGCATGACTAATCTGGCCTTGCTTTTTGCCTAGATCCACAGTTTTCTTTTCCTTTAAATTCTCAGGAAAAAAAAAAATTAAAAAAGACTTGACACACAGTACGTCAAAGGTCACGGAAAAGCGTGACTTTCTCTTTATTTAAATCAAAATGAAACACTTTGTCAAAGGCAAGTTTTGCCATGTACTAACTCACTATCATTTGCATCAGAGGTAATCTGTAAGTATTAAATCTCAGTGGCCCCAGTGATAAGCATTCATGGTACCACGATAAACCTGGGGAAGAGAAATCTGCAAGTTTCTATCTCCTTTTTCTAGACTAACAATTCACCCTGCAAAACCCACCAACTATAGATGTTACCATGTAGCTATTTCAGAAACATGAAGTACAAGTATTTTCCATGCCAAAACCATGCAGAACCCTTTATTAGTAAAGACAGTCAGCAGCATGATTTTTTAAAATTATTGCACAGCAAGTGAATGCAAAGTTTTCCCAAAAAGCAATCCCATGCTGTGAAGCAAACTTCTGGTTGGAGTTGGGATTCTAATTCCAATGGATTTGCCTTAGACATTAGAACCCCTTTCTTACTGTAATTTCTGTGAAATACTGTACATGGTTGCATAAGCAGGATGCTGAAATAACCAAAAGCACGTCCTTTAACTCACAAAGTAGTGTGGCAGGCTAATTTACTGTTTGTTTCAATTCCAGTAACAGCATTTATGGCAAGGAGTACCTGTATACAGAGCAATTTCACTGCTACATCAAGTTCAACAAAACCTTCAGCCACTTGCTAAAAGTGAGCTAAAATATCTCTTACAAATCTCATCTCCTTATCAGATTTGCTAAGAAGAAAGAAACTATAGCCCGTGCCTTTTGTGCTTAGTGATAGTTCAAGTTAATAGCACTCCTGCTATTAACTCCTTGCTCTATTATTTTACATCCTATTCAGTAAGAAAATTAATGACTTCAAGAACATGGTCATCTGTCAGTAACATACTCGTAAGCCTTGCACACAAACTGATGAAGTCTTCAAGAATACTTTGCAAAAAAAAGATAATCAATGTTCTGTTATTTAGGTATCCTGAGACACATGCATTCCCAAGGAAGGTGGACTGGAGACTTGCTTGAATCCCTTTCCCTGAGAGCCAGCATCCCCTGTCCAAGGTCAGGGAACAGATGATTTATGCTCATACTTGTTTTCCTTTGAGAAACAGAAGAGCATATTGTGCAAACAGAACTCCTAGCACAGAGAAACTTCAGGATACGATGCTGACTGCATGTTACATGTGGGATTATACTTCAGTCCTGCTTATAGCCCCCAAACTCTGTAAAAGAAAGATCTGTAGCTTATTTGAAGGCCTTAATTATATTTAGAGAGATTCTATATTTGACATGAAAGAGGTGTATATATATATATATAAAAATATTAAATGTTCAAGACTATAACAAAATATGGTGCAGCCTAGGGTTAGGAGTGAGGGGTTTTAGGTTGGTTTGTTTCTGTCTTTTCAAGTGGGAAAATCAGACTTACTTCCTGAAATCTGCTAACAATTTCAACATGTCTTCATTTGAGAGTTTATTACTGTCTTGTCTGAAGAGAGCAGAAAATCTTGCATTTTTGTCCAGGGTTCCTGAGGCATCCTTAAACAATGTCCTGAAAGTTGAGTTTATGAAAGTGTTGAAATTCATTTCAGGAAAACTTTTTATTACAAATCAGAATATACTGCACCATTCTTCATTAATATTCATTAAGCATTTAATATTCTTATAGGTAAGTTTAACATATAAATAGCTCAGTCTAATAAATAAGTGTGAACCATTTCATCCTTAATAACATAAACAATATTGACAACAGAAAACAGCTGGCAATATCAACAGTTTGAATAATAATGTATTATGAACGTTTACAACATTTTTCCTACTACAGAGCTGAAGTGCAAGTCTGCTGGAAATCTGTGGTTAATTGAAAGCAAAAAAAGAAATAATTCAAATAGCCCATTAAGTTTTACAAGAAGTGAGATGCAAAAAACTATGTAGGAGAAAAGTTAGGAAAAAAATACAGATTGACAAGATTCGTCCTCACCTAGCTGCCCAGGCAAAAGGCATTCTATATTGACCTAATCTCTGGCATGCCTGCTTAGCATTCTTCAAAACTTTCTGTGCAACCTACAAGGGACATAAGAAATAGCCATATTTGAAAAGCTACATTTTTCTGAACCATTAGTAAACAAGAAAAAAACCCCACATATTGACACTGATATGAATTAGAAAATCTTCTTCAGAAGATTATAGATTAATCCTAAGTATGTGAGGGGAATGATAATTAATAATGCCTCTTAACTATTCATTTCACGTTAAGCACAGCCTGCTGATTTCACAGCATTTTGTGGGTGAAAACAGACCCATCTACACTTCTGATAAGAAATAATTAAGCATGAGAAATATTTCTGTAGACAGAATATAGATGGAAAGCTAGAGCAAAATCAAACTGTTTTTAAAAATAAAACTCCAACTCCAAAAAACCCCCAATATTTCCCCTCTCACTTGCTCCCTCACCTATATCCACCCCTCATGCTATGTACCAGAACACATTCCTGCAGAATAAGTGGTACAATACTCTGCAAGACTTGTACTACAAATACACACAGACTATGGACATTGCAACATTGTTCTCATTAAAAGTTTAAATTCTTGATTTTGTTAACATTTAAATGAACAAAAAACTCCATTATCCAGAACTAACACATACAACATTTAGAGTTAGAAACCCACTGTTTTGAGATGTTCAACACTGAGCTGAACCACTTGGCCTTCTCTTTTCCAGAAATCAGCTTTTCCCATGTGTCCACACAGAGCAAAACTCTTTGCCAGAGGCAAAACCACCAACAGAGTAAAACTTCCAGAATATTATCCCTGATCTGTGCTGTTGATATTATTAAGAGCTGATTCTATTAGTGTATTTGAGAGAAGTCTCCGTTACCCTTTCCTGTAATCAGGGGGAAATAGCACTGTGATTTTTTTTTTGGCTATAGAATTTGCTGCTTACATTTTCCCTTTTTCTTGTCCAGAGTAGTAATTTTGCAGGGAACTGGAACCCACTCCCTACACTAGACCCACATGGAGGCCTATATAGCTGGTACTGTTCTATTTTGTTTCAGATTAATACAGTGTAGTCCCTGAGAACAGGGAACAGAATAAAAACTCAAACTAAGCGTTCATTTGTATAAAATTATAAGTGACTGAATGCCAGAGAGCATAAGCTAATATAACCATGAGCATTCCTATTGTCTACTCCCATCGTACAGGGTAACTACAAGTTCAGAACTCAGCATCAAATGTGGGAACACCTGGGCTTACTTAACCTCCCCACATGGCTTAGGCCCAAGGACACCAAAATCACCCACACTCAGTTCAGGTTTATTTTAACTCAGTAACAGTCAACACCAAAACCAGACTCCTAAAATACAAAGCTGCTTGTTTTCCAGCAATAGCTGGGGAAAAAAAATAACACACACATTCCTGGAGAAACAAAGCAGTAGGCTGATCTATATTAAGACCAAGTGAAAAATACATAGTTTTTTTACATGCAGCTTAGCCAGCATCAAATTTGTAGGAAAGAACACTGTCGCCTGACTAAAAACTGTTTCTTCTTAGCTGAAAACAGGCAGAACATCAACAGTAGCTGACACTGCTTACGAAAACAGTTTTCTCTTGTATGCTGGTCTGGCTATTTAAGCACAACTGTAAACCAAAAAAATTGAACTTCTGCTTCTTCACTGACAAATGAGGAGTAGCCACTAACAAAACTTTTTGTAGATAAGTTTCAGAGAATATCAAAATGTTATGCCATCCTGGATTCCTGGAAACTTAAGATGTATATTAACTTAAGTGGTATATTTCCAGAAGTGATTTGGAGTTCTGTCAAATCTGCAAAGCATTTTATACATAAAACCAGAACCTTAATGATCTCAGTGGTTCTGGAGGAAAAAACTAGCAAGGGTGCAGGTAAAGTTACAGTAAACTATTGTCACTAAAAAGTGAGACAAAGAAAATGCCAACTATGTTACACTAAGTAAGATGCATTAACTAAGAGAGACATATAGTTATGATCTATATTTGATATTTCACTCTTCAGCAATTTTCAACTCAACTTTCACACTAAAATCCAACATTCTTTTGTCAAAACAGATTACACTAAAGACAGTCTAAAAATTACATTGTCACAATTATAAAAAGTTAAATGTTTCCAATAAAATGTTCCTTTATCTATAATGTACTAATAGTTACCAGAAATAACTACAACTTACTAAATCAAATTATCCAGTTACATGAATTTACTATAAAACAACTAAGATTTTTATTTATAGTTATTAATTTGAAATCAATCTGGTTTGCCCCAGCATTTTTTTCACACTACAGAAGAAAATAACATACCTTTGATGAATCTGAACTTTTCATATATGGTTCAGCACAATGTGTAATACTTCCCTGTAATACCTTTTCTATTCTAGCCACAAGGAAAATATCGGTATGAGGACATGTGACTGAGAATATTCCCTAGAAATAAAACAAGAGATAAATATAGAAGGAAAATGCACATTTTAAATCACATAATAGAAAGCTGACGAAATAATGTAGGAAACTTGCATCCAAAATCCTACTAGTTCTTCAGGTTCCTAGTTCTTACCTGCTTTGGATATTGCAAGACAGTTTCATGAATGTCCTGAATCCTGTGTAAACTATCACCACTGCCATTCATCATTTGTTGAGATGCACTGGACAGCATTTGCCTGACTGAGGCGTGGTTCAAATCAACATGGAAATCTGCTGAAATCTTCCTGTTGTTTTTAATATCAAATAGTGACAGTGTGACAAAGAAAGGTTCTACCTAGACATTAAAAAAGGGGAAAAAAAAGAGAATCAAGCGTCAGTGCTGGCATCTGGATCACTGTAAAAATGTGTATGCAAAGAAGATAAGTAACATTTTCATGAACACATATGGCCATCACCCCAGGTATTACGGACAACATGTAAAAGACAGTAAGAGAAAAATATCTCTCTCCACCACCCAAAAAAATTATTAGCAGTAAAGTCACTTTTTGTAGGATTTAGGCCTTCCTTTTGATTTAAAGAGTAAAAATGCCCATAATATAAATTCCTCAATCACAGCAAGGAACCCTTGCCATTAAGGATAGTGCCAACCAAACATTGGGACACTCATTTCCAAATTAACAGAAAGTAATTAGATGAATTATTTACATTTGTCGTTGGTCCTTCTTCATTTTCTGCAACACAGCTTTGCAAATTAAAAGATAAATCATTACACCTTACAAGAATTTTTTTCCCAAATTTCTCTTCAAATGGCTTCACTTCTGGTTCGATACTAGAAAAGTCAAGTTTCTTTAGAAAGAGAGAAGAAAAATTAAGGTAAGTTTGATTTCATCTGGAAAGGATCAACATAAAATATCCCTGTTTCCTTGCAAGAAGTCTAACCTGTGCATCTGGATCCAAGGCAAAAAGTTTAACTCTGCTTTCAGTTTTCAGCTTGATTTCTGCTTCTCTGGTAGTCTGCTCAAAATAAGAAAAAACATCTTGATATCACACTATTAAAGTGGGCTTTAATTTCATGCATTTTTGTGTGATGTTCAAAGCTCCACACATTTTTGATTCATGCATTCATTTCTCCCTTACTGAGCTTTGTACCTCCTTAGTTTACATTGATCGAACATGACTAAGCACTAAGTGAGAGCTTCTCCTAATGCTTTTTTCCAGCCCTAGAAGTATAAAACCTTACATCAGCAACATATAACCTTGCAAGCTCACAGGAAGTACACTTCAGTGTAATTTATATATCTGCCTCCTTAAACAATAATGTTCATAATCCTATTTTATTTAAATAAAAACACATTGTATGACCGCAGGTTAAACTCAGAGCTATCCTGAGACCTTAAGATAGCTCAGGAAACACCAGATCACCTAAATTAAGAAACACCATCATAGCTCACTTTCTTTTTTCTTTTTCTTCGTTGCTTTTTTTTTCCTTTTTTTAACTTTTCTTGAGCTCTCCTGCCAAAGAAGTTGTTTTCCTATGGGTTGCTGGAGAAAACCCAAAACTTACAAAAGATAAACCCCTCACGTTGAAAAGTTACTTTGCAGAGTTCACTGTACACTGCCTGGGATTTGTGAATACCTATCTATGAACAGTAAAACAAAACTGAAGTGAAACAAAATAGAATGTGAAAGCTGATGGTATACACAGGTTACATTTGTTTGAAAAAGGTATTATTTAAAGAGCATTCTATGATTTTTAAAGTCACAGGACATGGCAAATGAACAGATGCATGTACCAAAATTACCATGCAAGAGAAATGCCATTCTTAAAGTAGCAGCTGGCTAAACAAGGATACAAAATATTACATTACAGGCAGGTGTTTCTTTTTGGATCAGCCTGTACGAGTTAAAAGAAGTTACAAACCCAAAATGCTCATCACTGACCATCAGCAGGAAGTGATCTACTGTCTACATCTGCTTTGCTGGAGACAGAAGCAACTTCTACTATGTCTCAAGAGAAAGAAAAAACAAAGTAAAACGAAAGAACAATCTCTAAGAGCTAATAACCCTATTTTTAGGCAGATAACAGGAATTAAAGATATAATTTGGCTTAAAGGATGTATTACAGGAGAGAAACTTCTGAGGTGTTATTTTGAATCTAAATGCTCCAATGGTTTTCATTTACCTAACTTTGTTAACTTTAACACAAAAAGAAGAAAACAGGAGAGTTGCCATAAAAGAGGCGACCCAGGTACTCAATACCAGCAGAGTACAGGCAGAATTAGTTTGTTGAACAACTGGTATAACTGAGAAATACAGGAAATGTGAAAAAGTTTAAGGATGGCAAGAAAGTTGTCTGCATGTTTTGCAGAGGTAATATTTAGCGGCAAGAACTGAGGAGGAAGATTGCCTAGCTACAAGGGCTAGACAGAAACTGCTTCAGCTAAAGCATCTTGAATAGTTTTAGATTCTTTAGTGTTTTGTGCATGAAGACCAGATGATTATACGCATTTTTGACTGACAGATCAGGGGCAGTTGTCCGAATTCAGGAACTGAAAATGCATGTCACCATGAACCCTGTCTATAGCACAGCAGTGGCTCTGTGATTTTATTTCCTCATCTGTAAAACTGAGACAATATTTTCCCACCTCAAAATATTCTGGGACCAATAACAGTAAAGGAGATGCTTGAGAACACTGATCATAACAGTCACAGCTATTTCAGAAGTCTAATTTATTTTAAGACTAATAAATGCAACAAAAACAAACAACCCCAACCAACCACAAAAAAAAAAAATCTACTCCAAAACCCCTTCATTCACTCTTGGTAGTTCAAGTACAGATAAATGGAACATGAAATAGGAAGGAAAGACAGATTGAGATAGATGAGTGCATATCCATGCACTGAAGTGCAAAATACCATCTCAGTTTATGTTATAAACTACCAGCTATTGATAGAAAAATGAAGGCTTGGAGATGTATGTACTCACAAGGGTTAAACCCTTCCTAGGAAGTCTGTTTTTTCCCCTACTGTCAGGTGCTCTACAATCACCCCTGAAGGAATTTGTCTCTCCTCATAAGGATATGAGGTCAGCTATTGTGAAATTCTCCTCCTAGAACCAACAAAAATAATAGAGCAGCTATAAACTCTTCTAAAAGAAAGCCCAATGCTTTGCAAGGCTTCCACTGGGGAAAAAAGAACTAAATCCAAACAACAGCTGAAAAGACAAGGCAAGAAAGAATAAAGGACAAAAAAATCCTCCAAACAAATGTAATTTATATAAAGCAATCAAGTTAAGACACAAAGAGTAATGCAAATGGGCAGTTTTCCCAGTAATTTTCCTCAGGAAAAAAAAAGGCTAGGAAAATAAATTACAGCAAAATATTTTGAAAGGCAGTGCTTAGTAAAGGTGAATTAGAGGGGAAAATTTAAAAAAAAATGTATTTTGAAGGAAACAGAAATGTAAATGGGTTATAACAATGCAATAAATAATAATAATAAAACATGCCAGTGCTTATAGAGCTGCACAAAAATAATCTAAAAAGTAACGAGCTTTAATAGCTGCATGCTTCTGATCCAAAAGGTATGGAAACAGGAAGTGGCAACTTAGTACTAAAACTATATGCTGGTGCTGCAGCCCTGAAGTAAAGTTCCCTCTGGAAGGAATATGGACCACAAGCACTATAATAACTGACTATAAAGAAAGAGGAATGTTCCATACAATAAGAGTATCTAATTTCATATTTATTTCTGAAATAAATTTTCATAGCCTCATTCAAATATGCTGTTTGATGCTTACAGCCCTTCCAAGGAAGCCTTGATTATATGCACCACAATCCCAATTAATTTCCAAGTACAGCCATAGCTGGAGCTAGATTATCAAATAACAGCTTTTTATGTGCAGGTGCTAAATAGATTACAAAGCAGTAACAGCAAGAATTAAGTCGGCCAACCAATTTGGGTGCTAAAAGCTTGTTAATGTATTCTGACCGGATCCTTTGATATGTTAGCTACTGTAGTAGATAGAATTTGGGTAGCTTATTCTCAGCCTCATAAGCTGCACTACCTTCAGGAGGAGTTACTAGGTCAGGCAGATCCTCAGAAAAGAAAGGGAGAACATTCCAGAGAATGGTCAAGCAGAAAAGTTTCAATACTCCCGGCTGTACCACAGAGAAGAAAGGTAATGAAGTCACAGGAAAGAGTTTGGATTCTGCAGCTTCAATAAAAAAGGTCACCAGCTTCAGTTCTTGGCTGATTTAACAAAAATTTCTCCCTTACAAAACGAACTGCAACACACAACTCACTGATTTAACTGAAACAAAGCCTGCAAATGGGCTGAGGAAGAGTTACTGTTATTTTCTATTTGGCTGCATTTATTTCATGCTTCTTTCTATCACACTTCTCTAAGAACAAAATTGAAAAGCAAGAACCATGGCAACACAGGAAGCATCCACGGACCTGCCAGTTCATTATAAACACAAACATCTTAAAATACATTCACTTCATCACTGCTATTAAGTTGCTCTGGATTTTTAAGTCTAAAAATAAAACTTGTCTTCACTATAACTAGATTTCTATAGAAACACTTTAACACTTACCTGAATGCAATAAACCAATACAAAATATAATGAATTAATAAAATAATAAAATAGTAAGACATGCAGCATCTAAACAGCGTATTAAGATTTATATAGGAAACCTCAAGACAGTATCTTGTTTCCTTCCAAAAGCAGAAAATAACGAAGCTCTATAAGCACACCTATTAACAAAAGAGCTTCTAACCTTTCCAAGCACAACAAACTGACTGGAAGCTGCAAGCCAATCCCTTACCTTTACTGAAAGTTCATGTGGCTAACTTATGTTTAGTACTTTATATCCCAAGTTGACATTTACAATATATATTACCTTGGCAATTTCAGGATAGTAGTTATCAAAACTACTTGATGAGCTTTCCAGTTTGCTTTGTTCATCATCTGAAATTATAAAACCTCATTTTAAAATAAATATAGAAGTTCCGAAGTGCTCACAAAACTTCATAGCAAAAGAATTGCATCTTTTTTAATCTCCTACACCCCCAGAATTGGCAACTGTTAACATAAATAGGTTGTGGACAACTGCATCATTTTGATGCAGGAATTTCTTGAAAGATCTAACTAGTTACAAAAACCATTAAAGTAGCAGTTATTTCTAATCTTACCAGAACACATCTTTAATTTGAATTTTGATATCTGCATGTGGCAAGCAGATAGCGCACAAACTTACATTACTCTTTCCACAATGCATTGTAACTTGATTTCAAAACAAGTTCCCTCTGTTCATTAGGTTCCAAGCTCTACTCACCAACAGTTACTGGATTTACAAAGCAGCCATTCAGTTAGCTATAAACATCTTGCAGTGCTAAGGTCAACTAAGGAGCACAGACTAAAATGTCTTTCTCAGAGCTAGTTTCTTCTCCTTTTCAGATTTGCTTTTGTTGCAAACATCACACTAAATTCTGACAGTCTTTGAAGACTGTGATACCTCATTTTAAACTCTAATGATCCTTTTTGTACTTCGTACTATCTATAAAAAACCAACTTTCTATAATATCCTCCAGGTTCTTCTGTATGTGCATACAGTTGGTTTCACACCAGTATCCCTCCCCATCCACTCTCAAGAACAAAAGTGAATGAGAGGACATCTAGTCTATCCTTTTGTCACTGAAATACTGGTGACATACATTGCATTCCTTACAGACACCTGCCTTACCTATTCTTAAAGGGCTCCAACAGAGAAGATTCTATACCCAAGCAGCCTATTTCAATACTTGCAGGAAATATTTGTGGTTAAGGGAATTATATTTAAATTTAAGCCCCACACTGTAACCACGATTTCTACCTACAGTGACCACAGAACAGAGTATTTCTTTTTCAGTAGCATTTTACACATTTCAAAACAAGTTCATCCTAAGTTTCTTTTCTTCCTTAAACTGCCTCAGTTCTGATTTCACATTGTGGGTTCTACTTTTCTAGACCTAAATCAGTCCCGTAATTATCTTTTGGACTTAACTCGAATCAGTACAGAACAGTAGTGTTTTAATGCGCAGGTCAAAATGTTCATCAGTTGAAGTGGACAGTAAAAAGGCCTGTAATTTTTATGACTGGGGAAAACAAAAAAATGCAGCCACATTAAAGCCTTTGTTTCCAAAATGTATGTAAGAAGACATGGTCACATAACATTAGCCTTGCTAGAAACCCTGCTTACCTTCATGGGACTCGCCATTTCTTTTTTCTTGCATTGCAGCCTCAAAGTTAAGCTGAAGAATTTTGTTCAGAGTGTTTATCCACTCTTCCATTTCAAGCTCACTGTCTGCAGCTAAAAGGAAACTACTCTTGTCTTGCATCTTGAGCTCAAATGCGAAACGTCTGACTTTATTGTTCTATAAGAAAATAAAAGACCTGTGTAGCACTTCACATACTGTCTAACCATCAAAAGAAGTTATACATATTTCAGCTATTCGACATAAAAATACAGTCTGATATTTTGAAAAAATGTATCATAATGACACTTCCGGCTCTCTGACATTTGACCTTTTGAAGTTATTTGTAGCACTGCAACAAGTGCAAGTAGGAAAGAGCCTCTCTACCAGTTTCTAGTCATCATTCTCTTTGCAATCATTTTATAAAAACCAAAAAGATGCAATTTCCAAATATCTATTATTTATGCACTCGGATCAACTAGAAATGAAGTTAACTAAGGCCTACTGAAAAAAAAAGGAAACAAAAAGCATGAAGTGCTATTATATTTCAGTGACAACTGTTTCCAGACTGGGATTTTATACTGGAGATAAAATTATAACCCACATCAACCCCAAATGCCCTGATATTGTTAGTCATATAGATATACATAAAGTTGGGAATCGGTTCCTCCTTTTTTTCCTCAACCATTTCTGTCATCCTTCTCTGCACAATTTAAACCAGGGTTTCAAATGCTACTTAGCCTGACTCATGCTTCTGGGAATGAATTCAGAAGTCTTAAATGAAAATTCTATATTATCATCAATTTAGTTTTATAAATTGATAATGCATTAAATAAACATCAAAATAAACAGTAAGGCAGGCTTAATGGTTGGGGGATTTTTTTGTTTAAGTTAAATTAAATGCTTCAATTAACAGACTAACTACTTGTTGACCAAACAGTCAGCCTCCTACCAAAGTTGAGTTTCTGTCAAGCATACAAACAAAAGTGTGAACTTCAGACCTAAGTCAACCTTACCAGTTGAAATCAGTGCTGAAATAAATTTAAAAGCCTGAGAAAAGTAACCTCTGTGTTTCACTGTATAAAGCCTTGACACAGTAGATGTCAGAGATCTCAGCTTTCACAAAACACTGAATTAGAGCAACTCTACCCATACATATGGCTGGATGTGTGAATAGATACACTGCATATTTGATGTGCTCCACATCTCTGATCAGAAAAGTCTCTATATAATTTAGTATTAAAATAAAAACCCCAACAAAACAAAACCAGATCCAAAAACACCAAACAGAATTGCAGGAATTCCAGTCTCTGTTTAAGTCTGAGGAAAAAAAAATACACTCCTATCAAAATCCCTAATCAAACAAAACCCCCCTATTGTACAAATTCAGCATTCCTCTTGATACAAGTTCTGATGAAGACGCATATTCTGGTTTAACTTCACGTCTGTAAGTGAAGTCAGTGGTTTTTCTCTCAGGCATCTACTCTCTTTGAAAAAATAAGTAAGCAAATGCACTGAATGAACACAAACCAGGAAAGTGTTATAGCAATGCAATAGGAACTTATCTCCCCTCATTAAAAATACTGACTCTGAAACAAGTAGTTTCACTCTGAAAACAAAAGCTTGCAAGCATAACTACCTAAGAAAAACCATTTTATGAATTCCATGTCAGACTATTTAAAAAGTAATATGGCTGGGGTCTTTACAAATCTTTTCCTTTATTTTCCTCTTCTGTTAAATGGAAGTGCAATTTCTACTGTGTAGATACCACTACTACTTTTTCTCATATGAGTTCTTAAACGTTAATTCAACCCCAATAATAACAGTAAAACAATAAGGTCAACCAGAAAGGATATAGAACATAATATAAGATAATAAAATAACATGTCTGGAATAGGGGCATTATGTACAATATTTGATAGTTTAAATCAGCATTTACTTGCCCCTCACCAAAAATTCAGGTGAAGAAAACAGTTATTTCCAAACCCCTTTATTCTAGCCACTGAATGACTACTTGACTTCTTGGAAGTGAGCATTAACTGGTTTTGATTTTGCACCTGATGCCAATTTATAACTAGTCTCAAATTTTTACATGCAGCTTTGAAGGCCTGGTGCCAAGATGAACACTGAGGTACTGTACAATATAGTACAACATTAGAGACACAGCCAACTATAAATTTTAAAGCATCCAAAGTACAGTTTTAGTTAAAGATGACTGTATCAGCCCCACTTGCAGAAGAACAAAGGAACAGTAATACATTGTTTGTTTTAAAAAGCAAGCTTCTGGCAGAGCCTGAGGAAACTTGAGGTTAAATGGATTGAACTGATGGAACAGAAAGTATGGAACAGCATGAAAGTGTGCATGAGGAAAAGAGATTCTCAGGTTTTAAATCATAAAATGATAGAACAGTTAGGGGTTAGAAGGGGCCTCTGGTTGTCATTTCATCCAACACTCCCTCCTCAAGCACAGCCAATTAGCACAGAATCGTGGCCAGGAAGCTTTTGACTATCTCCAAGGATGGAGACTCCACAACCTCTCTGGGCAGGCTGTGCCAGTGCTCAGTCACCCTCACAGTGAAAAAGGGTTCCCTGACGTTCAGAGGGATCCTCCTGTGGTTCAGGTCGTGACCACTGCCTCCAGCCCTGTCACTGGGCATCACTGAGCAGAGCCTGGCTCTGTCCTCTTTGCACCTTCCATGAGTATTTGTATATACTGATGGGACTACAGCCATGTTTAGGAACCACTTTTATGTCTGTTGGCTTGTTTTAAAAACACAAATGAAATTGATTTCAGTGGAGTTGGCCAGAATTGCATCTCTAAGGCAGAATAATGCCTGTAAAATTACATACAGAACTTGCAATATGATAAAATTTATTACAGTTATAAGGTTTTCATAGGAGTTAACTATGATGTGTATCCAAAAAACAATACTACAATATTTCAGGGGAAAAATCCTCTGTAAAGTTGTTTTATCTCTTTGTGTAAATCTTCAAACAACTTCATACTACAAAAATATTATTTAAGCAATACATTTTCATTAAACTTCGCCTATTTCTGTACAAGTTAAAAAAAACCCTAAGACCCATGGGGTTTTTCCAGGTATGCTGTGCCTAACAGAACAGTTACATGCTGTACTATAAATACATAGCAGAATCACAAAAAAAGAAAAATAATCTTTTCTTTGGCACTTTCTACTGACAAACATTATACCAAAGCCCTTAACTTTTCAAAATAAAGAAAAGCACAGAAAAGTAACATTATAAAGGTCAAACGAAAGCATCTGGAAGGGTGTTTGAATTCAATACAATTCTCGCAACAAAAATCCCACACAAGGAGCTATGAAAAACATTTTACAGCTCATGCAAGCACAAAACCTAACTGAAATAAACTTCAATTTTATGCTGTCATTACTCTGCCAAGTTTGGGGTTCTTTGTGCATTTGCCTTAGAATTTGGTTTGCTAAATACTTGACATCAACTAGTAATTTATGTTCTTTTCAGAAAGATTTCAAAAATTCAGTCTCCTGCCCTTTGAAATCTTCTTCACTGCTTGGGCAAGTGTCTATTTGTTCCTCTGCATAATAGGTACTTATCTACATTCAAGAACACTAATCTATACTTTAAATAAAATTTCACTTGTTGATAAATACAGAATTAATTAGCAAACAGGCAGAATAATTATAATTACCTGAACCACTCCCATACATGAATCGAGAAATATTGATCCTTTAGGTTCTTTTGATATTTTTTCATCTTTGTAGAAATTGAGATTATAGGATCCATCACCAAGCTGGATTAAGTGGAAAAATCTTCTTTTAAATGACTAGTGAAAAAAAAGGAGGGAAGAAAAACAGTGACAACACCGGTATTAATTAGCTTAATATTATATACGCACAAATGCTATTTACATAGTAGGTAATAGAAAAAAAGCTTTTATTTATAGATAACATAATCAGTACCTGCAGAAAAGAAAACAGAAACTATTAATTTAAAAATTTAACTTATGGTATCTGCAGCATGATTGTACCCTATCAATTGACATTATTTTTGACCTATTGAAAGGTATTTAAAACTGACTCTATAATATACATGAGGCAAATTAAAAAAATATAGTTTTATATAAAAATAATAATACAAACAAATAACACCCACACCCCCTTCACCCCCACATTACACAGTCCTTCTTCCATTAAAATAACACCAGGGTACAGTTAGGAAAATTTAACTCCTCCCACATACTACATTTTTCATGGGTTTTTTTTCTGATTTACATATAATAAAATAAAAGCAAGGTTTCAGGTATATGAAGTACATACAAGCTTCCTTCTTTCTTTTCATACAATTTTTTTTCAGAACTAAACCACATACCACAAATTGACCTCTCCAAGACACAGGGATATTTAATATCAGTGTTCAGTTTTTGGTAAGATATTATTGAACTTACTCTCATTGTCACACTGATTGCACTATTCATGTTTCCTTTGTACAGCCATCCTTGTTTTGTTATTCCACCCTTCTGAGACCCAAGAGATGCTGCATCCTGGAGATGAACAAACGAATATAGAGAAAGGAAGAAAGGAAAAAAAGAAAAAAATAAAGGTAAACTTTTGCATCACAGTCAATGTAGTATTTATCAATGATTTCAGAAGTCATTTTAGAAGTTGGAATAACTATGTTCATAACATAAGGATAATAATGTACCATGAGTCCCTGCTGAAATTGTATAGCTTTTCCATTATTTTATTTAAAGACCTGGGATGAGATTGACCTCATCTAACTTTTAATATGTAATCCGGCCACTCCTACAGGCTTTATCTACAGCCAGTAGATGATCCAGCCTATAGATAGCTAAATGTTTATCAAGACAAATCCCAGTGAAACAGGGGAATGAGCAAACAGTCAAAACTTAAAACATTTACTTACATTTACCTTGTAATTTTTTCCACAGAGTGTAAGAATTTTTACCAATTTCTATTGCCAGAAAGAACAATGCAAACACATGCTCATCCAAAATTTCAATGAAGATTTCTCAAACCAGTTTGCTCTACATACAGTACTTCAAAGGCCTTACTTTCTGAAGAATTTACAGAGAATTAATTCTTGAATGGGATCTGCCCTTTTACAGATCAGAATCCAAGCTCTGCAGAGAGAACAAGATTGAACTTGGCAGCGATGGCAGGTTCACAAACAGCAGATGCAATGCAAGCATCACACATCACACCCACTGCCTGTACACCACGTCCATCTGCCGGTGGAGGGAACTGAATGACTGCATCAAAAAACTTAGGATGTTAACAACTACCAGAAAGCAGCACTCTGCTATCAAAACAGAACAAAAAGATGGATTTATAACTGCCACAGAATAAATATTAAATCACCAATTCCAAGTAATCTTTTAGAGTACTATGAAGCTGACATTACCATGGTTTCCAGTTGATGTAGCCCATTTTGAAACAAAACTATTAATGAACTAGACATGTAGGAGGATTTTCATCCATCTAGAGGAGAGATACTCCTGGTAATTTTTTATTGAAACATTCAGAATTAGATGAGCATCCAACTGAAAACAAATTCACAAAACATCTTTGAGTACCTCAAGGACTTTTTCTCATTCCTTTTCCTGGCTGTTAAGAAAACATGCAACAAAAACCCATTACATGAGGGGGAGAGACACACTAGTTCAACAACTGAACATTAAACCAAATCTTGGAATAATATGAATCTGTTTCTGGAAGTGAATCAAGGAACATTCTGTAAAAAGTTACTAGGTAACTGACTTACAGCTTATTTAGTCTGTCTAACTTGCATACTCATAAGCATATGCACATGTGAACGTCAAAAAACTGTGAACAGAAGACAAAAGATGCATCAATCTGACCTTTTAAAATTTATAGCCAGCATTGTACTATTGAAGTTAGGCCCAGTAAGGATGACATGATCATCAACAATCAGAGCATCTGATATAATGGCCCAAAGGCATAGAACAGAAATACTCAGTAAATTTTCAAGTGTCCCAAAAAGTCTCACTGTCCAAGCAACACAGTCACCTTTTTTTTCATATTTTCAAGTTGTTAGCCTCCACCACTGTTCTATTACCTAGATAACTACTTTTCTTCTACAAGAATAAAGATACAGACACAACTTAAAACACTGGGTTTCCAAGTATGACTCTGTATGACTCTTCACCTCTCCTGGCGTGAGTTATCCCCAAGGAAAGGGTGGGTTTCAATCACCTTTACAAACTTGGCACAAAACAACCAATGCTTTTCTGTAATTGCACGAACCATTCATAGGATCACCTCACATGACTAAAATTCACTTCATTAACTGACTTAAGAAAAATTAAGATTTAGCTCTATTAAGACCCCAGTTCCCAGTCTCTGAGGTGCACAATTTCCCAACTCTGTTGAGCTGCATGCTGTTTTCTAGCAATAAAACCAAGCGTCATTTGGGCCTCTCTAGTTACACCAGTTCTTTCTGTCAGGCAGAATTCTTGCCTACAGAGCCAAAAAGCTACTGAATGTTTCCAGCTGACCATCTGTTAATACAAAGGAACCCAGGATCCAGTTGTTAACACACGACTCTTACACTGAAAACATACTTCCTGTTTCCAACTGGTAAGGTAATTTCCTCACTTTTATCATTACTGCTGCACACTGTGCTGAACTTTTTTAAGTGATCTTTCCCACAAACTTGACTCCGAAGTTTACTTCAACAGCAACTGTTTCAACAAAAACAATCCCATATCTTGATCCCGTACAGGATTGAAAAATTCCATTTGCAAACATCAACCTCATGGCCTGATAGCCCAAATTAGTTTTGGATAGATGATTTTCTCCTTTTCAATGGTGTATGAATAAACTAATCTTTATCTGATTTTCCTTCAATTTTTAATCACTTGTAGCTTTTTGTTTTCTATCATTCTGTTAATAAATCACCTTTCTTCAAACACAAACAAAAGCGAAACAAAAACACCAAAGAACTTTCAATCTAAGGTTTGCATCTATGCTTTTTGGCATAGAAAGATATTAACGTCTGAAAGAAACACCTCTTGCATTAAGTTTTCCCTTGATGAAAGAATTTATGGTCCCCCCCACTCTATTGTCCCACCAACTTCCCTTTTCCTCCTAGCATGTCTTTTTCTTGTGTTTATTTTTCAAGTTCCTCAAAGACCTCTCCTCCAGTGTTTGTACTTCTGAAAGAAATACCCTGGCAGTCCTCTCTGCTTACACTTCCTAGCAAAACACATACTACCTGCTGATAGCCAAATTACAGTTTTTAACTAACTCTACCCATAATGTATTTCCTGGTAAGAATTATAGTCAATTATATATCCATTTAATTTTTTAGTGTTTAACTCACTGTTTTCTAAAACACCTCTGTGGTCAGAAGTATTATCACAGTAAATAATGTCAAGTCTTTTAAATGTCAGTATAATAGTAATCATAATTATTCCCATCCTACAAATAGGAAGTTTTGGACTTAGATGCCTAAAGCTATTTGCCCAAATATCACAGGGCAGATTAATAGCAGTGCTGGATAAATGTCAGCCTGGGTCTCTCTGACTGGTAATCTACCTACTCAGACGAATTTGCCAAACAACTGATTCATATTTAATCCTTTCATTTCATAGGCAGCGGTTCTGAACACCAGGAATTTAAAAGTAAGTAAAAAGGAGGTTAAAACCACAAAATAGAAAAATTATTTTAATTCTTGTTTGAGATGTATGAGTTCAAGTACTCATAAGAAAAGAGAACAGTGGCATTAAAAACGTGTTTTGAAACAGGGCGTGGTAAAAAATAAATAAATCACAAAAATAACAGAGGCTGTTATTGAATAAAAGTCTTTGGCATTTGAAATATACTTGAAAATTGCTTGACACTATACATGTCTCCTTTCCCTAAGTCAATGACACAAGAGAAAATATCTTGGAGTTTTAGTCATTTTTTTAAGCTTTTGTTTCCATTATAGCTCTCCAAGTATTATCCTATACTCAAATTTGTGATGAACTGATTTTAGTTCACCCTGTATGCTACACTGTCATCCATGCTGAAGTGTGTGTGCTGTTGTTGTGCTGGAACAGATTCACCTATGATTTTACTCAATTCTATGATTGCACTGCATGAAACACTTCTCTCTGGAGACCTGTCTACATAGACACAGTATAAAACATGTATTTTATGACAGCTGAAGGATTATATGTCATCAAGTACTAACATTTCGATTTTATTATCTGTCAAAACTTTTTCTCTGGAGACAGATCTCCAGAGAACAAGGTTATTTGAAAGGAGATAGGTAAAATAACTGATTTGTTTCCCAATAAGGTAGTCCAATCTACTCTCTGTTTTCATGTACTTACATCAACACTTAACCAAACTCACAACATCTACACACCCAACATTCTTTAATGAAAATGAGAGAAAGTAAGGAATTGCTATTATCTCACCTCATCTTTATCTGCTTCTTCATCCACTTCATATAAATGAACAGGAAGCTTGTCTGGCTTTGTCCCTTTACTACAAAAGAAAAAGCTTCTGAAGTACTAGGAATTTTGTGATTAGTTAGATATTTTATTGATGCAAAAATTAAGATGCTCTTTTCCTGCTGAGGGGCAAAAGCACAACAATCACAAAGTAAAAGCATGTACTTTTCATTAATTCCATTTCTTAGAAAGCAATTTTCTTCATTTGTACATCTGACCACCCTGTCCCTTTTGTTCTGCTTGTCACTGTCCTAATGTGTAACTGAAGAGAACAAATGCCTTGTCATTCACTGCATTCCTAATTTCTTATGAGTAAGAATTCATACCTGCAACCACTGATTCCTTGCAGGACAATGAATTTTTTAAAATTCCTATTGTGGTTTCTGTTCAGGACAAGTGAAAACCAGGTACTGACTTGTACAAAACCTGTGAGTAGATCAAAATGGTCCACAGGGCAAGGTAACTATTTCTTAGCTGGTAGATGCAGGAGAGCAGTTAGGGAAGACATAGATCTTCCAGAGCTAGGGTATTCAGAGTATTTAGCTACTCTCAGACATTCTTAGAATTGACGTTCTAATCTCTACATTCTTCCTAGAAAATTTTGAAAAAGTGGGAAAACATTTTTCTAGCAGATGGTTTAGAAAGTTTGTAACAGATGTCAGTTAGGCTTTTACTTTGAATCATCCTGTGAAAACCTGCTCTAACCATCTCAGTTAGGTTCTATTCCCCAAGCTCCTAAAGGCAGTTCCAAAAGCTGCTTTTGAAGCGATGAAAACAGGATATTACCATTTTAGGTTCATCCAAATATTAGCCTGTTTTAGTTGTCATACTTAAATTCACATTGTCAATGATACAATGTCTGGTTTTGACTTGCCTGTTAATAAGGCAATGTTATTACAGTACCTTCCCACAAAATGGTTTAACATGATATTATACATTCAAGTTCATCAATTCCATCCAACAAGTCTTTATCATCTCTACCGACCATTAACCATGGATATAGCATATTTCAGTTTACATATTACAGATATTAATATACTTCTCTAATAAATAAGTCTACATTAAATGCAAAGTTCCTTCACAATTTCAATTTATCCTACCACTAAATAAACTAAATAACATACTTACTTTGGAAGCTGTCGAAACTCTCCTGAGTAATCTTCATATCTATAGTTAACAATATGCCAGTCTGAATTGTAGGTTTTGATGCACTGTTTAAATGAAAACCAAGTATCAATATTAACTGGAAGAGGATTAAAGGCATCCAATGGACACAGCAGAAGAAAACCTCTTAAGATATGTCTGTTTATGAACTATTATGGTTACATATCAATCTCTGAAAATTCTGTACACTTCCTTTCTTTTGCAATAGTCTAATGCAATCTAGCTTTTTGGAACAAGTTACATGTTTCAATGGAATGTTATAATCTGCTAGACATGTATTTAATAAAACCAGAAAATGGTGAATGCACTCAGCATCTGGATTAACCACCTCCAGTCATCCAAAAAGTTAAACCAGCATTTTGCCGCAGCTGAAAACATGGCCAAGCCTTTAGAAAACTCAGCTGAAGCTGAAAACGTGACTGAGCCCTTAGACAACTCAGCACAAAAACAGACACCTTATTAAAATAGAATATTCAATTGTGCACATACTGATGCAGAAAGCCAGAAACATCTTTTCCTTGAATTTGTACTTCCAGTGCAATTAAATTAATACTTAAATTTAAACTGTATGCTTGCAGCGGTTGAAAAGCAATTATGTCATTAAGCTCTGATCTAGATCACAGGAAATACCATTTTACTCCACCCATATTGTTACAACATAAAAGTACTGATTTATCTTGGCTTTGAACAAGGTCACATAAAACTGACAAGATCTGTTGACAGAAACCATTCCATGTAAAATTTTATGTTACACAAGAAACCTACATATACACAAACACAGCATCCAATAAATCATACATATTTTCTTTATATTTCAAAACACGGGTTTAGTACTTGCCAAGCAATTGTTTCAGCAGAAATTCATTAAACTTCATGAATTACCTCTAACACTCCTCCCTCCTCTTGTCTATCCTCTTCAAATTTATCTCAGAAATGTTTAGGTTAGGTATTAAGGGTATATATCAGTGTGGATAAATCACTTTGATATAGATTCAGCTATCTGGAGCTCCTTCAGTTTTATTGGAGTTACAACAGACATTTACTTGTTTCAGATGTTAAAATATCGGCCTAAAGCATGTCAGTAGAAAAAAAGGAAAAACAATTGAATCTTTAATTCCTTAATGGCTTCAAGATAACAATAAATGAAGAGCAACCTCCCAGAACCAAAGGAATGCCAACATAAGCAAACAGTTCTGAGAAACTTTAGGGTTGACGATGTTTCTTCTACATATAGCATACAAGTTGAACAGTCATAACGAATTTTGGCCTCCACAAGTGTTACAGTTCTGGATACCTCTGTTCCAGCAATCTGTACAAGATTATTCTGAACAAAGTAAGAATAGCTGGTGTGAGACACTTTATCAGAAAAAACAAGTCACAATGATTCATTCCAGATTTACTAGTGGATATCATGTATTGAAATCACCCACGTTCATCTGGAAAAGCCAAAAGCATAATGAAGGTGGGGGAGAACCATCTGCAAAAGCCAATGACGCAAACAAAATAATCAAAAGCTATCCTGTAAAATTTCTTTTCCAGCCATCAATGCAAAAAAACCTGGGTTTTAATACTGGGTTTTCCTGGAAATTTTGCCTTGAAATAATTGACAAGTAAGTGGCAATAAATATTTCATTATTTTTCCAGGGCTTATTTTTCTGTTTGCTTTAAATGGTAAATGAAGGAGAATAAAAACAAGTCAGGTATAATATTGTTACTACACACAGTTACATGCAACTTCAGTATTACCTCAGTTACAAACAGGCTCTGAGCTTCTTTCTCTGCATTTTCAGGAACTGTTGAACGAATGTAGCGACTCTGCCGCTGCAATAATGCTGTCTGATAAACAACAAAAGCAATTAATGAAACTTGCATTTAAAGGGAAGATGACACATTACAGCCACACTCAGTTAAACCACTATAATGAAGAAAAGGTCAGCAGAAAACATCCTACGAATATGATGTTTCAGAATAGCCAATTAGTGACAGTTTGCCTTCATTCAAGCAACATGCTCCTTCCTTCACAATAAGGGTAAGATTGGAATCAGTGAGAAATAGAAGTCATGGGACAGTTTTTTCCACTATATTGTCAACATCGGGAAGAAAATGCTAGAAAAAAATAATTCCACCATGACAACATAACTCCAACATTTTGAAGGCAGACATTAAGGTAGTGTTATTACTACACATAAAAACAATTATTCACGGAGGGTAAGAAAACCACACCAAAATAAAAGAATAATTCAACTGCAGATCTTAAGTGACAAAAAATGAGACTAGCACTGCTTAACTGCAGGTTTAGAGAGAAGGTGTAGATCTCTGAAGTATACATACACTTCACCAAGTCAGAACTTATCCCTACTCTCTGCCAGAACTCAGAGAGGCACAGGAAGGGTGCCAGAGAGCAGGAAATCTCTCTGTGACCATGGAGTTCTGCTTCTCAGACCTGTGCCGAAGTAAGCTTTAGGATACTTTACATTTGTAAAGTGAAAAAGATGAAAACTTAACAAAATCTTCTGGACCACACATGAAAATAACCACGCAGCAATAGAACTTGTCTTTGCAGTATGTGGAAATGAATCTCATGGCTTAGGCCTAAGGTGGACAAGAGAGTTTACATGCCCAGGGCCTGGAAGAGAGTTGTGGTCCCTCACCTGTTAGTTACACTCCACACATCCAGAAAGGATCAGATAAAAATGTGACAAGCAAAAGCTCCACATGTTATCTTGAAAAACAAAGGGCGAATAAGTATATTACCTTAACTTATCTCTGTTGAGAGTCTGATCCATCAAGTGACTGATTACCTTGGTCATTACCAAAGCCTCACTCCATTAACTGGGGAGGGTATTGAAGTAAGAATATTCAATTACAGTAATGACTGAATGGGGGAAAAGAAAAAAAATCCCACAGTCATGGTCAACTCATTCATCTAGTCCAGAGCACTAAAAGTGACAATGCTAACTCCTTGGGTGCGAGAGGTAGGAAGGTATTAAAAACAAATACCACAAACCCCAAAATATTTCATGGGACCAACGAACCTTGCAAACTAGAGTTAAAAACTAAAAACCAAACTGCAAGAAGATACACATTTATATGCTAACAGCTTTTAAAAATGAAGTTTTCTTAATTCTACACATATCTTCAAACAGTATTATGTATTTGTTTTCACAAGCTATGGAAATAAAAACTTCTATTAAGAGTAGTAAACTACCTTAAGACCAGAATTTCTAGATACTATTTGATATCTAGTTTGATGAGAAAGTATTTATACTTTATATAATACAGAAATATTACACACACTATTTATATCTATTCCACAAGCACAGTTATACTGTGGTCTCCCAAAAATTATTATTTTAAGAAAAAACAGAGACTAAGGTGGCATCTTCCCAGGCACTTTTCATGGGAAACCCATGAAATCATCAATCAAATTTTAACACTGTAGCATAATATGGTAAAATTGGATTTGCTGAACATATTTTTAAAATGTCTGCTATTGTTACCCTGCTACTGTGTGTTGGGTCTTTGGGCACAATGGGACAGGACTACTGCTGGGCATTCCTCGAACCTTTATTGTGGCATCAGTCTCATAACAGGATTTTGCATAGCTAAAGGATGGCAACAGGTCACGTCTGCCAGCAGCAGCCAAAGGTTTCTCTGTTACAGAGCATCTTAAAAGTTTTCCAGCCAACAAAATATTGTTAAAGCTTACAGATAATTGTTCTAACCAATCACAGAAAGCACACGTACACCTGCTTCAAACAATGCTGCTTGTGTGCTTTCTATTAACAATAAACAATATTCCATTATTAAACTTAAAACTTTCTACTATCTTGCTAAGCATATTTTTCTGTAGCCATAAGATCTATCCCAGCCAAACCTAAGACTCAGATTATCGTTTTATGTCCTTGCTTGCTGTATTATTGTAACTTTTCCTACTTTCAAACTTTGCAATTACAGCTGATTCTAAATTCTTCAGCTCTTTCTGTTTCTGGGGCCTGTTTTCACAGATTTCTAAAAGCCTTATTACCTTTAATATTTCCCACGCTACACAACTATCAATAGTAAGGGCTTTTTTCTAGTTGCTCACACATAAAATATTTTTATCTTATCTGCATCAATATCAGTGACAAAACAGAAGAATCTGACTTGTCAATTTTGTTCATATTAGTAATTGTCTTAATGCATCCATCTCCTCAGCACATCCATCGGCTGCAGTAGTGCATTGAACAGCCAGGAAATGCAATGAGTGAAGTACTGTGATTTAGGACAAATTCCTAAAAATAATTACTTAAGCAGCACCACAATATTTTAAAAGCAAGCATGCACATAAATACACATTATATTCCAAAAGAAAAATTAGGAAAGGAAGGATCGTCTTCTCAACAAACTCTCTTCACAACTATATTGGTTGAACTGTTTTGTAGCAATGAAACTTTTCAACTCTCTGAGGCTGAGTGATCATTTTATTCATGGCAGCATCAGGAACAAACAAAGTGTATGTCTCATGCTCTCAAAGAAAATTAATAAACACTTTCAATTACTCTGCTCTCAAAACTAAGGAAGGCCACTTTTAACAGGAGCCCGGACTCACATGCACTTACTGAGGGGCACGGTTCACAGGCCCTTTTACTGACACAACTTTCTGACTGAATCCCAGGGATTTAGGATATGTTGAGGTCTCAGAATAGGCCACAGCAGCAAGAACATTCCACCAAGTCAACCAAGGAGTACTCGCTACCCAAAACCTGACAGAAATGGATAGTGAACCTGTCCACAAGGAGTGCAGACTGCGATGGATATTCTCTCTGTCACAAGGTTGGGTTTGCCAGTAAGACTGTTACCACAGAGGCTCACTCATGCTCCAGATGCAGAGACAGAAATTGCTCTAAAAGACTCAGGGGAAAGGAGGCAAGCTGTATGTGAGCTCCTGCCCTTAAAACAACCACATGTCAGAAGTGACTTAACCTTTGCACGTGAAGTGTCAGATCCTTCATATGGGAAGTGTCAGAACCTGTATCATAAAGTAATATCCAAACAAAATCGATCCACAACAGCTGGCTAAAGACTCAAGAAAAATCACAAAATAGATTTTAAAGGGAAAAAGTAATAGAGAGATTACCTTGAACATTTCAAAATTAGTTATTTGACCAGTTTAACTTGTGCTCTCTAAAATGAGGACTTTTTCTGTTTTTTGGACATTTTGCTTTTTCCTCTACTGAAGATGTGCCTTCTCACAGAATGACCTGGATTTAGTTTAACTTCTGTAAAGTTGGCATAATATCTATTTTCAGAAGTACTTAACTCACATTAAATAAAAGCGAAGAGGCTTTAAGTGAAAGTATGTTAAATCCATATGGCTCAAACCCAAAAATAACAAAGGTGAAATGATGTCTAAGTTAAGCACTAGACTGCCTTCAAAATAACACTGCAATAACTTTGCAAAGACAAATTTAATAAGGGTAGGAATATTACTTGCTACAAGCAAATTTAGCCTGCATTTGCATTATTTGACAGGACATAGGGGAATGGATCGAAACTGAAAGAAAGCAGGTTTAGATGAGGTATTAGGAAAAAGTTCTTTACTGTGAGGGTGGTGAGGTACTGGAACAGGTTGCCCAGACCCTGTGGATGCTCCAAACCTGGAGATGTTCAAGGCCAGTTTGGATGACACCCCGAGCAAGCTGTTCTAGTGGAAGGCGTTGCTGCCTGTGACAGGGGGTTAGAACAAGATGATCTTTAAGGTCATTTCCAACCCAAACCCTTCTATAGTTCTGTTTTCCTATAAAATGTCCTTTAAAATTTGAGGTAGTACTCAAAAGTTAGTATTTTGAAATTTTTTTAAAAAAGGTTATTTAGCTAAAGGGTGACTTTTTGCCAAGTGCACACTAATACTGCTTTGGGTTAAGGTTTCTTTAAATAATTTACCCACTGTGTAGTTAACATCACCAATTTTGGAGTCATTGAGCATACGACTTTAACATGACCACGGTCATGAAGGTGGTCTGGTTTAAACTAATGCTATTTAGTTATGATGCCATTTCATTATTGAGCAAATTACTGAAATTCAAGTGAGAAATTTCCAACAAGCCATGAAGAGGGACAAACTTGGATACAAGAGTATCCAATGGATATAGTCACTCACTGTTATGAAGGAGATGGGTCTTCCCAGCAAGAAGCTAGAAGAGGGATAGCCTTGAAAAACCAGCAGCATTGTGACAGAGTAGCAAGAACATTAACAGAGATGTTGCAGTGGGTGGCAGAAAAGTGGGTCTATCATCATAATTAACAAACACATTGTGTAGGCACCATAATGAAAAAGAGGACAAAAATGCAGCTAAAAATGAACAGACTACAAAGCATGAAGAAAAGTTCAGACACCCCACTTACTAAGAATGAAAGCAAACTCAGTGATGCCAACAGCAAAACATGTCTCCAAACACAACATGTCTGCCCTTATAAATTTGTTGAGAACAAGGTAGGGAGTAATCTGATAAGTGATTTCAGTGCAGAAAACTAGAGCTTGAGCTTGTGAAAAGCAGCTGAAACAATCTTCAAGTGGTAAATTTTAAAAGACCCAATATAAGAAGAGGAAGTTGCTGATTAAGAGCTCTTCTGGAAACTACAGAAAAGCAAATCTTGCTATTATTTAGACTTAATAGTATGAAGGAAAAAAAATTGAAAGAAAAAAATTACAAGCCTACTTTTTTGGATTTGAAGCTCTGTGCAAAGCAGAACAGAAATCATGTTCTTCTGAAAAGTAAATTAACTGCTACCAAACATATATAAAAAGAGAGAAAACATGTTTCATAACCTCAGCTAACCACGTTTGGGACAATGGCAAATGTGGTTAAGTGGAAATCTGGAAAGGTTCCTGTAACTAGATAGCTGGCTGAAGAACAATCCTACAAACTTTATGAGTTTTCCAAGACAGCAGCATTTTCTGCTCCATTCTTGCTCAAATGTTTCTTTGCTGGTAATTTGAGCTTAGAGCTACTTCTGACAGCATGTTTAGAGAACAGTCATACCTGAATAGAAAAAGAGTTTTTTTCCCCATTTGTATTGGTTTTTTTCCCCTTTCCCTCACTAGACAAATAATTTTCATCAGGAGTAAGAGAAGAAGAGAGGAAAACTATATGTGATCCAAAAAAAGTCAGTTTCTGTGCTTTTTCATTTCTGATATGGACTAAAAGTTAGTATTGGTTTTCCTTTAATACTATCTTCTCACACCTAATAAATTAAATTTCAGTTATCTAACTGCATTACCTGAAAAAGAAAAAAACCAAATCAAGCACAAGTATTTCTTTCCAATTTCTCTCTAAATAATTTAAACTTTAACAGAAATTCAGTGTTGGTATCATCAATGGTGCTTCTTTGAAAACACACAGCTTCTTCTGTAATCTTCCAAAAATTCTAGAAGTAATATCTAGTACTGCAAGCTAAGTATTTTCTGTGCCATTTTAAGTGGTAGTTTTAGGGCCATGCTGAACAAAATAGCCTTACTCTTCATGTCACTATAAATTAACACTGCTGAGCTTCCTTTCCAGGCAAGGGTTTTTTAGATTGTAATCAATTTAACCTAAGTGTGAGGAAGAACTTTGTAAAGATAAAAACTGAATGCTCTAAAAGGAAATAGCTTGAACAGGTTTCTAGACAATGGTAGGCGTTTCCACCTATAAACAGTTTTAAGTGTGTTTACAGGTAGTTCTAAATGCTCTAGCTCACTATTTTAAATTTTTCTTGAGAGGGATGAGACCGGTACCAAACATTTGAGCCATGGCTTACCCAAAAGCTGCTCACACGATGAGTGACAGCCACAAGTTAAGAAAGAGGAATTTTAAAAATACACGCAAAGCTGAATGGCAAACACAGAAAATATGTCTTAATCTTTTTTTAATTATTCAAAAGATACTGGCAACTATATAATGACTAGTAATTTCAAACCTGTAAATATGGCTATGGAAAACTAAACAGGGTTAAAGTTTATTTTTCAAATAAAAATAATAAGCACTTAAAGGTTTTCTGTTCCCTGACTTGGGAATATTTTCTTAATACATTGAATGATAGATTTAAATACTTTTTGTTGTTGAAAACAAGCTAAATAGATCAAAGTAGTACAGAAGAGTCATGTGTTCAACAAAAATATTTGGAGTTAGTTTGTGCCAGCAAGTCTTCCAAGGAAATAAAAGTTTGATAATATAGTTTGATAATACAAACCAGTCTTCATGTAAATCACGTATGAAATGAGACTCTGCCAAAACTGGGTGTTGTAAATAAACACTGTATATTAATCTGGGCATGAGAAATTAAAGATTTACAGGTAGCAGGAAACGCTGACCGAGTCACCGGAGAAAAGGAGACTGAGGAATGCCAACCCCATCTACAAGTGAAAAGCAGGATCACGACGGGCCCTGATGCCAAGGCTAGCTGAGCCACAAGTTTTGGACAAACAGAACCATCAGCTTAAAGCTAGCTGAGCCATAAACCCCAGACAGCCAAGCCATTACCCCCGTGGAGCCCCGGTTCCCCAAATAAACATCGGGCCATCTGGCGAAGGGATCCCACTCTGCAATTGAAAACTCTTTTAAAATTAATCCCCGGACCCCATTCATATTCTGCTCAGAAAAAATTAAAACTCAAAAGAAAGACTCATGAATGTTATAATCCTGCCATCCCCAAAGAAAAACCTCGCCTGGAGGAGAATAAAAAGTATAAAAACTGGACTCTAAAGGCAGGCCAACGGAGCGAATGACAGAGAGACACAGCGCGGGCCGGTCTAGTGTTCGCTACCCAAATTCGATCGAATTTTATCTTTGTTGTGGCTTGGATTTTTGGATGTTTCATTGTAATTTGGCTGTTTGTTTGTTGTGTTTTTGTTTCTTTCCTGTATTCCAATTCGCATTAACTAGAAAATAAAATTTGCCTTTTTTTAATTCTGATTCGGCTCACTACATTTATAACATGAGGAAACCCAGAAAATTTGTTCTGCTATTATACTGATGAGGGATAAAGAAACAGAAAAGCTGACTATATTCCAAAACTGTGACTACTTGAAGGAAATCTTCTGAGGTAACACACACTTTAATGCCTGCCTTGATGAAAATCTGACAACAGAATCTAAACAAAGAATGACGAAAGACATTACAATTTATGACAAAATTCAGTCATTCCTTTTGAAGGACGAGACTGAGAACTATGGACTAGCTTCATTCATACAGGCCTGAGGATAAGAATTGCAGAAGACCACTAGAAATAGCAGTTAAACACTTCATCCATACCCCCATACTGCTCAGACAAAATGCCTGAGGATATTCTTAACAGGTTTGTTTCTTCTTCATTGATAATTCAGAGCTATTCACCGGAATGACCCTGGTAAGTGAACTAGTCAATCAGATAAAAGCACACTTAGCAGAAGTAACCTGGATTCCTCCTGATCTGTGATACTGAAGAGAGACACTACAGAAGGGGATTTTGGTGGTGTAGCCTACTCAGGTTTTTCAGTCCCGAAGCCAACACCTGGTGTCAGGTATCATTCTGAGTGATTCCGTATTCAGAAACTTATATCAGTACAGCATCCTTTTCAAGGAGTTTTACTTCCATCCTATAAACTTCCATGTGAACACATGAAGCCCAAACTCCACCCTAAATAACTGTAGCTACTCAAACCCCAAATTTTTTAGCTCAGAGTGCAAAGGCTACATGTAGAGTTATTCATGTCAGACTCAATGAAAAAGAAGCCCCCAGACTGTATTAAAAAGAGAGTCCAGCTGCATTCAGGTAAACACTCTAATAGGCCAGGGAAAATTCATTACAAATTCAACACTTAGTTTACAGGACTTTAGATGTCCTTCTGTAGAAATGTACCAACCCATCATCAATTTTCCCCTTGGTAAACAAACTTAGCTTCAACTACTTGGCTGAATAAAATTAATTTACAGACTGTTCAGATTTCTGCATACTTTTCAAATAGACATTTTGATTGCAGGTATGGGCATGTGGACAAGAGACTTTCCTCATTATTTACTCCAACTCCAGGCTCTAAGATGCTTGGTAGCTACCCTAAATAAATCTACAAGAATTTTTTTTTAAAGGTGTACTTAAATAAATTATTTTTTTTTTATAAACATAGTCATTTAAAAAATATAACAAGATTATGACAAAGCTTGGTTAACTCTGGCTTAATTGAGTCAGACACTCTGTTATGTAAGGGGTATTTTGCTAGAACACAGTTTTGGCTGGGATAATGCAGCTAAGAGTAGCAGACTGCATTTGAACAGGTTCACATCCTTCACTACTAAGAATGGGAGGGAAAAAATAAGTTTAAGAATTAAATAAAGCAGATGCTTTTTTAAACAGAAAGGAACTTTCCAAGTTCCTACATTGGAAAGGGAGGGGGGATATCTATAAGTGACTGGTCATCTACTTCAAAAGGCAGTAAAATCGCTGAGTTGCAGAAGTAGATATTATAATCTGGACAGATGAGGAAACTGTGCTATTTCTTCTGTACCAAAAAGAATAATCAAACAGGGTAATGGGACCCACAAAGACTTTGTGGGGATTTTTGAAACTAAAGAGACCTAAGAAACAGAGAAATAGGAAGTTATCACCTCATGACTACTAAATACCTGTGGTAAAAATATTAAAAACTTGTGGTAAAAAAACCCAAAACGAACCCCAAACAAACAAAAAATCCCCACAACAAAAACAGGGTGGATTAAATTACCTGGAAGTCATCATAAGGGAACAGTAGCATCTCACGTAGAGGATCATTCAAAATCTGTGTTTTTCTCTGAACAATGACATTTTCATAGTCTATAGGTTCTATAAGCTTTGGCTTTGCCTACAGAAAAAAAGAAAAAATCAAAATTAATTTCGGTATATTGAGGGCAAATTACAGTTGTTGACTTATTTTAGAAGGTACTCTTTAAAAGATTGGCAGAATTATATTGCATCTACATCAAAAACATACAGCATTCAAAATGCAGACTTTGTCATATTACACCATATGGGGAAGTGCAAGTGACAATTAGAGACAAGCATGCTGATTGCCTCAGAACTATTTCACAAAATCCAGTAAGCCAGAGCTTATTAGCATAATCACATATGTATTTTCACTGCAAAAAAATTATAAAAAAATTACTAGTCTCTCATGTTGATGGTTGCCTTTGCTTGATACAGCCCGGAAAGCTCTGATCTGGGTTTAACAGGAATGAAAACAACCTTAGCTCAAAGACTGAGCTGCGTTTTAATTCAGCAGTAACCAGCAGCAGGGGCAGGCTAATTGACATTCCTCCTTCTTTATATCTTTTTCCAAAATTCCCATAGGCCATCTACTTCCCTCTTAATTGCACAAGTAGCTTTCCTCAGTAACTGTGCATTGATTCCACATTAAAAACCCTTTCTGCAGATGAGGCATTACAGCTGTCCCTGCACAATCAGACAGAGAAAAACCTGCACCCTGCCAAACATTCTGTTAAGTGGTCAGATGGCAGAGCAAGTTTAGAACTCTGAACAAGGCAGCTCTGCCTTGGAGTGTGCAAACTAATGCACAGATGGGGTTACAATCTAGATTGAACTTTCTGCAACTAAAATTCAGCACCACAGTACCAGACATAAAATTACATTTTTTTACAAGCAGCAATTACAAGAGACTTTACAAATTGTACTTCCTCAAGATCAGTGGTACTGATTTACAGGTAAGGTACATTAAAGATAATTGTAGCAGCAAGACCAGCTCCTGTCATCATTAATGGTAAAATGACAAGACAAGCTTTATATATTGTTTTGTGTAACTCATGACAATAACCCTCCAAATTCTAATTGTCCTGCACAGAAAAAGTATCTCCATCAGTACCTCCCATTAATCACTCGGGAATAATAATATTCCTGAGAAACCCTACAGGTATTTTCTTAATCCAAAAGTGAATCAAATAAATTTCTTTTCAAGGAATTAGGAAAGCTTTGGTCAGATAAAGTTACCAAAGTTTTCAGGCTTAGTTCACAGGCTACTCAAAAGCAACTTGAGATTCCCTCATATGTACCACACAGTAGTTTTATTGGCAAGAAAAATGTGGGAACATAACAAAGCATAACAGCTGAAGAGGCAAAAAAGTGACGTCTGGAAAAATCTACCAAGCATTATGAACAAAAATGTAGCTTTAGTAAGAAAAATAGCTACCATTTACAATCACACAGGAAGGATTTCTTAGAAGTTCATCAGCTATATAACAACATACTTAGCACAGACCAATACTTATAAGGGCCATGATTATTGTGTTGTGTTTGACATCTTTCTCCTCAGAAGAGATGGAGAAGGGCTGTTCAGTTCACTCCATATTGAACTCAGATGCATTTTGAGAGCTTATCACCTAAACCCCAGCTACTGCCTCAAAGACAAGAACTAAAGTCAGTGTCCATCAGAAAAGGCCTAAATTTATGTTCATGCACCCATCTGTAGCTGAAATGGCCGGACAATTTAGCTCAGAAAAGTATAAGGCAAACACAACCTAAGAAATTATTACATTTTCTCTAATGTACTAATTACACAAAATATTTTGACTGCAAGTTTGCATTTGAGCGTTCAGACTGCTGCAGTGAACCCCAAGCTAATGAAATTATGTGCTCTACACTTCCTTAACACCTTGTCCACCCAACTATTTGAAACACTTCCTACATACTCACACTGCAAAATTACCCCTTCACAAAATTTCAGGTTGAGTAGCCCCATTCTAATGGATTGTCATGGCCAGTTCTGATTCCAAATAAATTACAGTGACTTCACCTCTTCCAACTCTTCACTAAGGCAATAACTGTCCATTACAAATTTTCTTCCTTAAGCACAGAGACAGAGATAACTGAATACAAAGAGCATTTCAAACTTTACTGGTCTACAAATGAAGTACAAGGTAACACATCAGTCAAAACAAAACACCCTCTGCTCACCTTTCTCTCACTTTCGGCCTAACAGGTTGCTCTCTACCTATCCAGACAAGCAGGATGCTCTCCTGCCAACCACTGAGCTTGAGCTCTTATGCAATACACTCTTTCTTAAGTTAAAGCAAGGGTTAGAGATTACTAGAGTAATGTGGCCCAGTCACTCTGTTTGGTCAAGTTTGCTTTTCCCATGTGACCATTCCCTCTCAAGAGTTTGTCATGAGAAATTATACACAGCATGCTGCAGTGACAGGTTGGTTTGAGAGTGGTGGACGATGACTGACCTTTAGGAGAAACAAAAATAAATTCTGCAAATTAAACTGTGCCTAAAAAATGACGAGCAGAGAAGAACACACCATTCGATTTGTGCATACAATCACTCTCTGCAGATAGCTTAAAAGGTTTGGCTTCACAATTGGCTTAAACTAATTAAAAGCAGGGCTGACACTAGAAGGACCCTTCCCCTCTCTTGTGCCTCGTTTCTGAGCCTTCTCAGAGTAAGACCAGCAACTGAGCCAGAGCTTTTGTGACAGATTAGGAGGTGATCTGGCTTTAGAGAGTTCCTTCCACCCAGGGGTCTTCCAGTCAGATTTCTGAAACGCTGATCAGAGGGCTGTGAGACCACTTGGGGCAATTTGGGGAGCTTTTCGAAGGAAAGAATAAACACATGTATGGACAATATTGTCAGAAAGCTCATATACCAGGGCATCTACTATCTGAACTAGCAAGTGGATAGATCACAGCCCCAGTTCCACAGCCTGGTAGAAAGGGAAAGCTGTCATCTTGAATGGGTAATGGATTTTTTACATGGTGCTGCACATGATCAGCACTCTCATCCACTTCTCCCTGGTGCTGAAGAGCTATGTCCATCCTCCTGTTAATTCTCTTGGGACAGTGATAGGCGAAGACTGAAGAAATTTAGTTCTGGCTTCTCTCATTTTACCAGCAAAATCAGAGGAAAAGGATTACTTTTAAAGATAATGCAACTAAAATTATTTCATGAGCATGCAAACACACACACACACACACTTGTTTAGCACAGTTAATTCAAAACCCAAAAATGCAGCTTTAAAAATCATCCGATTAATTGCAAATGCCTCTCTCTGCCCTGTAGTCACAAAACTGGCTTATGAAAAGGAATCTTAAAAGAATATAAGCTTTGCTTACATGCTGTAAACACAACATTAAAAAAAAAAGAATCTTCCCTCATGAAAAGCTTTTAAAGAATCTAAAGCTCATTGCAGCTGAGATCTTAAATACAGACCTCTCCTATTTAATCAGTAAGGTTTTTGATTTGCAGAAATATCATTTATGCAAAAATTAATGAAGGATTTGTTTCCTCGGGTTTCTCTTAAATGTTACTCATTTCTTTCTTAGTCATCTGTCAGATTCAAAAGGAAGAGGATGTTTTATCAGTTTAGTCCAGATATGAAAAAAGAAAACAATAAACAACACACTGACACTGGCATTTAGCCAGAGAAAAAACAGTGCAAGGAAGCAGATTCTCTCTCAGGCTCTTCTACATTAAAAAAAAAAAAGCCAACAAAAACCTGGTCCATTACTTCATGTAACATAAAAGAGAATACACTGGGTAGTTACAGGATCGTTAAATATTATTTAGGGACCAGCTGACACAGATAAAACTCAGTCCAGTCAAAAATGCAATGTCAAGTTTATGGGCACTAAAATCAATCTTTTCAATAAGGATTAATCTGCAGCCAACAACACTTTTATTTCTGTAATCTAGGAAAATGCTAAGAGCATAGGGGTTCATGGCTGGTCTCAAGCCAGGCAATGCTGTATTTGTTGAAAGATAAAAGAGCAAATATTCTGTTGCACCACTTTGGGTTTTGCATGAGTATTATAAGCATGGAAACTTAGCAGAAATAAGAAATATTTCAAAACAGCAGTCATGACACCCACACAAGCAAGCATTTTAATCTGTTTGAATACAGTTTATATATTTGGACAAGCAGTATCAAAATTCATCAGATAAAATAAAAGTTTTAAGCTAAGAGTTCATTGATTGCCTACATTACATATTACAGAAAAAAACCCTGCAGTACATGTTCTCTTGCATGCTTAAATTGAGACAATTGTTATTGTCCAATTCTTTTTTCAGAAAACAAAAAACGGTAAGGCTAAGCACACTGAATATTGTTAGCCTCCTGCTACAAAACACTATTTACCTTATAGAAACATGTTTGGCTTACACATCTGCAAATTAACAAGTTCCCATAGGAGTAAAATGGAGCTACAGGCACCATCAGGAAGCAGCATATAAATAGATGAATAGGTGTTATGTATTTCTTAGTAGTGGCCTCAGGAAAGCCACTGTGGACACACAGTAAGATTATTCAATGCTAAACATGGGTAACAGTTCCATGTATCTTACTGTCCCACAATAAACATCAAATAAATTGTGCGGGTTGAGGTTTTCAAAATTAATTCAAGAAATTATTTGTATCCTAGAGCTTACTTTTAACTATTACATTTTATACTGCCAGCAAGTTTCCAAGCAGAAAGATGACCTCCAAAAGATGCAACTTCCCAGAAACATCATCTGTTCTGATAAGCAGTTACTACTTGTGACTATCAAAGTGCAGCTGGACAGCAGGCACACTCATCCAGTAACTTCTACAACAGCTACCACAACAGCACCTCATCCCAAGGAGGGTTTTGAGGCATCCCCTGGAAAATCTCAATGCTTTTGCCATGGGCTCTTCTTGCTTGTTAACCTCAAGAGCAAAGTTGTGACACAATGTAATTCAAATCACAGGAACACGAGAGCACACATACTCACATACTGGCACTGAGAGCAGCAGATGACTTTCTGTGAACCCACCCTAATCAGGAAAAGTTAATTCAGGCACAGCACTCAATCAAATAACATTGTTTTCAACAACACATGGGATGCTCACAGTTACAAGTACCCAGATCCCTCAATGGTCTGACAGACTCTCAGCGAACTACATTTAAAAAAATTAAATTAATATGACATAAATTAATATGACAAAACACCTGTTGCTTCCTGACAGCTGATTCTATCTCATCTTCATAAAGAATACTTAAATTGAGTGTTAGGCAAATCACATCATATTTGCACTAAAGGAATAATACATCCACACTTGAAGGAACGTTTGAGACAATAGTCAATGAGAAGTATTACTAGAGTAAACCAGAAGCCTAGCATTCCATATGCTTTTGAGGACTGCTATCGAATGTAATTCCCAGGTTTTTAACCCAGGAAACAAGAAATTCTGCTGTTTAGAATTTCTTAGAGCAACTAGAAGCAACTTTTTCAGCCTTAGTTATTTCCTTACTGCATCCTGCACCAGTGACAGGGTATCAACATTCACTGTGCCAGTAAAAATGTAGTGCAACATCACAGCCCAATGAAATAAAAATGGACCCAAATGTCAATGTCAAATGAAACATATCACCTTATTTTTGCTTTGTGTCTGGCACTTGCTGCAGGTTACTTGCACCACTTCATCTAGCTTTCCTCAATAACTAGACAAAAGGGATCTATAATTATGCAGTATATACACTTGTATATGTATATACATAAACAGATTAATACCAAAATAGCAACTGAAATGACAATGAAGGCATTTTTAATGTGACCTATGCAAAACCTAAATGTTCTTCCCTTTAAATATTAACCTTTGTGTTGAATGCATGCACTCATCCAAAAATTAAAAAATGAGGGCAAACACTGGAGGTATATTATTCCATGAACATTAAATTAAGTGGTTTTGAAAAATTATAAGGAAGTACTTAATAAGTGGTGATAAGTAAACACAGTATTGTTTTATACTTTTTTTCTTCTTAAGCAAGTACATGTGCCTTGGTGATTAGCTGCAGTACTCCAAGTATCTGCAGAAACACTAATATCCTCTCTGAGTATTCATGGGGGAATAAAAACAATTCTAAATAAAGTTAAACATTCCAAAGGCAGGAAAGCACACACAAGATTAGCTCATATTGTACTGATGAAAATCTGGACAAGAAATCAGAACACACCCATCCAAAAAGCCCCACATTTTACTAACAACTCTCTGAATAGAACAAAACTAAAAAAAAACAGTGACAAGGAAAAGAAAGTTTTGTCTTACTAGCACACATGTAAGGTTTCAGTTATATACAGTAACAATTCCCAAAAAGTTACAGATGAGTATTACTAAATACAGATGGCCAAAATGTTTTAGTTCAATTCTTAAATGCATAGTGTAAAGCTCAAATAAGAGGGAGGGGGGACACTATAATTTGAGGATCATCCCATTAACTTCAACTACAGGCAGACAAAGAGAGGACCATCAGCAGCAGCAATTAAGCATGAAATAATACTAAATAACATCGAAATTTTAGTAAGAACTATCAAAGCACTTCTACTTTTTACTGATATGTAAGCACTAGTTTAACAATCCTCCTCTGAAGAGAGTTGGTAGACTCATTACAGCTTACTTATATTCTCTTGCTGTACCATTAAAGTTCCAACAGTACTAAGTGTCTAGCAGTGTTTCAGACAAAATAGTTCTTATTTGATTATTTACCCCACATACAGAAAATTTCCCTTTTCCTTCACTGGAAACTATTTTAAAACTTCAAATTCCTTAATAATGTGCATTGAAAGAATTTAAAAATAAGTCCTTTAACAGATAGATAGATAGATAATTTAACAGAAGTAGTCATTAATTATTTAGATAGTTCTTTGATCATCTAAGTAAAATTTAACTGTTAAATACACACTTCAGGAAGTTCAAAGATACATTAATTGGAAGATATGTTGGGCAATTAAAAAACAGAGGTGCTAGAAAGAGTTTTAAAGCATATGTAGTTTTCATGCTAGGTTCATAGAGCTGTATAAATATGCTAGACAGAAGAGACTGAAAAGCAGCTAGTCTGAAAGCCAAATTCCAAAGTCACACTCAAAGAGAACCACAGATCTGGTAAACTAGAGCAGCAAAAATCAATTTAAAAGGCAGACAACACACAGAGAATCAAACCTAAATCTGAAATGGAAATTATTCACAAGAATGCTGGAACTTCTGATCAGCATCAGATTAAGAAGTTTTTCATTGACAGAGAGAACTGGAATTATTAAAGGGAAGAGACATCTTATTTAAAGAATTCTTACCAGCACAACCACAGGACTCTCCACTTGCACTTCACAAGGACCTGCATCCTTGCCCTTCTGTGGAGATTCTATACTAAGCTCTTTCTTAGGATTTCTGTTTGTTCTTGCCTGCATTCTTTCATTGAAAATACAGACAGCAGCACAACTGTATACTTTTTGGCATCAAAGTAATCGGCATGCTAGTGATCCAGTGAAAACAAAAGCTTTTTCCCTGGCACAAGCAGCACAAAGAACAAACCAGCCTAACTTCTCAGCTGCAGTTTGCTAAATCTGTTATGGTGGGAATGCATGACAGACAAAGGCCAGCCCCTAAGCACGCTGTATTCCTCTGGGGAAGGAAAAAAAAAAAAAAAAGGTGGATCCATTTTAACGCCTTAAGGTTATGAGCCAAAAACAAAAGAGAATGTGCATATCTAAAATTACTATGTAAAACAGGGTGAGTCCTTTATAGCATGTATAAAAATCAAAGTTTCAATAATTCAAAAATTGTTTTAGTGTAAGAATTAGTCACTAATTGTCAACTGTGTCTTTTTAGAAGTATAAACCCCTAAGAATTGTGCTTTTTACATTTTTTTGCATTAATGTGACCTACTCAGGTGCTATCAACAATCCACCACTAACCAAGGAAAATCTCCATGATCCATGCCCTGAAAAGATACACTGCTCTTTTCTGGGTGTAAAGTGGGCATGACCTTTTTTATCTTAGTGCTAAATCCATAGTAAAAGTTTTGCTTAATACCAAATTGCCTTCACAGTAAAAATCTTACATACTCTACAAAGATGCTAACTCAGAATAAAATTCAAAAAACTTAACTCTTCAACCACCAGTATCCGTCTGCCTCTTTCCTCTCTTCAGCCAGTTAGCTCACTCCTGTATTGCACATTATTTGTGCTCATTCCTCACTCCTCAAAACCCTTCAACACTGTAGGTGTCCATGACTGATCAGCATCCAAAACCACAGAGAAGACAATGAAGAACAAAATCTTTACACATTTTGAGAGAAGACACTTGGGAGAACCTTGAGCAGCCATGAAGACCAGTCAGCCATCACTCATTGCCTTTGCCCAGTAAAAAGCCCTGCAGGGTGTCACCCTGGTCTTGTGAACAGCTTGCAGAAGTGTCTCTTGGCCTCAAGATATCCAGGCTACAACAGTGCTCAGTGGTTGCTCCCTTCATTCCCGTCCTTAATTACAACATAAACTCAAGTCATCCCTCAACTTTGCTTTTTTAACCCATTCTACTCTCTTACCATATTACCAGTACTTACAGACACTGTTCAGCACACACATACAGTGGCAAAATAAGAAGCAGCAATTTTATTGGAATAATGTCTGTACAATTGCAAAGCAATTTTGTATGCAACCTAGCTGACATTTTTGGAAATTTTTAAGGTTTGACTACTCCAACTTCCCCACACAGTTGTTTTAGCTAAATTCCTCCTGGGAGAAAAAAAAAGTGAACTGTGGTGAGCAGTTTTCTCCAGGTTTTGAGAGGAATATTTTGGTTTTCCTTTTGTTTCCTTTCAACCCTAATGAGTTGCAACCTCCAAGTTCACAAACCTCAGTAGCTGTATTTACCAAGCAAAAATACATCTGAGAGAAAATTCAACTCCCCAGAGAAACACATCCTTATTTTAGACTCTCTGCCTACTAAGGAACCAGACAGCTGTGGAAACTAAGCCACCACCTTCATTCACTTCTCAGTTCTCTAGGGACAGTTAGTTATCTCACTTCACTGTAACTCACATCCTAAATTTAACGTGGCATAAACTTTTATCTATTCTCTAATAGAAGAGAAAGTCACCTTAAGCTGCAGAAAGCAGATGAAGTTGTGGAAAAGTGTAAATATCCTCCTTTATTGCTACTATTTTTAAGAAGGTACAACTTGAGGCACGGGTTCCTTATTCTTCAGACCTAACATAAGACATTGATATCATTTTCTCTTCCCCTTCTCTCTACTCCCACACTTGCATAACACTCCTATTCCAGCCTGCACTCATGAAACTGACTCTGAACAAGAGTTTGCCCATCCCATCCACAATGCAAGTACATTTCTAAGGAAAATGTACTGAAAGAAATAATATTTTAGTCCAGATGATAGTGATTTATTATGATTCTGACTTTTTCTCTAGGAAATACAAGTTCAATCCATGTACTTTTTAAGCTGCCTCTCTCATACTGAGAAATCAAACTCCAGAAAACAGTACTTTTATGAAGCTTCATTAAGAGTTAAGAAGGAAACCAGTAGTTTAGTCAAATCTACAAAACAGATCTTCCTGTGTAAAGCAAGGTAGACAATAGTTCTAGAACATTTAGTTACACTTTTTATTTTGCACCAGCCCCCTTTGTTTTCAGAGAACGGAAGCACAGAACAGCTTAGACTAAATTACACCATTACTTGAGGATGCAGCTGCCAAACAGGAATTTGTTTCATTGAGATGGTCTGCAATTATACATAACTGCAACCAGAAATGCACAACCTTATTATGCAAGAGGCATTTGTGAACACTCACACTAATAAGAACTTAAAAATTATATACATTGTAAATAGTATTACTTCTGCTTAATTTAACAAAGGAGTCTTCTTCCAAACAGCAACATCATTTTACTAAAATTATATACATTGTAAATAGTATTTCTTCTGCTTAATTTAACAAAGGATTATTCTTCTAAACAGCAACATTATTTTACTCTGGTCAGGTACTTCTCCTGAATTCATTTACTTTAGTCTAATTCAGCAAATATGTGAATTTTTTTCCCTGCCATTCTTCCTATTCTTCGCAAAACGTGACGAGGGACAAAAAGAAAGCCAACAGGCTAACATTTTTATAACATTCGTTTAAAGATACAAAAGCTATTTTTCCTTACAAATTACTAATGCAATTTCTAGCTTGCATTTCACTCACAGATATACCATTAGAAGAGGTTCTCTCATTTAACAAAAACAGAAGTGTGAGGCAATACCTCTGGATTGTATCCTGCATGAAATAGACCTTAACTGCCAAATTGATGAGTACTTCCAACATTTATTTTCTGCTGAGGACTTAGTGATTACCTCAAGAATTTAATTAATTTGAAAATACTTAGAGGGGAAAAAACAAACAAACAAAAAACACAGCAAAAATATCAGAACAAACCAAACAAATAAAATCCCAAGAGATATTTTTTATCCAGGCATCACACAGTCAAAATGCTTAAACTACTTTAATAAAGTAGTGTATTCAAACAATTTACCGATAACATATTAAAATTCAAAAAGTGAAAGATGAAAACCAGAACTTTAAGACATGATGAAACTTTTATCATGTTGTTACATAGCTTTAACCTCCTTAACTGCAATTTAAAAAAAGTAACAAAAAAGTACTCTATTTGTTGCAGCACTCAGTTACCTCAATAAGGATCAACAGAAAATCCAGAAAAACAATGCACACACAAAAATGTCCCGGTACAAAAGCTGACTGCATTTCTAACATGGCTCCCAAAACTGCGTGAAATTACCAACTACAGACCTATCTGCAAAACAACTCACATTATTATAGAAACAATGTAATTCATCTTTTTACAAACACAATGGCTTGAAGGACTTCACCTGGTACTTTTATCAACAGTAGCTTTCACAGCACTTCCAACAGCGAAACATTTGGCTCCCGTCTTGCATCATATACTCCTAAGGAACAGCCTAAGTAATTACAAAATTACATAGGTACAAAGTTCTCAGTATTTCTGGCAGACCCCAGTGATTCATCCAGACAATTTCTGCCCAAAAGACAAGTTCCTCACATGCACTTTCTTACCCTTTCAAATCACTTTTCATTTCAAGAACTTGTTTATCTAATCACAATAAAAAGTGAGTTATGGCAAAGGAACAGGCACTACATGAGAATTTCCTCTGAACTATAATGGAAGAAAAGATGACTACCTGGCCTCCCTGTAGCGACAACCTAAAATCTGAGTAGTTTAGCTTGAAAACCTACTTTTGCTTCAAGTCCTACTTAAAGTCTGCATCAAGACCACTATAATTACAGCCATCAAACTTGCCTCTGTAAGCTGTTCTAGGGAAAGAAATGTCCTTAACCTATAGCAGCTGGGGAGCAAGAGAAGGAATAATATTACTGTAGGTTTGCATGTCCTGTATATGGGAAAAGAGAAGGATTTAGTATTATTTGCTAAAACCCTACACCTGTTCTCTGCTCTGTGGCTACACTCTCTACTTTGTGGCTCTAAATTTCCTGGCAACTCACAGCATCTCTTAAAAAATAATTCAAAAATGAGAAAGATGGAGAACTGGAGGGGGGTTGATGCTTTGTTTTGCTAGGGCTTTGGGGGCAGTTGTTTGGTTTTTTGTTTTTTGGGTTTTTTTGATTGGTTGGTTTATGGTTTGGGCTGGATTTTTAAGACGGTAGCTCATCTGAAAATATGGACCCACTATAGCAGGGTGACAAGGACCATTAAAAGCCAGTACTTGTTGCTCTCATCTGTATTAGTACAAGATATTCCAGCACTGCCCTCCCACACTTGGCAGCCTGCCTTGCAGCTGTATTCAAGGCTAACATTTCACAAGTCACTGGAAGATTCAGTGTTGCAGCTATACATATCTTAATCCTGCCAAGTTTCACAAGTGACCAGCAGATAAGCGCTTCCCTGGAAGAACATATTCACAAGTTCAAGAAAAAGGCTGATAGCAGATGGAATGCAGCATGCGATTCACCTGTCTACTCCCTGCCATGCTACACTCAGATGAAACAGAAAAAGTCATACAAAACTCAGGAAAACTCCTTCTATGGCAAACACTGCAAAAAAGTCCCACCAATAAGGAGAACATTCTCAATTGGAAACAGGGACAAGAAAAGAAAATGCCTAAGACACAGATAACACCTTGCTACACATTATGCAACTTTTCATGTTCACTTTCTTTGGCAAAGCAAAAAATAAGCCTATTTTGTAACAGGGAGAACAACACCCCCTCTTTGTAGAGGTATCTCTAAATCAGTATGAAGGATACAATCTTAAGTTTTGCACTGCAGGTAAAATTACTCTCAAAACACTATTATTGGGGGAGAGTTAAGTAGCCTGGATAGGACAGAGATGCTGAGATACTACACAGAAGAGATCTCAATCATGAGTTGGTTGCATCGATGAAAAAAGGTAACACCAATGTACAGGTCTGTACTACCACTCAAGAAGCTGGAATAAGCTTTTAGTAGCAGTATAAGTTCAAAAGATTCTTCCAGTGAGCGTCTCTATTGGATCTATAGTGATTCCACACAACGCACTTTTTAAAAGTTTTATTTCACAGAATAAGAATTTGGCTAAAGATGTCAACACAAACATGGCATATCTCATTATAGAGTAGCTTAGTTTGGACACTCTTACACTGTGGCAAATAAAAACTAAAACAAGTGTAAAATCACAGCAGAGCTAAACAAAATACGGATCAACTTTTGTCCACGTCACACATCTGCATACTATTATCTTTGAAATATCAACTTGTGATGCAATTAATTTCATGCCACCTTAGTAGGAATCTGTTTTCAGGCAAAACCAGTCCTTAAAGTCTCAACGAAAAAATAAAAAGAAAACAGAACAGTAGAGTTTAATATAGGAGACTTCGAGATTAAAAGGGCACTTCTGAATGAACTATGGTTCTGACATATGTCCTTACAGAGAGGACATACACCAGCAGACTGACCGTGAGAACAGTATTGGAATAAAGATGGCTTTTTTCCTAACTGGACAGGACTTCATGACTAGCAGAAACTAAGAGGAAAGAACAAACACACAAAAAGTGGATCAACCCCCCAAGTCTGAAGATCTCTCAAATGGAAGTAGTTCAGTGCAAAGCAAGCTTGTGGGGAGTGGGGGGCCTTCCCACTGCGTAGCACCAATCTTACATTACTTTTTCCAAGAACAATTTGCTCCTAGAGGAGAATGTTAATTCACTCTCTCCTTGGGCTGAAGCAAAAGTACACTTTGGTTTGTCCTTCAAATGAAAGACAGAAGTGTCTCAGACTTCACACTTGAGAATTTTAAGAACATTGCATGCTAGCTGGTGGCTCCCAGCTTTGCTCTTCAGCAAAAGACCCACCCGTTGAGTGGGTCCAGAGGAGGGCCACAGTGCTGAAGCACCTCTCTGACAGGCTTAGAGAGCTCAGATTGTTCAGCCTGGAACAGAGAAGACTCTGGGGAGACCTCAAAGCAGCCTTCCAGTACCTAAACAGGCCCAATGACAGAGCCGGAGAAGGAGTTTTTACAAGAGCCTGTAGGAATAGGACAAGGGGGAACGTGTTTTAAACTGGAGGGTTGGTTTAGATGAGATATTAACAAGAAATTCACTAGTGCAAGGCTGGTGAGACACTGGCACAAGTTGCCCAGACAAGTTTGAATGCTCCATGCCTGGAGGTGCTCAAGGCCAGGTTGGATGGGGCTCTGAACAACCTGCTAGTGGCAGGTGTCCCTCCCAAATCAAACAAGACCATGATTCTATGATTTACTTTAAATGCATTTAATTTCATGACAGAATAGGGTATCTACATCTATAGATGAATCAAATGAGCACTTCAAGCTGTTCCTAAAGCAAGTGGATAGAAGTATTGATTGAGAAAGTGGAGCAGAGATCTGCTCTCCTTTCCATATCCTCATTAAGTTTAGACTCTAGTCTTAAAAGCCCCACCTGTGCAGCTTCTCCACCACAGAAGATTATTATTGTTATTGTTATTACTAGTGTTATTGTTATTATTATTCCTTAATCATATAAAACTTTACAGGGGAGGTTCAGGAGTTTTTTTTTAATGCGATTTTTAGGGTGGTTTGGTATTTTTTGTTTGGTTGGGGTTTTTTTGTTGGGTTGGTTTTCATTTGGGGTTTGTTTGTTTGATGGGGTTGTGTTACTCTTCGGGGTTTTTTTTAGCTCCACACCTTTTGACTGCTTTCATCAAAGGATACCCTTCTGCTACATTCAAAGGGAACATGTCTTCCACCTGGATGTAAACTGGTGCCATATTTTTCGGTTGGATATCTTTCTGTGCTAGTCCAACACATATTCTCATGGATGAACAATGGTTTATACATGTAGACTTGACCAACTATCCTGATTTTATCCCCAGGCCTAAAGATCTTTTTTCCTGAAGATAAAATGCTTGATCTTATTTTCTGCATGCCAGTGTACTGAGTGCCTGCCAACCTGTTTCTGACAGTCCTCTCATGCATCTTTCAAAGACGTGTACTTGATGTAGGTACTACGCGCTTGGTGAATACGTGCTGCAATTTCCCCTGCTAAGAGGGCAGAGGGATGGACTTTTGAGCATTCTTCCCAAAGGAATCTAATGAAAGGTCAAAACAAAAGAAATCTACAGAAGCCATTAGGAGATTTAGCCAAAACCACAAGTCAGCCAGGTTTTTATTCAGCCGGAGCAGTAAGGAGATGAAAGGAGATAAAAGAAGTGCTCTAATTCAAGTGACCCATGAAAAAATACCCATGCCACAGTTAGATGCTGTACTCATACATATCTGTTTCTTCCTCATTAAGAGGCCTAATGAAGCCTAATGGTCCCATTGCTGATGAATAAAAGCCACTCGTAATACAGTTACAAGTTGAAGCAAGCTATGGGAGTGTAACAACAGACTAACCCATACAAATCGTCTGCACACCATCACAGAATTGCTGCATAAGCTGTTTGAGCATATTAAAATAAAACAACTTCCACTTACTCAGCACAATTACTTCCTTAGAACCCTCTCCTGTTTTATATTTCTACATTATTTCTACCAAACCTCTCTACCTCATATGAACAGGTTGATATTAATTTGCAAATTCAGACAGCAAGAACACACCTGTATATAAGCTGTTGAGTAAATGAAGGCTTTAAAGTTTATTTAAAACACAACACATCTTAAATTAAGGAGGATCTCTTTAAAAAATCATACATATATAGTTTAGGTTGAAACCAAAATATCTGCAACTTGAATGTCTTCTGTAGAGTTATTTCCAGAATGATGTAGCACACTGCTGTCATTAGCCAATCTTCCCACATGCCCAGACTTTGGTGTATGTTAAAGATGTCATGGTTTATTAATAAACCAAATGACTCATGAGCAGCACAGGAAAAGCAGTCACCAAAAAACTCAGGAACACCTAATGATGACGCTGCTGTCAAGTCAACTGGTGACACAGACTAAGACACTGCAGCTACTAAAACGTAGCAGGTTCTGTTTCCAGCCAACAGCTAAATCATGTTATAAGCTGTACATGTACTATTTCAAAATGCCTCGCATTTCTTCTCAGAAATTGTGTAAGTGCAATTCAAGTAACAGGTATTTTCCACATCAGGGATAACAAATTTAAGACTACTTAAAATTATTAGGCCCCATCTTGCACAACCTACAGATATCATGCTACCTTAAGTACATTTACCAAACTGCAAGGTTCTAAAGCTTAATGACAGAAATGGCAGCACTGAATGGGCCACTAGAAGCAAACTGAGCAGAAAGCATTTCAAGCATGGAAAAAAAGGAGTTGTTTTCTGCAATTTTCAGACAAATATATATATATAAAAGCTAATGTCCTTCAGTTCAGTCTGTCTCACTTCAGAATTTTCTTGTGCTTCTGGGTGCTGGTAGCCCACTCACCCCACCCCAGCTTCTTCCATCACTGAATACTTCACGGGGCTTGTTAGCAAGCCTCAAACTTCTTAAATTTTGATAGTTCTAGTATCACCACATCCTTCACCCTTGCTCATGGTCCACCTTTGTCAACCACCTAAAACAGCTATTTCAGACCTAACTTTTACATTAGCATTTGACTCTGAGATAATGTTTGCTTATACAGTGCTAACAAAAAAAAAAGTAATTTTAATAGAAAAAGAAATAACGTGCAATATCATCCTGAAAATTATTTTTTTTAAAAATTACAGTAAAATTAAGACAAATTAAGTCAAGTAGATAAGCATCCAAGCTAGTATTCTGAAACTATATCCTACAACTTACTACAAAAATAAACACATTAAAATGTTTTCTCAACATTTGCCAAAAATAAATATGCCCAAGACAGGCATTTGGGGAAAATATAATTTCATTAATTTTGATGTAACTTTTAACAGCATCTCAAACTAAATGTATAATCTTTTAATAAAATAAAGATCCTCATCCATGTGGACCTAAAGACACTACGAGATCCCGTGTTCTAAGCAATATAAAGTGATAGAAGCTAAGATACAGCATTTTCACTGCAAGTTTGAATGACATGAGATGGACAGAAATAAACTGTACTCCTGAGAAGACATTCTCATGTGGGCTTTATCTTTCCTTCAAGCAATCAAAAGAGCAGACCCTCTTAAGATAAAACTGTATTAACCTCCTGACATCTGGGCTAAAGTGTAAATAAGAAAAACATATGCTAAATCAACTGCCCCTGCCTCCTTACTTTCTTCTCAGAGGAGGTGATTTTTCTTTCAAGGGAAACTACTTCCTAAGAGTTTCCTATTCACTGGAAATTTTCAGGTTTTCAACACTGATTTTACAATAGGATCAGTGTGCCAGTTAAATGAAAGGACTCCCTGAAATTCACTGGTGTTTTGACAATAGCTCTGTATCAGGAGATATTTGATCCCAAGTGGCTAAATAGACCTGATAGGAGGTACAGCCAAATAGGCTAAGCTAAGACATTGCAGCTCAGGTATGTGTTACAGCACAGACAAAGAGGTGAAACCGCACACCCACTTGCATCTGTTGCAACAATCACCAAAATAAGAAACAACACAAGCAAGCAACACTGCTTTTGGTGTCACTCTTTTGGTCTCAGCCATACAGGTTCTCTTCAGAGATGAGATTCCTGGAGCTTTCACCTCAATGCACAGCTTCTCGGTGAGGAGCAATATGATTTCTCCCCCTGAAAGCCACCACTTAGGAAAAGAAAGAGCTAGACAAGCTAGTTTTCATAGCAAAGAGTACAGACATCATGTAATTTAAGAGATACAGAAGTCTTGGATCTTCTATGAGTTCCATAAAATCACTTGTCACTGTTGCCAGGATTGCAGTATCTTTCCCTGCCTTCCCATTCCTCAAAGAATCCCACTCCCCAATCTTCAGGGCCAAATCTGTAGCAACTGCTCCCCAGCCTCAGACAACACCTAAGAAACCAATAGCCAGTGCCAGTTCTGATTATCAAGAGCATGACCTTTAAACAAAATCCTGTTTTTTTCTTGTAAAACCCTGACTTTTATTCTTATGGACTACACTGGTCCAGTACAATGAACAGGACATCATTCTGACCCCTCAATTCTGCACATTCCTCCCTACTAACCTTCAGGCATTTTTCCCAGGAAAATATCTTATCCTAATCTACTACTTCCAGTTACACCAAGCTAAGAAAGCCAGACAGGAAAATTCAAAAAAAATAATACCATTATTTAAAAGCACCCAGACATTTTGGAGTTGGAAAAAATCCAACCCCCTAAGAGACAGATGTGGAACTTGAGTTGTAAATGGCAGATTAAGCACGTTTTGTGCTTAATCTTGCCAGTTTGTACCAATTCTGTAGGACTTAATTGAAGAAAAATTATTGCTGGAACAGTACCATGTGAAACAAGGAAGAAATATATACAAAAAAATTTCACTGCATACTCTAAGTTACAGTAAGTCACATTACATTAAAAAAAAGAAGTATTTCTTCATTCACTTGCATAACTATATGTAGAATTGCAGGCCAGTAAGGGTGTCAGGTCTTAAATTCAATGGGTTACTGAAGTTACTGAAAGTACTCATTACACAGAATTTAACAAATTTCTAACAATATTCTGTATGAGGCTAACTTAAAAATGGCTAACAGTGTAAAAAGGCTTCTAATACCCAGAGGAAGCCATTTTATTTGTAATATCAAACCATATTAAGCAAATGCAATGCTATCATGAAGGGTAATATACATAGTCTAAGTTATTTTAAGCATCTGAAGACAGTTTAGATTATTCTGTGTTCTCTCCTAGAAGCTTGTGTGTGTATCCACGTAGAGAAATATACATGTATGTGTGCATACATATACACACACGTATATAGGCAGATTCACACACATGTGCAACCACATACCTCTTTTTTCCCCCTTAAATTTTAGTTCAGCAAAAAAAAAGGACCTGAACAGCACAAAGGCAACAAAACCTTTATGAAATTTCTAGAGACTTTCCATAGCTGCAATTGCACAGCATGGGTATGCCAGCAAGATAACAAGCTCAAAATCTGTCCAGCTATTTCAGGGTACCACGCCCCTCTTATCCCAACTGCCGAGCCAGTGACAAAGCAATTAGCAAGTAAACTCAAATTGGTTTGAAATAATATTCAAATCCTTAACTAGCCCAATTGTGAAGCAAGCTATGCACATTAGTTAGCTCTTGCAATTCCACCCCCTCAAACCTAAATGTAATACACCTGACGCACAAACACGTCAGTAACCTCGGGGTAGAAAGACCACAGTCTCACTTTAAAGCCTGGTTTCTTTATATCAGGAAACACCTAAAAAGCCTTTGAGAGCAAAGCAGGTTCAGGAAACAGTTAGTGCTCCCTTTAACCATTTTTTTTCTTCTAGAATGCTCCTGTATCCCTTTCAGTAAGTTAAACAGAAATAGAATAGTTAAATGGTTTCAGAGAAAAAAAATAGACTCAAATCCATAAGATAAAAATAAACCTTAAATGCTGGGTTACTGTTTCCTCAACAATGCCTTCCTTAGTTTTTTCAAATAACATAATGATCAGTTGTTCTTCAGTCCAAGTGCCAAATACATTCCAAGAGTATGTTTAGAAAGATCTAACAGCAGACAATCTTCTACAACAATTAGAGTGGAAACTCTTCAGAGCTATCAATACAAATCTAAATGATACAAGGAATATGAATCTTTAACATTACAGCTACATGCACACATACATAACATGCCACAGACATGCACTAACATCCTACAATATCAGGACAAGATACATATCCATGCCTGTACATAGCAGATGTTAAATAAACATGCCATTCTGGTTTTAGTTTAGCTTTCAATTAGCAGATAAAATTATTAATGAAACAAGTTTTTATTTACCAGGAATGAATGAATCAATATTTCTGAATCTTCATCTGGCAAGCTGAATGCTGTGTATTCAAGGGCATTGTTTTCCCCTTGCTGTTTGCATATATAACCACAGTTTCTCTCAAAAACTGTACGAATGCCTTTAAACAGAATCACACTTGTCGTGCAACCCATTCCCAATCTGTTGAATTTTGCATTTCTAGCAGCTCTGATTGCATTTGCAGAATGTCTTCTTCCGTTGCTCGACTCGAGTGATTTTCCTGTGCTTTGCAGAAATATTTCTTTGTACAATCCTCATTATGTCCCACATTTAGTATGTTCCTCGACTAGAAACCATCAGCTACTGAAATGTAATCCTATTTGTTTAAGCCAAATACTGCCAAAAATCCAGCCGCTGGAGACAAAAAATCAGAGGGCGATGAAAAGCAAAGGATACCTCAGCTGTAGAAGATAGGAGGCTTTCAGCATGTGCTGTACTCCACCACAGAGATGAAAAGATATTCCAAGGGGTTGTGGAAAGAGCTCTTATATTCAGAGATCCTTAGAACATAATCAAAGATGAAAGGAAACTGCAAAGATACTGCTGCAGTTTCTGCTGCCAGCCACAAAGAATCCTCATCTGCTGCAAGAAAGCAGTCTCCCAGAATGCTTAGCACAGAGTTCGTACTGGCAAACACTTCTTTACTTGACCTATATGTGCTTTTTAATGCCTGAAACAAAAAGCTTCAATATAAAAACCTGAAAATATGAGGGGAAATTTCTTAAATCACTGCTGCCATGCAAAGAAAACAGCATGCTGTATACACTTCTTTCAATCAAATCTGTATGTCAGAGCATGCTATTATCAGTTCAGCCAAACCACAAGGGAGATGAAGACTTGTCTTCACTTTTCCCTTTCCTTCTTGCATGCAAAGTTATCTGTCAGTTCCCACCTGCCAAAAGCTGAATTTATTAGTCCTTGATTGCAAATAATCAATAGTCATAAAAGCAGGGGGGAAAAAAGAGAGACTATCTAGTTCAGATCAACATCCACCTCTAAGACAAAAATATAGAATGAAATTTAAAATCCATACATTTCTTGGTTTTATAGTGACTCACACCTGTACTGACCGTATTTATCACTACAGGACACTAGTTCACATACTGCACAGGTATCTGTTTTACAAGTACATAAATATCTTTAACTGACACTGAGAAGAAATGTTAAATTTTTAAAACCCCTTTTAAAGGCAAACAATTTGCAAAAAATAACTGTCCAATCTACACCACAAGAGTGCCGTATCACCCTATCACAGAGTGCTGGTGAGTTTTATATTTCTGCTAAACTGAAAGCACTGAGATGTATTCACTTATTTACTTAAAACTGGATGAAAAAAGTGATCTTACAAAATCACAATAGTTGCAGTGGAGTTAAAACAAGCTAAATTAAAAGCATGGAGGGAGGGAATAAACAGATTCTATTTGTCAGCTACAGATTTGTCCTCATGCAAGTTTTCTTCTCAAGGAAATATTTGCAAGTTATAATGATACTTCACAAGAAGTATGTCACACTTAATAGCATTTTTCCCTAACATCTGCCTAGCTAATACATGTCAATATGTTTCTCATTACATTTCTAACCTAGATAAAATAACATACAGACACATCAATAAAAAAACCCAAAAACCTCAACAATATTTGACAGTAAACCAAGTAGTTCCTGTCAGTCCCATATTCACAAAGGCAGAAGTTAGACCATTTCTCGTACTGGAAGAATTACCAATTGTTTAAAAGCAGTTCTGCTAATAATGAACAGCTTTATCGTGAGGGAGAACAAAGAAGATCATGGTGAAGAATTCGGCTTTATTAGCAGAATAAATTCTACTATGAAGGACAGAGACACTTCATACACAACCATGACCCTTGCACAGGAACATCTCCCTACCTATCCTACCCTCTTTGAAAAGAAGAAGTAGGTCAGTGAGGGAAATGAAGTGCTCCATTCACTAAGGCTGGATAAAGACATCCCTGCAAACATGCAAGGGAAAACAGTCATGGGAATTACCATAAAGGCATTCCCCAAAAATACATTCAAGTTAACTGTTTCTAGTGCAGAAGCCCACTTCATTCCCATCCGAAATGTAGGATACACAGACCTGACAAAGTTCAGGCTACAAACATGGCATCGAAAGTTAAGAGCTCATTAAAAGGAAGCCCTATTTAGAGAGTTTTCCATGGAATTTCAAAGACTTCATAATAGCAAACGCCTCTAGCAAAAAAAAAGAAAAAGTAGCTTATGCCTTAAGAGACTATGAGAAAAACAGGTCAGCTAACAAGAAATTATCATGCATGAGACAGTTCTCCCAAATGTCTAGAAAATTACCTTACGTGTAAAATACTAGGTAGGTTACAGAGAAGCAGGAAGACAAAAAAATTTAATTTGAAAAGACAAATACCATGGTCTATCTCAGGTTGGAAATGACCCTGGGAGGTGTTCTAATTCAAAACCAATTAAGAGAAAATTTAATTCCCACTATATTTTGAATAAATTTAGCATCATGTTTCTACAGTATTTTAGAAACAGCAACTGAAACTGACATGGATCAACACGATGGTAGCACCACCATGAAAATCATCTTCATCACAGTCTACAACTTCCTCCTGAGAGGACACTGTTCTCTTCTCTGTGGTGACCAGTGACAGGAGTGAGAGAACGGCCTGAAGGTATGTCAGGGGAGGTTTAGATTGGATAATAGAAAAAGGTTCTTCACCCAGAGGGTGGTTGGGCACTGGCACAGGCTCCCCAGGGCAGTGGTCACAGCATCAGCCTGACAGAGTCCAAGAAGTGCTTGGACAATGCTCTCACATACATGGTGTGACTCTCAGAAATGGTCCAGTGTAGGGCCAGGAGTCAGACTGGATGATCCTTGTGGGTCCCATCCAATTCAGCTTATTCTCTGATTCTATGATTCCAAATAGAGCTTGAAAGGGAAATAATTATAGGCACACGAAAGGTGGGAAGAAACCACAGGGAGCAGGACAAATCTGAATAGCATACAGTGCAAAGAAATCTGCCAACAAGCAGACTTTTTATTAATTTGGTGCAAAGTGGAAGTTTCCAGCTTATTAAGGAGATTCCTTCAATAGTAATGAACAACCACACTGCACAAGCAGTGACCATCCAGGCAGTAATGTGACACAATGCAATATTATTCACCTCTGTATCACATCTCAAAGCGAAATGGGGTCATGGTTTAGTAAAGGTATTTAGTGTTCCCACTAAAACACTACAAACCATGTGCCCCTCATTCACTGCCCCCTGCTCTTCCATGATGTGGGTGGCTGGAGAAGAGAACTGGAGGCATAAAAGGTAAAGATCACAGGCTGAGATAGGAACAATTTACTGGAAACAGCGATTAAATAAGAAAACACAGTAACAGCAGCAATACTAATAACAATGTACAAGAAAGAGGTGAACTATTCACACAATTGCTCACCACACAGCCCCTGCCCCTGGTAATACCAGAATCACCATCACACTACCCCCACAGCAACAGACCCTTTCCCCTGTCCCCAGAAAACAACATAAGGTGATAGAGAATAACCTCTAGGAACTAGCCATGCCCTGTCCTGGTCACTGCAAATATTAACCCTGTTCTGGCCAGGACAAATGGGAGGCCAGAAAAATCCTTACAAAAGTCTGACAGCACTTTGCCCATTGAAGAGAGCTGGAAGACAGCCCAAGGTAGGTAAAAGTCTTAATCCAATGGTAAAAATACCAAAGCAGAACAAATCAATATATGAAGAAGCCCAGACTGCACACAGCAGCAGCAAAGTACCCATTGCAAACTGTCTTTAGCTGAGCCTGGATTATGGAAAGGTCTTTTTCCATAAGGCAGAGAGTGGAGGGGAAGAACATAAGGGGCTATAGGGAGGAGACAACACTAATGCCTGTCTACTCTTGATTTATGAAAAAAGGCCTGCAGCAGAAAGCATGCAGACTTACAAGCTATTTGTGTTAGTATACATTGCAAATATTACACCCCTAAGCCAAACCACTCATTTATATGGGGAACAACAAGCTCCTCCCTGCAATATACCATATTCAATATGCACTGACTGCACCATGGAGACAAAAAAAAAAAATTAGCTGTGTTAGCTCCAGATTGTTCAGAATCATGTATTCTTGAGACATGTTTTTTAGGAAAAGTATTAAGAAGTTCTAGTTTCCTTCCAAAAAGCAAAATTGCTTTAAGGCCCTAGCCACTCCTCTGATTACAGTAAATTACTAATAATCATGCTGCACTTGGGAACTGAAGGATTTCAAACCAACATGCTAAGCAATCCTTTGACAACCAAGTGAGTCCCAAGAAAGCATAATGAAAGCATAACAGGTACAAATTAAATGTGTGTTAGCAAGTAGTTCTAAACAATGTTTACAAGTTTCCATTTGACACTGCTTAATATATATGAAGGTTAGGGATTGAACCTGGGTTGATATAAAATCTTCAGCTCATCCTATAAAATTCTCACTATCAACATGAGAACTTAAACACTCCTAGACAGAAACTGAACAGTTAAGAGGACAGAGATCAAACTAGGGAGACCTTCCAATTGAATGGGTTACTACAAAACATTCTTCTGTCTCCAGAAAAGCCACTAAAGGAAAACACTTCATAAAGATACAGCCTCATATCTGCAAGAGAACATACTTCAGGGAGGATTCAGGCACCTAAGTCCTAGCATAGGAGCCACAAAAATATTCTTAATCTTTTGAACCATTAGAAGCAGGTACTTGTATTTTTACCTACAAAGTTGTCCATGACATTTAAAATGCCCAAACTAATGCCATCTTGACATGATTGAATGTCTGGTTCCTTAGAGCTCTTAACACATCCTGACTGAATTCTGCTTTTCACAAAACATGACAGTATTTGTAGACGGACCACTACCTCTCATCTGGTAGCTCCCTGTGTATTGGCTCAGAACACTACAGATGGGGCCCTAAAGCCCTCTCGGTCCAGAGGTGAAAACCAACATCACTTGGCATTTTTGGAGTGCCTTAACAATCCAATGAGAGTATTTCAAAGGCAACATACTCGCTTCTGCCTGAAAAAGCTGCACTGCAGAAAAGATCTGAAGATCCAATAGCCCTGCAAGAGTAGAAAGAAGTGTATATAAAACACTTCATACTTAATAGGAGTGTTCATAGAGGACCAGAAAGTTCAGGTGCGGGCTCCTTTTTCAAAAACTGTTTCTGCAATGATTGCTGCATGCAGATTTCATTGAAGAGTTTTACCAGGTAATTCTCTTCAAGAAGCAGTGTTTCTTCAGAAAGAAGAAATTATGCTGAAAGTTTCTTTGTGGCCACAACAGTGAGTTTCATTTTGTGTTGAAATTCTTAAGCACTGGATTTGTTAAAACTAGTGCAAAGGATGTGTTTGAATACTGATTATCCTTAGTAACCCTCATACCTGCTCTCCAAAATGGTAAGGAGAATATGGAAAACTACAAGCTGGTCAGATTCACCCCAATCTCCAGGAAAAATATGATGCAAACCCTCCTGCAAGCAATTTCTTGACATATCAAGAGTAAGAGATGATTATCAGTTCCAAGTAGATCACATGGATTTATGAAGGATGAATTATTCCTGATCAGCCTGTTTGTCATCCATGATGTGACGGTTGGTTCTGTGGACTAGGAGATAGCATTGGACACTGAATACTCTCAGCAAAAGAATGCTTCCAACAGTCTCCATAGCATCCTTGTATCCCAATTAGCTAGATGTGGTCTGGATGAGTGGATAAGGATGACATCCAGCTGAACAGCAAGTTGAACATGCTGAGCAGGCTTCTCAGTACAAGAAAGATATTGACATATTGGACTAAAGTGGAGGGCCATCATGGCGTTTCACGTATGAGAAAAATCTAAGATATCTTGCATAGTTTAGCCTTAAGTGAAGGCTAAAAGGAAATCTTATTGCTGTTGCAATACCTAATGGGAAGCTAGAGAGAAGAGCCAGAGTCTTCTTGAGTCACAGGACAAGAGAAAACAGACACAGCATACTCCATGTGCATAAAAGGATTTATTTACTTTTCTTTTAACCATGAAGACTGACAGCTACTGCGGCTTAAGTATTTCCATCTTTGTGGATATTAAAACCAGATTGTCACAGCCTCTGAGCAACCTGCTCTAACCAGATCTTTTTTGAGCAGAGGATTGCAGTAGGTGATTTCCAGAGATCTGCATTTCAGCCAGTACATTTCCATGATTCTGTGGTGGTGCACCGGATAGCCACACACTAACCACTGAAACACAGAAAGACAAAAGCTCCAAGAGAATTCTGTCCTTCAGAAGAAAGCCGGCACAGTTACTCCAGGAGGTAGTCTTCAGAAAAGCATGGTTAAACTCCCAGTAATTTTGACTGAGCATCTGCGCACTCTTCACCCTAAGAAGAGATTTTCACCCAACAGAAACAAAAAGCTACCACGACATTAGAAATACTGAGTACAGCACCAGGCTGAAGATCAGAGGCATTTTATCACTCATACAAAATTCGAATATCAAAAATTACATCAAAAGTAAAAGGAAATGTTTAGAAAATTGGAGCAATTTAGTCTGTCCTACATGGACAAGGTATTTTTTTGTGTATATTATGCCTTTTAAATATTCAGAGACGTGAAGAGGCATAAATGAAGCACTCTAAGAACTGTATTTCAAATCTTACATGTATGACAGGTATTACATAGGCGCTGATGGAGAGATGAACACAGATTTATAGCCCTGCTAGTTGCAAAATGTTAAAATATCTTAACTAATAGTTTCAGGTTTCATATTTGAGAGCTGCAGAAAGCTCAGTCGTCTTACAGGTCCATTCTTACATGAGTAACAATACACTTTGATCCACAGACGAGCAATGGGATCTGCCAGTTCTGTGCCTTAAGTCCAAACTTAACTAAAATTTACCTTGAGGACAGACATACCAAGAACAGCCCAAAGAACTTTGGGAAGCTGTCCAAGCCAATCTAAACTGAATAAATGAGCATTTATTGCTAAGCATGAGACACAAAACACCTACCCCTTTTAGCACTGTACAGGATTTCTGATATTGAAATATGCTCACTGGACTCCATCTAGTGGTCACGTAACTTTCAGTGCTCTAAAGTTGAAGTGATTCTTCTGTGATTTTAGGTAACTGATACAATAACCATAACAGGAAATTATTATTACCACTAGAGAGATACAAACCAAGACAGAAATTATAGGATATTATTTTAAAAACACAGAGGAAACCATGATGGAATAAATAATGGTCAACAATACAGAAGACCAGGAAAAAAAATTAAAATCTAGGTTTTTTGCAAGCTTACTGTATTCAGGTAAGAGCAGAAGAAACTTCAGGTTCAGACATCCTTTTTTTACTTTTAATTTGCCTGAGGTCATTCAGGTTGAGGTCTTTCTCCTTTCCTTTGTTCCAAACTCTGCCAGGAATAAGTTCCAACTTCCCCTACAGGAGATGATTTGCTGCCAAAATATTATGCTGGATGTATTGTCCCTTGAACTTTATCAGCAAGACTGTATACAGCAAGATTATTTGATTTTTCTTCCTATTAAGAACCTCATATTTAATGTGAGGAAAAACTTACTGGAACATGTTGTATGCTCTGGCTGGAAAGAAATGAAAATAGCAACCGTATTAAGCCATATACAACACCAGGCAAATAACTCCAATGTGGTAACAAGGCTGGCAAGCAAGAATCCCAAGACAATTTCCAAAGGAAACTAGAATAGCATCCTTCAAATAATTATGATGTGTGTCATCTATTCATTAACCTGAATGCTCTTTTTAAACTCACTGACGTTTGAGGACCAACACAGATTTAAAATCTCTTTTGGACTAGCAAACAGTGACAGTATGGCCGCCTTGAACATCCCTGAAAGACAAACATACTACTACGTTTTCACATAAACCACCTACCAAATCAGACAACACAACACTGCACATAAAAGTGCCAGTGCAAGTGAGTGCAAATATGCCTGGCAGAAAGACCTCTGAAATGTCACTTGAAAACATCACTGTACTGGGAAAAATGAGACATGGGCTAGGTGAGATCACTTCCTATCTTATTTTCCCAAAGCTTCAGTTCTGTACCATTCTATTGTTTGGCTGTAGTCTCTTACCAACATGGCTACTAACAAGTCTGGAAAGGCATCAAGCAAAGGGCAAGCAGATTCTCTCTCAGAATCAGCACCCTGGTGAAGAACAGGACTTCTTCTGAAACCAAGGGATATAAAGACCATTACGCAACATTAAACAACAGTGAAATAGTATTGTCAATGAGATGAAATTGGAAGATAGATGACAATCTTTCCATCACCTTAGAATTCAAACCCCTTTTCTGTATGTTGATACCCACAGCATTTCCATTTGACTTTTGAGTTCTTGACAAACCTGTTAAAATGACAACAAGAACTATTGTACTGACATTTACCGCTCCATGGGAAAAAACCCGAGCTCTTTCTATGGAGCATCTACCTTCTCATCCATGTTTTAGCACTCCTTTCAGCCTTTGAAGGGCAGCTGTGTGTCGGGCAGCAAGATCATCTATCTCCATGTCAAAACCAAAGCATCCAAAGGCAGTGGAGGCTCTGGATCTGCAGGCTGAAACCAAATTTTATGTCTATAAACTCAGCCACATTGAATTCCAGGCTCCTGAAATTAACTACTTTACAATTTGGGTGTTATAACAAGTGAAATGTATTACATCCTGCACTGATGTAACCTGATCTTTAAATGCTTTCTCTACTTCAAATTATGCAAGCATTATCTATTCTGATTTAAATTCTCCCACTCTGTTGGGAGAATAATTTTTTAGTAGTCAAAATATAAGCTTCTGTCTTATCTCTGAATTCAACAAGCAACACCTCCCCACCTACAGAGTACCTGGTAGTACTAAAAACAGTTTTGTCTATGCCTCAAAATTCCAAACCCAGACCAGTATCTGTCAACATGCCATTTCTTTTTAAGTCAATAGCTACACCTGAGTACCAAAAAGCACCCAGAAGTACACAAAGCAGCAGCTAAGGATTATTTATTTACACTGATGGATCTATATTACAGGCTTCTCTGAACTCTAGCAGCTATGGATCAGCATTACACCTTCTCAGGTTTGTTGTGACTGCATTTACGTGTTCACCTTTCTTGGTTTTTTTTTTTTTTCTTCATTTTGGGTGATTTGGCATTGTTTCTCCTGTTTTCTTTGAGTTTGGGGGAAAGTTCTGTTTTAAAGCTTATTTAGGTAGCTTAGCTACTTTTAAGTGAAGTCACTTGATATTTCCACTGCACGAAGAAATATGTTTCTTAGCACAAGAAACTTCAGAAAGGACTGTTTGATTTTGACTTGTAAGGGCTGTAACACTATTCATTCTTCCTTGAAAACTTTAAACTACTTTAGAAGAGTAAGGTATCATTTTGAAAAGTGATTACTTTTGTAGAATTGGTGTCCTACATTTTTTATTTTCGAGTATTCTTTCCTAGAATTATTACTAGAAGAAATTTTCCATGGGTACTATAAATACAGTTAGGATAAAAAAAGCCAGCTCTGAATCATGTTTCCTTGATTTGCTCAGAATTATAAGAGTTGACACTCCTTCTGAACTATTGTTAATGAGATGGTTGCACAAAACAAGGTCTGCTTTGCATTTAACCTTTCCATAGAAATACTGTGAATCTGATTTTTTTAGGCAATGTGCAGTCTCAGCTGACTTTTTTCTTCCTCCTCCCCGTTTTCAGATTGAAAAATGATCCAGAACTTTCACGGTTTTGGGGTTTTTTTTGGACACAATTGCAGGGGTTGAATTACAAATTTTGTTCTAAAGCTACCTGGCATCCTTTTCATCAGCTACCGAGCTGAAAAAAAAAGTTCTAGCTGGTTCTGTAGTGGAATGGGCCTTTCTATTCAGAGAGGGCCCCAACCCAAGACTTGGCCTGGACCCAGAGGTTTAAAACTAGAATTCCAGAAAAAGCCTCCATTAACATTGACACCAACATGTACTCCAGTCTGAAACAGACTGCAATCTGCTTGGGTCATGGATGTACTGGAGAGAGCACAGCAATGGGCCATAAAGATGATTAAGGAACTGGAGCACCCCTCCCACAAGGACAATCAGAGAGCTGGAACTGTTCAGCCTGGAGAAGGCTCAGGGGAATCCCATCAGTGTATATAAATACCTGCAGGGAGGGTGCAAAGAGGACAGAGCCAGGCTCTGCTCAGTGATGCCCAGTGACAGGGCTGGAGGCAATGGGCACAACCTGAACCACAGGAGGATCCCTCTGAACATCAGGGAACATTTTTTCACTGTGAGGGTGACTGAGCACTGGCACAGGCTGCCCAGAGAGGTTGTGGAGTCTCCATCCTTGGAGATACTCAAAAGCTTCCTGGACACAGCCTTAGCAACTGGCTCTAGGTGATGCTGCATGAGGCAGAGGGTTGGATCAAATGACCTCCAAAAGTCCCTTCCAGGCTCAGGCAGCCTGGGACTGTGTGACAGAACCATGGCACTCCTTCACATCCCATCCCTTGGAGAGATCTTTCCTGCTGCCTTTTTTTTATTTATTCTTTATTCTGGATATTCATCACTAGGCCCAAGGTAACAGTGCCTTACACAGAGCCCTAGTCACAGAATGGAATGGTTAGTTTCACCATCCTGAGGTGCCAGACCCAGACTTTTTAACAAGGACTTTTGGTTTCTCCTTCCTCATTTTAATCCTCACTTGAACTGCCTCATTCCTCCTCTTATATCTGATTCAGTGGGCGCAGATGAGGAAGGAGTTGACAAATTGCTCTAACAGATGCAGCAATCCATCCTTACACTAACAAAGAATCCCATCCCTCACTCTTTGCAGTCAGATTAAGACTTTTTATTTTCTTCTGCAGCAAAGCTGTTATTTCTCCCAACTAGTCACAATGTGAGCATAAGTAGAAGACAACACCAGCAACAGATGTTGGATTTCGCTGATCAAACCTTTGTGGTCCATGAGACTTTTCTTCATAAAACCTCGTTCAGAGCTTCTAAGCAACTTTCTGATGACCTTCAGACAACCTAGCACTTTTTTTTCCAAAGCAGAGTCCATCCAACCAATGAAATTCTAGCCCTTGCTTAATACAAGAAATCTAGTCCATAATGTTAAAAGGGTTAGTTTTTAATCTGTGTTAATTTAATGCATTTTTAGTACCAGAAGAAATCTCTATTTTGAGATAATACATGCTCACTTTCATTCTCACAAAAAGAACTTTACTTACAGTAAAATAAAATATAAAAAAAAAACCCATAGCTTTCTCAAGATGCAATACCTACCACTATCTCATAAATTAATAAATTTAAGAGGCCGAAGACATCAGTGCGTCTGGACTAAGGCAGAATGTAAGCCACCTTCCACAAATCAATCTATCTATCGATCTTCTAAATTAAGGTTTTGAACAAGCTACATGACCAGAATTATTGGAGTATCTTCTCATCTTAAGAAATAAGTTATTTCAAAAATACTTCAATGAGAAAAGTGTTGTGTAATTCATGGACTACTTGTGCAACTTTTCTGCCTTACATAATTAATGCTTTTCATGGACACAGATAATCTAAGGAGGAGCAAGGGAAAATGGATTTGTCTTTAGTCTCATAAAAATGACGGAGTACCCAAGTCCAATGAAGTACTTTAGACTGTTCAATTTCAAAATCAAATATAAACACTAGCTAAGGAAAGAAGTTTTACATAGATGTTATTTTAATACATATCATTTTTTATAGTCATGATGCATTAGTAAGTTCTTCAGCCACCATCAGAAACTTCAGGTCTGAAGGAGAGCTTCCTGGACACCAGCATGGAAGATGTTATTACACCTTTTAACTCCATAAAGAACCAGTGGCATCAAAACACCTTTAACAATTACAAAAATTCTTAAATAAAAGCAATATAGACTACACATTTCTCAGAAGGCCACAATCCAGCTTCCTGCTGTTTTGAAAACCGAACACCCCTTATTTGCTTCAACAACTTATGAATAACCTCTCATTATTTTTAGAGCAGACCCACATGAATTTGGCAGAATCTCCAAGTTACCTCAAAATTACAAATATCTGGTGAAATTGACAAGTTCCCAAATTGTTGATCTTGCATAGACATTCACATCTCTAATCTCAGGCACACACTACTCACAGAGAGCTCAATGACCACACAGGCTTAAAAGTTACTTGAGCATTCACACCTACGCAACAGAAAAAACAGTTTACACTAAGGGTCTAGTTTTCAAGACAAGTGGTTACCTTTTTGAAGCATTTGCATTGAAGTATAATGTAGCATAATCAATGATTTTAAGTGAGATATATGCTTTTATGTTTATTGCACAAGATCTTAAAAGAATAATAATCATAGAGTTGTAAAAGCCCCAAGTTTAAATGTAGGTGTAATGAGCTCTACTTCCATTGAGACAGAAACATCCTGATTGAGAATTAAAGGGCAAGAGTGGGAGGAAGAGAGGAAAGATAAGGTATGCTGCGGTATCCCGTGTTGCGTAAGATGGAAAACCCAAACCAGCATCAGGTACATGTGACATTTGCTGTATAGAAACAACCACTTATAAAGTACTTATTCTTCTATCTTAAAGATAATTATCTTTGTCTAGCAGGAAAGAAACATTTCCAGAAAATAATAATGTAATTGCAGCTTACAAGAATGATCTAATGTAGTTGAAAGTTTAAACATCTACCTGCTCACACAGAAACTCAACTGTCCTGTATTTTGTCTCTCAAATTGCCTTCCTGAGCAAGAACTTTAAAATTCAAATAAGCTAAATGGTATTTCTTAATAGAAACTTTAGTACTGTAGTACAGCCTCCAAATCTTTACAACCACAGAAATGTCTATCATACCAAGTAAGTCTTCTTTGCAGTATCAGTCTTTCCAGAAATAAGTTTTCTAACTACTATCTTGTATCCAGTCAAAAGGTTTATATAATGCACTTTGCAAAAACAAAATTAGCACCTTTATTAAAAAAATCTTATTCTCTGAGAATTTTCATTTCATTTACAAAAGGTAAGCAGCACATACCATAAACTAAAATAACTTCTTAGAGTCAAGTACTAGGCTTTTTCTCCCAAGTAAAGAAAGTTCAGCAGTTCAGAGTGACTGAATTAGCATCACCGTTTTTAGCACGTTCCTAAAAGATTAAATACGTTATGGTGATGTCCATTGCCAGCAACAATTTTTCTTTTAAAATCATGAGTCTCAGTTCTCATCTCCCTGCTTTCACTCATCCATAGCAATTTGCTGCTTCCAAATTCCTTATGTATAGAATTTCACATTCTATGTGCAGAAAGCTCAAGCTTTATCCATGTTTCCTGCTTTTCTGTAGCCATCAGCTCTAAAAGGTCCCAGTCCTCCCTCATCCCTTTAGGATTACACACCACTTTTGATTTCCTACTTTTCTAAAGGAAGCCATTGACTCTGTTTTCTAGACACACCACAACTGAAATCTGGGAGTTAATGAGGATCCAAATGCTCTGTTGATCACATATGGACAAGCTGCTTTGGAGAGAAGCACGCAAACCCTCTGTGCACACAGCACATGAAATGATACAGGAATCAGAAAGGAAAATGCCAACCCCAAATAAATACTAAATAATCCTCCCAGTGTTTTTGGAGAAACCCTGTATTAAAAACTTGGCAATAATGCAGCACAGAGCGCACCTCTCCATCTTTTCTTATGCAGTTGAGATTCACAGGAGGCAGAGATCAGGATTGGAAGGACAAAGTTGACAAAAGTTTTCTTATAAAGAAAAGAAAGAATACCAGTGAATTCAAGATCAAAGACTCAGTAGGAGATCCAAGCATTGCCTTTGTGATATACTGATTTTCTACCATGACTGAAAAGCTGAGTTTCTGGAAGAGTTTTAGAACTCAAGAGCTCCATCAGATATCTGAATTTAAGCATGAAGCCCAAGACTGTCTCAAGATACAGTTCTAGCCCTTAAATAATCAAAATCTATTTTACATACCCAAATCAAAAAGAAGAAGTGTATAGAGCAATTTGGGAATCTCTCAGATTTCATCCTATTTTCCCATATTGTAAGTTTTTTCTGTACAATGTTAATTTTGACATGGGGGAAACAACTCTTGCTGCATTATTTGGCATATTTAAACATTTTCATAATCTGCATATTCGACAAAGGCATTTTATTGACAGCTACACAAAAGCAGATCAAATTTCATATGCCAAACATTATCTTAATTGCTTATTATCCTTAAATGTCAGCTCTAATATAGGTATATTATTATAAATAACCCTAATGCAGAGTAATTTTGTCACTGAGATGAGTTACCATTAACATGCTATTGAACAAGACACTGATCTGTATGCAACATGCTTTGAGTAACTCATCATCACTTACAGACATCACTTTCAATTATGCATAATACTAAAACTGCACTGAAAACTGCTCTTGGCAAGATTGCTGGTTTAAGAGGCACACTTGTCATCCCCATAATCTTCCCTCTCAGACATAAATGTATTTGGGTGGCCAGAGGCATCAAATTAAGTCACATGACAAGTCTGAAGTCAAAACAACATCAACAATGCACAAGAGGATATTCAGCAAGGATGCTACTGTCAAGCAGAAAATAGTAAAAACTGAATCCAAATAATCAAGAAATACATTATGTGCCTTACAACACAGTGAAAAGCTGATTGCCAAATAACAAGATTTCATTTCAGCCAACCAAACTGTACTTGTTGGTTCAGCAAACTACATCTAACAGAGAGGATGTATGAGATGTCAAACGCTGACAAGACAGCTTCCTTCATTCTGTGATGAAAACTAGCTTGGCAAATTGCATCTGCTTCATGTTTTTTTACTACACAGTCAAGTTACTTAGTCTGTCAGCTGGCTGAAAGTCTTTGACTTTTAGATCCAATGAAGAGCAATCTGAAAATTAAACATATACCACACTATGGTACTGACATGCTGTTTTCAGCTCTTTTTCATCAATAAAATCTCAATAACAATAATGAAATGGGAAAAAAGAGCATATTTTAGTAATGTGATCTAACAAACCTCATTTAAAGATGGGCAAAGCTTTTCTTTTCCCTTTTAAATCTAGCCATACATTGTTGACTGTAAAAACGGATGGAACTGTTAAAAAATAGCCACAACAGCAACTTATAGAATCTACTCAAGCTCACAGATATTCATAGTTCACATTTATCTGCTACTGCAAGTAAAGACAGGATGATTTGCCTCACTGCTCAGTACATTCTGCTGCAGAGATGTACAGTCCAAAGAAATAGTTGACTGTAAAGATCTGGACAGATCATCCAGCATGAACTACTAGTTTGAGTGAACTCTTTCCTACCACCAGATTTTACACAGCAAGACTACTCAATGGCAAACAACTTCAGCAGTTTTTCAGTACTGGAAAACCTCAGCACTTGCTCATGAGCAAGTGATGACAGTAAGATCCCTTTAGTTACCAACGCTGAACTATGTTTTAAGCAAGACAATTTGTTGACAACTCAGTTGAAAAAATCCTGGGAAAGTGCTATATCAAAGAGCTTTGAGAGGCAGCTTTGGAAGGAAAGTGGGTCTCCTTTACTTTAAAGTCCCACATCTGAACAGAGTATTCCATAACTACTACAACACAGGTAAGACTTGTATTTTCACCAGGTCAGCCTAAGAGATTTTTCAGATAACAAAACCCAGGAACTCCAACAAATGAGAAACAGGTCAACCTGTCAAACTTACAGATGCAATTTTTTTTTAAAGTCTTTTATGGCAAAAAAAAAAATACTATCCCATCTAAATTTCTCCTTTTAAAAAGTACTATTTCATTTCAAACATCAAAGTTCAACAAAAAGAGTCACAGTATATTAACAGGAGGAAGAAAACGTAAATGTAAACCTCCAATTATTAGCCTTTTATTTCTTTATTTAAACAGTTTGTGCACAAGGTCATTGGAGTTCAGTGATAAAATGAACAACACTTATAGTAAGAGAGACACAGCAGCCAGAGCAAAACTCGGCTGAAATAGGAAGGTGAACTTCAGCACAAGGCTATATGGGAGAGAGATGGGGATTCAGCTTCATGCATCAAGCTAACATAACATTCATGTCAGGTTTTTGATCCTTTTAAATCACCATGAATGGAAAGTCACTCCTTTTGCTTTCTAAAATGCTGCTGACGACCTTACCCAGAATAAGATCAAGACAGTATATCATTTCACACCATCACTTCTTTAATCTCCATAAAATTCTGCAGAATACACAGAACATATGCTTATGTGACAGCATAAAAACACCTGGGATATCAGTGTTATCACTCCATTATCTATTTGGTCAACCTGAATTAATTGAAGAGGCACATAAATATTTTCCAACTCATTGACACTAGTCATAAGTGAACTAAGGAAAAACCTTCTAAAGGCAGAGGAGGGAATGGCAGGGTTGCAGACTACTGCAAAAAGAACATTTATATCATGAAAATATCTAAATCTCCTTTGTGCTCCCACTTCTTCCACAGTTCCCAATAAGTACTTGATCCCTGGAGAAGCGTAAACATATTTGGATGTTCACTCCATGTATACATGCTAGCACCTTGTGGAAAGCTGTCAGCATCCAGGTAGACTGAATCCTGCATATTAGGTCTTTTATAAATTTCGTGACCCATAGATAAGTAAAGAGGAATTCAATTTTAGAGCCACTGTTTTCCAAAAGAAAGGTATTTGTCTTTCAATCACAGCTAGAGCATTTGTTACTCTCACAACACACAGTCTGACAAAACAGTGTCCCAACAAGAGGTTTAAAAAAAGACAAGATCATACTTAGCATTAGCAAGAGCAAAGAACAAAGGACAGATCAGCTTCTAGTATCAGGAATTCCAGCACCAAAACTTCTTCAATTACACAGAGTTAAATCCTTACTGAAACATTCCCCTTGGAGATAACAAAACCACAAAGAAAACAAATGCATACCATGAATAAGAGTGCCAGGAGAGAAACCCTGAAAAGTCTTACTGAGGCTGTTTAAGATATCATCACCTGCTGCCTCAGTACAGCATCTAACAAAATCACAGGACTGTTAGGGTTGGAAAGGACTTCTGGAGATTCTCTAGTCCAAACCCCCTGCCAAGGCAGGGTCACCTGGAGCAGGTGACACAGGAACACATCCAGGTGGGTTTCAAATGTCTCCAGAGAGGGAAATTCCATGACCTCCCTGGGAAGTCTGTTCCAGAGGTCTGTCACCCTCGATGGAAAGAAGCTCTTCCTCATCTTGAGGTGGAAATTCTTGTGTTTATGGCCATCGCTCCTCATCCTTTTACTGGGCACCACTGAAGAGAGTTTGGCACCATCCTTTTGACACCTGCCTCTGAGATATTTATGTGCACAGATGATGAGATCCCCTCTCAGCCTTCTCTGGACTAAAACACCCGGTTTAGACAACTATTTACACAAATTTACTTTCAGCAGTTTAAACTAAATGAACGCGACCAACTGTGCACTGGAGAAAGCAGCAACCATGTGCTAGCACGGTACAGGACAGCCGGGATAAACAACACGCGAAAACATTCCTGCTACATTTGCCAGCGCTCATCTTCCATTCCGCACGACACAACAAAAAAATGCATCTTAGTTGTAAAGAGGGTAGAGAGCAGCAAGATGAAGAATTACTCTCGCACCGCTATTTCGAAACCGACTCGGCCCCGTCAGGCCGGGCGCCAGCCGTTCGCTCCACAGGTGAAGTTTGCGGGGGGCGGGCGGGAGCGCCCGGCCGTGCCCGCCGGGCGCCGCATCCCGCGGCGGGCGCGCTCCCCCCGCGGCCGGGAGCGCCCGCCCGCCCGCGGCTGCACCGCACCTCGGCCCGCCGCAGCCGCCGCCGGAGCGGCCGAGGAGCCGCATGCCCGCGAGGGATCAAAACCCGCCGCCGTGACAGCCCGGCGGGGATCAAAGGGCCCGTGTCCTCCTCGGGGGCCACCGCCGCAGCCCCGCGAGGCCCCGGGCCGGAGCCTCGCCCGAGCCGCCGCCGCACTCACCAGGAGGACGGAGCCGCGCACCACCTCGGAGACGCTCTGCCGCAGCTCGGCCGCCGTGCCGGGCTTGCTCAGCGCCCGCGTGAACTTCCGAGTCTCCGGAGCCACGAGTGCCATGGCTGCTGCCTCCGCGCTCCCTCCCTCCCTCCCTCGCCGCGGGGCCGCCGCAGCCTTCCCGGCGCGGCCGCCGGACGGACGGACAGCCGGGGGTGACCGTCGGGGGGCGGGCAGGGAGCGCAGCCCCGCCACCGCCGGGTGCCGCGGGCAGCCCCTCCCTCTCGGTTCGCCTCCCTCCTTCCCTGCTTCCCTCGCTGCCCCGATTGGCGCGGCCGCCAGCGGGGCGGGGGGCGGGGCCTCGCCGTCCCACCTGTTCCCGCAGCGCCGCTCTGATTGGCCGCCGGGTTACCTGCCCGGCTGCGGCTCCGCGCCCTCATTGGCCCGGCGCGGACCCGGGGCCGCGGCGGGGCGGGGACGGCCCGAGCCGGAAGTTGCCGCCTGCCGAGCGGCCCCGCCCCGGCGGGAGCGGCCGCGGCTCCGTCGCCGTCCCTCGGCCGGGCTCTGCCTGCCCGCGCTGCGCCTCGGCGGCTGCAGCTGCTCCTGGTTGTACCTGCTCAGGCGACGGAGTCATCCTGCCCCTCTACTCGGCCCTGGTGAAGCCACATCTGAGTGCCGTGTCCGATACAGTGCAAGGGAGTCCTGGAGCGCGTCCAGCGGCGGAGAACAAAGATGATGAGGGACAGGAGCATCTCTCTTATGAGAAAAGGCTGAGGGAGCTGGGCCTGTTCAGCCTCGAGAAGACTGAGACGGGAGCTCATCAATATTTATCCGTATTGAAGGGAGGGTGCCAAGAGGATGGAGCCAGGCTGTGCTCGGTGTACTGAGCAACAGGACAAGAGGCAACGGGCAGAGACTGATGCACGGGAAGTTCCACCTGGATATGAGGATGAACTTCTTTACTCTGTGTGTGTGACCGAAAACTAGAAAAGGTTGCCCAGAGAGACTGAGGATTCTTGCTCACAGGAGGTATTCAAGAACCACCTGGACACTGTCCTGTGCCCTGTGCTCTGGGATGACCCTGCTTGAGGAGGGAGGTTGGATCAGGTGTCCCACTGTGGTCCCCTTCAACCTTCTCCATTACATAATTCTGTACCTGTGGACACACATGCACACATGTACAAAGTGAAAGAGTCCAAAACCTTGGAAAATGGATGCTGGAGCTGCAGCACCCACAGTGTGGGATGAGCGTGTGCATTGCTCATGCATCCAGATTTTTCTCTGAGGCTTTCCTTTGTGCTTTTTTGCCCTCACAAATAGTATCTATTTGTAAGTAAAGTTGCACATGTGTCCCTATTTGAGTAAGGGCCATAAAGGGGATGAGGGCTCTGGAGCATTTCTCACGAGAAGAGAATGAGAGAGCTTCATCCATTTAGCCTAGAGAAGACTGCAAGGGGATCTCTTCAATGCCTTCAATCTCTTCAATCTCATTCAATGCATATAAATGTCTAAAATTCAGGTGTTGAAAGAATAGTGCCAGACACTTCTGTGGTGCCCAGGATGAGGAGCAATGGCCATAAACACAAGAATTTCCACCTCAAAATGAAAGAGAACTTCTTTCCATTGCGGGCGGCAGACCACTGAAACAGGCTGCCAAGGGAGGTCACCTGCTCCAGGTGACCCTGTCTTGGCAGGGGGGTTGGATTAGATGATTTCCAGAAGTCCTTTCCAACCCTAAGGATTTGATTCTGTGAAAGTGTGGATGCCTCTAGCGTGCTTAATTACCATGAATTCCCGCTGAGAGCCTGGCTAGCAGCGCTGCTGGAAGGTATGCAGGCATTAGACACGTTTAAATGCCTGGGGCATTGGAGAGCATTAAAGCTTGTGCACCTTTATCTTCTTAAACACCTTTTTATATAAACTAACAACACTTCTCTACACTGAATATACAGCATACCACTGAGGGAGGCAGGGAGGGAGGAACCGAGTGCTGTGCACAAGGAGTAAGGGGGCCTTCAGGTGGAAAAAAAAAATAGCACAAAGCGTTTGAGTTAGGAGGATACATAATCAAGAAATGCCTGCTGGATAAAGGGCCTACATTTCTACATTTTTGGCTGCTTCACTGATACATCTGTAACCAATAAGATTCCAAGTAATTGAGGTAATTCCTTCAGAAAGACAGAGCATAAAAATGTTCAAATGCACAAATTTCTGTCTTATGCAGAGTTTTTTGCCCTTGAAGGATCTTTCCTACAGATACTCTGCAGACCTGCATCAAAGGCTCATTTATTCAAATGCAAGGACTGGGATTTTTTAGTAGGATGTCTGTCACAACTTGACACAACACAACTTGTTTATACCTTGAAAAAGACAATGTGCAGAGAGTGTGGCTTGCCAGGCTCAGTAAAGATCACTAGAGTTTCTGTTTTCACAAGACCAAGACCTGGTGTATTTATGAGTCAATCTTTAGGCTGATAAATCATAAAATTGCATACTGGTGAGAGAGATCATCTGAATACAGAACTGGATGAGCAGCTATGTAAACATTTAGCTAAAATGAGCTATCTTAAGATCACCTTTTTAATTTTTGTATCTCAATCTGTAGGATATGTCTAGATCTCAAACCTCCACAAGTAAACATGCCCTAGATTTTATATAAATAATAGATGATTATTTTCTAAAATTAAATAATTTGTTATTTTCAGAGCTTTCGGGTGCTTTAAATTCTGACCAAAATAAAAATAGTCTAATCTAGAGATTTTAAAGGTTGCTTGAACATAAAATGGCATAATTTAACTGTGTTTGTTATCTGTAAATAGTTCTCATGTGTATTATGCATTTTCGTGGAAAACAGACAGTGTTCCAAGCCTGAAAAAACTCTGAATGACACCTGTATAGGTAGAGATATGTAGGAAAAATAGCTAAATGATAGTTTACTTAAGAAAACTATACAGGATACCCCAAAAATGAGGATATGTAGGAAAAATAGGTAAATGATAGTTTACTTAAGAAAACTATACAGGATACCCCAAAAATGAGGTTATGACAATCATCACAGTTTCTTTTCAGCTAAACACATTCAGTTAAAGAAAGAAAAAGAAAGCGACAATTCTGTGTATAAAACAAAAGGAAAAATATACAAGCTGATGAGCAGAAATGGTAAATTACAGTTGTGAAACAATGACAATGACTAATAGTAGCTAAATATAGGAATGAAAAGTCTTGGACCGTTGCCTGAAGGGCAAGGGGAATAAACTTTTTAAAACATCAAGATCAAGAAAGAAAAAAACCTAGACAATGGCATGGTTTCCCTGCTAGTTTGAAATACACAACTTTCAGTAACAATGCCAATGCATAAAAGAATTTATTTTTTAATAGAAACCAGGATAATGCAGTAATACTTCATGGATGTAATTGCAAATGTTTTATTCAATCAGTATTTAGTAAGGTTGCTAAATAGCAACTGGTAAAGGTTAAAACATTTAAACTTTCAAGACCAACTAAGTTATGGCACAGAATTTTATGGGATTCTAAATCATTCATGGTAATAATTGAGCTGTGTTTTTTCCAGAAATGAAGAAGAGAAACTGATTTGGTGTCCATTAGAAGTGTAAAGCAAAGGAGGTTTGGAGCTAAAATAACATGATGAGAATCTTTGGCAAAATCATGAAAGTCAAAAGTAAGAATCACATGTAGGAATTAAAGAATTATTGAGTTTCTAATATCAACATGATTTGCTGAAATTCAGTCCTGTTTTTTAATGGGATTAGTATTTTACCTGGCAAGGGTCACTGTATAATTATGAGTTTCTATGACGACATTGTGGTATATTCTATTGAGTGCTAATATTCTATTCAAAAATATTTTTATACAAAACTTGCAACATAGCTTTATCTGAACAAAAAAAAATAGATGCAGCTATAAATATTTATAGCAAAGAAAGGCATCTAAGTACAAAGAATATTTTAAAGTCAAATTATAGAGGTGTTATAGTGTGGTTATGAACAACTCAAAAAGATTTATGGTAGAAACTTTGGATTTAAAAGTGAAGGAATATAAGAAGTAGTAACGATGATGTTATATATGGCATTCATCAAACATTGACTGAAATAGTGATATTGCATTTTAGCACAAATGATTGACAAACTGGAAAAGCCAGGAAAATCTGCCTTGCTGTGAGAGAATGAAGAAGCATCTGTCTAGCTTATGCAAAACCTTGGTCATAATGTACTAGGATTTGCAAGAGAATTTCAAATATTAAAAGTCTCTTTAATCTGTCAGCTAAGATGACAGTGAGAACCAATAAATAGCAGGTGAAATTATTCTCATGTAGAGTAACATCCTTCTCTTCTAGCCACAAGAGGAGTTATTTGGTATTATCCCCAAGGACTCACTAAACTGTATTTCCCAATTTTTAAATTAAGATTCAATAGCTTTTCTAAATCCTGTGATCCAAGTCATCCCTCAAGTTATGGACTCAAAGCAAAGTTCACATTATAAAATTTCTTGGCTTTTGCTGCTGTGGAGGTCAAGATGATCATAACCTTTCTGTCCTGAAAATCCTTTCAGTTGGGAAAGAGCTGTTGAGCTAAAGGTCACCTAAAGTACTGATCTCTTCCCTCTTGTGACTGGTGACAGGACTTGAGGAAACAGCTTGAAGCTGAGTCAGGGGAGGTTTAGGTTGGATATGGGGAAAAGGTTCTTCACCCAGAGGCTGGCTGGGCACTGGCACAGGCTCTCCAGGGAAGTGGTCACAGCACCAGCCTGACAGAGTCCAAGAAGTGTTTGGACAGTGCTGTCAGGTACATGGTGTGACTCTTGGGATGCCCTGTGCAGGGCCAGAGGTTGGACTTGATCATCCTTGTTGGTCCTTTCCAACTCAGCTTATTCTGTGATATGGCCAGAGTAGGTACTAAAAGATGAGAGGAAGCAAGGGTGTACTCACTAAATATTAGCTAAGCAGACAGTCTGGGGGTTTTACAAACTAAAAAAAAAAAAAACCCCAAAAANNNAACCCCAAAAAAACCCGTTAAGCATGGATGTTAAAATACAGAGAAGTTGTAAGGGGTTTTCTGGGGTTTTGGTTTTTTGGGGTTTTTTTTTTTTTGTGGTCTAAAAGGCAGAAGCATAAAAAGCTACATTTTGATAGCATTTTATCTGTAATTTAAAATGAGTTACTAGTTTTCTATGCTTGTAAAAGTTAAATTAAAACAATACTGCTGACAGGTAGATTTTTTAGCGTCTTCAAACATACTAACCCATTCAATGATGTGCTGGAGTAGGTTCATTTGAGCTCCTTTTTAAAATTCTCCCGAAGCCTGTAAAGAATAATGGAGTGTTTTTGCTGTATTTGGCTAAGACTGACTTTGTCCCAGATACAGCTAATCTACCCTTCCAAATATTATACAACCAGTCCACACAGATATTTCTGAATAGCAGCATTTAGTTCTTCCCCACTGCCCCCACTGGAACATAACAGCATGCCAAAGTTTACGTACAGAAAGGTACAAGCATTTAAAAATTACTTCGATTATACAACACTGATCTCTTCTCCCCCATGAAATCCATAATATGCCTTTTTAAGATAACTTTTTTTTTTTTGCAGATGGTGTCCCTAGGTTTACAAAGTTCATCCTAAATGCAAATACCTGAAAACAGCTGGTTAGTGTAAGGTAGAGTAAATATGTATTTCCACTGAGGAAATACACCATAAATTACTTTGAGATTGTTTCCTTTGATTGTAATAGTAAAAAAGTGACATATATGTTTCTGCTGCCCATAAATGGAAATGCAAAAATTATTTTGGTTTATTCCTTACCTTGAAATCTGGCTATATCATGAGGTGAAAGGAAGGAGCACTTAGTGGAAGTTTCTCTGTAATTTCCAGCATGCTACTGTTCATAAAACTACGTCCATTGCCTGCTTTGCAGAATGATGTAACTAATTTCAGTGGAACTCTGTGTTTTAGGCTTAGTTCTTGTAACTCTGCCACTAGAAACTTGAGGAAGGACCAAGTAAATATTCCATGATCTTTTTACCCATTCATGTGCAATTTTAAAAGCTTGTTTTTTACCCAGTTTTATTTCTCACATTCACCAGAGATATTACAGAATTAATATGAGCAAATGAAATCTTTCTCTGCACTGATGCACAGCATAAATGTAGCTTACTTTTTTCTTAAAAGCAGAGGTGATGGTACCTCCCATGACCTGGCTGAATTCCAACCAGGGTAGCTATAGTTCCATGTAAATAAATTCTTATGCAAGTTCACCAGGATACAAAATAATTCACTTTCAGTCTTTTCTACTGACTCCTAAGACAATTATGATGTTTCTTTCAGTTTATCAGTCAATCAGTTTCATTCAGACTTCTGGCACAATATTCCTTTTTCATCATTAGTTTTAAGAAACTATTCATGAGTATTGCTAACATCTTTTGGAGAGTTAGTCATGCAATATGAGGTGAGTTCCACATAATTTTCTTCTATATCCAATGGGGGGTGGTAACTGTGGGATTTTAAACCTGATAGAAAATTGATGCAGGACTTCTGCATGGCTGCTCGGATTTTGTTTTAGTTTATTTTGGTTTGTCTAAACTCAGTTTAGACAGTTTTTCTTGGACCAAGTTAATAAAGCCTACACTTAACAAAAGTAAAAATAGATGCATAGTGTTTTGTACTAATAAACTCCTATTTTTAAATTATTTAGAGTTTAACTTTTACAATTTAAAATGTTTATTTACTTTCACAGCTTTCTGTGAACTGCTGTTAGGATTGCTGTGTACTTTTAAGAGATGTTTCATGTCATGCCATGACCACCAGCAGCTGCTTAAGAGCCTGCCGTGGGATACATCTTTCTTTTATCATCAGCATAAGGATTGTTGAAACCTTTAGAAGAGGATTTCTCTTCTCAGTAGGGATGGAGATTTCCAACTAAGCCAGACCATATGCTGATTCCCGGATTTCTTATCTGTAATCAGTCTTTCTTTGATGTTGTCAAAGATGTTTCCATTAAAACTGCAGAATAATTCTGCTACCTCGTCAGTGTTCATGTGCAGTATTTATTATGAGACTACATCCCTTACTACACAAATCAGTAATTCATTTCTTGCAGTGTTAGTGTTTGTGATTTCCCCCCCACTTTAAACTAGAGCAGCATAGAGGAGATGGTTGATAACCTCTTAACGCATAAAAGTACTGGCAAGGTCTCCTGCAGACACTGTAATTCAAAGTAGTCTCTGCAAACAACAATCCTCCATTATTGACTTGCCTGCTCATTCCCTTTGACATAGCTCACATTTCTTCCATTCTGAGTAGGTAACTTCTTCCTACTCAAGGAATTTGGATAAGTGTTCCTTGTTTCGAGGTCAGTTTAGATACAGTTCCAAGAGAGAGAGAAATAAATTATCTGAGAAATAAATAATAGGACATGATCTGTATTCAGCAAAGCGACTGAGCAGTGATTGTTTACACTATAGGTGAGTCCTAAAGCTCACAATTCTTGCCTCCATGGCAGAGGAACTGATGCAGCAGAGATCCTTGCTGGCATCAGGGAACAGTTTTCACCATATGTTGTTCACAAGAAAAGGAAAGCACTTTTTTTTTTTTTTTTTTTATATTGCATGCTTGTCCAGTATCTGTTCAAGTAGTGTATTTAGGAGCTTGTTTCTCTGGTATAAATATATACCCTAAAATGCTAGGCTTTGGTTCTTGTGCTTTCTTCCTTGCCAATTCTTCTGGCTGTCATTTGAAATAAACATAGTCACAATAAGAAACACTGTCACAAATAAATGCAGCATACTGTCATAAAATAAAAATACTGTAGAATATCCTATTGTAAAGATTTATATTTTAATACAACATACAGCTATTAAAAATAACTGCACAATTGCTAATTTCTACTGGCTAGGGATTTGGTTTGGCAGATTTTGAAACTGCTTGCTAGCTCCTTGCTGTGGTTGGCTTACGTAAAGTAACTCGGTGGAAGCAGTTTTTAAACTTTTTTAAGCAATTTGTAAATAGCTGCAGGGCAATCTTAAAACAAAATTAAACAAAACATAAAAAGCCCAGCAGACCTAAAAAACAGTACATATCCAAAACCAAAAGAAAATATTTAAAGTGTTTGAAATTTTCCTGTCCCTTTATAATTTTTGCATATTTGTAGCCTATGATGGTATACCACAACAATAAGCCTTATTCACATGGGTAACCACAATGACACTACTAGAAATAATCACATGAGGAACAGCTGCAAGAATGAATTTGTGGATGTCCTGTAAATAAGAAAATTGTCAAATGGAATGCTGGAATTATCATGACTGGTACAGAACAGAAGGGGAAAAGTCAGGCATCTTTCTAAGAAATATAAATACCAAGAATTTTAAATACTTCATAATCAATCCTGGACTATATGACAGACTGAATTTATAATCTTGTGCAACACTACCTAAGAGCAAGATCTCCTAATCAAGATAATACTTCAAATCCTTATTCAAAACATTTCAAATGTGACCAGTGATCAATGTGACTTAGGATAAAAATCAGATTTCTTAGAAGGACAGTTGAAATTTGTGTAGTTGTTAAGCACACTGGTCTTGGAGGAGGATCCCTGTGAGTCAATCAGATTCCACTGTCTCCTATTTTCCTATGAAATATGATGAATGGAAGCTCATGAGCATTTGTCAGCCTTCCTTTGCGAGGATAAAGGAAAAAGGTCATTTTAGGTTTGATTTCCTAGACTTTCCCGATGTACTGTTTAGTATGCATTTATGTTGTTTCAAAAAAGCAAGCAAACAAACAGAATAGAAATCTAGATTTTAAACTGATCTTGCTTGCTATATAGGATTTACATCACTTAGATGTTACTCCTCTGTCCCCCAAAAACTACCCAACAGGCCTTGCACTTAATTTTAGTTGCATGTGTGATCAAAATTAGTTGTCAACAAAATGATTAGGTTACTCTCTGTTTGAAAGCTACAGCTGTCTTGTTATGTGTAGTAGTATCTGTAGCAACCATAAAACTTAAGAGCCTTCCAAAAGCCTATTAAGCAATGTGAGTAATACATTTTTGTTTGGGTTTGTTGGGGTTTTTTTGTTTGGTTTTTTTTTTAACTCATGGAAAAATGTGCGTCTGCTGGAATGTTTTAGCTGCTTTTTAATAATACATATTCCATCCATTCATCCACCAATATACTATGTTTTTTTCTTCTGTTAGACAAGAGAAATTCACAGAAAGAAGCCTTCAAAGCCTTTGGTGTAGGGTGGGGAAGTAATTTTTGGAGGTCCCTGGAAGGCTCTGTCTCCTCCATCAGAGTCTTTTTCTCTGTAGAAAAGTCTCACATGTCAGAAGATAGAGCAGCCAAACCCGGATTTATTTTGGAGCCATGTTGTCCTTAGGTTCTCTCCTAAACACTTCCCAGCTGTCCTCTAAACTGATAAATCCTTCAGGAGTTAACATGGCTTATATTCCAAATACAAAAGCTGTAAGGAAATACAGGGCCACAGATTTACTGGCACATTCCAGGGCCTGCAGCAGTGATAAATTGTCTGTAAAACTCACATTTGTGATCCAAACAACCATATAAACAAATATGCTATTTTTATATTTTACACATATAATAAGTAAGTAAACATAAAGACTTGTGTTTGTCATTTCTTCTGACACAGATTTTGTTTCCATTTCTCAGCATTGTTGCTCAATCCCTTAACAGTGAGTAAAATTCCACTAAATAAAAATGTTCCTGCTTTCAACAAGCTTTGCATTTATTTTCAAAAAAACCCTAATATGTTGGGCAGTGTCCTCAGCCTTATCGTCTTTCAGATCTATGTTCAAATAACAGACAGAGAGGATCAAACAAACTGTCCTCTGTCCCTGTGGCTCATTCAGTCAGCATTCCAGCCCTGTCCTTTCTCACTTTCTCACTTTCTCACTTTCTCAGGGTCATCTCCTTTGCATCTTAATTTAAAGAAAAGGGGTCATGTAAGTTTGCAGAGCACAGATCAGTTTGGAATACCATCTGTCCTGAAGCATCATCCCTAGATTCCTTGTTTGCTGAGACTTACTAAATCATGCCTCAGTTTCTTTAGATTTTCTATTATGCTCTAGTTATCTTCACTCATAATTTTTAATTGTCTGAAATATCACTTTAAGAAAAATCCCTATGTCTTTCAACTGAATCCCTACATTATCTTCTTTTCTTTTTTCCTTTAGTTTATTAGTTTATGAAATATATTTCAGTTTCATTCCTAGAACAAATGCTATTTTTATTATTCTTATCACTGTCTTTTCGGCTTACATTCTTTTTTTGTGTTACTGGCCATGTAATTAGGAAACCTGGAAAGAAGTACAAAATAGATTTTTACCTATTTCAAGACTTGGACATGTTCATAATAAATTTAAAAGAGAAAGTGCCATAAACTGAAAGGATTGTTTGAAAATGCTGTTTTAGGTAGATGATCTAGTGTAAGATGAAAGAAACAGACCAAAGACCAGTTAGAGGTTAGGATCAGAGAGAGAGAGAGAGAAATTACAAATATACCAAAACAATGTAACAGAAAAGGAAAAGAAACAAAGTATTTAAGCTAGCCTTAGGGCTAAGCATAAGAGGAATGGTGTAAAGGAAATTCTGACTTCCAGTTAACAATCCTGCTGCTGCAGTTTTAACTTCTTGTAATTGTAACCTAAGAGTTTCCTGGAAGCTGCTAGCACGGAAGCGGCATCCATTCAGCCTGCAGAAAGGCAAGTTTCACAAGCAAAACATTTTACTTGCTGTTAAAATGAACTTGAAATCTGAATTTAGTCCATTTTTTATAATAACACATCACAATGAGTATTTTAAAGCCCCAGTGAATCAAGGTAAATGGTTATAGTACTACGGCCCTGTGTCACCTCTGCTTTGAAAATTAACTCTTCCCTTACCGACAACTCTTTATTGGTTTAGACTGGAAAGAGTGAATGACTCTGATTTACAGTGCAGAATAAATGTCCTAGAAAACAGGCTGTGCCTTTCCACACAGGAGAATATTTTGTTCCAGCAGCCAGAGGAGCTAATGAAACCTAGTGTGGCCAGCTCCCTGAGCACGGATGTGAGCATCGCTCCAGGGCAGCCCCACAACATCCTTCCCCCAGCAATACAAGTTCTCCAGCTGCCACCACAGCATGGAATTCCCAAACAGCTCTCCAGGAGCCTTTCCACAGGCTGAGCTTCCCTTAAGCCATATCTTGTGTCATCTCCAGGTCTGGCAATGCCAGTGTAAACTCTAGTGTGGAAAAGTCAGTTAGGTCTGCAGCCCCCCATGGAAGAGGCACTGGGTTTTGCCAGACATGATGTATTGCTGAAAAATGTTAAGGAGAAAGTGCTGTGGTGGTTGGGTACTCCAAAATCTGAACTCCAGATACTGGGTAACAAAGCCTGTTAAACCTGTGACTTTTATAATCATAAAACTATTTTTCAGGTGGCAAAGAATTGGCAGAATGGCCTTGGAATGCCCCATCAGAGTACCCTAAGACCAGCATAGTCAGAGACCATCTTGGCTATGGCAATAGCCAGGTGTATGCTAGAAGGAGTGTGAGCTTGTTTGGGTTTGTGCTGAGTTCTGGAGAGCTACATCTGCAGTCTTGAGGAAGCTGCAAATTTCCAGTAACCTTGGGATCCCACCAGAGGCTTTGCATGTGACTTCCATGGGGCAAAGGCCTAAGAAGATTGGATGGTTTGGTTATGTTTTCAAAACAATGTAGACATTGAAGTTGGAGTACATACAATTCACCACCTAAATGGTTGCCTAAACCCCACCATGTAGATAAAGAACAGCAACAAGTATCTCCAGAGGGCACTTGGTTGGATCTACTTCAGCTGTCTGCCTTAGAGTGAGATGAGCTGCTCTCTGCAGATGTCCCTTTCTGACCCTCTGTGCTAAAGGAAGCCAAATGGACATCCATCTTTTAGATACTTAACTTTCCTCCCTTCCACTCTCCTATGTGAGATTCCCTCCAAGCAGTAGCCTGAGGAGGACAAGAGTGTGAAACTGAAACCTTGTCAGGGATATTGACAGGACATGCTCACACCATACAATCAAAATGAATTTTAAAATTGCAGGGTAGTTCCTCCACTTGATTAAGTTGTGTCAATGAAGTCAGGACAGTGCATGTAACCTGTGCTTCTCACAAAACAAACGTAGGTTTGTGATCTGAGCTCCTCCTGTGTAGTAATTTCCTTTGACACTTCAAATTGCTTTTTTCTGTATTTTTCATTTGGAGAGGCACTATGGAATAAACTTTCTTCTGCTTTATACTCAGAAATATACATTAACAACACACCTTTGCCATGTAGTCTTTGGGAGTCCTTAGATCAGGCCTAGATTTCATACACTTAAAAAGGAAGGGGGGAAAAAAGGTAGGAAAGCTACTCAAGCTACTATTGATTTGAATCAATAGAAAATTCTGTGTATTGTTGACATACTTTGCACAGTTTAATAACATTAGGCTCTAAAGTATTTTACGTGTACTTCAATTATTTGACTGGTTAAATGAAACAGGACTTCATATAATACAGTTTGTTGTTGCTAAGCTTTTAACAGAAGTGTCAAAGAATGGCTTAGATCTACTCAGAACTAGTTCCTATTCAAATAAATACATAAATAACAGTACTTCAATTTACAGTTTTTAATATAACATGGAAAAAGAAACTGTAAGTTATTACATAAATTAATGAAAGATCATATAATGTTCAACGACAACTAGCAAAATCAGTGATTTGATTACTATTAAAGTCTATCTTAAGAGTATTGCCAGTTCTACTTGCCATAAAAAGCACTGTGCTTCTGAAAAGCCCCCTTGAAATGAAAATTTTTGTTGGAAAATATGGTAAGAATCCTAAAAACTGCAAAGTTTGGGTATTAGAATTGCTGGCAGAATCAGACTTAACATTGGTGTCCAATTATAAAATAAATTAGCGGTTCAAACACTTTCTTAGCAACAGATGATGTGCTGTAGGCATCAATCACCTTTCTCTAGATATCAGAAGCGCAATGATTTTGTTAAAAGAACTGTTTTCCATAGACCTGTTGGTTGACATACAGTGGACACTGACACAAAATTTCAGGGGATATGTCCTGTGGTAAGAACAGCTACTATTCATAGTGGAAAACTGGTTAAGTGTAGGCTGGTTTAGAAGTCAAATTAAATATATGCTTAATTCTGTGAAGGTAATTTCTTTCTGGTTGACCAAGCCTTTGCTTATCCCCTTATATCTAGCTTTAATTATGCTTTTCTAACCTTGCCCTTCTCAGTGACATTTTTCCTTTCGAAAGTCTCCATTACTCTCAATACACTTTTCCCCTTCTCATCGATTCAGCTGCTCTTAGGGTTGCCATAACTCTGGCAGTTCAATTACTTTATTTCTGCCTACCATTTCCTTTTCTCGTTAAAGCTGACCATGCAGCTCTGAGAAGTATCTGTTGCAGCACACAACACAGCACATCTATGTAAGATGGTACTCAGAGGTATGAATGAAATAGCTGACAATGGTGATAGTCCTTGTGAAAGCTGTGTTTTGATGCTTGAAAGGCTGCAATGGCTTCCTATTTGTCACTACTTGTATGTTGGCTTGTTGCAATTGGATCTTTAAAGTGCTATGTGATCTGGATCCTGTTATTTACAATGCCACTTCCCTCCCGGTGACAGCTGAGACAATCACATCTGCTTGAATTAGCAGTTCTGATATTAGTAGGTGACTAAAATACTAAAAATAGAAAAGAAAAAAAGAAAGCAACAAAGGCCACCTCCACACAGGTGTCAGGTCCTCGACTCTGTCAGCAGTTGATACAACAAGGTCCAAGGGTATGTCAAAGAAATGAATGTAAGTGTGGTTTAAAATGTTTGCCCTCATACTTGTGATAGCATGAGTTTAGACAGGGCTTCATGAGACAAATAGTTTTGTTTCAGGCAACATTGGACAGAAGCCAGGGCTGGTCACATCCACATCCAGATGAGGTCAGAAAAAAAAATCCAAAATAATTATTTTGCTTTTTTTTGCAATAACTGTGGCTCTTTGAAAAGCTCTCCACAGATTCCATTCTTGGGGTGCACAGTGACTCACGAAGGCCATGTTTAGTCACTCTGCCTTGTATCCAACAATCCTGTGTGGATTGTCTACACAGCCTGAGTGAGGAGTGAGCCTGGCCAACTGAGGGCCTTGGGATGGAGAGCCAGTCTGGGTGGCTACAAGGCCACAGGCCCTGCACAGTCAGGTACACAGTGCACAACACATAGCTGGCTGAATACAGTAGTGCAGGTATGACTTGTGCACTTTATCCACTTAGATACAAAAGCTGCTTACTGACAGTCCCCAAGAGCTGCCAGCTGCTATGAAATACAGGGAATGCCACATCTTGCACAGAGCAATGCCAGAGATCCTGTAAAGTCTGCAGCAATCCTAGCCCTGGGTGATTAGTATCACTGAGGGCTTGGGCCCACCACTGTTACTGTAGTCTCACCACCTTGATAAAAGCACCTTTCTCGTGGCAGGTATTTTATGCATTTCCCTCTTGCTAGAGGTATTCCTGTGGTTTTCCAATTTTGGATTCAGTCCCTGGGTGCCAGCCCTCTTGGCCACCCCCAGCTTTGCAGATGCTTGCAAAAGCCTCAGCAAGTAGGTAAATTCCCTCCAGGAATCTGTGGTCAGTTTCACCAAGGTTACTGAACATTTCTGTTCGACTAGCCTGGCTCCCAATTCACCTAGAGAGAGAGTGAACAGTAAAAATCAATAGACGCAGCAGTAGCCTCCTGCTTAAAGCCTTTCAGTGTAGCAGTCCTTGTTGCAAGGAGAGGGACTTGGATTTGCTGCAACCATCCTATAATCCTGGCCGAGCCTCTGCCAGGCCACTCTCCTCAAGGAATGCATCCCTCTTATTGATGACCAGCTAGCCAGGGTGGGAACAGATTTTTTTCCCTTGCCAGACTTTTACTGCTGGAGATGTTCCTGAGTATCAGTGGTCTTTGGCATCACGCTGGCTCACACACCTGAGTGCAAATATCCCATTTGTTCTCCAAACAATGCTTCCTTCTTCCCTCTCTTGCTCTGCTCACTCATTCATTCCCCTGGAATTCTGTATAGCACAAAGCATTCCTGTGAGCCAGCAGGGCTGCTGTCATCCCTCAGAGCTTGCTGAGAGCAACCTGCTTCTGCTGGCAGGCTCTTGCAGAGTGATGTAATCCTGGGCAGATCTTACGCCACCATCCTGATGCCAGATATTGTGTTGGCTCGTGTTGTTTGTTACAATGTGTATGGCTCCTTAATTTTTTTTTTTTCCCCCAAAGGGTTTGATCCATGCTTGTCTTTCTGGTTCTCGGGTTTTTCTTTTGGAGAGCTCTGAAATCTTTGTGTCTGGCATCTGTGGAGGCTCTTGTCCTTCCTCTTGTATGTTCCAGCTAGGCTAGGTAATTTCCTCTGTTTCACAAATTCTAATTTTGTTAGCATTTAACCCAAGTTTTCCAGCTTTCTAGTCTTATGTTCCCAATCCAAATAGCCTTGCTTCATCTGAGTCAACTGTTCAAAACAGTCAGCCTGAGATCAGACAACCTTCTCTTGTCTTTTACCCTCTTTACCTGCCTCCTGATTAAAAGAGATTTTTTTAAATGCTTAACTCCTGCATTTTCACATTCTGTAATATTCTTTCATGATTCATCCCCCTCATTTCATGGAACAGTATCAAAGGTACAAAGCGCTTCAGCTCCTTGCCAGAAACAAAGCCAGGACCTGGCTGGTTTCCATTTCACTACAACTGTAGTATTGTTACAGTCATTATTTTCAAGTACCTGGATGAGAGAAATTTTGTAACAAGAAAGTCAAAATACCTTTCATTAGCCTGACTTTTTACAGACCTCTCTGAAAATGCACCTCTCTGATTTCTCCTCTCAGATGAAAGTCAAAAATGTCCCTCCTTATCCTCTACATTTCCTGACATTTTCAGCATTTTAGCTGCTGATATGCAGCTTCTCTATCCTGCTCAGACATTTTTTTGGTTTCTTCTCTTCACTACAGTGTTTGTTTGCTCAGTGATGATTCAGAACAGAAAACTACGAAAGAGGTCAACCTATTTGTTTCCCAACCTCCTAAAGGTGCAGTTAACTACCCCAACAGAAAATTCAAAACTTCTTTGCAAATGAATGTTACAGAGTTATAGCGGCAAGAGAAGCCACGGTGCCATGGCCTGGCACATGTGCAAGGTGGCCCAGCCTAAATAAATTAGATTAATTGAGTGGAAGGAAAAATCTTCCCTGAATTAAATACACTGGAAAGATAAAGCATTTACAGGCTGTGCTGTGAGGAACCTGAATAGATGTTTCTCCTCCTCCTGTGCCCTAAAACCTGTGCACTGACTCCTGGAAGGAGCTTGTGTGTATGAGGAATCCTGGAGCTCATGGTGAGAGGAATCCTCTCACCAGATCCATACTAAACCCTAATAGGTTAGAAAGGTGATATTTTCAGACTTCAAGCGTTATTAAATGAGACAATATAAACAGTATTACAACTTGGTAGTTGCTTTGTAACATGGGAAAACAAGATGTTCCAGCTGTGTTTGTAAGGCACCTCACACACAGCAAGGTCTGAATATTGAGGCATGTTGTAGAAATGACTGGAATCTCCCTTATCTGTCAAAAATGCATGTGGATTGGGATCAGCAAAGCTCATTGAAGCAGATGTGTGCATTTCAGGATTTTACATCTACCCTTTGACTGCAAGGTTACAGTGTTGACTCAACCTCCAGTTTACTTCCTCTCGGATTTCCCCATCTTCAGATTTTATTTCCTCTATCCATTGTAGGAGTGAAATGTCACAAAACAGGCATTGAGATCCATTTATAAACATTGCTTTTGAGTGAAATTCTGGATTAACGTAGAGTTATAAAATCAGATTTATTGGTTATTAATTGGCAATAACTGAGACATGAAACTTTTTCTTTTTTTTTCTTTTNACACCAATTTCTTGTTCATGGTTGAAAGACCTATAAAATCTAGATTCTATGCTATTGACAGCTCTTTGCCAACTCTCTCTTCAGGATCATGCACGTTACCATAAATATTCCTTTCTTACAATCTGTTTCATTATCCATTACTTTAGAGTAACAAAAGTCAGAATTTTTTAACACTCAAGGAGTAACCACTGGAGAAGTTATGAGTTTCTGTTTCCTCACTTCTGGACAAGATATGGAGAATGGTACAAGAAAATTTGGAGCAGCTACTTTAATATGGAGCAGCCTGGAGAAGAAGGATTTGGGGGTGCTGATGAATGAGAATCTCAGCATGGGCAATGTGTGCTTGTAGCCCAGAAGGCCAGTCATATCCTGGGCTGCATCAAAAGCAGCATGGCCAGCATGTCAAGGGAGGTGATTCTGCCCCTCTGCTCTGCTCTGGTCAGATCCCAGCTGGAATGCTGCATCCAGCTCTGAGTCCCTAAGGTAAGAAGGCTGTTGGAGCAAGTGCAGCAAGTACATGTGTAGGAGTACTATAAATGTGATCAGATGGCTGGAGTATCTCTTCCATGAAAACAGGCAGAGAGAGTTAAGGCTGTTCAGCCTGGAGGACAAAAGGCTCTGGGGAGACCATTTTGGCCTTCCAGTACCTAAAAGGGGGTACAAGAGAGCTGGAGAGGGACTTTTTACAGGGGCCTGTAGCTACAGGACAAAGGTGAATGGCTTTAAACTGGAGGAGGGTAGATTTAAATTAGATTTGAGAATGAAATTCTTCTTTCTGAGGCTGGTGAGGCACTGGAACAGGTTGCCCAGAGACACTGTATGCCCCATTCCTGGGAGTATTCAAGGTCAGATTGGGTGGGACTCTGAGCAACCTGGTCTAGCAAAAGGTGTCCCTGCTCGTCAGGGGTTTGGAACTTGATGATCTTTAAGGTCACCTCCAACCCAAACTATTCTATGATTCTAATATTCACCAAAGACCAAAATCACACTTTGAGGGTTTCAGCTGCTTTGTCTATTCTATTAATAAATCCTTTCGTGACTATCACTGAGTGACAACCTTTTGGGGAAGGAGAGGCAGAGCAACTTGCCTGTGGCAGCCCAAGTCATGGGTGGAATGAGGTTTATGAGACAGGATTTCCTGCCTCCAAAATCTCTTCAGGTTCTTCCAGATCAGGCTGCCTCTCAAACAGGTAATTACATGCATATCAGTCATACCTCTTATAATTTTCTTATCTTTATTTGTGAGCTGTGATTCTCCCACTTAACTCAGTTGTACTTCACTGCATTAATTAGCTGTGCTTAACAAAACTACTCAGAGAAGAATTGAGTTAGTGTTTATGAAGTCAGTTCTAGGAAAGGTAACTAATCTTTTAACAAGGCTAGACCAAAAAAAAAACAAAAACAAAAACAAANACCAAAGCCCAATTACAATATATTTAAAAGTGCTTATTTCTCTGCCAATCAAATGTGGTAAAGACATTTAATCACCCACAACTCTGAGGGTGAATTACTTTAAAAATAAACTTTAACACAGTTTAAAAAACTTGCACATTTTGTAATTGAGATGTTTTTTGTATAAAGTGGTAAGAAGCTATATCTTTTCTCAGTTTTGGAGGAAAAACTGCAATAAAGTGATTTTGGTTCAAGGGAATGAATGGATGGAGCTAGATTTTTTTAATCCAACTAATGATCTACATCAAATATATGAGACTTTCAACTCTGAAATTAATTTTGACAGGTGGGGAGAGAATGGCTGTTTTGGAAGCAATCTTGCTTACTCATTAAAGAAACTGTTGTCCAATTTCATTAGATTTGTTTCATTTTCCATATCATTGAACAATTCTGCTCTCTGTTCCAGTCATGCAGTATTTTATGCTGTGAGGCTGGTGGGTTTGTTTTAAAGGTACCTCATCCTTTTGGCATTTTATCCAAAGTGAATTGCTTCACAAAATCAGAGAAAGAATTATAGAATATTCTGGGTCAGAAAGGATCCAGAAGGATCCTTGAGTTCAACTCTTAAGTGAATGGCCCCTATGGACATCTTCATTATTTCTGAAGAGTTCTGGCCTCTCTGTCTCCACTTAAGAAGGGCACACAGAAAGCAGGATGTCAGCTGTGCACACCAAGACAATGGCTAGATGATATTGCCCAGAATACCTAGAGAAGTGAACATAAAGTCTGAGCACAGAGTTTCTGTATACTTTAGGTTATTTTGAATGTACACAGCCACAATTAATATCTTAAAATTAATCATTTTCTGATCTGCTGCTTCTGACTCCTTCTGATGTCCCCAAAGTAGAGCTGTCAGTGAGCTGTGTTTTAACATCACTATCAGTTTGTCCAAGAATTTCAAGAAAACAAAACAGAATCATTCCTCTATCCTTTGCATTGCTGCTCTGAGTAGAGAGCATTGCTACTTTTACAAAATAAGAGTAGTAATGCCTTATAATTATTATTTTTGGTACAATTGTTTGCATAGGTGAAGTAGGGTGGAGGTGACCCTAGAAAATACTGCTAATTGCACTTCCCAAAACACATGAGTAAGCTTCCAGAGTTAATAAAGTGCCTTTTATTAACTCTGGTGTTTTGTTTCTGAATCTCTGGACAAACTTGCATCACATTTTTCAAATCTTTCTTTGCAATGTTAAGGCCTCAAAGCCTTTCCTTTGGAAACATAAAAGCAGGAATTCTCTGAAAATATGTGGATTTCACATAATAGAAGATCACAGAAGGTACAAAATCTCATAATAAAGCTACGGGATGCTGTAATACATCTGGGCTGCTTTTCTATTTTGCAGTGCCTGCAGTAGTAAGGTAGAATGGCAAAGGCAGATACTGAAACACACACTGCTACCAGCTTGTTCATACATGTTCTCTAAACAAATATTTCTGTGCTTCAGGGCTGTAAGTTGTGATGAGCAATATATATGCATGTGTGTATATATATATATATATATATATAAACAAAATCTAAAATCACATTAACATGAGAGGAGAATCAAACCTTTACCTTTGCATATTTTTTAAGTACTTGTCTACACAAGGGACAGCAAAAACTGAAAAGGAAGTAAGTACAATCAGCATATAACCTAGTCATGGGGGGAAGAGACAAGGAAAAATTCCCATATAACCATCCCAGCTGTTGACCTGGGATGCAGAAATAACCCCATCTGAGTGCTATATTCCTGGGTTATGTGGTGTAAAACATGAAATAGCTGAGCAGGACAGCACCACAGTGTTTGACTCCTGTGCAAGGTGATGCTTCTTTTGGAGGTAGTATTGATGTGGGTCATGCTGGACTGGGTGAGTGAGCACTTTAGCCCCACTTTTGATTTCCACTTGTAAAATTGGGCTGGAGAGCAGCCTTTTTACCATCACTGCCTTGTTCCCAGCATCTTCTTGGTTGGTGAGCACAAGTTAAGAAAAATTCTGTCAAATGTGTTTACATGAAGGAAAAGCCTGAAACAACAAGTGCCAGAAAGATGCTGTGCACCAAGTGATAGTATTGAGTCTCTTACTGGTGTTCTGTGTGCAAAAGTTACTCTGTGTTAGATTATGCTAAACCTCAAGACAGCTTTTCTTGTAAAATAGGAAAGTCCATGCAGAGGGCAGATATTAAATAATTATTAAACTCTAATTATGTCTCATAGCTATTGCACAAGAGTTTCCACACCGGAAGCCTTAAAAAACCAGTCATCTGACATAGGAGGAGAGTGGATGAGGCATTTTGCCCCTGGCACTTAAGTCATAGAGCATAGAATCATAGAATCATAGAATCAGGGAATCATAGAATGGTTTAGGTTGAAGAAAAGCTCTAAGATCCGTGAGTCCAATCATTAACCCAGCACTGCCAAGTCCACCATTAAACCGTGTCCCCAAGTGCCACATCTACCCATCTTTTAAATACCTCCAGGGATGGTGACTCAACCACTTCCCTGGCTAGCCTGTTGCAATGCTTGACAACCCTTTCTGTGGAGAAAATTTTCCTAATAGCCAACCTATATGTTTCTTCTCCCAGCTGTGCTGTGGTGCTGGCAGCCATCACCAGAGAGATTTTAACAACTTGCTGCAGGGGGGCAAGGGAGAACAGTAATATTAATTATGTAATAGCTTATGATGGCACTCAGGATGAACTGTTCCATGACCTTCCCCAGCACTGAGGTCAAGCTAACAGGCCTGTAGTTCCCCAGATTCTCCTTCCAGCTCTTTGTAGATGGCTGTTACATTTAGTAATTAGGGCATCCCATTTGCTGACTTCCAGTCAAACCAGGACCTCACCATTGAGCCAGGGCTGCTGGATGGAAATGATGGAAAATGGCTTGGTTACAAGTTCTGCCAAATCCCTCAGTGCCCTTAGGTGGATCCCATCTGGCCCCATAAACTTATGCGTGTCTAAGTGGTATAAGTATCTGAGGTCACGCCTCCATTTTCATTCTTTTGAGCCCACACAATTTAATTAGGGCTCCCTATTGCCATAAAGCAGCATGGCTGATTGTAAGACCAGGTGTCTGTGCAAAGAGACTGTGACAGAGCCATATCAGCTGCCCGCTCCTCATTTTTGCACCATGGGAATATGAGGAACCAATTAGTCAAATTATGAGCACTGTCACAGCAAGAAAGAGGTTAAATAATCCCTGTTGGGTCTGAAGACAGTTTGATTATGAAAGCTGTTGGCAACGATTCCTAGGCCTAGAAGTGATTTAGCAGTCAGGCTACCCCATTTTGTTATCATACTGTGAATAAAACCCAAGACACTCATTTGTACACTGTGATTTAAGGGGGCAGGGTTATTGGTCAATAAAGCTTTGTAGGAGACAGGAACATCTGTTGTTTAATCATCTTCTCAAATAAGCCAAAATCTAGAGTTCCTTTTAAACATACCTTGTTTTTTCCCTTGGGTAAATTATTATTTGTAAATCTAGTCAAATCTCTTTCATTCCTCAGATCTGTGGGAAAGCCAGTCAGGGTGCTGACAGAGGGACCATAATTGCTGTGGTTTAGCCAGGACAATATTAGCACCTGGATTTTGGCAAAGTTGTCTGGTTTTTTCTCATGAATTCAGCTTACCTCTTAGATGTGACAATCCAGGAAAGAGAAAATACTCTACCTCTACCCACTGTGAAAGTCTATATGATTTTTTTTTCTCCACACTCTAATTAAATCCTTGAAGTTCTTAATTCTGCAGTGACTAATCTACTACCCCTTTGGATCTCAGTTCTGTTCTCAAAGTCTAAAACATTCTTATCTTGAATCCAGGCCAATGTCTTTTTAATTATGGCTATGTCTGAGAAGATCATCTTTGTTGTTACTATATCAGCAAGACAAAATGAAGAAACCTATTACGTGATGAAAGACACACATCTTTTATAATTTTCCACGTCGATAGTGTTTCTCAGGCCCCACCCCACATTCTTACCATAGCTGGTTGCACAATGTCACTTGAATTAAGTGATCCACTTACTGATTTTCTTCCTTGTGCTTCTTGCAGAGAAGGGAGAAGCCAAGTTCCCTGGATTTAGAAAGTATTAGCCTCTTACTTGCAAAGAACTTTGAAACTTCCTTAAGAGTGCTTGTAGTAATCACTCAAACACCGGTGAGTCATCAAATTTCACTACAAAATCTATACAATCGAGATTTAAATTATATTTGGATTTTTTCTAACATAGTATAATGAGATCTCTTCCCATTTTCTGCTCATATCAGGGAAGGCTCCATTCTCATAGGCTGAAGCTGCTGATAGGGCTTTTTAGCATGTGCCATTACTGTGACATAGTCACTGATCAGCCCAGGTTTTCATTAAGCGCTTTCTATGACAGAAGTACCAATAGTAGACAAAACTACATTTTAAACTGTGGGTTTTTTTGCTGGAGCAGTACCCTGATCTCTTCAGCAGCCTCCCAGCACCTCCTCAGTTTAGCTAGCAGATTATGGATTGTGTGTATTGTGGTTCTGTGGGTGCACGTACATGAAACACTTATTGGTAGGTACGCTCCAAGAAAAGTTACCTACTTGCACATTATTGGGGGGTTTTGCTGCGTGTTGCCTACACCCACACTCAGAAGGTCCAATAATATTTGCATTTTACACAGGGAAGACACTTTTTGCACTTCTTTTGTACCTCATGTGGAATATGAAGTTACTCTGAATACAGAACACCCCAGTTAGTGCAGCTCAGAAAACCCTTTTGTTGCATGAACTCACAGGAAAGAAAGAGACTCAGTGGATACTACCCACAAAGTAACCAGAATTCTCCAAGATAATTCAGTAACGCTTCATTTAGTATTTTCCTTTATCTCGTTTTCTTTTTCATCTTTTCTTTCTCTTTTTTAAAGTCATCATGCCACTCTGCACAGACCACCTGGGCTCCATGCTATTGGTGTTACCTTTCCTGTCAATCCCCCTTTCCACTTCTCCTCCTCAGAGCTTTTTATGGATTCCTCCTCTGCCTGTATCAAGGGTTAAGACCTGCCAAATTGCATAACCCCAAGTGTGCCTCTGTTTTTTTCTCCTGTCTCTTGCTCCACCCTGTGCTAATTCCGCACATTCCACCCAGCCTTCCTCTCGACCACTCCCTTCCTCTCTCTTTTTGTTCTCGCCTCAGTATCTCCATTCATGCCATCGCCATCCATGTAGAGCAAAGGTGGCCTCCCACTGGATGTCAGCTCAGTATCCTCCCTCTCCCTTCTCAAAACAAAGCCGGAGCGGCACAGCCCATCTGCTGCCTGAATCATCCCGGCTGTGATGGCCACTTTCCATCTGCCCCAGCTTGCTGCTGCACTGTCTGCGGTTTGGAAGTTTAAAGCGCACCCATCTGAGCCAAAGTCTGCTGAAAACATAGCAGGCTTCTGGCTGATGAATTCAGGGCACTGTGAATCAGGCCATAAATCACCTGGGGCTGACATGCTCTTTTTTTGTTGCGTTTTTTTTTTCTTTCCTGTTTCACAGCAAAATGTACTGACACATCTAAGTGTTGCATCAAATGCAGATACTTAACCCCCAAACTGGTGTTTTGCTGGGCATGGTGTCTATCTACACAACAACCTTCAGAAGAAAGCAGTTAACTTACAAGCAAGAGAAATTTCTGGGGTTTGTATGAGGCAGCCTAGGATACAAATGCTTTGTTTTTGCCCCCAAATATACATGCCACCAGCAAAATCATTGATGCTGAATTCAGCTGAAAAGCTGCTTCTCCTGTATACACATATCAGTCCTTAGTCATATTCACGACGCAAGAAGTTCAAATCATTTTTTGTTGAGACCTCAACCACACCATCATGGAAGGACTAACTGCCGTGAAATCTGGAAACCATAGAATGGCTGGGAAAACTTTCTTTACAATATATACTTACATACAAAATTAATCAACAGCAGTGCCCTGTCCAGTACTCATGAAGTCATGTGTACTAACCCTTTCTTGTCACCTGTGTAACACGACTTACATGGAAAATATAGTTACTAGTATAAATACTTAGGGAACAAATGCTGCAGTGAAGGCATGTCTGGTACATAAAAAGGAGTGTATTAACTTTCCTGGGTTTTTTTTCTCCCACTTGAAAAGTTTGCTTAGTTTACAGTGAAGACAAAGCAATAAACTTGAGCTTTAGTATGAGCAAATTTAGTATTTCATAACTATTTCTTAAGGGCCAAAAATGGCCTCAACACAACCTTTAGCACAACTACCAGATCAATATATGAGCCAGGAGGACATCTCTGGGCTCCAGATACCCAGCTACCACACACTGCCTGTGTTCCCAGAGGAGTCTGCGGCAAGAGCTCCAGCACATGTAAAATAGAAAAGATGAATTGTGTGTTTTACACAGCTCTTCAAATAGGACCTTCCAGTTCCTCCTCTTGCAATGAATTCCCAATTGCTGTCTCATTTTTCCTCAGTACAGCTGTATTTGCTTCAGAGGAGCCACTCAAGAGCAGTGAGGCTTGCAGCCCAGGCTGGTCTGTCCAGGCTGAAGGCCACGTGGGAAGATCCCCTGGAAGCTTCATCACCTATTTGGCATGTTGGGGTTTACTTTGAAAATTGTGGTGACACAAAATGTCAGTGCTTGTTTCTCTGGTTTAACACCTCAGTCAAGTCTGTCCTGGGATCTCAGTGGCAAACTGCTCTCACCTTGGTGCCAGCTGACCCGAAAGTGACACCGTCCCACCTCCTGGGTGAGGTGAGGAAGAGCCCAAAACGGCAGCTCAGTGAGTCATCATGCCAGGAAAGATTTCTTTGTCACTGCTGGTGATTTCTACTACAACTAGCCCCACAGCCACAGATTTTTGTAGTTCCCCAATTTATAAAGTGCTCTAGGTATTTTAAAAATATATTAAGTATAATAAATTGTGTTCAGCAAGTAAAACAAGAAATACTTCCTATGTACAGGGAAGGCAGCTAAAGGAACGGTAAGAATGTCAATTTTTGCATTTAATTAGTTTTATATTTCACTCTCTGACTAGATCCAATCTTCAGTTTTAGAAATCTACCTAGCATTACAATGTCTGTAGCAGCAAACAGATTATGGTCCATACTGGAAAGAGTATAGCATAGAATCAAGAATAATTGTAATAAACCCTGTTTTTTTGGATTTTAAGAGCCCTACTGTACTCAAACATTATTTGTGAATAGATTGATTGTTTTTACAGTACTTCCTCTTTCTGATAATGAAAAGCAGTTTGGTTTTCTGATGGCAATTTAAAGGACACAGCTGGGCAAAATTTTACACTTTCATATGCTAAAGCTTTTTGACACCTAACTTTGCCATTACCAACATTTATGGAGGAGAAAAGAAAACCTGGGAATGCTTATTTCGTGTAGGTGTACATATTTCTATTGCAAATATTGTGCAAGTACATTTCTGGGGTGAACATCCTTTAACTTTTTGCAAGTTATTCTGAGAGATCACTGTATTTCAATAAAATTACATGAACACAAACTTCTTCTGATTTCAGTAATTAAGTGGAAAAAAAAGATAAGACTATTCCTTCCATGTTCAAATTTATTATTCCATGTTCAAATTTATTATTTCATGTTCATATTTATGGTTCCACGTTAAAATTTAACTCAAATACAAATGAGATAATGAGAACTGCTTAAAGCTTTATTGTTTTTTTTTAATCTCTTAGCAGTGTTATCCTACAGGTTCGATAACATCATGATGTGGCTCATCAAGTATTCCCTTAAACACAGATTTGCCTCCAAGTGTAAACACAGGTGATTAATAATCTTTTGCAGTGCGTGGAGATACACAGATAGCATTACAATATGGATGTGAAGCAAGAGGATGAGGCTATCTGAGAAACAGAGAAATATAGGCAGGTATCAGGGAGAAGAAAGGCCTTTAAAAACCTCATAAATATCTTCTTACATCTAATTTTCAGAATAGGCAATTTCAGCACAGTCATACCTGTGTGGAACAATGCAAATAATTTTCCACATCTTAAAGGCTCAAGTGTTTTTGCTATCACTGATAGTTATCTTGGGTAATTTAGCATATGCTCCAGATCTCAAAGGTACTCTTTGACATAAATTCAGTCTGGAATAGATGACTAGTGCTTGATCTCTTGTACGCATCAAAAAACACAGATATGCAAAGTACACTGTGTTATGCAATGCTATACATAATTATTTGCCCTCCTAATGGATTCCTTAATTGGGTCTTCTGAGCACTATGCTTAAACATTATCATTTGCTAATGCTTACTATGTTTCACAATTTAGCTTGCAGTAAATTAATGGCCTTCAAATCTAAAATGCAGTGACAGTTGCTCAAACAAGGGCAGCTGGACCAGTGTATTATTAATTCGCACAAGAAGTATCATCTAAGTGAAATAAAACACGAACATACGTAGATGGATTCTGATGCTTCTTAATTGTTGATTTTAATTTGAGTTTTTAATATTCTATCTGAACTTTGCTTCCCCAGTATGTTTCTATTAGGATCTGGTTTCTGGTTGTGCCTGCCATATGTGTTTATTTTTCACAGGATCTCAACCTTTATTGAAACAAATTTATTAAAAATAAATGTGACACGGAATTTACGTACCTTTAGGCAGTGTTTTACAAGTACTTAGAGACCAAGCTGCTGATCAAGTGCTTGGTGCTCCACCTTGAACACAGAGGTGCCAAAATCTGGGTGCATTTGGTGCCAGTGCTTAGGATCACGTGACTGATGGTTTAAAGGGAAGTGTTGATTAAGACCTGCAGTGTAAAAGTGTATGTGGCTCAGCTCCAGATTAGCCAGGACCTTAAACTGCTACTGCACTGTCATTGCCTGCCATGCATGGGGTCCAGTTGAAAAACAAGACAGTGATGTGTTTGAGTTACTGAAGAAACAGTTGCTCACATTCATGTTACCAGACACTGACATGGTGTTCAGGTTTAACATGGTGTTTTAAGCTTTGCAAGAACCTTAACTAATGCAACATGCTTGAGTATTCTAATTTTTTTATATAATAGTGTGATACAAAATCAGTTGCAAAAATGACCAACAAAGCCCAATACTCCTTCAGCCACTCTATTGCTCCTTATTAACTGTAAGCCTACCAGCTCTACATGGCAAGAACTAAGCTAGGAAACGTTCTGTATCTTCTAGCAACGGTAAAAAAACCCCAAAACTATGTAATAAAATGATCACACTAGAATTTAAGAGGACAGCAGGTCTTCTGCAGAACAAAGTTTTGTTCACTTCTGAAGGAGTGAGAGAAATTCACTAATTTTGGAAAGGTACAGGTCAAATCAGTCTGATTTCAGCCTAGTGAGTCTCTGCCTTCTGTCCTTCCTCCTGTTTCTGTGCAAGATGCTATCAGCAAGCTGCACTGCTGCTGAATTGTCCTCTGCAGGGTATGCGTGTTGCACAGCTGTTTTCCTTAACATCTTCTGTAACTGAACACAAAGGTTAGAAACTGTAGGGAGAAGTTACTGAAATAATTAAATTTAGCATTAACCTCTCTTTATGTATCTGTCAATATTTCAGGTAACTGTAATAACTGCAGGAGCTACTATGAATGCCATGGAAACCCTAGACGTCAAAGAGACAGAGAACACTTGCAATTAACCTGCAGCATCATTAACCTGCACTGAGTTTAGTCAGAAAATTCCTAAGCGAGGTGTTACATTTCCACCCTGTTTTACTCTGCTGCTGTCCTTCATTCTATATGCCAGAGGAGCATCTGACTGTTGGAGATTAATTAGTAATTAAGAGTTGCTTCAGAAACATCACAAGTTCAGAGAAGAAAGCAACCTGATCATGTTAGAAAATAGTTAGAAATCTAAACTCCAGTCTCCTGGGGGTTTTTTTTGAGCAGGAAATTTAAATAACTTTCTTTTGACCATACCACACTGACCCCACTAACTAGATGTAATAAACAAATGGGAGATATTCAAGCTGACATTTGAGCAGTGTCAAAGCCTTCTAAGCTTGTTCTGAGTAGATTAGTAGATAAGTGCTAGCCTTCCTATTCTGGGATATGTTCCAAGGCAAGCATGAGGACTGATGATTTCATTTAACTCCAAAGTAGACAACACTGTACACTTAAACAATGCAAATAATTTGCTTAATTCTTATGACATGCTACCAGTTCACAGCAATGGTTTTGTGATAAAAATACTTCTCTGCTTGGCAGTGTATCTGAGGGCAAAAATAAATTGAGAGCCAGCTCCCTGTATTCCAGCAGTATTGACAAATCTGCAAGAGTTTTGGTTTGCTGTTGGGAGAAGCTTGCCAGCTATTGCTACTCATTCAGCTTTGCTGTATCTGTCAATGATAACAAGTCCACAGAGCTGCTTTCAAAATGGCCCTTAAACATTTCCCAAATGCATCCTCATTTAGTGGAATACATGCCTAAGTCTCTAGTATGTTCAGTGATTATGACTTGAATCCAATTCCAGCGCCTGACGTTGCAGAGGAGAATCCCTCTAATATGATTACCTTGCAGGACATCGATCTAGGGAAATCTTCAAAACAGAGTCTATAAAACGGAAAAACACTAGGTCTTGGCTCTTAGGACTGTAAACTTCTAAGTAATGATTGCCCTGTCACTCAATTCCATGAGACTGTGAAAAGAAATAAAGGCAAGCTTTATCTTCAGCACTGAAACAACATTCCTAAGCCTATTACACAGGCAATACTGGAAAAGTTTTCAGGTTTATCCTCACCTATAGTAAAGCCAGATCCACAAAAAGGCTTAATTACTTTAAGTGGAGTTTAGTAAAAAAAGTTCAAATTGGTAATTAATTAAATCAGGAGTACCTCATTAGATCCTTAAAGCTTCAGGAGGCACCCAAGCTTTTCCCAAAGAGGTTTCACACTGGAATTATTACAAGCTTTGCAGGTTTTGCACCTCCTTCTTTACCTTCCATTCCTTAGAAATTAGGGTTGCCTGACACTTTTGTGTGGTTACAGACATTCAGCAGTGCACTGGGAAGACTGAGTTTGCATATGTAGCATACAGCAGCCACAGTCATTTGCATTTGAAAGAAAGAAGGGAAATTTCTGTAGCAAATAATTTCTTCCAGCTGTGCTTTAACATTAGAGAATAAGCTGGTTGTCTGTAGCCAAAGACACAAAGTACACTATAGGTTTCATGCTGTGAATCCAATTTAGATTCTTTTCAGAGGAAAGAACCTCAGCTTGGGATAAGTCAGGATTTCCAATGTGCTATCTCTTTGTCTCTTCCCCCTGGCTGGTTTAAACATACCTCCTGCTCTGTGAGCGGATTGTGAGTCCCAATCCCACCTGTCTGATGAAGGCCTTGTACAGAGAGGACAAATGAGCAACAGAAATCTGAAGTTAGTGCTGGAAACTGGCCATATTAAAAATACATTCTGATATGCTGATCTTAGCTGAAGTTGTTGTGGGCCAAAGCATAGGGTCTTTTCATGTCCCCTTGGCAGTGTTTAAGAAATTCTGTTTACAAAGATTCAGGAACTCAGCATTTCTGAGTGCTAGCTAATAGTTGCATTTGAATTTGCAGATATTAAAATGCGTTTTTATGGTATATAACAAAATTTATGGAATATAAGAAATATATGACTTACCTAAATTTTTTTACTATTGGTTGCCTACTTAAAAATTGTTACCTAGCTGACAAGTCACATTTTTGCAGTTCCAGAGTGGCATTTGTTTTCAGTCTTGTACTGCAGTAAGGTAAACGTGACTTTGAGGCCCACAGTTCCACCACCACAAGAATACAAAGTGCACACATCTTGTGCTGCAAAGCACTGTCACCTTCTTAAATGTCTAGCATGACTTATTTCAGTAAAGTCTGATTTCTACATTTTCATTGAAAATGTCAGTAAAATTTGGCACCATATTAGTTTCAGCCTTCTGATACTATATCTCCTATGAAATTAGGAATCTGGCTCACCTCATACTGGGTGCCTACCATGCTGTTGGAGAGCTGGAGTCTGATGTGCCATTAGAGCTCACGGTGATCTGCTCAATGCTGTCCCTTGGTGGAGCCTGGGGAGCAATGAGTTTGATGCTAAAGCAGACACCTTCATTTGGCCACCTGAAAAGCTCTCCAGACCCCGCTGTCTGTATTGACAGTCTCCGTTAGCTGTAATGACAGCTTACCCGCGGCTCCTAATGAGACATTTACGCCCTAGATTAGGGTCAGCCTCGAGGGCCACAGTTTTTCAAAGTGTAAGGAGTCAGGCTTCCTCAAGGCACCTACAAATTTAAAATTTAAATCGTGTTGAATCACGAAATCACAGGATAGTTGGGGCTGGAAGCGGCTTCTGCAGATCGTTTAGTCCAATGCCCCAGCCAAGCAAGGTCACCGGGAGCAGGTGACACCGGAACGTGTCCAGGTCGGTTTTGAAAGTCTCCAGAGAGGGACACCCCACGCTCTCCCTGGGCAGCCTGTCCCAGTGCTCTGCCACCCCCAGTGGAAAGAAGCTCTTCCCACTTCAGGAGACAGCAGTAATTACAGATAACACACACACACCGAAGCGCCGCCCGCGCACCCCCGCCCGCCCGGCGGGCCCGGCAGGGGGCGCCGCCCGGTCGCCTGGCGGCGGCGTTTGGCCCATCGCGGCCGCCTTAGCCCTCCCCAGCCCCGGCCCCGGCCCCGGCCCGCCGCGGCTCCTCAGGGGCTGCCCGACCTCGGGGGCTCCGCCAGCCGCGCCCGCCGGCCGGGCCGGGCCGCTGCCATGTTCACCAGCACCGGCTCCAACGGGTTCTGTGAGTACCAGCCCCGCCACGGTCCGGGGAGGGCGGCGGCCAGGGGTGGGAGCGCGGGCGGTGCTGCCGCCGCCGGCCCCGGGGGAGCCGCTGGCCTCGGTCCCTTGGCTGGACTTTTAAACTACGTGACGGCGGGAGGAGTCGCGGGTGTGTCTGTGTATGTGTCTGTGTATGTGTCTGTGTCTGCCTGTGTATGTGTCTGCCTGTCCATGTGTGTCTGTGTCTCTGTTTATATGTGTTTGCATGCATCGATACAGACTTCCATGCCAAGATAAGTATCAGAAAAAGAAAAACCTTCTTTTCATAATGTAAAATTAAACTTATTTTTAAAAAACAGTTTATCGATAAGGCAGACGTAAGGACTAACGTGCCCCAGCTCTGCTTAGCTTTATGTTTATGCACAGCATATGTAAATAATTTCATGTCCCGGTGCTGCCTGAACCGACTTCACAGGTGTCTGGGATTGGCTCTGCGCTTGTTTACAGGACACAGAATCTGCAGCGTCTGGAAGCAGCCGTGAGGAGCTGACCTGGCTGCGGTGTGGACTTGGGCACCACAGTCCTAAGAGCAGGCGAGGACAAATGATAAGTCAAAGCTTTGCTGACTAACTGCGTGCTCCATACAAAACGGGTGGCAGTGTCCGACTGCTGAAGGGCAGGAAGGCTCTGCAGAGCTGTCTGAACGGGCTTGATCAATGGGCTGAGACCCACGAGTATGAGGTTCAAAAAGGTCAAGTGTCGGGTCCTGCACTTGGGTTGCAACCACCCCAGGCAGCACTACAGATCTGGAGAAGAGTGGCTGGAAAACTGCCTGGAGGAAAATGACCTGGTGCCGGTTGCCAGCCAGCTGAACATGAGTCAGTGTGCCCAGGGGGCCAAGAAGGCCAAGGCATCCTGGCCTGTATCAGCAGTAGTGTGGTCAGCAGGCCCAGAGCAGTCATTGTCCCTCTGTACTCAGCACTGGTGAGGAGAGTGTGTGTCCAGTTCTGTGCCCCTCAGTTTAGAAATGACATTGGGGTAGCATGTCCAGAGAAGGGCAATGGAGCTGATGAAGCATCTGGAATACATGTCCTATGAGGAGTGGGTGAGGGAACTGGAGTTGTTTTGCCTGGAGAAAAGGAGGTTCAGGGATGATCTTACCACTCTTTACAAGTATCTGAAAGGAAGCAAAGTGGAGGTTGGTCTCTTCTCCCAGGTAACCCGCGACAGGACAAGACAAGAGCACTTAGTCTTGAGTTGTACCAGGGAAGGTTCAGGTTGGACACTGGGAGCAATTTCTTCACAGAAAGGATAATTAGATATTGGAATGGGCTGCCTGAGGAGGTGGTGGAGTCACTGTCCCTGGAGGTGTTTAAGAAAAGACTGGAATGTGGCACGCAGTGCCGTGGTCTTGTCGACAAGATGGTGTTTGGTCACAGATTGGTCTTGATGATCTCAGAGGTCTTTTCCAACTTAATTGATTCTGTGATTCTGTGAAATCTGTTTGAGGGTGAAAGTACCCTTTGACTAGGGAGGAATAATTCTAGCATTTAAGAAGGGATATTAGTTGTAGCTGTATTTTGTATGAGGAATCCAAAGAAAGGAGGAGTGTTTTTTCAAATGGATCTGATAATACTCTGCCTTGATTTGCAGCTCTTGATTTTTCATCCCTCCGCTTGCCCCCCAGTAACTGTAGAGGGACTTTTCAATGGCCTGTATCTAATTGTATGAGAAACAATGCAGGAGGAAAAGTATCCTTGTTTGAATGGGTGGAAGGTCATGATCAGTATTTACAAGTTTTTCCAGGTTTGGTCCATCAGAAGGATGAGTGGGAAATGCTTGTCATAGGAAACATGTTTGTCGTAGGGAAAAAACCTAGACAGTGTATCGTTCTGCAGAAAGAAAAATCACAGAATCACAGAATATCCTGATCTGAAAAAAACCCACAAGGATTATCAAGACCAACTTCTAGCCCTGCACAGGACAGCCCAAGAATCACACACTGTGTGCCTGAGAGCATTGTCCAAATGCTTCTTAAGCTCTGTCAGGCTGGTGTGTGATCACTTCACTGGGGAGCCTGTTCCAGTGCCTGGTCACTCTCTAGGTAAAGAACCTTTCTAACCTAAACCTTCCCTGACACAGCTTCATACCCAGTGCTGTACATTTTTTTTTTCCTTGTCAAGACCATACATTCTTACTGAACTTACCTGTTGACCTGAAGTGGTTTTTACAATAAGACTTGCCTGGTACAGGTGCACTGAGAGACTCCAGTAGAGTCGTGGATTTAGGTGCAGTGACATTTGCTCACCTAGGGCACAACTGTGGAAGTTTCAGGTGTCCCTATGCCCTCAGACTAGTTTCTGTGTGTGTGGCAGAAGTTGCTGCAGTAGCAGCAGGTGTGTGGGATTCTGTCACAGACGCACAGAATCGGATGGTTCAGGTAGGTAATGAATTGGTGCCTGATGTTGCAGCAGGGAACTGCACATGTGTGTTCTGCCTCTGCGGCTTGGGAACCGCTGGAAAAAGGCAGTGTCGATGGATAATGGGACCTGTGTCAGTGACCCTGAATAAAATAAATGGGCACCTGGTTTAGCAGCAATAACAACGATTGTGCTGAAAGCTCCTGGAGCCTGCTGTGCCATCTCTGACAGACTGATTAACATCTATAATGTTGGGACCAGGAGATGTAAATGTAAAAATAAACATGCCTGGTACATGGCACAACTATGGGATAGGGAAGCCTGGAAACAAAGGACACCACCTTTTAAAAGCACAAAGACAGTTTGCCCTTGTATGGAGAGTGTTTCTGTTATCCAGAATATTGGAGGAGCTGGTATGCTCTGGGAAAAAGAGCTGGTGGCTCTGGGTACTAGTGGGAGACACAGCGCAGACAGATGCAAATGGTCCATCAGAACACTAACCCGGTTGAGCTGACTTGTCAGAGAGCATTGCAGTGTTCTCAGGGGGCATCCTGGCGGCACCTGGCGTTAGGTGTGCGAGAGAGGTGGGCTGTGCTGCCAGAGCCAGGCCGGCTGCTTGTGTTGCACTCTGCTGGCAGCTTCGATCCTGTGAACAATGCTGCTGAAACACTTGAGCCGTTCTGCAAAGGCTCGCATGTGAGTTTGTGAATGGCCTGGCTGTTTGCTTTTCTGTAGTGCTGCTTAGTTTGCCAAGAGGCTGCATCCCAGGAGCAAACTATGATGCACAGGAAGGCTTTCCATTATAAGACACAAAGGCCTTACCCACAGTTTAAACCAGTTAGACCAGCACGAAGACTTTCTGCAGACATTGTTATATCCCCTCCCAATATTCTTCATGCTGTTAATATACCACACAGGAGTCTAGTAGGAAAGTCTGTTAAGATTTAGTTATTATTAAGGTAAAATGTGAGTCCATCTTTTAAAGCGTATACACTTGTTACATCTGGAAAACATTTGACTACTTTAACTACTGCACACAAGCTATTTCTTGTAGTAGGAGCGAGGAGAATCCTTTGAACTCTCTAGTGCAACTTAGGCTTTTACCTCTGCGAGCCTTGTAGTGCAGTGCTGGCATTTTGTTAAAAATCCCCAAGGCAAGAAGGGATCTCTGTGCTCCTCTGCTTGCATAACTGGCAGGACTGAACTCTGTTGTGCAGAGGCGTCGGCAAAATAATAAAGCCATGTAAATTAATGCTTTGTGGTCTGAGTGAAGGAAAAATGAAGCATGTACCGAATACATAAGACTCTTGTACATAACAGTATTACACAATACAGTACTATATGGGAAAGCAAATTAGCTTGTTCATCAGCATGCCACAGTGCAGCCTGGTTAGCTTGAGCTCTGGGCGCAGCATAGCATTGAAGACCACAAGACTGTGGCTATTCTGCTTCTGCAGAGCTAGCTCATTTCATTTCAAGCTCGTGTGGGGATCTCCAGATGGTCTTGCGGTGTAGCTGTACCTGATATTTCTGACAGTGTATACTAAAAGTAGAATGGTAACATGGCTCTCTGGTTGGAAGGAAAGTTTGCAGAATGGGGTGAATATTTTTGTTACTTTCAACCTGATTCAGTTTCTATTTCAAGTGTTGCTTTTCAAAACAAAAGTTTTCTTTTTTAAAAAATTTTAATCTCTTTTTTTTTTAATCATTTGTGACCTAGGCTACACCTAGCAGTTTTCTAAACAGTAAATATATAGGCAAGTGGTTTGATTACAGTCTTACCTGTGTCTTTAAAAAAAAAAAATTAAAGCATGATCACAGTTTTCTCTTGTATTATTCACTTCTCAGCTTCTGGATTGAATTTAGAAGCATTTGGCAAAAATCTGTTCCTGCAGTGATACTCTTACCGTTTTCACTTGCAAACAAACATCACTGCTGGCTGGTGAGCCCGCTGCAAGTTGTTGGACAGGTCTTGGAATACAATATCTGCATGTTGGTTTAATGCAGGAAAACAACCACCCAAAATGCAGATTCCATAAGGAATTTGGGAAGTACTGTGCATTCGGATGTGTATCAGTTATGGTTTAATTCATAGATCTTGTGTAAAAGTGTGGAAACCTTTGAATGCCTCAGGAAAACACCCAGGGCTTTGCCCTGGAAGAGTATACCATAGAGTTTCCCCACCTAGGCTGGAAGAAAAGACTTCCCACTAGTCTGCAACTAGTGCGCACTGCAACGCAACCTTGATCTACTTCAGTTTTGCTTTCCCCATATATCCCTAGTTCTTGTGGTTTCTCCTTTCCCCGTTTCCCCATTGGTTGTGATATCCCTGGTGGCCTGCCCCATGTCCCCTATAGGGCACTGCCCTTTGTCCTGCCCTTGTACTGCCCCTTGCCCTCAGACCATTGGCTCCTGACCCCATACTTAACCTTGTGCACACCTTCGATCTTGGTCTTTTGTCCCTGATCCCTTCAGCGTGCTGGATGTAATAAACCATTGCTGGAACTTTTTGTACAAAAGGCCCTTCTTGCCTCTCTTCGCTGTGGTGTGTGTGGTGTGTGGACTTGACTGCTTTGCCTGAGTGCCTACCTGAGCAGCTTTTCCAGAAGGGATGCTTATTGGGAAAGGTAACAGCAACCACCATCTAAATTCCACATTGCTACACATAAGCATTTAAAAACTGGTTTGTGGGTATTTTGTGCCATTATAGTAGCCCCCAGCAGTTAATTTTCTGTTTGAAAGTGATGTGCCTGCCTTATAGCAGCTGGGTTTGGGAAAGTTGTGGATGATAGTGGAAAAAAAGAGTTGTTACACAGCATGTTTTGTCTGCAGCTGTGGTATAAGCTCAGTAGGGCTTTTCCCCGCAGAAATTGCCCTGAGCTAATTTGAGCTTCTCCAGCCACAGCTCATCAGCTGGCTCATCACTTCACATCAGCTGGCAATGAAATCCTCTCCCAAATCAACACTTGACTCTTGAGCCTGGAATAGCAACCCAGGGGGTGAAGTTGTTCCTGCAAGAGCTCTTCTGCAACAGCAGCTTGGTCTGGCTGCCTGTTTTGCTATGCCCATCTGCTGTCTCTTCATCCCTGAGTAGAGAACAGGCAGGGACAGGAAATAATTTCGAAAACTGTGGCTGTTGCTGTAGCTTCTCATTCTTGCCATTAGTGCAGCGGTGATTTTTGGAGGGAGTTGTGCCATAAACCTCCCCCTCAGTTTGTGACAGATGGATGGATACTTGTACCCTTCACCCTCTGTACTTTAAAAGAGGCGCTGGCAACCAGCAGAGTAGTAGATTGTGGAAGAAGAGGATCTGTGGGCTTTGTAGTAAGTGCAGGGGTGGAATCCAGAGGCTTAGATTTTTTTGTTTCATTTATGTCACGTTTGAGGATCAGCTTTGCATTGCACAGTTGATAGCATGAAGATTGGGACACTTGCCCGTGAGATTCTGAGGGCAGTTTTTTGGGGGAACTTCTCCACTGCACCGGGAAGAAGCAAAGATCCTTAGTGGAAACTAATTCCTTGCTCTTCATCATAGTGTGGGCATATTCCGCTGGTTATTAACAACAATTCTCTGTGTACTTAGGTGGACACTCAGTAGATGTGTTGCAGCATTAATGCTGTAACTGCTTGTTGTTTAAAAGAAATGCCACTTAAGGAGCACTTTGGGATTGCAAATCTATCCCAAGATCTTTGAAGACAGTATTTGATATATTTTAACTTTCAAGGTCAAAATGAGTGTTTATCCTTTCCTTCTTCTTTCTCTATGTGGTATAAAGACACTGTGCTTTCTCCTTCTTGTACACATTTGCATTGGTGCTGCCAGCAGACTGGTGCCCTGGTAGGTTTGTGGTAGCTATTTCCATCTTACACACAGTTGCACATTCATTGGATTAGAATTCTGCTTCCTAAATTTTGCCTTTGCATTTTAAGTAAGGAATTCGACTTGGATGTCAGAATGCCCGATTGTGCAGAATCTGGCTTTGTTTGTCATTTCTGGTTGAGGCATTCCACAGCACTGGGAAGGTTGCTCCTTCCCCATGACCTCACAGCAGTCCGTGAGAAGGATCTATATGGTGTCAATGGATAAAGCAAACTGCTACACTGTGCAGTGAAACACTTGGAAAAAGAATTTCAGAGGATGCATTATTATATTTTTCAAGTTGACTAGACAAGAACAGACTTCTCAACCATGATGACATTATGAACAGCTGGAGAGTAGAAGTTTCCATCTGTCACGTGATGTTCCCTGTGGGTGGCAGTCAGATTCACGGGTTAATTACTTCTGTGGTTTTTCACTTGATGACGTGTCTACTAATAAGTACTTTTCCTCTGTATCAGGGTTTAAAGTGTCTAAGCTGAAAGCTAAAAGGAGTCTCTTAATAAAAATGTGTGTTCACACTTTTGGAGAAAACAGAAAAGTTCTGTTGGTTATTTTTGGAAGCATTCAAATTAGGAGTTAACTTGATAGGATAAAGTATTTCAAGTGTATATTACCTGTAATGTAAAAATGATCTAACAATAAAAAAAATGCAGTAAAATATACATATTAAGTCTGTATAGAAACATATAGTCACAGTGGGATATCTAGAGACTTTGTTGTCATGTGTGTCTGTGGTAATGTGATCCTTATGTAAAAAGTTTTATAGGATTAATTAGTTCCTTGAAAATGTCTTAAAATTCACAAAATAACGTAAATGCATTTGATAGTAAAATAACAATTTTAATCAAACTTTGGTTCAGAAATGCTTACTGTTGTGACTATTACAATTCTTCTGAATTAGGCTGTCCTTCCAAGTATCAAAAATATGTATCCTGATTATAAAATTGACCTTTTCAGGTTTAGAAATGTTAATTTAACTAAGTTAACTGAGGGTGTATTGCTTGAGGTTTCGAGTGAATATGTGTATGCATTGTCATGCACCGTGTAGTAGCTTTCAGGAAGCTCCAGCTTCTTTTTTCTCCCCCATGTTTTGTAGCCCAACTGAATCAGAGGAATGAATAATTTAAAAAAATGGATGTCTAAAGAATATAGTTTTTTTTTTTGAAGAGAAAAAAAAAATCCCAAATAAAGATACTAGATTGAAATGTAGACAGTTTTCTTGCATTAAAAAAAAGAATCAGCCAGAGTTTCTGCCTGGGTGTCTCATACAATTGTAAAAATAGAGCTTATATTTAGCATAGTAACATTAACCTGTGTCAATTCAAGTCACTGCTTAATTTCTATAGAAGGATGGTTCTTCAAGGCCATACTTGGTTAAATGGAAACTGCATGTTTGAATAATGAACTCAAAAGGTGTGGGTGTGGACTGAAATAATAGTTTTAAGTACAAGTTTTCATTATGATGCACAGAGATATTTTCTTCACATGGTGAACATCAGAAGACTACAGACTTCAAGGTGGTGAACAGCTAACAGTGCCCATCAAAGTCATTCTTGATGTCATCAGTTAATACTTGGATGAGGATCGTGCCTAAACTGTGTAGCAAGAGCCATATTTTCAATGGCAGTGGAATTGTGCCATAATTAAAATCTTCTCTTTGGGGCCTATTGCCATCTGCTTTTTTGAGCAGTTCACTGTTCTAGTGGGCAGCAGATGTTGAAAAAATTGTTCAGGGTATTACTTCAATCTGGACAAGTAGTAAATGTTTATTGTATTACACTGTTTCATGCAGTTTTGTTCCTCCTGTGCTCTTGCTCTTTACTCCAAATTAGTACTTTTTAAGTCATCTCATTGCTCCTTTTATTATATTAAGAAGAATGACAACAAAGCTATGGATTTTGTAGTACCCTGTAAAAAAATTGTCTGAAAATGAATGGATTCTGTGCCATAGCTGAGGTGTTTGGAAAGGAAGTAAATATGATTCAGGTTGCATATGTGAAAAGGAGAAAAGTCATAGTATAAATAATATTTCAGAGTCTCTGTGTTGGCTTGAGTTGTTGGACAAGAGTTTGCGTTTTATTGCATCAACTGCACCAACAGGTTAGGGTGAATTGCTGGCTATGCTCCTGCTGGATATTCTACTTGGCAGATTTTAGTAAATGTGAAATGTGTATTGCAGATTTTGCTGTTCTTTGCTTGCTTTCTTCTGAGTGTCCTTTCTGAAAGTCATGTCCCTAGAGGGAAAGAAGTTCTGATTTCACAAACATCTTGATCTAGTAATTTCTTTATGAATAATTGTAATGGTTGGATGGAAGATGAATATCATGTAAATTGAGTTAGATAATGTTTCCTTGAATGGTGCGGTAGTGAGAAAGTCCATCCATTCAGGTGGTTCCTGCTTCGTAGCCTCTAGGAAAAAGCTAATCTTAATCCCTAATGCAAAGGAAAAAGAAGTATTTAACTAGATGTGCATGTATATTTTGCTAGAAAAAAAGAATGATTATTTTATTTCCTGAAATATGATTGAGCCTTCGGAGGGCAGTATAGGAGGATATGACCTCTGTAGGTGCAAAGAACTTCGGTTTAATTGTAGCAAATTTCATGAGACAATGTTGGAAACAATATGTCTCATTAATATTTAGCTGTCATTAATATCTCTAAACATTTCCTTTCAGTAGTGTGTTCTTCCTATCTATTTGCAAGTTTTTGAGAACTTGGGAAGTTGTGAGCTGAAGGGTCAAGGTTGTGTCACTGCAGTTGTGTCTTCCAGTCACCTGTTTACATATGTCACTTTCTGAATGTGAAAGTTTCTCTAAAATGGTTTGATTGTTTATTTGTTTTGTCTTTAAGATAAAGCGCCTTTGTCGAAGAGTTTGTTACTGGTCCCAAGTGCCATCTCGATTCTATTGACTCTGCTCTTCCAACATTATCAGAAGTTCTTTGCGTATAACCTACAAGCTGTAAAAGAGGATTTTCAGGTCTGTAAAAGAGTCTGTTCGCTTTGTGTGAAAAGAGACTGCAAACTGTGGTCTTCCATGCAATTTTTCCCTACAGTCTGTTTGTCATCTGGTTCTTTCCCTTTGTTGACTGCTGTAGACCAGCTTGTTCTTACCTTTTTTTATGTCACCCCAGCATGCTACTTTTTGGAAAACATGAGAAAAACTGATCTGAAACAATCAATATAGCTTTTCACTTCTTTTTCTTGTCTGGGAAATTGCTTGGTTCGTGTTGTTTTTCCTTTCAGGCATTGGCATTTGGAAACTTGTTGTGAATGAAGTGTGACTTAACCCATTTAATAATACAAGTATTTTGATAGGAGCGTCAGTATCTTATTCTGCTTAATTTTTGAGGCTGATTTCTGCTAATTTTTGATTAGGCATTCTGATTATAAATTATTTATTTTAACAACAGAGGCCATTACTTTGATTTTCTAACTAACTGTTGTGGAAAACTAAACTTTGCCTGTTGAATAGATCTGCTGCTTCTAAATAGAAAATTCCAGGTGATGTGGGAGTTTGTAATGCTTTTCAATAATCGGCTGAATTGGTTGATTTCTTATTCATTCCTGTTTCAAACTAAGATACTCTATCCTTTAGGTATTGTACCTTGTAAGGTGTTATTTCAAATTTAATTAAGGATCCTGTAGTATCAGTCTAAATGTTGAAATAATGTACTTAAAAGTGATTAGATAAGTTCTGTGGGTATTGGTTTTGGGTTTGGGATGTTTTTAATTTTTGGAAGTAGCAAACCACTGCTCAGTAGAGAAGGGTCAGCAAATGCCTCTGTGTTTATCTTGCCCCACAGATTTTACAATTGCATCAAACAAAAGATACGTAGTCAACTTAATGTCTTTGAGGATGTAAGCTTTAAAAGATTATTAAACCTAGCTAGGGATGCTCTGTGCTATTGCACTCTATAATCTTTCTTGTCAGGAACAAGAGCTGTATTGTAATAATAAATTACAACTCTACAAGAGCACTACTCATATTTTCCAAGTGTCTTGCTGGTGCTATGTAGTGAAAATATATAAATGATGTCTGCCTTTTAAAAATGTTACAGCTAGGTGTCTGGGGAGGGGAATGAAAAAGTCTGAGAAACTTCAAGTGTAAATGGGAATTGTATGGGTTTGATATTTGTTTATTAGTTTGCTTTGCTATTTGTCTTCAGAGGAATTGTCTCTTTCCATATGTTTGATCTGCTGAAAAACAGTAGTAGCTGCATTTTATTCAAAGAAAACATCTTTATCTTAACCATAAACACTTGCAAGTATTTGTAAAAGCTATGACACTTTTATTGTGGTGCTTTGGCGAATTTGTGAGTTTGGATTTTTTATTTCATGAGATTGTTTCACTTATTACCACAGCCTTTGGGGCAAACTACTATATCCCTGTTTACCTCTGAGATCAGAGAGAGCGGATTGTTTAACTCCTCTCTGGTGCTAATATTCAAATGAGAACTCTTAAAAGAAAATTGGTTTAGAATAAATTCACCTGCAAGGATGTGTTTAATGGAAAGGAATTTTTTCAAGGGCTGAACAAACGTTTTGGGTGTTGGATTTTAATGCTTCTTAAAGCTGGTAGAGAGCACTCGAATTAAAGTGAACAGTTCAAGGAGAGTACATTTGATTTGGGAGGCAAAATATGTGCTGTCCAAAACTAAAAGGTCCTTGTCTCCATACAGAGGGCCCTCAAGAGCAGTGAAGATGCTGTGTGTAAAAGATCTTATTACATCTTTTATTGCATCATATCTGTGTATTTTTTAGGCTGGCTAAAGCAAAGAGCAGTAAGGCTAGGAGCCTTTCACAGCCTGTGTGAGGGCTGCTCAGTTGGTATGTGTCATGAAATATTCAACTGCAAGGTCATAGCCCTGCCAGTCTCGACGTCAGGAGGGGTGGTACTCAGCCTAGGATTTAAAATTGGGCACGTTGACATGGGATAGTGAGAATGGTGAGTGAAGTGGATTGTGGCCAATGCTCTTTAGTGTCTTCATTCATAGCCTGGGCAGTAGGACATAGCATTCTCTCAACAAGCCTGTGGGTGATGTTAGACTTGGATTTGTAGTTGTTACACCTGTTAGTTCTGCAGCTGTTTAGAGTGGGAGAAAAGGGTCAGTAGGAACCTTAGTTCAGCAGAGACAAATGCAAACTCCTGCATCAGAGAGGAGTAACACCGTGAACCAGTGCAGGCTGTGGACTGAGCAGCTGGAAATCACTTTACCAGAAAAGCATTGAGGGTCGTGGTGGCAGCTTAAATTTAACATGAACCAGCAAAGCAGCATTGTGGCCAAGAACCCCAACAGCATCCTTGGCTGCATTAGGAAGAACCTCACAAGGAGCCCTGGATGGTGATCACGTCTATTCAGCCTCAGTGAGAGCAGTCTGAGGTGTTATCCCTTGTGTTGGGCTCCTGAGTACAAAATTAACCTTGACACGTTGCAGAGAGTCCAGTGGAGAGTCACCAGGCTGGTCCAGGGGTTGGAACGTTTGGTGTATGAGGAGAGGCTGAGAGAGCAGGGATTGTTTAACCTGGGGAAGAGAAAGTTTAGGGTAGATCTTAACTGTGTGTGTAAATACCTAATGTGAGGGAGCAAAAAGGCAGAGCCAGGCCCAGTGAAAAGACAAGAGGCAATGGGCATGAATGGAAATACAAGAAATTCCATTTAAAGAAAAAGGTTTTTACTGTAAGACTGATGGAACAGAGGAACAGTTTCTGTCTTTCGAGATGTTCGAGATTCAACTTGACATGGCCCTGAGCAAGCTAATCTGATTAAACCTTCTTCGAACAATTACACTGTTCTAGTTTGTATCTAGTTGCTTCAAAAATATTTTTTTTTAGAATTCTAAATCCACTAGGGTTGTGATTACAACATTTTATTGCATTTTCATTTTAAGTGTAAACTAGGAGCCTAAAAGTGTATTTCAGTTAATTTCAATTGTTTATTTAACAGTTAGACATTGGAAATATTTTAGAGACTTGAACTCTCCAAAACATTCTACTCTGTATTTCCCTCATTAACTGTTCTGCATGCCTGTTATATGACTCCAGTATTGCATTCCCTCTGAGCACAAATTCTGTAAAGAATTTCCTTGAAGGAAGATTGGCTTAACATGATGATCATTAAACTTCCAGATTTGGAGACTTGTATGTGGAAGAACAATATGTCTTGATTTGAAAGACACATTCTGCAGCAGTCTGCTCATTTACAACTTCAGAATATTTGAAAGAAGATATGGCAGCAGAAAATTTTCAGTAAGTTCCAATTTTGAGGGGTTTTTAATAGAAACTTTCTATACAGTTTCGTCTTGTGCTTTTGGATGAACACTGCAGTTTTATTTCTAGTTGTTGTATAGAAATATATGCTAAAGGATTTTAATAAATTTGAATTTATATTGATAATATCTTAGAGTCAGTGGATTATTCTAATTACTGTTTGCAGCTATATCAGTTTTAAGATATCAGACCCATTGAATTTAATTTTGGAAACAATCTTATTCTTGATTCTTCAGTATCTAGACAAATAGACCTGGGATTATGTTGTGTTGAAGATTGAATTTGTCTTAATTGAACTAGTATAGGGGTTTTCTTATTTTTTCTTGTATTTAGAGGTATATTAAAACCTTATTTTGAAATTGTTGAATTGATTCAAATTAACCTTTTTCGTTCCAGTCTTTTTTGCTGGGCACTTGGATGCTCTCAGCTTTGTTCGATCTCCTCCTTGTAGAAATCACTCAGTATATATTTGGCATCACCATCAACAGCTTGCCTTCTGGTTTGTAAGTAGCTTCTAATGAATTGGTTATTTTAGATACAGTTTCAAGGGATTATTTTCTGAAGATTTTATTTAAAAAAAACTTTCTTTATGTAATACTTCAAATTAATTTAATCCTCTTTTGAACTGAAGTGTAAAGGCTGGCTCTTGGCACAACTATTGTAATTTCAAACACTTATTTCTTAGCTATAATATAATTTATCCACATGATGATTAGTTTCCAATCTGTTAGTCTCATTTCCTCTGTTAACATGATTGCAGTGTGGCTTGCAGCACACGAATTATTGCTGTATTTGTTCAGTCTAAATTGTTTGGATCCATTCAATTTGTAGAAACTAGAATCAGGTTGTGCTGATTTCTGTCTTAAATCAGAAAGGCAACAGAACTGTAGGTCATGTGCTTTATGTTCACTTTTAAATGCATATGCTTTCCATATTGATATTTTGTATGTTTTTCAAACATTGAGTGCCAGAGCTTGTTACTCCATTTCATGCTTGCACCTGAAGTTCTTACAGCTTTAAGGTGTTCAGTGGTTCAGTTTTGCATAGCCTGTGTTTGAGATTTCTGCACTTAATAAAAGATGTGCATATTGCAATAGAACCACAGAGCTTGCAATCCTTTGTGATTAAGTTTCTGGCAGGTGAGATCACAGAGACTTGAGTTTCCATGTGTTGCACATTCTGAGGTAATAATAAAAGCTCTTGGAGTAAGATTTTTAGTATTAAGCACCATATTAGACTTCTTTTTTATTTCTACTTTTCCAGACCAACTGTTGAAAGTATCTAAAGACTGATTTATATGGGACAAAAAGCATGTGTTTGATATTATAAAGGTAAATTTTTTGTAGTATATGAGTATTCAAAGGAAGTTGAAAGCTTGAGTAGCTACTGCAATTACTCGTGTTTGTTACTTAGAGTTTGTTGCTGGGACATAGGCTGCTAATGTGTCTGGAGAAATTCATATTTTCCTGTGAGTAAAGAGATACTTTGTGCAAAAGTAAGGTGTCATTAATGAGCACATCATACCCACAGGTAGGTAATGTACAGTTTGACCATTGTACCCTTTGATGGTATTTTTATGACTGCAGAAGGTAGTCAGTTACAAAGAAATCTGCATCAAAGAAGTTTTTAATTAAGCAAAACATAAATTTTACCTACATATGCCTTCTCATTATGTGATAATGAATTTAGTCTTGAGAGAATGAAGTCAATTTTAGAAGTGTGGGATATACAGTAGTCTCAGGAGCATTTGACTATGCAAATATAAAAAATTAATATATGCATTGCATCATAATTCTTCAGTGTTGTCTCCTTTATTATATTAACAGTCACTTTCACATCTGACAATATTCATAGTTATTTGAGGTGATAAAAGCATTGGAGAGCTTAACACCGATGCTAGGTTTTAGTTCATTTCAGGTGAAACAACAAAAGACGTTGAACAAATAAAATAGGTGCAGTTATTATTCTGCTTCTGTCATATTTACAGTGCAACAAATACAACTGTTACCTTTGGTTATAGAACATTCTGTGTAGCCAAGTGCTAGAATTTGGAAAAAGAATCACTTGTTTACGTTGTAAAAGTCCCCTGACATTTTTTCTCTTTTTATATCATTTCACTGTTCATATTATTGAGTGATCTTACACTTCCAGTTCGAAAACTTTTCCTGCGCACGCTTCGAAGGTAATTGCGATAAAGGATTACACTGATGACTCTTGCCTGGAATTGTTTGGAAACAATATAGTACAGTATAACATCCAAGCATGTACTGAGATTCATGAGAAAGGTGGTAAAGGCTGCCCAGGGATTGTAAATTGTATTTTCGTCTTGCAACATCAGGAAAGCAAAGCAAATGTGGAAAGGTATGAAGCAGATGAGTACCTGAGCAATCAGAGTAACTATAATTCTTATGGATCTCTCCTTGGCCTTAGGCTTTAGTTTGGAAGTCCTGCCATGAATAAAATTATAAATAATAACTAGGTAACACCCTATCATGATAAACAAGGGGATCAAAAAGAAAAAGATTAAGCGACAAAAGTTCAATGTGTTTACTTCCTTTAAATGGATGATATCAAGCATTTTCATGCAGGTGGTGAAATTTGAAGCTTGGTCCGGATCAGATCGTAGAAACACCAGTGGGGATGTTGTTGAGAGGGTCATTATCCAGATTCCAGCGCAAGCTAGCACAGCTTTTTTTGTATTTTTTAGTTCTTTGACATGTTTGGGCTGGACAATAGCCATGAATCTGTCTACGCTGATAAAAGCAAGCAGCCACAGAGCAATGGCTGGATAAAACACAGTGGAGGCCCCAAGGATCCGGCAGAATGTGTCTCCAAAAGGCCACGCTCCTGTCCCATGGTAGATTACCCGAAAAGGCAAGGAGAAGATAAAAAATAAGTCAAGTAATGCCACATTCATCATATATACAGTTATAGTTGTTCTCTTCTTGGTAGTGCAGCTGAACACCCATAGTGCAGTGGCATTCACCAACAATCCCACTGTGAACACAAAGCTGTAGAAGACCAGTGATGCAATCTTGTATTCTTCTGGATGGGGATTTTCTGGCATCATAGTTTAATTGAACTTAGGAGTAGTTGTTGCATTCCATAAATACCCTAAAATTAGATAAAATATGGGAAGTTATTCTCAGCCAAATAAAACCTGTCTTCAAAAATAAAGAGGAAGATTGTTTTAGGTTGGTGTTTAGTGATGAAACTTTTGTTTAGCTCTGAAATGTGCTAGCTTTGTTGCTTTTTCTGATTGCAAATATATTATCATCCTCTGATGGAAATATACGTATTGTCAGACTTGGGAAAATGGTATTTATAAACATGGTTTAATATAATGTTTTAATTACTTAAGAGGCCTTTTAATATGAAGAATCAAAAAGTCAAGATTGACATTTAAGGTGTGCATCAGTAGCTGATTATTAGATTGAAATACTTGTACTTGAGCTACAAGAGGTACTTTCTAAAGAAAATATTTCTTAAGCTGTCTCCGTTAGAAAATCCTTAACTAAAACTAGTTATGAATAGAAACAAGTCAGCATGGTGTGTTGTGGCATTTGGATATACAAAGGGTATTGACTTTGCCTTTTATCTGTGTAGGACCTACTTAACTCCCAAAGGAACAGATACCTGCTCATAAAAGACACTTAAAAACTGTTTGAGTATCTACATAGCTTCTAATACGGTGTTTAATCCCAGGGCATCAGAAGCACCCACCCAACATATGAATAAAATGAATAGATTAATAGGTTTCGTGTTTAAAAAAGTAAAAAGAAGGGAAGCAGCACAGTCTCCAGCCAGGCCATATGGGAACAGTATTTGTTTGGGGCTGGTAGCCAGCTACCCCAGAGCACAGTTTCGTTCCTTCATCCAGCTTCTTGGTCATAGGAGTTGGACATCTGGAATGTCACTGTGCAGGTTGAGGTGGTGAGGGCTGAGGGAGAGGATCCCTGGTTTGCTCTGGAGCCCATGAGGATGGCGGACCTTACCTGGTGTTAGTGTGAGTGCTTGGTTTAACCCTCCCCCAGCGCTTTCCTGGCTCTCGCTGTGGTCACAGTTTCATGACTTTGTGTGGGAGGGTTCCTCTTGTCTCGCCTTCTGCCCAGTCCTGTGGCAGCTTTGTGAAGAGGAGGAGGAGGAGGAGAAACAAGTTACTTGTTTGTCTGATCTTCCCACTTGTGACAAACAGCCAAGGAAGTTCTCTGTTAGGCACGAGAATTGTTCTCAAGAGCAGAAGGGTGCATAGCTCCTGTGTGTTTTATCTCCAGAAGTGAAGAATGCATTAAAAGACAGGTTTATTGTTACTGCCCATCTGGTTAATGCTTTCTCTGTAATGTTACCAAGTACTTTCTCAGTGCTACAGGAATGCATAGGGGGTTGAACCAGTGTTTATTAATCTAGCATCCTGATTTGACACTGGCAAATACCAGCTGCTTTTGAGAACAGTACCCATGGAATAACCAACTTAAATATGACCTGTTAAGTCTTTATATGGTGTAGTTTCTGTCTTGAAATATGAAGTTTGGGCTTTTAATTTTCTTACAATTCTCCGGTTTACAGATATATAAAAAAAGTTATGCATAGAAATATTTAACCCTTAACTTCAAGGTCTTTTTCAGCTGTACAAAACAAAAAAGATTCTGTTTTCTGCTCAGATGAGGATATTAGAACATACAACAGAATTTATGTTTTGTATGGAAAAAGCTATGTATGTAATGCAAAAAAAGAGGTTTGGAGGGCATCTGTATGAATGCCTCTCAAATTCCTCATTACATGAAGAACTCAAAATAAGAAAAACAAAAGAATTAAAGAATGCTAGCAAACCCAATTGAAGGTTAGATGGCATATGCTAAAAAATGTTGTGCACGTGCTAGAAGCATAGTTAAAATATTATCTGGCACACTGTTCCACTTTCACTACTGCTGCACAAAATTGTCCAAAAGTTGCTTAATAGCCACACCTCCCCCCTGCCCTTGCACATTGTTTTTCTCTTTTGTTCTGTTTTCTTTTTTTTTTTTCTCTTGCTACTGATTGTGTATGACAATGCAGAACTACCAAGCTCCATATCCTGAGTGATTTGGCGGATGGATTGAGTAGTAATGTATAAGACAGGTAGAGGAATTCACTTGAATAAATAAGAAACATCATGGATTTTAGTTTTGGTTTTGCTTTTGTCTCCTTTGGACTTGCAGTGACTGTAATTGTTTCTTTGGGAAGAGAGGAAGTTGAATCTGGTGTAATCTTCTTTCCATGCCTTGTTTGCTGGTTATTTCAAGTTTGTGACAGTTTTGAGATATATCAAAGAATGAACCTGCTATAACAAAAAGGGTTGGTTGGGTTTTGTTGTTTTGTTTTGGTGTTTTGTGGGTTTTTTTGCTTGGTTGTGGGAGACACTGTTTTTAAGTGCATGCCAGTTAATTTTTAAGAACCTAAAATGTAACCTTTATGTAGGTAAGAAATGTTGAGATTTTTAAAAACCGTGAGTAACCTGTCTCATATATTTATACACATTTGGAGATATTTGGCGTTTTCATCAGCACTTGTCTGCATGGAGTTCAGGTTGACATCTCCCAGGTCAGCCCCAGCAAATCTTTGTGTGCCTCTGGGTGGATGGTTTTGCCCTAGTTGTCATTTTTCATAATGGGAACTTTACTTACTGATATTGATTAAAGCACTTGCTGAAGAGCCCCTGGAGTCACTGGTTTCTGGAAGACTTGTCTGCGTTAATTCTGACTGGTTCCTTTGTTATTTGTCTCAATCTTTTAATTTTTTAATGATAACTGACATTCTGAATGTCTAATGTGAATTGTGAAGGCCAGCCAGGTGCCCTGTACAGGAACGAGACATTCACAGCAAAATCACAATTACAGCTTTTCCTCCAGATTCTTAACGCGAGTTAGGTTACAATGGTTCCATTTAAAGGACCGTGTGTGTCTCTCTCCTCCCAATCCCCCTTTTTACTTTTTCTGTCCCTTATATTTGCATGCATTTTCCCAAGGAGGACATGGCTTTCAGTGAAGCACAGAGACACCAAGTAACACGATGCCCTGTTTTTAGTTTCATGAAAACAAACATTTTTCTTTTAGAGATAAATGTACTTACTAATGTTTTTATTTATTACATACTTTTAAAGTTTTTCTTAAAATCCTGAACAACAGTATTTATGGTACTAAGCTTTTACAAACACAATAATTTTTCTTTAAATATTATTCATAGAATGCTGCTGATATTTTGAAAGTGCATTAAAAAATTAAATATCTTTTCATTAGTTCTAGAATTAATGCCCGTGTTCAGCTTCTGAACAAAGAAGTCTGTTAGCAGCATGTATGAACATCCAAGTTACTTTGTTAGCATGGCATAAGGGATTGTTACTCACCTCTTGTGCTCTACAAAATTTCTTCAGAGATGCTTCTTTCATGGCCCCCAAATCTGTAGAAAGTTTAGGCTTCCTCTTCTTTGCTCAGCTTCACTCAGCTAAAATAGCTCCTCTTCACAGGCAGGAAACAATGACGTAATCTCACTAGTTTTGAGCTCTTTTATTGGTCATACTTAAAAGTTACTACTTCACATAGGTGTGGTGTCTGTGAACTGATATTTCTATTACCTTTCAACAGTCAAACTTGTATATTTCCAGTGTGGTCAGACTGGGCTGTTGTACTACGTATCTTTTCAACTTTTAAATGTTTGTGGTATAATGAAAGCATATTTTATGTTCAAGTTTCCATAAAAAGGTATCTGCAAGAATATACATCTTGGTTATGCTTAAGTTTCTAATAAGCACAGTGTAAATGTGTTTTCAGTAGAGCATAGTCTGGTGGAATTTTTGTGGAAATCCCCATTTTATTTATATTGCCTTGGATAGTAGTCAATCTGAAAGTGACAGAATGTCACTGCATTTGAAATGAGAAGTTTGATTCATTTGATTACACAATTTTGTTTATGCCTGTACTTACAACATTTTTTAACACAGCAGCAATATTTCTATATTTTTTTTGCTGTCTAAATTAATAACGTGCTTATTTGAGAGCTTTGCCAAAAAATGGTCTATGAAAAGAGGTTTTAGCCTGTGTAAAAATGGAGTAAAATCTCTCAGCTGTGTCACTGCAGCAGACATCTTAGGTGGGATGGGGATATTCACAAAGGATTATAGGTAAAGAAGACTGACTTTCTGTGTTTCCTCTTTGTCAACTTGAAAAAAGATCCACCCTTTAGAAAAGCCATTCAGAGAAGGAGCTCATCCCATATTCTCTGTAGAATGCTTGTTGCTTCAAGTCTCTGACTGGCAGCTTTGGGAGGTGGTAGCAGAGAGCTCTGTGTTGAGTAGGGAAGTAAAAATGTTTTGGTCTCCACCTGACATGTCTTCAAGAATTTGCCAGGATGTTCACTTGGTGCCAGAAGCAACAAAGTCCTGCAGTTCAGAAATAGCCAGAATCAGGTTTGTTTGTGGGAGCATCTTTCTTCACTGACTGTAAAACTAATGTAGGTGGGTGATCCTCACTTAGTGCTCAAGATAACTTCTGGGAAAAGAAGCCCCTCTCTACTGGAGTCATGTAATTTATCTCAGCTAAATGGGTTTGTCTTAGTATGTAGGTGTCTGCATGGGTCAGTGTGATGGTTAAAGTAATTAGAGGGAGGGATCTGGATATGATTTTTGGTATGTAGATTACCTTTAAATATTTAGGTATTTTCCTGTTTAGATGAACTAATATGAAACTTGTTTTTTTGTGATCATTCCAAAGGCCTTTTAAATGCAGTGGGCTGCAAATCCTACCCAGATCACTCTAGAGAAATTTAAATCTATTTAAAAGTGCTTAATATTTTAGGACGAAGGAGTATCTTAAAAAGACTAACCAGTGCTGAAAACTCTTCAGTGGTTCTGCCATTAGTAAAGCAACTCTAGAGCATGCTCCAGCAGAACAAAGCACTGTTTTCAACTGTTTGGTGAAAGCTCAGTGAAATTCAGTGCCCTATGTCTATCTTCTGGAAGAGAACTGGGCTTTTGAACTCTCCTAGGCAAGAGTACTTTATTCTGGGAAGAAATACAGAAGTATGGAGACCCTTCCAAGCTGAACTGCACTGTGAATATACCAAAACAGGCAAGTGGACAGCCAGTGCCTCCCTTAGCAAAAGAGGAAGTACAAAACTGATTCTGGGTTCAATGGAAAGCAGGCAGATGTTGAGTTTGGGATCAGAGAACCTATATGCTGTGAGTTGTCTTTTGGCTTGATTTCTTCTTGGGGGAGGGTGGGAAGTGTGGCCTCTTGTAGCTGAAGGGTGGCTGACGTTTTGACCCTGCAAGGAGGGTCGTGCCTTGTGAGGGCAGCTGGAGTCAAATCCCACAGTTTACATGGGTGGCTAACAGCAGCCCAGTTGAGTTTGCTGGCAGGTTACCCATCCATCTGGTTTGCTGCAGCACGTCAGTCTGTGTTCTGCTTTCACTCAGGCTTTTCACAGCCTTCCTGGTGGGAAGAGGCAGCCAAACCTCCCTGCTGCTTGTAGGCTGGCAGGCCTTCCCCCCAGGCATGGAGGGGTAGCTCTGTTTGGCAGCAGTAGGCTGAAAAGAGGTGTTTGCAGTACCAGCAGTTGCATACTCCTTGTCTAAGTGCTCAGCTGGCTGCAGCTGCAGGGTGAGAAGCATTTGGAAGTGAACACTAAGTCAAAAGATGCACTGCCTGTGGTTTGTGAGAGGCAATGGGCTGCTCTGCAGTGCCACGTTCTCCTGCTACTTTGGTTTCTGCTGTAGGAAGCACCTGGCTCTATTTTTATTTCCTTTGTTGTTTTATTAGCTAGAAATGAGTGCCTTGCGTTGGTTTCCGTCACATGGGTGAGTACTTACTCTCCTCCAGCTTCTACTGAATTAAATGCTCAGTTCCATCCGGGGTCTTTTGCTGTTCTGAAGTTGGAGCAGTAGACAAGGTAATTTTAGTTGCATTATGTTGTGCTAAAGCTGGTTTTAAGTAGTTAAAAGCTAAGCCAACATACTTCCTGTGAGTGCATGTGGTCTGTTATGGTGCTTTCAGTAACTGGCAGTAAGCCTCAGAAGAAATGAGTTTGATCACTTAGAACAACCTCACAATGCAGCACTGAAGAGATTGCCCTCGTGCTGTTGCTTTTGCAGAATCGATGTACTGCTGGGTCTTTCATTTGTTTTGTCATGGTACAGAAAACTGTTTTTCCTGGTCACTTACTGCGTAATGTAAGCTTTGTCCGGCTGATACAGAGAAGTTCTGCACACAGTGGATCAGAAGGATTACCCTCTGCCTCAGTTTGGTAGGGAGCTGGCATGAGCTTATGTTCTTCTTCTCCTTTCAAACTTTCGAGCTTTTGGATCAATTGAAAAGAAAGAACTGAAGCTTCTTGCATGGTTCACTGCACCAGTGGTGCAGGAAGCAACTCTCCCATGTCAACTTGTTAACTTGCCGGCTTGCTGTTGTGGGTGAGTTCACATGCAGTTCTGGGTTACTGTTCTCAACCTTGATGGAAACTGGCTTCATTTTTTGTTCCCATACTGTGTTCACCATAGCGAATACTTAAGAATAAACTACTGGTTATAAGTTGTCATGGCACTGAATGCATAAAGTTATTGCACTTGTTTCCAGTTTTGCCATGTGTGTTACTCAGAGGCTGCGTCATGGCGCAGCTGTCCCTCCTCTCCCACTCATCTGTCTGAGGGGGTAAAAATGCAGTGTGCAGCAGAGCTGAAGGAGTGGGAAAGGAAGCAGTTTAAGAGAACTGCAGCCTAGTTAGCTGTACCTGGCATATGTTACTTTCTGTCATATTTTGCTTTCTCTTCCCTGTTTTGCTAGTACATAGTATGATTTGAGGAAGGAGTTCTTTTTTCCCTTAAATAAGAAAAAAAACATTCCATGTTTCTCCTGGGCTCATTTGGGGTTTTTTCCTACACCTCCTCCCTTCCCCCCACTGCCCTGCACTATCTCTCCTACAGCCAAGACACACCCTGTGTCACTGTATAACCTAAAAATATACAGTGCATCTGGCCGGTAGTTCATCTGTTTATTGCTGTCAGTCAGCCTTTGAAAGAAACAATACTTCAAAAATTAATTAAAGTTGCACCTCTGAGATGTCTATGACAGTGGTGTGGTGGACTAGAGACAGTGGTCTTTTACACCCCAGCAATCTCAGACTGTCCACAGTCTCATATTAGCTCATGGCAAATACCAATGTGGCTCCATGCTTGTTGATGAACCCACACTGCCTTTGGCCGGTTTCTTAAACTATTGGGTCTGCTCTGCCTTCCTGTGTTCTATTTTCTTGGGACGCAGCTTTTTAAATTCAAAAAGTACACTTTTCTCGTGACAGATATTTCATAGTTTTTTAAAACCTACATGAATACTCAACTTTTTTTATTTTTGTTTTTTAAATCTGCATCGTCAGGCACTAGTTAGTTGTTCCAGTTTGGAAGTGTCTAGGACAGATTTTTTCAATACTTTCCTTACTAAGTATGTGGTATTTGATGTTTTTACTATTAAACTGATCTTAAAGGTCTTAGGTGCATAAGAAGTATTGTTCTGAAACTTGATATGCCTCCCAGCAATAGAGTTAGTGTTTCAAAAAGAAATGCCTTTATTTGGAGCTGCATGTACTCAGATTCCTTTGATGAAGTCAAGTGCAGGAGTAGGGAGAGTTGTTCTAACTTCTCCAGAGTTCAGGAGTTTGGACAAGCTCTGTCAGTAACTAGCCCAAGTATATGTTATCAGAAATTAAACAATTAAAAATTGCTAAATAGGCTTTAGCAGACCAGTGAAGTGTTTAATCAAAAGTACCTGAAGTGAGAGTGGACTGTGTGAATTAGAATAAGCACTTCAAATTCAAGGGTGCCTTACAGTGTGTTGCCCAGCCCTGGCAGGTGGCTTGCTTTGTGGAAGTGACAGTCTTCTAATGCTGTTCTACCTGTGCCACCTGTCCCTGGCACAGATGCACCAGCAGCAGTGTGTTGAGGTTGTGAAACTTGGTGTGCTGTGGTGGAGTTGAAGTGACACCCGAGGGAGCATCAGGACAAGGGACTGGCATAATCCAGACCAGGACAGAGCAGCCCGGTGCCTATGGCACAGCAGTAAATCTGGTCGGTAAGGAGCTCTGCTGGGCAGGTTTTCTTGGTGTGTAGGCTCAGTATTGTCCTTGGAAGGAAATGCAAGAGCAGCTGAGTGTAAGTGTGCTCAGTTCACCACAGCACCAGGACAAGGCCAGCTTGTGCTCTGAGCTGGCTACGGTGGACAGCCAGGTAGGTGATTCCAGAATCTCTGTCTTTTCAGGTATGGAGCCGAGTCCAGTCAGAGGTCTCTGTATTTCCCAACCAACTGTTCAACTACAAAAACTATATCTATTTTACAAACACACACACACACACACNCACACACACACACACATATGCACATTAAAAGGGAGGAGCTGAGACTCCTGAGCTTTTATCATGACAAGAGGCCTAGGAGAGTAAGTCAGGACATAAATCTGCAGTTCAATAATTGAAGCAGCTGTTTTTCTTATGTAGACATTGTGTTGGTAAAGGTGGCTTTAAGATAGGATGGAGCAGTGAAACTGAACTGGGATTTCTGTGTTCTGTATTCTCTGCCCCTTTCATCCTTTGCCTTGAAATCATACTGCTTGTCAATGCTTTTTTATTTTAGTCTTAGAACATCTGGGACATTGCCTTCATTTGCTTGTAACTGAGCCATTTGCTATATGATGATCAGGGCCACCAAATTCATATCACTTACCTAAACAGCAGAAATGAGAGGGAGTGCAAAGCTTGTTTTGAACAAGGAGCAGTGAGAGAAGAAAGTGCAGTAAAGGTGGCAGGATGTTGGACATCTCTGTGTTCCTTCTTTCAAATTTGGCAGGATATGGAGGTAACCATAAGAACTGTACCAGCAGCCCAGGGTTCACAGTGCTTATTACTGTCTAGATAATGTAGTTTATTTCCAAGGCAATGGGGCCTAACCTGTCACAGTTATTGAGCAGATTGACACAATGTCTTGTAATAGAGATGCTGGATTTGGCTTCTCTTTACTGCCCGAAAGTTCCTGGCCCAGTGCTTCTACCGCCAGGTGCTAAGATCTCTGCCTCTGGAAAATGGGGTTTAGCCACAAATAAGAAACAGTTTGGTGAAATGGATTTGGGCTCTCTGTGGTGAGGACTAATTACTGCATCAATGCTGCCATCTGCGGATCTTTAGCAAGCATGGCAACTCATCTTTGGAACAGCAGAAATGGCTGATGGTTCATTCCTTTATATACCTGCACTAGTTAGCCAGTTTTTCAGGAAAACTAATTGTAAAGAGTGAAAGTCACTTTGTCTCTCCTATAGAAGGGACATACCACATGACATGGAAGCTGTGATTGTTCCCATAGTTGTGGAACTGCAAATTCTGTTATTGCTCAAACAGTTACACTCCACACGGGTCTCCCCTTTGCATTTCCGTTTGTACATAAATATACAATTCTGAGAATGAGTTGTAAGCAAAGACTTTATTACTGTGCATAATCTGAATTTACCCTGAAAAAGTGAAGAATTAGAAGACACCTAGTGGAGGAAGAGAAGAACAACTGGAAACAACATTTACCATTCTTTTGGTTTTGTTATATAGCGTGAGGATAAAAACTAATAATAGAAATTAAGCAGCTCTGTGTTTTTTAAGCTACCCTCTTCCTGATTTTGTTGGTTTTTATGTCTCATATATCTTTATCAAAATAAGACACAATAGCAACGACTTTCTTTGCACAGCATTCCATTTTTCAGGAGTGTTCTGAAAGTTTTATGATGAAATTATTTCATGAGAATAAACAACGCCTTCTTTCCTATGTGGAATTAGGGGCCTCCTTTTTAGCTTAGCAGTTGACCCTTGAAGGTTATTTTCAGTCCACGTGGGCATGATCAAGTTTTCTTTCTGTCTTTACTGGCAGCTTGGGGGGTTTTTCCCCCCTCTTCTCTTCCTCTTTCCGGAGTTAGGAACACCTTGTTTGTTCCTCACGTTCAACCATAGTAAAGAAAGACAGGGATGTGGAAATCCCTTTGGACTTTAGAAAGGAAATCCTGCATCTAATTGTAGATGTCTGTGCCAGACAATTCTGTACAAGTTATCATTTCAGCTATTGTTTGCAAATTGGCTCACTACAGTGCCCTCTGTAATTTGATCTGAAGGGAAACAAGCTTAAAGGAGTCATTGCATCCTAGAAACATCAGTTGTCTCATATCTGTAGAAGTTCAGCTATGAGCATAGATTGCTACATTTTTGTTTTAAGGATCTGATATCTTTTCATATAAATGTTATCTTCCTCCATCACAGAATGAACTGCTTCCATTCAAGTGATGTTCTATGTATCTCTTCCTTCTCCCTGTATTTGTAGGGCAGTTAATTATTTGATTTCAGTGAAGGAAGAAGAAAGAAAAATGAATTAATAATTCTTCATAATGGTTGGAGACATTTTTAGTGTGAGGAGATACTCTGCCTGTTGTAGCCTTTTCCAAAATAGAGTGGTGGTATGATTGTTCTCCTAGGACAGATGAGGAGGGTAATGAAGTAACTTCACAAAGGAGGCCTTGCAGTGACTGATGCTTTAAAGAAACCCCTCCTGATTTACCAAAGTAATGAAAATATATTGATTCAGTAAGTTCAGTGGCATCTGAGAAGGTACAGTTGTATGACTGAGACTTAAAAAACAAGTGTGCATGAAACAGAAGACTGTGTGTACAGTTAGTAAAAAAAGTACTGTAGTTGTTTCACTAAAGAATTTAGAAATAAAAATATCTTTTTCAGAGTTAAACTTTCTGTATAAGTAACAAGATCTTTTAAAATTTCCTCTTTGCTTCTATTTTATGCTGGCTGAATATTCTCCTTTTGTTTTGTCATTACTTTGCTTTGAATACCTTGGTCTAGAGTTGAGAAAAAGGGTTATATGGTCATCTTAATGGGGAAGTTTGTTTTGCAAAGAAATCACTTCTCTGCTACAGCTTTTCTATTTTGTTTCTGTTTTATCATGAACAAGCTAAAGAGTTTCCTGACAGTGATTTGTGCATTACAATACTCATTGGAGAAGTCAAACTATAGCTGTGAATCACAAGATGTGAATGGTCTCTTGACCAAAAAGCCCTAAAATGGTGGGAAGCATTTTAATGTTCAAGTATTGTGAAGTAAGCCCAACTATGTGAATAAGCTAAATATTAAAACCTCCCTTTACTAGTTTTCAGCCTTTGAAGATATGTTACGATATCTGTTACAATATCCTTATCATAATGTGGTTAGAAGAAATTTTATTTTTTTACCAAGAATCCAAAAACAGTTAAAAAAATGGCTCGGCCAAAAAATAGCACAACGTTTACCAATAATATTTACTGTAGAAGAGGACTGAGGAGTAGCCAATAACTCAACTGTTCTACAGAATTACGCTTAAAATCTTGAACAGGGGATATATTAGTCACATTCTGTGTTTAGCTCCAACTTATTGTCTCTGCCATGAAAATAGGTCATAACAAATGAGGCAAAAATAGCTTCTGTGCTTTGCCATGTAGGTCAACATTAATTGCCATCCTTTGGCTCCACTCTGCCAAAGTATTGTGCTAAATACAGATCCTGATAAGATCATTTAATGCTTGTATCAGACGGGAGCTGGGAGTGAAGACACTCTTCATCCCATCACATACTGAGGTGTGGACTGGGTGATCTGGGCCATTTGTGGGATCAGTAGGGTGGAGAGAAGCAGAGTTTCTGTGCTGAAATGTGGAGCTCATAGTGCAGTGGAGGATAAACTATCAGGAGATGGTAGTAAAGGCCACAGCTCTCATTCATGTGTGGTGCCCACCTCTCCCTCCCCAGCACTGGCACTTGTCATTCAAAAACCAGAATTTTTCATGCAGAGGATTTTGGGAGACTGATGCTACCCAGGTCCTTCTCTGCACTTCCTTTACTCCAGAAATATTAAACAGCTGAAGTTATGGGAGCCGCTAATTTCAGGTAGTATCTGCATGTTTTGAAAATATTTCTCAGGTGAAGTAAGAACAGCTGTGAAACTAATAATGTTGAAAAACAGTCAGTGAAATCATAACCCTTGAAATTCAGGTTTGTAACGTGCCAGATCTTGGATTGCTACGTATGAAATGTGTTTTCTGTAAGGCAAGAAGTTTTCAGAATAAAAACATATACATTAGATTCACAGTTAAAAGCTAATCTCCATTACAAGTTGGATCATTCCCAGTATAAGGTTCCACTTTGGAGGTTATATGTGTCTGAAAGGCCTCTTGAAGTAGGTGCTTATCTTAAATGAAGTTGCCTGCTCTTCTTGATTCAGTAGAGTGCCTCACAAATGGGCACTCTTTTTTTTTACCAGTGTAAATGTCAAGATCCTTCAGATCTGCTAGACAGCTCTCTTTAGATTCAGAAAGATTATAAAAGGCTTGGCTGTCCCCTGTAGAAGCATGAGTTTGCTTCCAGGCTATCCCTGTCCAGGCCTGGAGGGCAGGCCTCACGTCCTCACGTATGTAGTCTCACGTCCCTCTGTATGTGAGTACCTTTGGTGAGCTCCTTGGCAGTGTGTCCATATGTGATGCTTTGCTCATTGTTTGCCTTGCACACAGGCATGGTTGGAGAGAGAGACAGTGTACAGTGGTGGTAAAACCGGTGCCCATGGGATTGTAGCCTACTGCCATTGTTACCAGGTATGTAGTCACAGATTTCTATGGCGCTTAAATCAGGAACCTCCTCTGACATCTTTTTGAGGAACAGAGATCTTGTGTCTTTAGTTTCCCTATCTGTATATCAGCTAGGCAGCGGCTTGGGGCTGGGTGGTCCTTTTGTCCATCCAGGCTCAGCTTACTCAAAGCTGACAGTACCATAGAGTATTACACAGGTGTGAAGGGTGACACATCACCCTCTTGCTCTGGTTAGGGATATCAATCATTTGGTGGAACTGACATTATGTACTGACAAATTATTGAGTGGGATTTTGAGTGCTTCAGTTGGGTGTGTCATGAGCAGGTAATCTCAGACGGTTTCTCAGAGCTGTTTTAAAAATGTTTTCCTCTGTTCTGGAACCAGTCAGACATGTGGACACCTTTTCCAGGTTTCTGACAATACAGGGAGGTTGGTCAGGATGTAGATGAGTTAGTTGTGATGACAGCATTCCATCTGAGAGGGAGCTTTTGTTCTGGACTGTCTCAGCTAACAATGCAGCCACACCACATCTACTTCCTTGCTTTTTGTCATTTTTTTCTGTCCTGGGGATAGCTTTTAGGCTTGGTAAAGCATGTCCACTACATTCTTAAGTGAGAAACAGTCAATAAGAAGCACTTACGCCCTTGCAGTTTGTAAATGAGCTGATTTCCCGTTGGTATGAGAGAAATTATGTTTCTCAATTTTAAAACTTTTGTTCTGTTTTTTTTTACCGTTTTATTTCTGCGTCTTGTACACTTAAGAAACTAAAATCAGTTCCATAAAGGGATACTCAGCAGTAATCTCTGTGCTTTTCTGTGGAGGGCTTTTCTATTTCTTGTCACCAGGGGTTTTAGCAAGGGCTTGATGAGAGGCGGTTTTGTTTGTTTTGCCTTCACTTAATGATCCTTTTTCTTAGTGAAATGCTCGCTTGATGCAATCTTTCCTCACTACAAGTCTTTGAGCCTGTGGTCACTCGCTTTTTTCACCTTTTGATAGTGTATTGGTCATTGTGTGCTCTGCCACAAGTTTGAAAGAAGATTGAAGGCTGTGTGGCTGAAACAGCAGAACATCTTGTGCTTTTCCTCTTTTCTTTTTTAAGATTCTTCTCAGAATTCATCCCACATTCCTGTATCACTTGTCAGAAAGTCAACCTGCTGGTGTTTCATTTAAACCGTTCTTTTTTTAGAACTGGGGCATATCTTTACCTCCTGGACTTTTTTCCTTTTATATTTCTAAAGGTTGTTCAGGAGCGTTTCTTGCTTCTTCAGTGCAGTAACTGTCTCCATACAGACTGTTGTAGTAAACAGGAGACTGTGAGGTGACCAGAAGGGCAAACGCAAGGCTGGGGCCCCATAGTGGAATCACTATGTTCCTTCTTCAAGTAACTTTTTTTGGGCTGTGGTTAAAAGAAGTGAGTGTTTGCAATAATCCTAGTGAATGTTCCTGCAAATATTCATTCAAAAGAAAAAAATTCTTGCTTATTCTTGCTTATAACTGGAGACAGGGATGTATTATCTGTATGCATATATCTATCTTCACACCTACTTCTGACCACCTTCTGTGTGTCAGAAATTTGAGATAAGCAAATGGGAAAGATAGGGCGTGTTTCACTCCTTCCACACTGTGTTCAGCCAACAAGGGGAGTAGACAGTCAGGAGTCCACCTTTCTGGCATTAAGCTGAAATGTCTTTGTCCTTAAGTGCTTAAGTAATGCACTTCCAGACTGTGACTGATTTATCCCATCCAAAGAAAAAAAAACTTGTGCCAAATATGTATAACAGGGACTCATTTAAAGTAATTTCTGCTTAATATAGGAGTGATTGTGAAAAGAGCTGAAAAAGTAAGGAGGCAGGATCAGAAAATGAGAGCGAATGTATTTAGACTCTTGAGGGAAACAGGAAGGTCTTAACATGTGGGGCAGAAGAGACAGAGCAATGGTAGACAAAAAATACCCATATGAAAGGCAAAGTGACACTCACTCAGTGTAAGACAGTCTGAGGCACCTCAGCTGAGAGCTCTGACTCGCATTCAGCGGATGGAAAGAGTGGTACTCGTGCAAGCCATAACCATGGTTCCCAGCTGTGTTCTTCACTCCTCTGCACAGGAGGCAGCAAGAACAAGCACACGTGGCATGGTTTCACCTGCTGAAAGTGCAGTTTTGTAGCAGGGCTGAGCTGGTTGAAGTGTAGGCTGCTGCTTACAGAGCAACCAATTGGCTCTCACCTGTACTTTCCTATCTACCACTTGCTGCACGAGTCATCTCAGTTCTTACAGGCAGTGGTTATCAGGAGATAATGTTTGACAATAAAACATACATACATTTATGTTTTTCAGGGATCATTTCCCACCAGCTTAAGTTTTTAAACCTGCTCACTTCTGGGGTGGATGCATGCCAACACCAGAGCAAGGAAAGTGATGGAAACATGTAGCTGGAAGGTAGAACAGGACTTTCTCTTTCCATTGCTCTGTACCACAAGATTCACAGTTGATGACATCAGCCCAGCTTTGGGTGCCTGAGGTTAAGGCATGCATTGCTGCAGAGTTGGTAAGCCCAGACAGAGGATGAGGGTAGATGGGGCAGAAGACCATAATCTCTGACCTGGGGTTCTCTTTGGTGTATCATCAGCCCTGATTTTAGTACTTTTAAGAGGAGTCATTATCATCCAGAAGCTCTGCCCTATACAAAGTTATGCCATCCAAGATATCAGCTATAATACCAAATGCATAATCAGGTGTTTTTTACGTGATGTCAATTTTTGCTGAGAATTTTGAGGGTGATCTTGAAATGTGGCAGTGCTTGATTTTCACATTAATTAGGATACTTACCTGTGCCTTGCAGTTGGGATGTGAAGTCTATCTGCTATTGCACCTCTCAGATAGGCACACTCATGTTCATTAACAGTATTTAGAGGATGAAAGCAGTGGGAGGTCATTTGGCAAAAAGTCAAAAAATTTTACCAATGATTGAATATGTCTGGAGGCAAGATGATACATCTTTGAAGGGCTTCCCTGAAATGAGCTGTGCTTTTAAAATTCAGAGTATTGAGTGGCATTTGCAATTGCAGGCACTCACCACTTTCACACTTACGGTTTGGTTGCTTTTAAGTGGAAAGTACCAAGCGTGGTTAGAGATCTGAGGACTAATTATTCTGATTGAAAACTGGTCTGCCCTGCAGCAGGTTTAATCTCTGTGGTCACTACTCTGTAAGCAGCTTATGGAGGTAAACATTACATGTGTCTCTGCCAACCTGGCTAAATAATGCCAGCTGTCTTAACTCTTTTTTAAGATAAATGAGCTGTAATTGGATTTCTGTACTGGATAATTTTAAACAAGGGCTATTAGAAGCAGTAGTTGTTATGAAGAAACTCCACAATAGACATATTATGATGAGTTATTGCATCTCTCTGAGTGATTTAGTATTTGTCTGTTAAAATCAGCGTAGCAGATTAGAGAGAAATGTGCTTTCATGAAGCAGTTTTGATTTTTTCTTGTTGTGTGTGAGCAAACAGAAATGATAATAAAGTTTGGGTTGAGTTGGCCAGAGGGGGAAGGTGCTGCTACTGAGAATTGCACAATGTCCCACCATTGTGAACTTACTAAAAAAAAAAATAAATTGAAAGAAGGGAAAAGATAAATTGCTATCTTTTGTATTTCAACAAAACTTTAAAAAATAAAAGCAGACATTGTTTTTTCTGCAATAATATACTTAAAAGAAAAACCTAAAATTTTAGTCACCACTTGTTTCTTCATACAGACAGTTTTTGTAAGAGGGAGTTAGGTATTAAGAGTGGAAAATATTGATTTCAAGAGAATTTTAACCACTCTGCTGTCAATCTTTGGTTACTGAAAAGTATCAAAAGGTTTTTAACTTGGTGGCTTTGGTCTTTTTGATTTGATAGAATATTTCTTGGAGAAAAAGAATTACAACTCATCCCTTATCCTCCTGGTGTTCGCAGTTGGAAAGATGATAAATAAAATACTGGGGAGGTTTTTGGCACCAAGGAAAGGACTGGATCCCTGTAAAAAAGGCACAAATGCTTGCAAGGCAGGTTACTGTTCATTAATAGCCTAGAAAAGCTGATAGCAAGTCATGAAATCCTACCTCGTTTCCAGTGCTGGGAACAACGAGATGTTACAGCACTGGCTGGACCTCAGGTCAGGGGCAGCACGTGATGCAGATCCCATCTGTGGTGAGGTTCACCAGCTCTGACATAATTTGTACTCCTCCAGGGTCTTCTCACAGTACAGATTGACCAGTCACTGACAGAACCCAGCAGGGAGTAAGGACATAGCTTTCAAGACCCCCCTGAGCAATATACACTCTTGTTAATGAAGCTGTAGTCACAAAACTTTTGCATATAATAATTCATATGAACGAGACGTTACATTATACACACATACTTAATTTTAAGTGTGCATTGACTACACATTGGGTAATAATGTAGACTGTGCATATAGTGATTAATTATACTATTGATTAGGTGCATCTTGATTTAGTAGCGATCATGTAGTATGCATGATACGGAGGCCTGCACCTCAACAAGTAGTTATGTGGATCACTGCCTCTTCACAAAATAGTCATCCACTGCTGTCTGCTACAGTAGGTAAATCATTATCTGTAAGGTTATTTCTGCAACTGCCAACATTTTGGTTCAAAATACAGCTGATTTTATGTTTTCTTATCAATTGAAGTATTGCTGTTCTAAGCAAAGTCACTTAAATAAAATTTTCTTTATAGTTCTGAGGTGCTCTGCAATTCTTGGTGTGTCTTGCTGGTACACCCTGACATTCTTCCCAGGCCAGTGCTGTCAGCATCCTTGTATGGAGGAATCCTGCTGTGAGCAGTTGTGTTGTATCATCAGATGAAATGGAGTATAAGTCATGGTTCTTAGTTGCTTAGACCTTTTTCTGACATGTTTACAAAGTTGAGTAACACTGTGAAAAGAGAGTAGCAAAACCTTTTTGTACCCATGAGTCTGCGGCCAGTGAGGCACACTTGTTTCCTGTTTTTGTTTGGGACTAGAAAGTGGCACTTTGTGAAAGAACATTAGAATCAGACTTCTTAGAATCTTTTTTTTTTTTTTTCCATGTTGTGAAGACCTTATCTGGACCATATGAAAAAGAGACTTCACCTGTAGTTAAAATATGTTATGGTACTAACTCTTTATTGATGTCTGTTAGAAAAATCTTTTTTGTTGGCATTTTAAAATTACAAATCCCATCAGTAATCACTAATTTCAGCAGGAATTTGCAAGCTGCAGCACAAAAAGCACTGCAAGGTGATTGTGACAGCAGTCACAAGCCAAGCAAGCTTGACTGCTTGAATAGAGACACTGAGCTGTACAGTTAAGTGCCTACACACCACCAGCAGCCACACCATTAGAAAGGCAGGGCTGTAGCCAGAGGAATTAATTTTGCCAAGTTCAGCTTCCTCATGCAGTGGAGGAAATGGGGAGAGACCTTTTGTGGAGGTAGTAACACCAATTCAGACAGGGGGAGGCGTTTCCCTGACCCTGGGCTCTCCATCTGCAGTGGTCCTCAGCTGGTTGCTCTCAGCCATGAGCTTGGCCTCTAGCTGTGGGCAGCTCTCCCTGTGCTCTTGGGTCTGGCCAAGGGCCTGGGATGTGGGTGCTGGCTGAACAGCTGAAGGGGCAGAGGTGCCCTGGCTGTACCTGGAGTTGTGAGCTGCTCGTCTTGCAGTCACCTCTGTTTGTGGTCATTAGTTCTGGTGCTGGCATCTGAATATGTTAGTTCTAGAGTTTCTGTTCTACCTTTTGGCTTAAAAGGAGTTAAAGTGCCAACCACCTTTGCTTAATGAAATTAATAGAATGCAATCTATTATGTCATTAATTTCAGATTACTTGATTATCCTGGTAGCTACTCCTTGCACATTTAAAATAGTTGGTTTGCCCCCCATCTGAGTGAATGAAGTAAAGTTCTGGTGGATGTTCAGGCTGTTTTGAACAGCTGGCATTGAGAATACAATGTATTGATTTTTTAAAAGACAAAAAAAGAATTGACCCAGAGTTGTCTTTATAGTCTGATTACTGGTGAGAAATCTTCAGTTGTCTCTTTTTGTCAAACATGCCTCACACATGCAGCTGACTGGGGAGCTTCATCTCTCCCTGTCCCACTGAGGACAATGATCTGTCATTTTTACTTCTAGACACAGTTGCTGTATTTTTGCATGCTTCTGAGTTGTGATACTAAGACATCTAGTACTTAGTCCTATAGTATCAGGAGCTGTCAATAAAACATTATCTGACTGCTCTTCAGGCTGGTGGGTTGAGAATAATCAGTCTTCAGCATCTCTATATTTAAAGCAGGCTGCCTTGGAGTTAAACTAACCACAACTTCCCTCGAAAGTTACATGCCACAGGAAGGATGAAACTGCTAAGCTTAGCTGATTAGAGGGAGGAACACAGCTCTCCTTTTGCATGGTATAAGACAATGCATACTTTTCTGGAGGGGATAGGATAACCACAATATTGCTGCCTTCCAACAGGTGCAAAACTTTCCTTTTATAGTTTGGCCCTTTGCACAACATCTGTCACAACTGAGGAAAACAAAAGAGGAAGAGGAGAAATTCATACTTCTGCAGTGAGGAAGAATGAATGCAGTTTTGTGAAGAGAAATCTATGCCGTGTCTTGACTTCTATTTTAGGAGGATGCTAATGACAGCATTTTGATAAGGGCATAAGTAGAGGACAAGACCAAAAGATTTTAAAGTTATGTAATTTGCTAGTTCTGCTGCAAGGCCATTGAGTTTCATGTTGCTTTCCTGTCTAACTTGAATCAATTTGCTAGTCATAAAAGAATGCAGGTTGAAAGGAGCCACTGGGTTATGTTGCCCAGTACCAATTTCATCAAGGCTGTGTCAAAAATCAAGTTTGGAGTATCTCTAAGGACGGATATTTCAAAGACTTTCTGTGCAATCTTTCCCAATATCTGACTTACCCCATGATGAAAAAATGCTTCTTAATGTTTAATTGTTTCTTGATGCAACTTGTGCCTGTTACTGGGTGTTACCATCTTTTCTGTATCTCCCCGTTAGGCAGTTGCAGATAAGCAATAACATCTCTCAGTCTGAAGCAGCTCAGTTCCCCTTCCACATTTTTGGTGGTGGTCTGCTGGGCTTCTTCCAGTATGCCAAGTATCTTTCTTGTACTGAGAAACCCAACACTTGGTACAGAATTCCAGGCATGATCTCAGAAGTACTGAATAGAAGGGAAAGATGCTTTTTGAACACAGTCCCATACATGTTTGGCTATGAGGTCACACTATTAACTCCTCTTTAACTTGTCCACCAGGAGCTCAGACTTTTTTGCCGATCTGCTTTCGAACCAGGTCATGCCCAGCCTCCACCACTGTGTGGGGTTACTCTAGCTCAGTTCTGCATTTGGCTTGCTGAACTTCATGAGGTTCATGTGAGTCCATTTTTCCAACGCATAGAGGTCCAGTTTTTCCTTATTTAGTACCTCGGAGCAAGGTTATCCAAATTTATCAGTCATGTGGCAAGATCCTAGTTTAGAGAACCTTTCTGCTAATACGGTAGGAAAAGTAGATTAGTATGCTGTTGATCTTGTGTGTATAGAGATGCCCTGTTCTCTTTTGCCAAATGGCTCAAACACAGCTGGATTCCCATCCTTTATTTACACTTGCCTTCATTCCTTCCTTTAGAGTTTGAATGAAATGGTGAACAGCTTTTATCTGATTGTTCACAGGAGAAGAGACAAGATGACTTGAAGAAAGGGGATTTGATGCAGGTCTTTAAAATCACAAGTACTGTGGGCAGGGCGGTAAATAGGGAGTCACCATGTTCACTTGTTTCTGGTACAAGAAGCAAGGGACTTCAGATGAAACTAACAGGTGTCATAAGTGAACAAAAATGGCTCCAGACACCCTGAGTAGTTATTCTGTGCAACTTCTTGCTGCAAAACACTGCAGTCGCAGACATTTTATTTGAGTTCAAAAAGGGACCAGACAGGCTGATGGAAGAAAACATTGATTGAGGGCTGTCATGTGCAAAGATGAGACATCTGCCTCAGGAAGTCCAAAGTTAGACATTGCAGGAAGCCAAGGGATTATTCTGAGCGGGAAAAAAAAATTGAGGAAATATATCTTAGCATTTACTACACAAACAGTAATTCCCATTTTTCTTCAGAGAAGGGTTGCAGCTTGGCAGAGTTTTTTGTATTTATTTTGTACCATAATCTTGGTCTGCAGGCTGCAGATTAGCCAAGACTGTATTAGGAAATATTGCACTCAGATGAATTTGTTGTTTTTCAAGCAATTCGTGTTTCTGTTGACACGCTGGCTCTGTATTGAGCCAGCACAGTGGGATAGTGATGAATACAAACCTTAGTTTATCTTCAGTTGTTCCCCTGCTTTGCACCACAGACATGGTGATAAAAGAGAACAGAGTATGTCACTGCTTTTCAGTTCCTCCAAAAGTGGTCATATAAGGCAAAGCTTTTCTTCTCTTTCTCTTCAGCTGCATGCTATTTATTTTTCCTACATTGCAGGCTGTCTCGTCGTTTTATTGGAGTTTCTTCATTCCTTGCTTACCTAAAATCTTTTAAGTTTTTAAGAACAATGTTAGTCTTAAATGGAATATCTGTTTAAAAGAGCTCAAAACCTTCCTTTTCCTTACACTAATGAATTTGCTGATTTAAGAGGAGTCACTAACCACTTTCAAGAACTGTGTTATTTGTGGTAGCATGTTTACAACTTCAGACAGTTGCTGTCACTGTCTTTTGCTAGATGACCATGCTGCTTACAGGTTCCCCATCTTTATAGTCTTCAGAGCCACAGACCACACAGTCAGAGAGCAGTCCCCTGGGAAATACCTGTTCTCTTCTGCTGGGACTGTAAGCCATAGAAAACTGCCTTCTTTATCTCCACAGTTTCAATTAATTTTCAATACCTTAGACTCCAAGGCAGCTGAGGGTCCTTGCCCTATTACTGTTTAGTTTTGTGTTCTCAGCGAAACAAAAGATGAAGGTACTAGCTGCTCTTCTGCTGGAAGTGTGTGTGTTTTGGAATTTTTCACGTGATGCATCTTTACTCGATCATGTGTTTGACAGTAGATGTCTATTCAGCTTTCTTTTCTGGACTTGGATTGAGACAGCCAAAATGTACCATTTGGTCACCATCATAATTTTTACTTCCTATATGCTCTGTCACATTCCCTACTAGGTAAGATTTGAGAGAGATGTCAGCAGTGGACATGCAGTGTTAGTACTAGAGCTGGGACTCCTCATAGTTGGAGTCCTCTGAGCAACCGCCTTAGCCTGACACTCCAAAGTGTAGAGATAAAAGATATGCTGTTGTCTTTTTCAAGAACATATGCTTCAAGATCCTGACTAGACTTCACCCTCCAAATAGAAACCCAGTTTTTCTGAAGTGCTCCAGTCAGATCTTTACAGTGAGCAAGCCATCTGAACTTAGTGCTATTTGTCAGCTGCTTTATTTGTATGTGAAAAGCATGAAAGAATCCCAGGTCTATGTGACCATTTACCAGCCTTTCATACAGAAAGGAACATTTCTTAGAATGTACGAAAAGCTTTCCCCAAAGAAAAAGCTTAATTTTTCTTGCAAAGCTCACACTACTTCAAACCACAAATTGGATAAGGACATCATGGAGGAAACTGGTTGTTTGAAAACAGCTGTAACTTTCCACTCTCCCTATTCTCCTTTGGTCCCATGCAGCAGGTTGTTACCATCTCTCTGGTGACAGCTGCCAGACCCTTGCCACAGCTGGTACAAGGAACAGGACAGATGCTCTGTAAATGTTTTGCTTCAGTGCAGTGCCCCAAGCCAAGTGAATCCCCCACTGCTACTTTTGGCAGATCACAGAAAAGAGTCTCCTCACTGACACAAGTGTGCTTGAGCTGCGAGTGCATCCTGACAAGGAGTGAGGAGGAGCAGTGGCATCAGCTGCCACAGATACGAATTGTTATTGTCCCTGTATGTCAGTGCTTGTAGGACTTTTGTAAGGAAACTGAGCTTATCTTAGCTTTTAAAGTTTTTTATTTTATTGCTTTCTTTGGCATCTGAGAAACATTTAAATAACAAGAAAAGATTAGCTTTTCTCAAATCTGTATCTAACTGGACTCACGCTAGAGCAGTATTTTGATGTAAAGTTAGCTTTTTGAGAATACTGATATGATTTAGAAACAAAATCCAATATTGACAATAACAGAATTGCTAATGTGGGGATAGAGAAAGATGTTCAGTAGATATCTTCACTTTGTTTCCACTTAAAAGAGTGTAGTTACCTGCAGTATGTAGTGTTTTAATACATATTTCAGTAATGTTTTACAGATAAATATAAAAAAGGCTTCTTGTATTTAAAATTTTATAATCACCATTAGATGAAACACATTCTAAAACCCCCCAAAAGCCTAGACATTAGTAGAATAAAATAAGCTAGTGAGATGTTAGCAATACTTATATTTTATTTCTACCACTTCTAGGTATTCGTGAGTGGTCTGTCTGTGATTTTATCTGGTTACCTTTGCTTAATTCAATAGGAACACATTCTTAAATAATATTTTAAAATTGTTTATTAAAAAAGCTGACAAGAACAGAACTGCTAGAACAAACAGAATTAAGTAGAACTTCTCCTGAAAAAGGTTTTCTTCTTACACTGCTTTTCTGAAGCTGCATAGTGTCTTTTAGAATGAGAAAAGAGAGAATTAGTATTTTAGAATTAGAAACTCAGTTTTGGCAGTCTTAAGTGGTATGAAATATAGGGGGGTTTGTGGTTTCTTTGCCATAAAAAAGTAATTGTTAGTTTAATGTTTCTGTACTGCTCTTCAGGTACGACCCTTCCATATTTGCAGATAGGGAAAGGTCAGCATGTGGGGAAAGAAGGAATGGCAAAGATGACAAATGTAATATGTTTGTTTGACTTCCAGTACAACCTCAGTGTCAGAGAGATACTGAATATAAATCTGAAATAAATAACATCTGACATCTGGCATAGCTTTTACTGATGATTACCAGGTACTCTTTAATTTTCCATCACAACCTCCTGGTTGAGTTACCAAGTTGGGTTGGCCAGTGAAGGCATATTAATAAGATGGAACACTAAAGAAAGGATAGAGGGGCCAGGAATAAAGTAGGGAAGGAAACAGACGTGACGGAAGGGCACATCAGCAGGAACCCAGGGCTTGCATCCTGGATTCTCAGCTGGTATTGAGCTGATTCCAGCAGGATGTGTTTAAGTCATTTGGTCTATTTCCTGAGCCAATTTCAGCATGCCTAAAGGGAACCCAGATACGCTGTATGAAGGCATGATGGGAAAACTTGTTCTTTCCCAGCCAGTTCTGCTGGTCTCATTTATTGATCTCTCAGAAAAACAGTGCTTGAAGAGAGGTAGCCATCTCACACTATCAAAATTAATCCATTAATTTACTTTTTGGTGGTCTCAACTATGAACATGTTTATTCATGTTTCTAAAACATTTGTCTTGTGTCCATATCTGACTTCAGCAGAAGTTCTGAAGAACACTCTATCACTGTTCTTTTAACTGAAATGGTGCAGTTTTCTCATTACAGTCTCTTGCTTCAATTTGTGTTTATAAATAATCTATGTACAACAGGAGTAGAGAGAGACTTTTTACAATACATACTAGAAAGGAAAGTTTTCCTTTAGGAAAAGGAATAAAGCGATAACACTCCTTGTGAAGATGAGTGATTTAACATACAGGAGATGTTCAGTGTTGGGGAGAACCAAACAGTTCATTACCTTTTCAGGTGTTATATTTGACAATGTTTTGTATGTGAATTGTCCAATAAGGCATTTGTGCTCCAAATATTGTAAATTGCAGTTTCACCTCCAAAGAGCTATAAACTAAGTACTTGTCATAGCCAAATGAGCAAAGAAGTTGGCATAGCCATTTTATCTCAAAATTTTATTTCCTCTGTTTGTGTGACTGGGCCAACAAAACCATTGCTGTAATTGGAGCTCAGCTAGAAGTCTTGAAATTTTCAGATGTTCTGGTTGTAGTCGGTCTGAATTGTAAGCTACATTTGTGCTCAATCCAAACTGTGATTTGACTCTGCTTGAGTTAGTAACATCCAGGCATGTGTATGTGCAGCATGGAATCTGAACATTCACAGTGGTGCATATTTCCTGAAAAAAATAAGAGATCAGTCAAAAGGATACAGCAAGAAGATTATAATGCTGAGTTTTCCTGCTGTCCTGTGACAAATCTTTTTCAGTCCATCACTCCTTGATTCCCTGACATCCTGAGAAACAGAATTTTACTTAAGCTGCTGTAGGCGAGCAGTAAGAGTTTTTGCTATGGACCCTGCATTTTTAGTCTTGGTCCACTGTGGTCTACCACAGGCTTTATTTTTCAGGTAGCTTTCCATTGGAAGACTTAGCAAGTACCGTCATTTGCGTTTCTCCTACGTCACGTGAGCTTTCTTCGTGATGTGACCTGGCAGCACTTGAAATTGATACACTCACTTGTCGTCTCAGTATTTTCAGTACAGTTCTCTTGTATCCTTTGCATGCAAAGAAATAGATGAAAGGATCTAGGCAGCAGTTAAAATTCATCAAAAATACAGTATAATGGAGTGACTTCTGGAAAATTTTCTTTTCGCTGCACAAGGGTTCTTGCTGAAGTTTCTTAATCATGTGTTGTATGATTGCAACATGATACGGAGTAAAGCAGATGACGAACACTATAATTACAAATATGATTGTATTGATGGCTTTTTTGTTTATCCCTGATTTTTCAGTGAGTGGATTTTCCTTGGCTGTTTGAAGAAGTTTGCAGCTGATTTGAGAGTAGCAGAACAGAATAATCCCCAGGGGAATAAGGTACCCTATTAAACAGGCAGCAAGAAGTATAAATGGTAGATGTTCTATTTTCTCAAAGTTTGGATATTCCATACATGTAGTCCTTTCATTTTCTTCCTGTGACATGGATTGTATAAGTAATGGGAAAGTTTGACTAAATACGAGAAACCAGACAAAGACACAAATGCCCTTGGCATATTTAATCCTCCTGATCTTGTATCGGAAAGGGTGCACAACAGCGAAGAACCTGTCGATGCTCAGGCACGTCATGAAGTTCACACCTGCGTAGGTGTTGATGTAGAACAGGAGCGCGGTGATTCGACACAGCGCTTCTCCAAAGGGCCAGTGAAACCCCATGGCATAGTAGGCTATCCTGGTTGGCAAGGCAATGCAGAACAGCAGGTCGGAGAAGACGAGATTTGTTGAATAGAGGGTAGTGGAGTTCATTTTCTTTCTGTTTTTAAAAATGACGGTGAGGGCAATGGTGTTTCCAAGCACCCCAAGAATCAAGATAGAGCCGTAGAAGACAGACAGTAATACCCGTGCCGTGTCTTTGTGCTCGTATAAGTCACAGGTGGAAATGTTGGTCTCAGAGGCTGTGAAAGGGTCCATTTCTGCAACCACTGTTGTTGAAGGAAGCTCAGTAGACCTAACATGAAAAAAAACAGCAAAAGGAAACATTTTGTAAGAAATGTAGATAAACTACTTCTACATAACAATGGACAGCCTCTGTTGCAAAATAAGACCGAAAAACGTGAAATGAAACTTCATTGCTGTGAAATACTTTTCAAGACTCTCTCTGAAAACAAATAGATGCCTCTTTTTGGCTTTTGTGTTTTGATCCCAATTGCTTCTCTAATAAAGAAAATCAGACAGGGGGCAATGTCATGAACCAGGGATGTAGCATATTTGGAAAGCGAAGTCTACAGATGCTCAGGAGGTGGGAGACTGTTTAAAGCAACCTGAGGGGAAAAAAGAGTCTGAAGAAACCACACAAAAAAGCATCAAATGAAGTCCCCAAGGAATCAGACAAGCAGACAAAATGTTTTAAATGTGTTTTAGTTGATTTTTAAGGGAATTTTTGTTCCTAACAATTCACATTGTGATGCTTTTACTTGTTTAGAGAAACTTTTTATTTCCTCAGAAATCTTATCATATTGACATAATAATAGAATCATAGATTATTAGGTTGGAAAAGATCTTTAAGATCATAGATTCCAACCATAATAACTTGTTTAATTCTAGTTTTAAGAATTGGCTTTTGGAATCTAATTCAAATACTGTTACATACATAAATTCTTAAGACTACTACTTTAATCACTCTTTAGTGACCCTGTTAAAGAGGTCAGGAGCAGGTGAACCTGAACATAGTGCTGGTGAACTGTTTTACACTTTGTCAATTTAGTAGATTTTAGAAATCATTTCATCTGTACAGTTATAAGTAGCACAGAAGAGTTGCAAAGTGGCAGTGAATTGGAGAGCTTAAAAATATTTTTAAATGATTCAGCAGAATTTCAGAAATGGAAAGAACCCCATCCTGATGATAGTGCTCGCAATGCAAACATTCCCTAGGTCTGCTGTTACCTGGCAGTTGTATAGTGTAAGCATGAAACTCAGAAAGGATGGGCCATCTCGTGTTACTCCTCGGGCACCTGTTCTACAAAAGGGTGCCTCTTAGAGGCACCATTTATGAATTTAAACACCAATCAAAACAAGATTGCTTCTGTTTTAACAAAGGATACCACCTGAAGATAAAAGCTGTTGCAATTGGAATTTTAAGTATGTCTTGTACTTTTAATTAACATGTCTATGTTATTTCTGAGGATCTGTCATTCAACACAGAGTATTTAGAAGCAACTGTAGCCTGTTGCACTTCCAAAATGTCATTCTGGGAAATACCTCTCAGTTTTAAGGGATCTGAACCACACATTTTAGAAAGCATTCGTTATCCTTTTAATTAACTTCTTTAATGCTTCTGAAAGCATTAAAAGGTTAGTATTTTCTTTCATGATTTGAGGAGATTGTCCTGCTTATTTCAGGGTGTTCACAATTAATGTTTCTCTGTAAATGGTAAACCTGCAGATAGTGGATGATGTGTATTAAAATATATAAATTAGTTACATTATATGTTTAAGGTAGAAACTTGACTTCCAGGTAGTACATTAAGTCTGAGTTTGCTACATTCCGTAGACAGGAGGGAAGACAGGTGAGTGAATTCAATGATAGATGAACCATGTTCTGATTCTTAGATATTTGTGAAGTAAGTCCTGTCAGAAGGTGGGAATACTGCATTCAGGGTTGTATGTCAAATCTGAAGTGGGAGATCTGTGCCTTGAATAAGGGAACTAATCTGGTAAATAACACCTCCAACTGTAGTGCAGATTTCAGAATGTCAGTAATTTTATATTAGTTAATTCTGCATTGTTCATGCTGTCTTGGTGTTAGTGTGTTTGGTGATTGATTGATGCAGTAGTTACCACCCTGAGGATAGTTCTGGTATGATTTCCTCCCATCTTTTCCCTTGCAGAAGTGTTTAGGATGGCTTTTGTTTTACCTAAGTGTAACAGGCTGCTTTTTGCATAAAATGGTGTGGGTTTGTGTAGGCGCCTGTATATGGGTCAGTGAGGTATTTTGTTTTGTTTCTCATATTTAAATGCTTCTAATTCTTGTTCACACTCCCAGCATCACATCTATCTTCTAATAATCTCTTTCTTGAAATTTAGGTAAAATAATTTTGTCAACATATTTAGGAAAGGATAGAGTAAGATTTGTCATAAACAGTTCAATTGCAGTAACTAGCTACAGCATATTAAGTGCATAATTTTATTTTTGCTTTAAACTTGTAATAGTTGTTCAAAAATACTGCACATAATTGTCACATCCATTCATATGTCTTTCTATAAATATTTATAAAATGTAGCATATTTACACATTGAACACATTGAACTATAGTTTAGGCAAACAGCTATATTCAGTAAAATATGTTGTTTTTACATCAAGAATAGAATTTCATGTTACCTAATTTTGTTCTACGAAGTTGGATCTCTAATGCAATAAATTAATCTATAACTTGTTGTTCAAAATAGAGTGTTCATCATCACATATAACTGTGGCAATATTAAGGAGTCCTAGTTGAGACAGTGTTTGTGTCTATCCATGGTGCTACCATGGATATATGTTGGGAGCAGTTTCATGGCAGGACAAACTGCCCACAAATGGATGAAGAGAAAGCTGAGGGAGCACAGCTCATGGATGGATCTTCCAGGGTGGTGTGCAGTCAGTCAAGCTTTGCTCCTTGGCAGGCTCTTCTGCCTGCTGTGGGAGTCAGCCCTAGGGGCAAAAAGTATTTGTTTTGATCCTCTGCTATCCACAAAATATTTTGACTGCTCATGTAGGGAACTCATTTTACAATGCTGTAGATGAGTATTAGTGTTTTCCCTATCTGTAAGTATGTATGGGCATTTTTGACAGTCACCAAGGTGTTTAGGTGCTACAGTACCTGAATATAAAAGAGAGAGAGAGATATTTTATTTGGTTTGTGGCCCAAACAGATGATAAAGTTGATACCATCCACCATAATGTGCATCACCCAAGCTGTGGTAACTTCTTTGTACTTCTGAACTCTAAGTGCTGTTGGATTAACTCCACCTCAGCAGGTATTTCACATTTTCTTGGCAGTCTTGGAGAGGGCTTCATTGAAAATAATATTTTCTTCCTGAAAGGTGTCTGGACTATTAAGTAAGATAAGACATTTTAAAAAAAAACCTATTCCTTGTGTCAGATTTCTATTTTTTTCTTGGCAGCAATCCTGAGTGATCCACTTATTATACATACAACATATGACATCCTCTACAGAATGTATCTAAAAAAAGAACATTTTGAATACTTTTTGTGAGTTTTGCATTATTGGAGAATAAATGGAGAATTTTACATCCTTACTGCTGCAAACCTCAGACTAGCTGGACATAACTCTGCTTTAATGAGCTGTGTGCCTGAATGGCTCATGAGAACATGGCCATTTACTGTCCCAAATCCAGATGCACCAATGAATTTACCCTCTAGAATCACTACGAAAACTTTTGCTCTTCTAGATTGTTGGATTAAAGACCCTTCCAGTGGCTATCCAGGTTTATTAACTTACTTTATTTATTTCCAGGTTTATTACTTACTTATTATTACTTTGAAGCATATATGTGGAAGAAAGATAATATTAATTTCCCTTGCCAATTAAATAATTTTAGAAAACAGTACCAAAGGTTTTTGGCTTAGAGTTACATGCCAAAATGTTAAGGTATAAAGTATTAAAAACTCCTGTCTGTATATCTGTATTGTAAAGAAGGTTGTTCAGGTTTTCACATTTTCTGAGTCTATAAACACTCAGTGGCACAGACCCCCTTACTCACTTAATGTAATCTTCTATATAGTTCAGACTATATTATTTTAGTTATTTTATATGAATTCTAGTAACTTTTCATTTTTTTTTTAAGCATACTTTCTAAGATGCTGTTTGTCTTGGAGAACTGAAGAGAAAGCAAATTACCTGTTTGCATTCTAGTCTTTGGTCAGTCAACATGCCTGTTAAAAAATGTGTGTCTCTTACTTAAATGTCTCTAAAAGAAATATGCAATTGCTGTTTTCATTGAGTCTCTTTATCTTTACACAGTCACATGGCTTGAGCAATTTGAGGTAAGCTTCTCAAATATCTCACCACAAGGTGAAATGATCCTGTGATGTCTCTTCTAACCCCAGCTGTGTCCCACACTGGACTTGGGGTTCCAGATGCCTCTTGGTATTAGTGTCCCTGGAGGCAAACTCATCACTACATCCCTGCTTTTTCAGCTCAGTGGATTATAGATGCATGATAGAGTTGTGTAGCATTGCACTGGGAGCTTGTGCAAAGTTAGTTCACTGTGATCCAGGAGTATTTCTCTGATTCACTCTTGTCACGTGATATCCCCGGTGGAAGGATATTGCTCTCTGCTTTGACCTGAGAGCAATGGCCATTGCTCTCTGCTTTGACCTGGGAGGATGTTATGCCTGGGAGAGTTTAAAATTAATTTTACTGTTAAATACTATGCCCAGGCCTGCAACTAGTGCAGGTTGTTCTATGTTGTTCTTTCCCTTGCCATTTTCAAGTCTTAGCACTATGTTTGCTGTCTGACCAGCAAGTTTTACCTCTTGAGATTTGTTAGCTAGGCAGCTGCTAGTCTATTCTCTGTGCTTCTTGATGTTTCACAGCAATAGCATCCATCGGGGGGGGGAAAAATCACAGCAGAATGGCAAGCTGCTTGCAAAATCTAGCATGTCTGAAATCTGTGTAGGTGTCTTTCTAAACCTATATTGTTATCTCATCAAAGAAGGAAAAATAGCTTGTGTAGGAAATCTATGTTGTGTGAAAACACTTGACTAGCATTAGTAATTTGTTTTATGTTTATACTTTTGTTTTGTGTTTGATCCCCCCAGCAAAAGGTGTTTGATGAACAGGATGGTGACTCCAGTCTGGAAGTACTGTGTAATCCAAAGCTCTGCTTCAGAGACTTGTTCATGTATGATGAGCTTTATATGAAATACCATAATATTACATACATTTAACTATTAAGAAGCACAGACTTAAGCTGTTAGCCAGCATTTGCAGTGTTACACCTTAGATTACGTGGGTTGGGATTGCGTGCAAGCAGTAGTACAAAGCTCTCTCTGTGTGCTAAATGAAATTTCTTCTTGTTCTCTTCTGCCTTTGCTGAGGAGCACCATCTGTCTTTTTGGCAGAACAGGGGACACATAGAAGGCTTTTACTGTATATTGTAATCTAATGTGTGATTTCTCTGTGTCTCTTCATAATTTTCACTCTTTGAAGATGAATCCCTGGTCCATTTGTCCCTGGTCCGGTTGCTAATTTAAGGATACTAATTATATTCTTGGGAAAGCACAGCAGTTCATTAGAAAGATCTCTCCTGGCTCTCTGTACATAGTCTGGTTTAATCACTGTGACATGGACAATATTTCTTTAACAAATCGTGCTGGGGGTTAATGTTGTTTTTCTATATAGAGTATAAATTATTTTAAGGGAATGGTCAGGAAAGAGACTTCCCTTCCCTGCAAGATTCACTGATCTTACAGTCCTCTATAGATAAAATCTGTGTAGGTTTTACATTGTTTTAGACCAGTAGAAGGTGGGAAATATGCAGTGTTGTGGTTTTGTAGGTTTAATTTTTTCCTTAATCTCACAATTATTTTCTTCTGTTGACCAGTCATATTTACTGTTTGTATTTTTATTTTACTGTACGGGTGATCCTTATTGTAGAGTGTTTCCTCTGCTTGAGAAAATGGCTTGATTCAACCAAGTTATGTATATTAAAAAGTGTGTTCTTTAATATTAAATATTAAAATATTTAATATTTAAAAAGTTGCATAGTAGAATGCTTTGTTAAAATACAAAGAACATATACCTAATGTACATAATATGGTATGTGGACTGGCAGCTGGGGACTGCACTTAATTTAATAAATGCTGAGGTGAGAGACAGACATGTCCTAAAGCTTCCTCTTCCCTTCTAAGATTTTAACACTCATAAGCTTCTAGTGATTATGTTAATTTTTTTTCAAAATTTGTTGGGTTTTGTATTCTAAAGTCTGATGGGTCAGCCCCACGACCTGAAGATTGAGTCCTCAGGTCACAACCCACAGCTAATTTTGATCAGAGAGTTTCTAGGCTAGTGCTTTTATTCCCCTTTGGTATAGATCCAGATTTGTTGGCACAGTAAACCCAAATTTGTAATGCACACATCAGAGAATCTCAAATATGTATTTCATTAATTAAATTGTCTTAACAGTGACTTTAGCTGCTTAGCAGAATATGCAAGTGCACAAGGCTGTGGGATCTTTATAGTCCTGCTTTTGTCTATTACTGTAGATTTTGCATGACAGTTGTTGTATGACAGTTGTATTTGGTGGTAAAAAATAACAGAAACTACAGTAAGTGAGATGAAAATAAAAGAAGTTGAGTTGAAGTGCTGCATAACTTTTTAAAGAAAAAGTGGAAGTCATTTGGAGGGTACGCCCTGCTCTTATCTGTTGAATTTCTCTTTACAAGGGTTATCTGTTCTATAAAAAGTGAGAACGATCTAACATAAATAATATCTGCCAAAAACACATACTAACATGAAGAGCTCTGCTGATGCTAAGGTGATTAACTTCCCTTCAGTTTATACCTGCTTAAACATACTAAATGTAAAAAGGAGAGAGCCAAAAACTAGAGCAAATAAGCAAAATAAAAGTGCGAGCCACTGAAAATTACATTCTTCCCAGCAGAAAAGTAGTCAATTGTGGGTTTGTATTTTAGTACTAGAAGACATGCACATCTCTTTGAGTTTGGGTTTTTTTTCTGAGTTGTATGAAACCCATAAAGGTATAGTATTTCAGTTTAGGGTTTACAGCTTCAGATTACAGCTTCTATATTAAGTTTATTATTCTCTATACATGCTCTTGAGTCTTTTGACTGGAAAGGAATGAGATTTGAGCTCTTAAAGACTAATTGCCAGGTAAATTTCCAATCTGCTTGTCTCTTCAGTAGCAGCCATGAGAATGTTAGACAGATTTCTTGTATTCTGTGCTCAGAGACAGACTGTTCAACAGTCTGTCTTGTTTTGCCAGTATAATAGGAAAAATGTATCCTTTTAAATTGGGAAGGTGTATAAAAATCATGCCACTTGTAATATTTCTTCAGTTTTGTGGCACAAAGATCAGTAATAAGGAGATGTTTGGTCATTGCAATTAAGAAGAAGAAAGCCTTCTAAAAACCTTTAAAGAAATGTGCACTAGAAGTTAAAAGAGGAATTAAATCATAAAGCTTTGAATTCTTAAAATGCTGTGTTGCAATGTTCAGACATGAAAAAGAGTGAGGAGTTTTCGAGCTGATAATAAAGGCTGTTTTCATAGACAAGGAACACATGTGATAGGAGCCAGCTATGCATTCACAACCACAGTATGGATTTGTTTTAAGGTTCTCTCTTACTATTGTTCTGAGGTTCAGTGACTTTAGAGCTTCAGTGCTTTCCTTACTATTTCTACAGTAGTTATTTATACATTAGTATAATTTAAATTAGTGTTGCTAAAAAATTGTCTAAGTTAAGGCAGTATGAAATGTTTATCTGTGATTGTCAGAAAGCTGTCTTTTAAGAAGGGAGTTGGAATAACTTGTTGATACTACAAATCAACAGATCTTTTAAGTGGAAACTAACTAGCAGCATATTATTATAGGAATATAAAATATCAGAGAATTTCTTCCATGGGCTTTTCCCATACAGAGATCATTTATCCTTACTACCTCATGAAAATATCTAGTATAATGCAAAAAAGGAAATATTTTTGGAATTGTTTGCTGTTGCTCAGTGGCAAAGGAAAGAAGTATAAAGTTCTTTTCTGTACTTACATCTTTGTAGCTTCTTGGATCCTCTGAGCAGTTAAGGGCATTAACAGGATGGCTTGACTGCGAAGGTTTACTCTTGCTCATTGTTCTCAAGAGTGATTACGTCTTTTGTGGGAGGGGGAAGGTTGTTGCAAGTGCTTAAAAAAACCCAACCCTGTTTGTATGCCGGTCTTGATTTGCTGCCTACTGTTTTATGGGATGTGAAAACATCTATTTTTGATCCTTTTGCAATTAGTCTGCTCAAAGAGAGTAATTAGAAACACTTCCCCCTCCCTCCTGGAGTTACGCATTACTGACTTTCGCAGAAGGGACTTTACCCAGTGGTTTACTTAGCTAACTGTTGACCAACTAAAATCCCTCCCATATGTGAAAAATTTTGTTTATATGCCATCTGCGTTTAAAAATACCCTAATTTACAGCAAAAAACCGAGTGATTAGTACGTGCTTTAAAAGTTCTTACTGATGAGATCTCATGCAGTAGGAGGAAACCTCAGAAATGAAACATACCCAGTTGCTGTGTGCCTGTGGACATTCCCAGCACAGTTTTAGTATCGTAATGAGGAGGATTTACAGAAAAGCCTTTCAAAAATATATGCAGGCGTTAAAAAACTCCGTGACTTTGAGAGATTAGTAAGAATGCCTGCCTTTGTAAGCTGATTATTACATTTTAAGCAGTGATAATGATAATGATAATAATAATAATGAAAAATGTAAGGTACATTAAAGATAAAAAGCTTCTAAAACACAAATCTGATTCCCCACAAATAATATTGACAAGAAGGAGTGGCTGGGGAGTAGGAAAGGAATAGGATTTCAAATTGTGAGTTAACCCTTTTGTACCTGAAATAACCTTGTTTCTGGGTGAAGAAGTTTTAATGTAAGAGTTAAACTGTGTGTTTGTTAAGAGGGTTTGGAGATCAGAGATAGATGGAAAATCCTTTCGTTTGCTGTTAGAGGCTGTGGTTGAGAGTTACCTGGGATTTTCCCCAAAAACTGATACTGATCATTCATGACTGCAAAGGACTGTTTCATGACCTCATTTAGTGGCCTGGTTTTAAGCAACCGACAACGCATGATAAGGCTATTTTTGGCGGGTCCAACCCATGCAGAGTGTAGGATGCCTCTTTGGAAATGTTAGGGCTGTGTTCACAGCATAAGTGTTGGCTGACATTGTGGTGGTGAAGGTGTGTAGAGAAATAGGATCTCTACTAACACGTCCATCTCAGCAGAAAGACTCAACTAAATGCAGATCTAATGGCAAAGTTACTTTGTATTATAGGAAATGTTTTTGCTATAGCAGAACGTAGAGCCTTGTGAGCTACTTTTGTACCTACTTGGAGCATTTGGTTGCCACTGTACACTGATTTTTCTGGTGTTGAAGTCCAACTGTACACATGACTTGATTCCCCTTAGATGCCAAAGAGCTGAGGGGCTCTGTCTAGGGTTTTCAGCTCCTCAGTCGTAATGGAGCATTCATCTTCTAACACCACATTCAGAAAGTCTTTGGGGGAACTTACCAGTCTTATTCTGGATTTTTTTCCTTACTAGTTTTTGAATAAATTTTTAATTATTCAGCTTCATTAGAAAGTAAAATCACTTTAAATGAAGTAACGAGAATTCAGGACTGTTTAAAGGGAAATTGCACAGGGAACTTGTTTCAAATGTACGCAAAGTAATATCACAGTGTGGTTTGTCCAGCACCTGAAGTATGCTGTAAAAATGGGAAATTTTGAGATACACAGACATGTCTTTGCTCAAGGGCTGATATTAGTACCCCAGCTTCTTATTAAAGGAAATGTTTGTTTGATAATTGTGTTGCCATTATAAAACAACACCAGTATGTGTTTCCTGCTTTGATCTGATAAAATATCGCCTTCCTTTGATTAAGATACAGTTCTAGATTGTACCCTTTGAGTCACTCTGGTTTATTAGCTACCAATCCAGCCTAGCATGATGTGATGCTAATTGCCTGAGCTAAATGGTACAGATTGCATTATTTCACTGTTTATTCTTCTAGTGGTTTGTTTTCTGTTCTAATACAGCTGCTGTTAGTTCAATATTCTGTTTGACTGTTCCAGGATTTGAACATGTAAATTTAAAAACTGCTGTGTGTCCGAAGGTGTTTGTGTTTACCATATGTGTGCAGATATACATTTGTGTTTACCATATATGTGCAAACCCTGTTCAGCTTTTGGCAGGCAAGGTGAGTAACATGGAACCCAGGAGGTTACAAAATATATTGTTGGATAGTCTTGGCATTAAAAACTAAAGCTTACTTCAGGATAGGTGTCTGACTTGTGCCTTCATGAGGGGATAGTGAAGTGTTGGTTAGATGGTTAGTTTCAAATTTTAATGAACTGCAAGTTGCATGGATTTTGCGGAGAGATCCATGGACAGGAGGAACCTTTCTTTTTACCTCCAGATGCATTTTTAATTTTTTCTCTGCATTCTTGCTGCTTTCCTGTGAAATATTGGCATAAGCTAGTGAGTATTGGGTGAAAAAGCCTAATGCTTTTACTGCTATTGAGAGACCTCAGGCAATGGGGTGTCCTGCTCATGTGTAGTGAGTGAAAGGGTTGGGTCCAGTAGGTGGGTCCTTTGAGTCCAGGGCTCCAGCAGGTGGAGGAACACAACTATCAAGGGTAGTCACATTCCACGGAGTTACTTAATTTTAAGGGATGTTATTCTGAATATTTAGCATATTCAGAGTAAGAGGCTGGCTTAAGTGTAACATGGCACTGTTTGGACTGACTGTAGTTAAATGACTTAGTAACTCGAATTGCAAGTGCACTGTTTGCATGCCTGTATTATCTGCAGCTGTTTTTATAAGTGATATTTTTAGTCCTCTCAAAAATACGTGGTTGTGAATTTGTCAGTTTAATGTTTTTTTGAAGAACTTGAATGAAGAAAAACACAGCACCGCAGTTAGTAAGCATAGTGAGTCATTCTGAATAAAATAAGTTATTTCTGCAAACTTAATCTCATAGAACTTCTACTGACAACAGCAAGTATTTTTGCAGAAGCTACATTTATTTAGCTTTCTAACCCTTTGTTCATGCATTTTAGAACCATTTTCCCTCTGTTTTGTGCATATATTTGTTAGTGCTAATGTTTTATTTTAATCTTCCTTTAATAGACTGCATTTTAGACTTTAAAGAGTGCATTTCTCTTATAAGTTGTACCTCCCCCTGATTTTTTTCTTCTCTGACAGTGATTTTTACATCTCTGATTTATTTTTTTCAAGGATATTGTTTCTGTATGTCTTTTTTTTTCTTTGTACAAAGTCAGTCTCATTGATTCATATGATGTAGAATGTTCCCATCCGGTCACTGTGTTTCTATTTCACTTCAAATGTTAAAATTTGACATGCTCTTCAAAATGAGGATATAATTATTGTAGAGGTGGCTACTACAGTACATCTTTGGGATGGACATGGTATCCATGAGGAGTGTTCAAACTCTCAAATTCAGTTTTCAGGTTTTAGAATTTTCTGGTTTGTTTGAAAATTTCATTTTCTAATGCACATGACTAAAATTAAATTCCTAAATATGAAGCGGGCAAAAACTCAGTTCAGAGTCAGAATATGCTTGTGTCTATAGGCCTTCTTTGTACACAGACATCGTAGATTTCCAGTAGAACTTAATCATGGCACATGAAAGGATGTTCCTGATATTCTCATAGTAAAATGAACAAAGGGCTGGGGCAAAGGTCTCTGCAAAAGGAGAGAAAGGCGACTATGAGAGGGAAAGCAAAAACAAGAGGATAAGAAAGAAGTGAAGGAAAAGGAAACACTGAAGTAGTCCTTCAATAAGAATATGTTTTCCACTTGTAGATGTTGAATCTGATATATGCTACCAAACAACTAATTAACATAACTAAAAGACTTAAGAGCCAGTCCTTTTATTTATGGTATGTGGATGGGTGTTTGTACCTGTCCAATGAAATATAGAAACAGAAATTCCTCCAGTTATCATGAGCTTCAGGAATAAGGCGTTGAATATTCACAGAACAGTAGGGTAGCTGAGGTTTGACAGGATCTCTGGCAGTCATCTAGTTCAACCCTGGGTTCAAGACATGTCCAACAAGAATGGGTTATTTTGGGGTGTGTGTCCAGGCTGTATCTCTGGGGATGGAGGTTGTAGCTGTGGGCAGTCTGGTAAATTACTGGACTGTCATTACCCCATCTAGACTTTGCTCCAGTATACTAATACCTTTCTTGAAGCATGAATCCCAAAAGTGGACAGAATGATTTAGGTTCAGGCTTCCAAGTGCTGAGTAATTACTTCTCTTAGCCTGGTGATAACACACTGATAATGCTCCCTGTATGTGATTGACCTTTCCTGCAAGGGTAGAGTGACACTCAAAGGCTGACTAACACTCAAAGGATTCTCCAGCTCCTTATCTGTAAATCTCTTTTCTAGCCAGTCTGTGCCACTGCACAAGGTTGTTCCAACCCAGATGGAAGACTCCACAGTTATTTCGGTTGAACTCCCTAACATTCCTAATGTCAGCCCTTTTCTCAAGTCTGTCAAGGAATAGCTGAATGTTGTCCTGCTCTCCAAAGTATTGACTGCTTCCTCCAATTTGATTTCACTCACTAGCTTGTTGGCAGTGCACTCTGTCCTGTCATCCATGTTGTTTAATAAAGACAATAAATAGCGTTCATCCCAGTACGGATCCCTGAGGGAAGCTGCTAGTGAGTGGTTGCCATTAAAGTTAGTGCTGCTGGTCAGAACCCTTTGAGTCCGGCAGTGCAGCCAAATTCCCTCAAATCTGCATATACAGTGTGTATCTTCCCTGTTTTTCTTTAAAGGCTGAAGAGGAAACCAAGTCAAAGGCCGTCTTAAAGTCAGAGTGTACAACATTTGCCATCTTCCCCTTCCTTATCCGCAGCACCAGAGTCACTCTTGGTAAATCCATATGGGATATTAGCAGCTGCTTTGTCCATCATGTAACTGGCAATGGCTTCCAGGAGCTTTGCACTGTAACTTCCCCAAGGATAGAGGTGAGGCTTGTGGCTACCTGGATCCTCTTCTTGCCCTCCTTTGAAGATGGGTGTGATATTTGCAATTACCCAGTCATCAGGAACCTGCCCTAATCACCAAGATGGTTCAGTGACATGGCATTGGCCACCTCCCTCAGAACCCTGGGATACAGTCTATCTGGTGCTTTTGCCTCCTGTATGATCAGTTGGGCTCAAGAGCCTCCAAAATATCTTCTTTTACAGCAGGTGTTGCTCCAGTCCCACAGGAGGTTCAGGGACCTGCAAGGCCTGAGGGCAAAACTAACCAGTGAAAACTGACCCAAAAAAGACATTGAGTGCCCTGGCTTTTTTCTTGTCCTTTATCACTGGGTTCCTTTTTTCTCCAGTGGGTCCACATTTTCCTTAACCATCCTTTTGCTGTACTTTACTGTGTCAGTCATATTCTAGTACTATTATGTGGATAGCTTCTCCGACAGACCTGGTGTAGATAAGCAGCATCCCCATATAGATATTCTAAAAAAAGGCAACATAAACTATTGAAAATACTGAAGGCAGCAGAAAAAAATGTTAAAGGAAATTTTCAAAGTACAGAATTATATAAAGAAAGTTGAGAGTGAAAGTTTAAAATAATGGGAATGAATTTTCACACTGTGGAGTTGCCTGTACAAATGAGTTTCACATAGCATTTTGAAGGGCACCAGTTTTGACATTTCAAAAAAAGATACCTGAATGGCTATTTGGGTTATGTAACATTTATATTAGATGTGAACTCTGTCTTAAAACCAAACACTGATGCCTTTAGGAGCATACCTCTGTGGTGCCTATGAACTTAATGTTTTAGGAGAAAAGGCCCATCACTAAGCCCATCAATTTCCTCCAGCTCCCCTAGGTTGTTGGGTTCTGAGCAGTGTCAGACACTGGACTTTGAATTAAGAAGTTAACTACTCTGAACTGGGGTGGTGCTTTCTGTGGTCTCTGTTAACATAAATGGTGAATACTAGCATTTAGGGAGCCTCTTAGCATTCTCTAATCTCTTCTTAAAATGCACTTGCAGTCTTGGGGAATTCCGTTTTGTACTTTCCCATTTTATGATTGAGTGCACTCTTGCATGTGAAATCTCTGAGTGTCTGAGTCACTGTTTATCACAGGATCAATAAAACCTGAAAAGCATGCCACAATTGTGGTATTCTCTCAGTCAATTTGGTCAGAGTAGAAAGAAGTAATTTAAAATTACTTTTCTAAGAAGAGAAAATATTTTTTTCTTTGTTTTTCTTCTGTCTTCATTTATAAAGCCTGATTTATTCAGTGAGTATTGTCTACAATTGAATAACTTCAGATAAAGAATAACTTTTGTACATTGCTTTCTTATAGCATTTTGACTCTTACAACTTAAATAATTCCAGTTTATTTCAAGAATATGTTATGTGTATTTTTTACAGGTGTATTTTGTTCATGTAAAAAGGATTGTATGCAAAATTGGGTGTCTGAAAGATATGCACTAGTTCATGTTCACAAGATCAGACTAGGCATCTGGTCATTTTACAAAGGGCTTGAAGTCAGATTCTATGAATCTCCTTCCAGCGGTGGTTTAAAAGCTTAAAAAACACCATATGTTGTGATTAGGATGAGGACCCTAAAGGAAGTTTTATTTGTAGGGCCATGGAAGTCACTGGCAAAGTGATGTTAAACTGCCAGTATTCCCATCTTGGATACTGTACTCTATTGGCAATACTCTAACACCCTAAGATTGGTAAATACCGGCAACGTAGCTTCATAAGTGAAGTAGTTTCCTTAGCCTTTTGGGAAAGGTAAAATCCTTACCATTTGTCTGTCTGAAACATAGAATTTTTGTTCTGATGCAGGAGATTACTACTGTTCTTGTTGTGTGCTGTGCTTTATAGAAGGAATCTGCTGTTAGATATGTTGCCTTCTTTTCTGCCTCCAGTTGTAAACATTTGAAAATAAAATACTTTTTGTCGCTTGTTCTTATTTGCTAATGAATCTGTTACCTAGAATGTCACAAGTTATCTACTGTTGGTTCCCAAGGGAAACCTTTGTTTACAAGGTGGTGTAACATTTTGATTGTTATGTACTTCTTAAAATTAGCTCCTTTTGATTGTTTGACACTAGTGTTGCTAGTATCATTCTTATTACCATCTGTATCTTTCTTTTTGCAGCTTGGGTCCTGTGTTTGCGCTGTTTGTTCCATTTTATTCCTCCATTCCAAGAGTGCAGGTGACACAAGTATTGGGCCACTTTTCTATCACAAACAAGTCTCTGGTCTACATATTGGGTTTACAGGTATGGTATGTACTTGCTTGTTTATCTTTTAATAAACTCATAATGTAGTAGTTAGTATTTCTGTTTGTCTATGAATTTTGATGCTTCCAAGTGCATGATTCAGCGTACATTTAGCTAGTAACTATCCCTCAGCTAAAACATAGAGAAACATGTGTTTCTAGTATGCTGAAGTGCTGAGCAAGTGATCTGTTCTTACCTTGTCTTACATGGGAAAATATAATAGACAATTCTGCAGGTTTTTGGGGGGTTTTTTCATTGGTAAAATGAATTGGATGAAAAGAGATTAAAATGGAATCTGACCCTAAAGCATTTTTGTCTTTCACCTTTCTAGTTTGCTTATATTCCTGAATTTGCTTATTTTTCCCTTGTCTATTGGAGTTCAAACAAAGCTGTAGACTATGGTATTTTTTATGGTAAGACTGTTAGTAAATAATCAAGGTTTTGGCTGAATTTCATTTTTACATAAATGAATCTTATTTGTATATCATGCCCTACCATGTGACAGGTGATTTAGAATAGTGTAACATAGAGCACAGCAACATCATGTAGTATTCTGTGAAATAAGACTGGAAAAATATAGCTACTTGGTACAGAAAGCCAGTAATTATTCAAAAAACAATTTAAAAACCCCAAACCCTAGCAGCCTAGGGATGAATGGACCCTCGTGTCACAATATGAATGATAAAATAGGGGATGAGCAAATTTATGAGAAATTAGGTTCACTTCTATATATTCTAGGGATTCAAAAGTAGCTCTGGCACTAGCAATGGGGAAAACACTATAGTTGTGTGAAATGTGGTAGAGAGTATTTTAGAGTAAGTAGTCTGTTTCAGAATATTGATTTGTGCTTCATGTGAACATTTCATTCATCCTCTTTCTTATTCAGCCTTTGGTTTCCTTCACTTTCTGCTCCAGCACCTTATTTTCTTGATCTTTTAGAAATCTTGTTTCCTCTCTTCTGAACTCATCAATTCCACTATAATTACAGTCTTTGGGAAAGCCATGATATTGTGTGAGCTGTTTTCCATCGTGTCTTTTGCCTTTTGCTTTCATACACACAGCACCTCCAGTGCAGATCAGCGCTGTCACTGTCCCCGTATCTCTGTGGGATCTCTCCTGCTGAGCACTGAACGGTTGCTGCCATCACACACGGGCTGAGGGAAGACTCATTTGCCTTCTCCTCGTTTGTAAACTCTGCCCTTATCTCAAGGCGCTCTTTCCGTAGTCGGAAATCTAGAGGGAAGGTGTGCTCCTGATTCAGTCAGCATCGTGCAGAAACATTTTAGTAACCATTTTCAGTCCATTTTTCCAGTTGGTAATAAGCTTCTCCAGGTGATTAATCACATACTTTGCTAGAAACAATGGGCTGCCATGTTGGCTTATCAGATTTTTTTTAAAAATTCACTCTGACTTATATCCGTGATTTCATGTCAGCAAATATGTCACTGGGTAAGAACTTTATTTCTTTAATTTTGATGCTTGTGCGTCTGCCTGTGACTGTGTGTTTGAGAGCTTCACTTGGAGTGCCTGCCTGCTTGGAACTTTTCTCCTGTTGCTGCTGACTCATTTCCTTTGCTTCAGTCTGTCTTTCAGACCTGTTTTTCTGTGCTGCCTTTAACTGACATCCTGTTATACTTAGTAAGCTGTGTGAAAATAAAATGTATTGTTCTGTAGAAGGAGAACTATTGTTGGATCCCTGTATTTTTTCCACTTGCTGCTTCTGGAATACTTTTTTTTTTTAATGTTAAATTGAATTTTAACAGAGGTAAAAGTCTGACGTCTCCCATTGTCATGATGAGTGCATAACCTGTATCATATTGCAACTTAGTGGTTCATATAGCAACGACTTTGTAAAATAAAAATTTAAATCCCTGCTCTTGTCTTCTAGCTTTTAACCTCTGGTTCCTATGTCTGGATTTTAGCCTTAAGTGGATTGGTAAGTCTTACTGTTACAAAAATCATGTGTTGCTTGAAACACTGTTATGTATGTGATCAGCACAGTTGATTTGGACTCAAAAAGAATAGAAATTACTAAGTAACATTTTGTGGTGCTAAATAGAAAGTTCTCTTCTATTTCCAAATATGTAAAACACTGACTTGGTGGTGATAAACTGACAGACGACAAAATTGGTGGTTAATATTTTCACGATGCCACTGCTCCCTGCATAAAATTAATTTTGTTGCCATGGATATAGCTGTACACCCACAACTGTAAATGAGATTACTGAGGAAATGGTAGAAATGTGTACCCCGGATTGGGGTTTCTTTTTTCAGTTGTTATCAAGCCTCCAGCTTTAATCCCATAACTCAGGTTTTAATAACTTTGCTGTGAGGGTTTTTCATGCTTTGCTGTTCTCCGAGGAGATCTGTAGTGTAGCTGTTTCTCACAATGACAATGGCAGTAAGGGCACAAAATCACGTTCACCGCATCAGTCAGATAAAGGAGGTGTGATCTGTCTTCTTCCTTTCTGACTCTGTTCTTGGTACTAAGGCACTTAGTGCTGAAACAGATTGTGCTAAATCTTTCAGATTGTTAGATACTGACAGGCTTCTTTTTAAGTTTTACAAACTTAGAAATTAGGAGCTCAGACTGATTTCTTGGGCCAAAAAACTCTAAACTTTTTCGACAGTGGGAATGCCGCCACTTCCAAGGGAGCTCATTATTAAGTTGATGGAGAACTCAAATTATGCCCTTGTTGTATAGAACCTACTAACTTGAATTTGGGTTGAGCTCAGAGGGAAATGCTGCTACAACTTAGTAGCTTGGTCTCTTACCATTTCCATTGACTGTTGCAAAATATTCTGTGATTTCTACGATAACTAATAACAGGAGTAATGGACCAGCAAATAGTGACATCTGTTCATGATTGATCTTGCTATAAATACCGATGAAAGCAGTGCAACTAACAAACCAGATTCTATCTCCCCTGGAGATCAGCCCAAGCCCCTGTGCCCACTGAAGGATCTGTGACTTCCTCCAAATGCACTACCCTTCCTGTTACTCTGCTGGCTCTTTTAATAGCCCTTCCTTTCAAGCAGGTGTTCATTAGAGAGGGAAGGGAAGGAAAGAAATGGAAAGGCATTTTAACTCCCTCATTCCTGATGACCAAATGTTTATGTTTGATTATATAGACATATGAAGAGTAGCTCATTTTTTTTCATAATACATTTTGCAGTTCTTATTTTATTTCCGTCTTAATGTAAAGTTTTATTCTTTTATATAATGAAACTTGCTCAACTTTCTTAGTAATCTTTTTTATAAATCAGCTTTAAAAAAAAATTCAGTTGACAGTATGTTTTACTTAGGTGTAAATGTATAGGATTAAATTGAATTACCTCTGTGTCACAGGAAGGCTAAAAAATCATTTCAAGTTTTCATATTGCTTCACTCAGCATGAATTAAGTCATCATCAATGATGATGTGTTTTCAGTCTCAATTTTTTTCTGCAGCAACCAGAGAGCTGCACTCCACCACTTTGTAATAAGTGCTGCAATTTGAAAAGAAATTCATGTTAGGATTTTCAGTCTCTCTCTTTTTTTTTTTTTTTTTTGGCATAGCATATCTGCCACACTTGTGTGATTAAGAAGTCTCCTTTTCTCCTCTGTTAGAAATTATAATTTGGCATCTTCTGGGAAAACTTGATAAAGGAATCAAGTTCCATGGTATATTAAATAATCTGAAGAAGGGTATGCAATGCTATAAAAGTGCCTTGTAGCACTACAAGTGCAGTTGGTTGATAACTTATGTGTATGTACAATTACAGCAGTAAATAGATTGTCAAGTTAATGTTAAGTCATTCTGACAACCTGTGTTACTTGATTCTTACTACTCTTGACATTTTTTTACTTACTATCTTAATCTTTGTGGACTCAAATTTTTAAGTATTTGTACAAAAAGGATGAGTAAATGCATGAAACCAAGTTCGATAGGTGTCATATTTAGTCACTAGTTCATTGCCTGGTAGACACTTCACTGTATTTTTAGCACTGAAGATCACTTAGGCATTCATATTGAGTGTATTATGATGCTGTTCTGTAATGTAGCTTTTGTTGCACTTCTGCTTATGTGCTTATGGGTTGTTGTCAGTTTCCACTTTGTCTTCACTGTGTTCCTGCTTTAGGTTTATTTAAATCCTCACAGTCTGTATTTGAACATGACTAAATGGGATCTGACTTTCCAGTTACATCCTTGCAAGTACTGTTAGACTTTCTTGTGACTTCTAGGCAGGGTATAGAGGTAGTGGGAACTGTACTGCCTTGAGTTCTTGTTTTCTGGGGTTTTGAGTGAAGCCTTCATTACAGGAATGTGTGTATGAGTCTATGTGTGGAGGTAGGCATTGATGTAATGTGCCTAGTGATAGGGAATTTTTGACAATTTGTAGTTTTGATGGTGAATTTTTGTCAGGTGCAGAAATTACAGCTCATGTTTTGTTATTGGAATATAAAAGGTCTGCCCTGTCTGTCTTTGTGATAAGGTATATCTTGCTAGATCTAATTTAAAACCAGCACAAGAATATAATCTTAAAGGCAGTTTCTTTACTGTCCATATGAAACTGGACAACCAGTTAATGCACTTTTGGTATGTCAGTTGCTGGTATGTTGTATAAAACATGCTGTTTAAATACACGATGGTTATGTATAAGGAGGAGAGAATTTAAGAAGTAGACTAAAGAAATTCACAAATCTGATGTAATCAGTACTCTGTAATCTTCTTATGATTGATAAGACTAATTTAGTTTCTTGTGATTTATTTTGCCAGGAATATATGATGCCTGGCATATACAGACCAAATTTGTTTCCTGTGATAGGAGTTTTTTGGGGTTTGTGTCCTAAAGTTAGGAAACATACTATTAGAGATGCCCAAAATGCTTTCAGTAGTTGTTTACAGAAGTGCTTCCATGTAGTGCACATCACTCAATTTAGTGAAGGCTTGAAACAGTTTCTTCACTATTTCTTTTCTTTAAAATAGTCAAAACACCCTTAGGAAGTAGTATTCATGTTTCATTGGATGTATACAGCTTCTCTCCCTTTCTTTTTTCTATCCCTTTAAAATCTCTTGGATTACTACTTTGCATTTTTCCTTGCTATACTCTGGTAGGATTGAAATTTTAGAGGTACGTCAAGGCTCAGTCATAGCTAGAGCTCACCCTCTTAAAGAAGTAAGATGAGGTTGGTGACCAGCAGAAGACATGTCCCTCAAAAACACGCAGTTCCTTCCACTTTCTAGGATAATGTCATTAGACAGATCACATGCCACTGGTTTTTCTGAGTAACTTAGGGCTATATTTGATAGGGGGAAGGTATCTTTCAGTCCTTTTCTGTGGTTTTAGTGTTGCAGCCTTTCTTCTTACCTTTTATTTGTTTGCAAGATTATCTGCACTGCATAAAGTTCAAAATTTGGAACCCACCAAGTGTCCTGTGGGCTGCCTTGGGTTTGTGTAGAGTTCAGTTCAAACCTTAGGAAACTGAAATTGAGAAGTTTCTAAAACCCTGCTTGATGGAGATTTCAGTAAGCCCAATGCAATAGTTTTCTGCATTGAACAGTGTTCTGCATTGTTCTGCATTGTTACTGTATACTGGAATTTACTTTCCTCAAAGTGAATGAAAAATTGTGCTTTTTGTATCTAGATATTGGAAAATTTAGAGAATCTGTAATTTAGAGCTTGTACTTTAACAGTTTAAGGTTAAGATAGAAAGTTCAGACAGTGTTGAGTGCATGTTTCAGTTCTGGTTTTTTGAGTACAATCATTATTGATAATTTTGAAGTGGCTAACTTAGTTTTACATACACAGATACACAGGTATCTGCTGTTAAATGCTCCCAGGTGTGCTTGAATTGTACTTTTGAGTTCTGTTTGTTAAGAACCTTATCCATTCTTGTTATTAGTTATTCATTCAGCTGAGGTGTTATTGTATAGTGAATTCATGTCCTTTGGATTTGGCATTTATAGGATAAAATGAGATTCATCTGGGGAGCAAAAGAATTAAACCAGACTTTCATTGTTTTAGTTCTTGTCTTAAAAATAGTATTATGTAGTTAATATCTGATCAGACCTAGGAATCATTGTTTTTCTTGTTGTTTTTCTTAAGTGATTTGGAGCAATTCATGCTGAATCCTTTGTTGTTTTAAAAAATGTTTTGAAGGGAATGCAGAAGCATTTTTATTACCCCACAGTATAGTGTTCACGTTTAAAATATCATCCCTTCTACATACTTAAAATTAGTATTAAATATGTGCTTTCTCAAAGAGAATCTTTAGTCAGAGTCTGTTAATGTATGCAGCTACCTCCACATTCATATCCTGCTGTGCATTGTCCTTCATCCTCCAGTTAGTGTGGATGTCCTTCAGTCATCCACATGTAGTCTTATGTAGGACTTTAGTCAAAGTGTGATATTTTTTTAACTCTTTGCAGCTGTGATTGTTAGTGGATGCAGGTAAATTTTAGTTAAATGTTGGGTCTTAGTTGATTTCTGAATATTTGACATTGGTATTCCAGCATAAGTATCAGTAGTATTGTTAATATCAGTGAGACCACTCACATATTAAAAATTCTGCCTATGCTATTTTACTTACCTAAGTGAAACGGTGTGTTTTGTGTGTAACTGATGTGATTCCCCTTTCCTGACAGAACTACCTACCAAAGAGTGAGTACTCAGACAGTTCACAGAATCATTGAAGGTAACATTGGTTCCAGCTTCCCCGCTCAGGCAGAGCGACCCAGTGCAGCTTGCCCCAGGACCATGTTCCGATGGCTTTTGAGTATTTCCAAGGATGGAGACTTACCACCTCCCTGGACAACCTGTGCTAGTGTTGAATCAACCTCACAGTGCCAAAGTGTTTCTGATCCTCAGAGGCAGCCTGCCATGTTTCAGTTTGTGCCCATTGCCTCTTTTCCTGTCACTGGGGACCACTGAGAAAAGCCTGGTTTTGTCCTCTTCATTTCCCTTCGGGTATTTCTTTACTTTGATAAAATCCCCTGAGCCTTCTCTTCTCCAAGCCAAACAGTCCCACTTTTTTCAGCCTCTCCTCATGTGAAAGATGCTCCCAGTCCTTTGATCATCTTTGTGGACTTGCACTGGACTTGCTCCAGCAAGTCCACATCTCCTGTGCCAGGGAGCACAGAACTGAACTAAGTATGCACCTCAGCAGTGCATAGCTTGTGAAGTGCATAACCTGAAATAAGAAATGGAAAGGCAATAAAGGAGCAAAGATTGGAAAATGAAAAAGAAGCATTGTCTGTCTGTCTGCTAACTTCAGGACAGATGCAGGTATACACAGGTACATTAATCCATGTGCTGAATCCTGCCCAAAACTAATGTGAAGTATTTGTGTGTGGACAGTTCTCAGTGTTCAGCTGAGTGTTTTTAAGTGACTTATCTGAGATGTGTGTCATTATGTTCTACTGACTTCATTGACTTAATACCCCCTGTGGTGGGAGCTTTGACATCTTGCCCAGGTCAAGATGTGAACACACAACAACTGAATAAGCTACCAGCATTTATTCCTGCATCAGTTAGTGCATCTGAGAAAAAAAGGAATTGGTTCATCTGCAATACCAGGGTGTTGGTTTGGCAATGAGATTGTAATTGTCTGGGGAGGAGGGAAATGCAGATGTTTCCAACTCTGCAAGAAGAGAAAAAGTAGTGAGAAAGGACAAGAAGAGGTAATAACGTTCATAAGGTACTTTCTCTGTAATATCTATGGCTTCTGTAGAAAAATGGAGATTGGTTTTTAGTTTGTATTTAACTTCTAAATTTCTCTCTTAGGTCTGAGGAAGAGTTTCTCTGTCCAAAATATAGTCTATTTGGTCAACTATACCAACTAGTTCATTAGGAATTAGATTGTTCTGTCAACATTTGTTATTTTGGCAGCAATATTTCCCTTCTTCAGAGAGGGAATCCATGGGAGTGGTTCATGTGTGAATTACTCTGTGTGTGTACTTTGGAGACATCTGCCAAAGGATGAGTTACATCCTAAGAGTGCCCATTTCTCTCTGTTGACTATGACACCAACTTTAAACAGCCACCAGTAGGCTTTTAAATTACAGATGTCTATGTTGGGTTAGATTAATCAAATCCTGATCTTTTAATTAAAGAGATGTGGTTAACAACATGATAATCATCACCTGCAGAATGCTGGCAGAGACCAAGAGAACCTATGCTTAGGACACAAGTACAAATTAAGAATAGCTGTGCTGTGCTGAAATGGCAGTACAGTCATGCTTGTACATACACAATGATTCCATTGGACCAATGAAGCACTAATGAACTCTGAAGAAAAAAGTTTCAAGGTATCTGGAAAATTTATGAGCCCAATCAACACAAAACAAAATTGAAGGGAAATATTTTAGTATCACTATGTTATTTTTCTCTCAAGATAACTAGCTCTTGCAAAAGGTTGTTTATAGTATTTGCAACAATTTACAAAAAGGAAACCCAAACAGAATAATCTGTTAGAATTGTAACAGAAGTTGAAAATAAATGTGTGGTGGGTTTATTTGTTGGGTAGTTTTGTTTCTTGGGTGGTTTTCACACAGTCCCTCTTGGTTTGATAAATGTTTTCTCTAATGAAGATAAATACAGAATCCTGACACAAACTTCAACCCATATTTTGATTTTAGTTGTATAGAATTCAGAATATACTAAGGATTCAGCAGGTAAAATAGGTATAAAAATGTCACTTCACCTTAAGAAAACTATTTGCTTTTTATTTGTTGGTATCTGAAAACAGCCAAGTCTTGAGTACATATGATGACTATATTTACATTTTGCAGAAGAAAATAATTGAGTATTTGATGTCAAGTTCTGTTAAAATAATTTTCAACATAACTTTCTACACCAGTCTGTTCACCTTTTTTCTGTTCGATTTCCTTTTTTGGTGTTAATCAAGTACAGTGAATTTAAATATTTAAATTTTAAATAGTACTCCAGCTACTTGTAGAGCATATGTGTCTTTGCAATATAAAATACTGGAGAGCTTCCATGTTTGGTTTACCTAATGTACAGAGAAACTACAGCCACTTCTTTTTTCTGAAAAATGTACAACTTTGGAAGGACATGAGGGAAGGGGAGGGGAAGTTAGGTTTTATATGGGGGCAGCAGGAGGTTGGGAAACTTCGTGTGGAGAACCAGTAGTAAGCCACAGCATTAAGAAACTGAAAATATATAAGCACACTTTTATTCTGTAGTGTGCCAGAGAGTTTCCAGCATCCTCCATTTCCTCTTCTTAGCACTGTGCTGCACACAATATGGTGGATGATGCTGTGACTAGCAGAAATTAAGATGAACCTTATGTTTCCAGCCACAAATTATCCATTTTAACAGTGTGAAAATAACTACATCTTCTTGTGGTGACCTTTGGAGGCTAAAATACAGTGGAGGCTCCTCTGTTTGGGGGAAGTAGCCCTTTAATCTGATGTACAGTGCTGAAGTTGGAATATAATGAGATTATCTTTATTGATAAACAGTGTTGCTTTGCATTCTTAAACACTAGAAATTCACTCAATATCAGTAACAAAAACAGTGTAAAAAGTTGCTTTATACTTTGTCAAAGCTTATGTTTTTTTAAAATTATATGTATCAAGTTCTGCATATGAACCAGCTATAGAGGAAGTTCTTTGGAAATACTTGATATTAAGATGAGAGTATGACACTGAGCCAGACTGAATCACAAGACCTTTTTTAACTACAAATGTCTCCATTCTGGGTTTATTGGAAATATGGAAATAGCTGTCTCGTCCTCACTAGTTGAAACTTAGTGAAAATTTGTTTTGACTGATCACCGCATTTTAAAGTTTCTTATACTTCCATGTAATAGCTCTTCATTTTAGCATGTCCATAAACTTTCAGCCTTAAAAAGCCTTTTCTTCTGATTAAATGCTTTGGAATGACTTGCTCTCTACAACTACCTAAAAGGAGATTGTGATGAGGTGAGGGTCAGTCTCTTTTTCCAAGTAAAATAAATGGAAATGTCCTTTAAGTTGTGCCAGGGAAGGTTTAGATTGAATATTAGGAAAAATTACTCACCAAAAGGTTTGTCAAGCACTGGAACAGGCTGCCAAGGGCAGAAAGATGTTGAGTCACCATCTCTATAGGTGTTTAAAAGACATGTAGACGTGGCACTTAAGGACATAGTGGACTTGGCAGTACTGGCTTAACAATAGGACTTGATGATCTTAAAGATCTTTTCCAGTGTAAATGCTTTTATACCTAGCTATCTCTGCTAAGAAAAATACAAGAATGCCTTTACTGGTGCAGCTGCTAATTGGTGCCTGCAGTATGCTTTCCCTTCTGAGACAAACAAGTTCCAAAGTATTGACACCAAAGATAGGCTGCTCTGTTTTCTATATTGACTTGATAAATAATGATTCTGTTTGTGGTTAGTGTGTTGAGACACGTGTCAAGATTTGTCATACACTCAGGGAGATGTAGATTTTCCTACCACCACTTCTTTGTTTTGTTCTTGTGACTTTTTGAACCCGCTCAAGATTTTTGAAAACACCTTTTCAAAGGTGGTAAGAGAGAGCAGAGGTCAGTATCTAGGAGGAACATTTGAAAGAAGTGAGGGAACGTTGATGTGACATTGAACAAAGTATTTTGAGTGGGACTTCTTTCCCTGCCTAATTAACATCTGTACAATCAGGTGTGCAAAATCCCTAGAACAAAAGAGGAGTCCTGGCTCCATACTACCTACACCTAACAAGGTGGCAGATAGGAAGATATTTGGTAGGCTCTGGTGCTGCTTGTGCATTTTGCATTGAAGAAAACATCAGATGAAATGCATATGTAATATTTGCAATCTGGTTCAGTAATTCTCACTCCCCCAAAACTGCTTACTCAGGTACTGTGTGCAGTCTAGGTTTCCTTGAGTGAGGGGCCTATCTACCTGACTCCCTCAGGACCAGGGTGTTAGCTTCTGAGGGACCTTCTTGCTAGGCAGACACCTCAAGTAGTACATACCAAAACCAGGGGAATTGCAGAAGTGATATGAATTTTCTTCCTCTTACTGTCTGTCGATTATAGCTATATCTTAGTTTCCAGTTGATGTGCACAGGTTTTAGTCATAAGTTCACAGTCATCTGGAACAGTTTCACTAGAGCTGGGGAAAGAATATCTGAGGTCATGAGAAATCTTCTGCTACAGTGCCCTGTCCAGTTAGGACCTTCCTTTGGATACGGAAACTGTTTATTAAAGGCAGCCTTCACTCTGATGCGATTATGGTCTTTATAGCGTTTACCTCCTTTCTTATAGCACAACTGAAAGACTGAAGAGGTTAAGAGTAGTTTAATGTTAAGTTAATGAGTATTAGTTAATGAGTATTCTCATTTTAGAATGACAGCCCATGCTTGGTGTTACATCCAACCCTGAGTCATGAAATGAAAGTAGAAAAAAACAAAAATCATCGTTTCCAAAGGCAGAATGTGTTTTTGCTTAAAGTCTCACTACCTCATTGGATATTTAACAATAACCTTGTTAATAATCTGAAAAACATCCCCCCTCCTAAAGAAAGTTGCTTTTTCCTATACTGTCTCCCTTGGTATACTTACAGCAATGCATTTATATAAATCTCAGTGAGATACAACAAATAGCCCCCAGTAAAGAAATAAATAAATTCTTCAGATGCAGAGTTTCTACACTGCTTTTAGCATAATTTCATTTCTGGGGTATGTTTGCAGATTTGTTGAGGTTCAGATCTCTTCCTGTTCATTTCACTGTGCTGTGACAGCATAAATCTTGTGGCATAACAGACAATAAAGAGTCACAAATGCTGAAACGTGGCATAAATCAGACTACAGATGGGACCCCTTTGGGCTCAAATGCTGTGGCTTCACAGTGGTATTCAAAATAGTGGCTGAGTGAAGACTGTAAATCCATTTATGGGGCACATGAATTTCTCTTTCTCCTGCAGAATCTGAAATGAAATCAAGCCCCAAGGCAAACACTAACACAGGGAATGTGTTTTTTTTCTTATGGATAGGAGAAGGGCCTCACAAAAACTGGCTTTTCCAGTATTTTTTAATGAATTGGTTTTTAAATGATTTTTCCCTCCTGTAGATGGGTAGGTAGATGGGCTTATTTTGGAATTAGTGTGTGCATTGTCTTAAATTTAACTTCAGTTCTGCTTATTTGCTTTTATTTTTACTTGAAGGAGAGATTTGGGTGGTGGGGACAGAAGACTTAAGGGGGCTTGGGTTTTTTTGAAGGAGTGTTTAGAGTGCTTCAGCATCCTCAAGAGCAGTCTTAATCTTCTCAGATCAGCATGCAGCATACCCTGACCAGCTTTTTTACTAGAAATTGTAATTTTATTTTAATTTTGACCAGTTTCAGAAAGGGTCATTGTGCTTGGGCTCAAATTCTGAAACAAACAAAAAACCCCAAGCAACTTTATGAGTCACAGGCAACGTACCACACAGATTTAAAAAAGCAATATTTTGTTGTTGTAGGGAAGTAAAGAAATCCCCTATTCATTCTTTGATTCTTGACTGAGAACTGTGAGTAAATACAGTAAAAGTGCTTTAAAAACCAGAAAGACCAACTGTTACCTGCAGCCAAATTCAAAGTAAATGTGGTGTGTTTAAGTTTTTTGGTTTTCTGCAGGTTTTTTAACATTGCGTTTTTGATTTTAGATTTCTGGGATTTGCTACAATAGCAGCATCTTAAAAGTTCATCGAATTCTCTGTGTACCCAGATGGGTAGCAAAGATATTTTCTTGGACTCTTGAACCAGTCTTCTCATCTGCGGAACCAACGAATGAAGTTCGAGTGGGAATGGGAGCAACAGTTGACATCCAGAGGCAGCAGAGAATGGAGTTACTGGATCGTCAGATCATGATGTCTCAGGTTGCCCAAATGAGGCGGCAAAGGCAGCAGCAGGTATTGCTATACATTCTTTAAGGATTCTATTGTTAAAAGAAATAGACTTTTTTGGTTTGTAGATCTTGCATTGTTCCTGTTTCTTAAAAGTAATGCATTTTTAAATTGCTCTCCATCAGTCTTTCATACACTGTTGTACTGGTGATTGCCATTTAAGTGGTTTATATAGCTTTTTATGTTAAAACTGCTTCACAAGATGTGAGAAGAATGTCAGACAATCTTGTGGGGATATCAATACTCCTGGCATTCTGTCACAAAAAATGAGGCTGAACGGTAAAGTGATTGCTTCTTGGTAGTCTTTAATGAAAGCCACTGTGTAAAGTTAGGAAGTCAAAATGCTCCTCACTCTGCTGAGTATCTGTCTGGTTAGCAGCATTTTCAGAGAGGTTGAAAATTTTCTGTGGAATTCCTGTGTTCGTAGCTGTATAAGTTGTTTCTTAAGGGCAGAAGCTAAATTCTCCAGCTTACAGAGGTAAGCAAGTGACTTTCTGTTTGCTGTGTTTAATCCTCTTGGTTTATTTCCTTCTTGAACAGAAGAGCAGAGTTTTATTTTTATTTTTATTTTCTCTGTTTTATACAAACCAATCCAGATATTCTCAGACTTTGTGTTGTAGGGCAGCAAAATAAGGCAGGTGGTATCTCAATTCCTGTATCTTAGATGTGTTCACTTTCTTCACTGACTTTTCTTTGCTTGAAACACAGCTCTGTACTGATACACGAGTTCTACTTGTGTTTGAGGTAGTGTAGTGCAAACAGGTATAGTTGTGTTACCCTTAAGGCATTCCCAGAATTAGAGGTGTGATGGCATAAAGCTTTGGCCTGCAACTGGAGTATGAATCTGTTTCCAGTCCCTGATAACATAATTCTGTTTTTCTTGTTTCCTTAACATTTCAATATGATGAAATTATTCCTCAAGCAGAAACTTCTCGTCTACTTTTCTCTATTCCTATTAAAACGCTAATCAGTTTTAACATAAGAACTGAACTAGACTAGATTACTCAATTCTTAAATGTTGCCATTGTAATAGAAAACACATTGAAACTGTAGATTGGGCTACGAGCAGCTGGGAAGACTGTGGCTGGGTTTCTTCAGATGTGAGAAAGAAGCCATTTCCAGTTATGAAGGACAGTCTTTCTAATATATCTTTAATTACCAAAAGTGGTAAATAAGTTCAGAATGATAAATGATAAAAGAACTGTTGATAACATTTTCTTCTCATCTTGTCCTTTCCCTAGGCTATGAACAATGAAAGTGGAAAAATGTCTTTTCATGTTTGACTTCAAATAGAATTCTTTAAAAAGGTGGAGGGGTTTGACTAAAATGCAGGAACGCTCTTTGAACATCACTAAGATGCTTCCCTTTACAGGTTGCTGAAACACTTTCAAGTTACCTTCATGTTTAGCCTTTAACTTGAGCAGAGCATTTATTTGACTGGTAGTGCTAATCTGTGAAACCAGTGATCAGTAGGCAATAGGATCAATGTATGAATGTTTCATAGAGGTGCTTCAGAAAAGATGTGTCATGAAAGCTTTTGACCCACCTGGTGTTTTTAATGACTCACTCACAGAATTTACTGGTCATCGGCTGAATCGGAAAAAGCATCACTCACAAATGTTGCTTTGTAGTGGTAAAAATGAAAAATAGACTATTTTCAATCTCAAAATAATATTTGAAAGCTGAAAACCATTTTCTGGATTGCTGTACTGGGACAATTTTTTTGCCTTTAGAAATTCGGCAAGGTGTAATTTGAAGGCAGTAGAGTGGAACAGATCATGCTACAGATGAAAGGAATTTAGATGATAATTTTACCTGTGGGGGTGAAGCTATAAAGAATGCAGATCAGTTTCTTAGACAGTTTTTTTTGTGAAATTGAAAATAATAAAACCTGTGAAGTACATGTCAGTCATCAAATAGGGCTTTGAATTATATTCTGGATAAATGTTATGTGGATTTCTGAAGTCCCAACATGCTGTCTGTAGGTAGTGTGCCATAGGTGAGATAAATTAACATTTTCTCTCAGACTTTACGCTTTGCTTGGTGAGGGAAGTGAACTTCAGCTTTCTTCTCTGTGCCATAGTGCAACAATTTCGTTCAGCTGCTCCTTGAGCAGGTGCTCTGCTCATTTCTCCCACTCCTTTACTCTTCAGTTCATCTGTTTGAGAAATGAGACAATACAGTTTCCTTGTATGTTCCTGGATGTTGGTAGCATTATGGAAGGAGAGGATCAATGTGTTTAATGGGACTCCATTGTCTGGCAATGTTGGCAGACTTACATAAGGGAGGCCCCTCTCTTAAATCAGTGCTTTTTGTAGTAAGTTTATTCTTTGAGTCTTCACAAGAAATTCTGAAGAATGTGAGCCTGACAGGTTATGCAAAGCTGTCATAAAAAAGGTTAAAATTTAAAAAAAGAAAATTCTACAGAAAAGAATAAGCAAGGAACAATCACTCCACAATTTCTTTGCTGGCAATTTTTTGAGCTTTAACTTTCCCAGTCTTTTTCCAGCTGAAATTTTCTGGTCTGGAGAAAGCTGAAGCATGGAACTGCGTGTGTGAGTGCTGTGTTGTCAAACACCCATGACTTCAATGAGTAGATTGAGCGTGCAGTAGAATTTGAAAATAAACCCACCAAGTTCATTACTCCATGTATCGCATTTTATTTTAGCTCTTAAATATTCAGGGGCCACTGTGTCTGAATATGTAGCTCGGAACTGTTATGTTGATAGTTTCTCAGGGGAGTGTGGTTAAATGGTGACTGGTTTTGTGTTGGTTTCTAGTTGCTGTGGATACAGCCCTTAAACAAATGATTGTGTTCATCTAGAAAACTTTCTAGATCTTACTGTGTTCTTTATTTCCTCCTGTGGACATTGCTGAGAATATATTCTGCAGATATATTATGATCTTGTCCCAAATGAATTACTTAGCATCACCTACATTCACCTTTAAAGGCAGTAGAATAAAATCTGTGCCATATATATTTATTCCCTAAAAATACCAATTTGCCATTTTGTTACTGCTTTTAAACCTTCGCTTTCTTAGTTCTTGTCTTTCACACTGTTCTATCTATCTATGCTATTTTGTAAATAGTTTGTCCTGTTTTTCTTTTTTTCCCATTATCTGATCTTCTGTTCCCTTTCATATCACTGTCACATTTTCATTCCTCACTGTGCAATTTTCCTCCCACATTTTGGTCACCCCTTTACCTTCATCTCTTGTTTCCCGTATTTGTATTTGTTCCTATATGAAATGCCTCCTCACTTTACGGGAAGTTCCTTCCCATCATGTCTGACCACAAGTAATCCTTTGCTATTTTATCCTTTTGATACCGTAATATTGATAAAAATTTTGGTCTTCCTCTCCTGATGTTTCTATTTCTAGATCTCTTATTTCTCAGCATTTTTCTAAAGTTTATCTCTCTGTAACCCAAATAAAACCCTGGTGAGAAAAGAGAAGCAACTTCTGCATCTGTGCACCAGTGTGAGTATCAGAGAGTCAACTTGACTTTCACTTCCCTTGGAAGGAGGCTGGCAGAGAGCCAAATTGCAAATAGAGAGGGAAGATTCCGTGCCTAGGTGGTATTGGCTACTCTGATGTCACTACAGACTGTTATGTGGAAGGTAGTGGAAGGTTGCGTAAAGGTGGGAAGCACCTTCTGTTGGCATTAAATACAACTTCTTGGAGCACTCCTCCCTGTCCAAGTTGAGATGAACAGTATATCAACCTCAGTCCCTTCATCTTGAAAAAATGAGTTTTGTATCTGCCGAGCATTTTTGCTGAGCATGTTAAAGATACCTTGTTGCCTTCTTCTTGGCTTCTCTTAAGTGTCTTGGATCAGGGAAGAGTTTGACCAGGTTGCTCCAGACTGTAACATGCCTACAGCCAGATGTGAAAATCTTCATTTCACTACCTCTCTTTCTACCCTATTCAAGGTTATATTGTCTTTTCCCTCCTGTCTCTTTGTTCTTCTCTTCCAGCTGCCATTAATTTTCACTGAGGCCAGATTCTCCTTAGGTTCATACCACATGGTATTTCATATGTATATCTCATCTTCATCATATATGAGATTCTGCTGCTTGCAAAGACCAGACTTCTATAACAAAGGGGCTTCCTCTAATTGTTCATTCATTAGATGTCTTTCTCCTGGGACACAGGAGAGATGTTCTGTGGGTAGGCACACTGAGTGTCTTTATTGTTATGGGGAGCCTCATATCCTGAGCAATTTGCAAGTTTCATATTTTGTCAACTAAGGCCTGTGAGACTAGATTGGTAATTTACCTTCTGGTTATATGTAAGCAATAAACTCCTGACCTTGGAAAAAAATAGATTAATGGAGTAAAGATTTTTCTGGCTCAAGAATTCTTCGTCAGGAATGTTATCCTCATTCATGATGGTAGAAAAGAAATCCCCCAGTGAATATACTCCTAGATAGTCCAGTTCTGCTTTTTCAAAGTGAAGAACTAGCCCTGGGCGTATTTTTTAGCTCTCCTCATACTAGGTGGCACTTCAGTGAAGTGTCCTTGAATAACTTCACAAGTTTGAGTACCAACAAGAAGTCCTTCAAACAGATATTTTGAACTACAAAGAGACCTTCTGCAACCTTTATACATTGCCACGTCCACAAAACCCCTTGCTCTCACAGCCAGGACTTTGGATGGAAGCAGCTTTTCCATTTTGTTCCACAAATGTATGTATCATTGTCAGGAAGGAAACTACCAGACTGCTTTACCTGAATAAATGAGTGAGACTTTCAGCCAAGTGTCACACCAGTCTTTTCTCTAATTAGGTTTCCATTCCAATTAGTCTGTGTTACTAAGACTTCTTTGGGGTTTTGTGACATATTTGAATAGAAACTGCCTATAGCAACACTTCCATAAGCTCCAAAGACAGTGATATGTAGGGTACCAATAGGATAAAATAGCTTTTGTGCCTAGACTCATGGGATATGTATGCACAGGGTTTGACATCATTTTTTTAAATAATTATGTTAACCAGTGAGTGATTTACAGATTCATTTCAGCCCATGGATAAAGCTTGTATGCTGCAGCAGTAATCACTGTGGCTAAATTTAGACTCAGTATTCCATCACTCTTCCCTTCCTCTGCATGCCAATGTACACGTGTGGACACATTTTGGAATAACAGACAGCTTCCATTTTCGTCAACAGTATCTTTTCCTTCAGACCTGTGTGTCTTGAACTCATCCTTTGCTTTTTTGTGCTCTTACAGCATTTTCAAGCCTTGTTTATTCTCTGTAATTGTTTAATACTATTTTCTTTGTGTTGAAAATAAACTTGGATTTATTTCAAGAGTTTATTGGGTGTAAAAACTGCGTATACTACTGATGTTGGAATGCCTGAACTCTGATTTTTAACTGTTTCATTTCAATAATGTATTTGCAGCAACTGATAACCCACTGCTATTTAGACATTCTGGATTATTTTGCTGTATAACTTCTTTCATGGATTCTAGGTGTGAAATTAAAAATGTTGAATTTCCAGAGTCCTGATCCAGGTAATGAATAATTTAGGACTATTCCCTGTACAGACTACCACAGAAACTTCAGATTTCTATCTTTTTTTATGGAAGCTGGCAATTCCACAAGCTCACAGAAACTAGAGCCACCAGACATTAGTACAACTAGAATAAGCTGAGTGTGTCTCACTAACAGACAGCTGTCACAATCACAAGATTGACTTTGTCTATCTGCTAGTCATTTGGTAGCATTCTGCTCATGTATTGAACAATCTTTTTTTCTCTTGGACTGGAATTATGAAGTTCTCTTTCATTTTGACTCGGCTTTTGAGCTATGGCCTTTGAATTTGGTTTTATATTTGTAACCATCTTCCCTGGAGAAGCGGTGGTTGGACAACTTTCTAAAGCAAAACACTGTTTTATTTCAAACCAAATAAATTGTTTGGGAAATAGAATATTTTTATTCTCCTGTGTGATTGTTCTATATTCCCTTCCTCTGGCAATTTAACTAGAGGCAATTTCTTATAAAAAACCTTATGACATAACAAATCATCTCAGACATTTCCAGAGTATTTATTTCACTGTTGTTGGATCAGGTTCTGTTTACAGAAGGCAGAGTATTTTTAGCTGTACCTGTCTTTTCATTTCTAATGAACATGGGCCAAATAAGACATCTGTTTTGGGGGCAGTCAGTTATTGGATTCCAGGTCTGCTTCTATCGTCCTTCCAGTCTGCACTGAGAAAGTCTTGATGGGCCATTTCTTCTTCTAGAGTGCCATTTTCCATAGTATGTAGTAAAAAAAGAAGCTTGTGGTTCAGATAGTACACGGTCCTCCTTAATATTCGAGGTTTTCTGGTTTAAACTCTGATACTCACACATGACAACTGTGAGCTGGTTCCGCCCCTTGTTTCTTAATGTGCCCCAGTGGTGGCTGCTGCCCAGCCAGCAACTGAGCATCACACAGCCACACTCCCCTCCCCCTGCCACCCTGGTGGAGTGGTGAGGAGAATCAAAACTAGGTTGAGGTAAGAACAGTGTAATAATTGAAACAAAGTAAAATATAGAAGTAGTAGTACTAGTACTAGTAGTACTGGTAGTAGTACTAGCAACAGTAATAAATTCGAAAAACCCCACTAACGTGATGCTCAATACAATTGCTCACCACTGGCTGACAGAGGCCAGACCCCATTGCCTAACCTGGATCAGCCCTCCTTTTGGTTAACTCACAGTTTATGTACTGAGCATGGTGTTCTGTGGTGTGGGATGTCCTTTGTCCAGTTCAGTTCACCTCTCCTAGCCATGCAACCTTCCAGCCGTTTTTGTGTACCTCCTCTCTAGCAGAGCATGAGACACACAAAACATAGTCCTTGGCTTAAGATAAATACAGCTTAGCAAACCCAAAATATCAGTGTGTTACCAACATTATGAATCCGAAACACAGCACTGCCAGCTACAGAGAAGAAATGAACTCTATCCCAGCTGAAATCAGGAGAGATACCTTAGGAGATGCTACAGGTGCAAAGTGTTGCATATGACACCATGTATATTGACTTTGAGATGTTAATAAATGGAAGCTAATCCTATTTGCAGCCTAAGACAGAACTTGAACCTTCACATCCCAGAATGGGATGCTGATCTGGTTTTTTCCCTATGTCATCACAGACTAGCCTTTTATATACTAAGGAATGTGCTTATGTAGTATTTTGGAGGATTTAGGTTTGAGTTTCCTTTGTGCCAAGGGTTTGTTATCTCAGCTTGTCAAATCAAAACAGTTTTAAAAACTCTGATTTCTCACTTTGGTTCCAGTCTCTACTTATCCCCTATTACTCTTTGAAAGGTTTTTTGCACAGGAGGTGAGTGAAGAATTATCTGTCTAATCATCATGCTTTAATACCATTTCAGTGTCACCATTCAACATCCAAAGAGCCAAAGGGGTAAGGATAAAACTGACTCTGTTTTGTGCAAAATGTCTAAAACAGAGCTAAAGTTATTTCCTCAAGTACAGATTCCAGTGCTTATGCTGGTGGATCTGCCTTCAGCATTTGGAGCACTGGACACCCCCAGTGTCATGCCAGTGCTGAAATCCCTTCCATTGTCTCTCAGGCAGCTTCAGAACCCAGATTAAGGTGTTCCTTCTAGATTTCAAAGGAAATAGCTGATCAGGCTTCAGAAAAGACCACATGTGGATTTCTGAACTTGTGTGACACATGAGCTCCTCAGGGACAGTGCAGGCATCAAAGTTCAGGATGCAGAAACTGAGAGCTGGAGACAGAGCTTTTTGGCTGAATAGATTTGTCTGTAGGATAAATTTCCAGGAAATTAGAATATCATTAGAAATGGCTGGATTGCTTTACTTGGTGAAAAATTCTTTCTGCCGTTAAGAACAATGCTTACAACATTAATACTGTTATGTTTCTACCCCTTTTTAAAAGAGGGAAGTTATTAAAGTAAGAGGAAAACAAAACACAAAAGTCTTCTCAAACAACCAAAAGCACAGAAAAGTTTTATCCTCACAAAAAGAGGCAGGCTAGACTTTGAATAAGTGTATTGGAAATTTCACATTTTTCTCTCCTATGCAATGTTTAGGGCAGCAGATATCGTGTCATCCATTACAAACCCCCCACAGGAAATATTGTTTATATCATCAGTATGTGGACTTTGGAGTCAATACATTGTTGAAAAATTTATGCCAGAAAAGCAAGTCAATGTTTCTTGTTTTCTGTAATTTTTTTATGAAGCTTTATATGAAAAAAGTAAGACAATATTTATGCCTTTATCAAGTAAAGGCTTCTATACAGAGTGGAATATTTTACAAATGCAACTTTAAAAGGTGAAATGCAAAGCAATTTCCTTTCTTTTTTTTTTCGCTGTGGTTATTATGTTAAAAAAAGGTGAACAGGACATATCAGGAGGTGCTTCCTGTTTGTGCAAACAGATAAGTTGGCATTAACCATCTACAGGAGATAACATTATCAAAATATCTTAACCAAATGCATCACTTTCAGAAGGATTTTTATGAAGCCTTTTCTTTCATTTCTTTTGAAATTGATCTAATTAAAATGTGTGCATATCTGAAAGCTGCGTAAGTGGACATTTGTTAATTGTCCATAATACAACACTTTCATTTGTCAAGCTTTGGATAAGAAATGCTTTTGCAAAATATGCCATGGCAGTGGCAGGTGTGTATGTGGGGAAAAGGTTAAGCTGTTTTTCGAAACAGAGAAGAAGATTATCTGAAAAGAAATGGCATAACTAGAGTTTTGGCAGGCTGTACAATCAGAGACATTTGCTAGCTCTAGATATTTCTTCCTTATTTTGTAGGAAAGGAGGATACTTCTTTCTTGTAAACAGAATTGTCCCAGGCACCACTAAAAGAAAAAAACAACAACCCAAATTAAAAAAGAAAATCAAGGATGTGACGTCAGAAGGCACAGCTTCTGTACGTAAAGCCTTGGCAGCTGTCCAGGAGTAAATCACCAATATGGCATTTCCTTAAACCCTTTTATGTAATGAAGAGCTGCTATTTTCCCATTTCTTTAGTCCAGTCCATTCTTAAATGCCATTCTTTGGTCGTCTAAACTTGTGACGACTTTGTTGTCTTCCTGTAACGGAAATTCCAACATCACCAGTGCTCTCCTAATTAATTTCCAATAGGGATTTATTAGAGACCAGTAAAATTACTTCCTTGGTATGTTTGTCTCCTATCAGGCAGTAACAACTTAAAATCAACTGATTCACCCAGTCTGTGCTGCTAAACCAAAGGAAACTTCTGACTTTTTCTAAAAAATTACAGCATACGACTAAAGGGGGGAGAAGGGCTTATAGGCCTTTCTTAGGTTTGTCCTGTCGCCCTTCTGGTCAAATAATTAATGAAGTAGTGCTTTTGTCAAATCTTTTCCTGATGACATGTCAAAGTCTAAGTTGTGAACAGAGATAAGGGCCCAGGCACCAAATTGTGCACAGCATTTTTATGAATCATAGTCTAGAATTTTTCATTACTTCTCGTTGTTTAGCAGTGCACTTGCACTGGCTGCTCCCTGACACCAAAGATCAGGACCAAGAAAATATTGCCTGAGGTAATCTCAGTGCAAGATATCCAAGTCTGTCAGTCGTGGAATCTAGCTTTGGATGTAAGAGGTTTAAGGCATCCTCCTTACCTAGTCCCAGGTCATGTTAAGTCTCAGCCCCCAGACCATGTAGTGTTAAACTTAATTCTTTTCATAACAAAATGCCAACTGGAATCACAGAAGAGCTGCCTGGATTTCACTAAAGGGATTTGACTGGCACACACTTGTCACTGCAAGTGGTGCTCAGGAAAGGAGCTTACAAAGTGGATCGTGGAGGATCCCCATTGCTTATTGTTTTGGACCACTCCAGAGAGCTCTGTTACCTGAGACAAGGCTTCTGTGGAGAGTGAGGAGATCGGTGTGAGCTCCTCTGTGCTGTTGCGTGCTGGTGCTGAGGGTCAAGTATAATGTGAAATGCTGAAATGTGGTTTACTGATTCCCCAGGAGGGACTCTCAGATGGTTTAGAAGCATCACTTACATAAATTAGTCAGACTGGATATCTTCATGTGAAATCTTCCTGACTTCTCACAAGTAAGTCTGGTAGCACAGTAGAAAACCACTGCAGTACAGAAATTATCATAAAATTGTGAAGGAGAGGTCTGCAAAATAATTTCTGTGTGGCAAGAATGAATATTGGTCTGGAGATCTCCTTCTGTGCATTTTTGTAACTGGAATTTGTGATATTTACTTAATATTAAGACATTATTTGGTGCGTGGTATGGGTCAATTTAAAACAGATCTTCACGTACTTCTGCTGTGATAGTTGTCTGAATGTCTTTGCCCAGTCACCATCCATACTGTAAATCCATAGCTTTGATCTCCATATCCTGTAGATTTAAGACATTAGCTGCGCTTCCCAGTTTTTCCTTACCTTGATGAGACTGACCATATTGCCAGTCCCATAGTTCCTGCTGCAGTTCCTTGAATCCCTACTCTTTTGAGCCTGACCTTGTGGATGTGTGTCATCTAATTAGAAGCAAGACTGTGAAGGAAAACAATTTTCTTGAGGTTAAGATAAAGGATCCTAATGCACCTGGTTTTGGTGCAGTTTAACGTACTACACAGATGAGAAGTGGACCACAATGTCAGGATTAATCCTAACCATCAGTGTTCACATACCATTAAATGTTGGATATTTTCCCCTCATTAATATAATTAAGAACTGATAGATTATGTTTATCACAGTTTCCAAAGGTAATTAAAATACTAATTTTTTATCTAATTTGTCTAGTCTGTTTTCTCTGGGAAGGGGTCTTCATGTGAAACTCTTCTGAATGCTTCAGTCAACATCTGTAATTTATCAAGTTATCTGCTGTAAATCTTCAAAACTAAATAATTACACGTGTAAGGAAACTGCAGTTCATATTGAAAGTAATGAATTTGGTGTATGATAATGCAAACTACATTGTAAGCTTCAGTTAAGGAAGTAGACAAGTCTGTCTGTAGTGTTAGGTGAGAGCACAGGACAGGCAGGATGCAAAATCAAACCAAAATAGGCAGCTCAGTCTTGAAGCTCAGGACACTCCTGGAAAGGTACATTTATTTCTGACTTCAATTACACTGAGATAAAGGTAAATTAATGTATATTGTAGATTTTATATTTTATGTACATTATTGTGTATGACTTACGGTGCTTCAAAGGAATGTGTCATAGTCCTGTTAGTATTTTTACCAATTCAGTGTGGTTGACTTGTGGCAGCATTACTTTCTCCTCCTCAAGTCATCTCTAAATAATAAAAACAGGGAAAGCAGCGTTAGTGCAGTGCTCTCACTGAACTGTAGAGCTTAGTAGACTGTGAGAAATTCAAAGTTCATGAATTAAAACTCAACGTAATTCTGAGTTACGGGAAATTATAGGTGGGGAAGTACAGTACGCAATTTTCCAAGACCACAAGGTAGTGCAGTGATGTCAGTAGAAGACCTGAGATCCCTCTTTCTCCTTACACTATGCTCCAAACCAGTTCTCCTTTTTACTACGCCGTGCTGTTTCACTAACCTGAGACTTACACAGAATCCTTTGGTCAAAACCTCATGATTATGAAGCAAATATCTTATACAGTATGGGAAAGGTAGACACATTTTTTTTTTTAATTCAAATTCACTAATTTATGTGAATTTATGGAATTTATGTCTTGAAAACGGGTCATGGCTTCTGGCTATTTCACATCTTCACAGGGAAAAATGTACTCTAGTATAGAAGGGACCAGAATATTTCTCAAGCTGATGTTTCGAGTCTCATGACTCTTCAAATGCTTTTTTAAGTGTGCCATTGTACTGCCCCCTGTGGTGTCTGGGCTGGTTGGGTCTCCTCTGGACAGCAAGGAAGGAAATAAAGGAAAGGTCAGGAATGCTAAACTTTTTTGTTGTTGTTATCTAGGAGTACATTTAGCTGTTGCTGATCTGGTTGAGCAGAGGGGATTTAACGCTCTAAGGGTGCATAAAGGCAGGAAGAGTACTCTGAGAGAAGAAAAAACTCTCATAAGAGGAAGGCTTTCTGAGAAACAATGTTATAGAACTAAAATAGAGCAACTAGAGGAAGGAAGGCCATGTCCTATATATACAAAAAGGGAGGGAGATCTTCTCCATAGTAACAGGGAGAATAGGGGAGGAGGGAAAGGACAACATAGAATGAAATGGATGTTTCAACAAACTACAGAAAAGAGAGATTGTGGTTTGCTCTAACCTGCTCACAGGATCTATGAGCTTTGTGTGATACAAAATCCCTTCAAAAGCTTATGAAATGAGGACTCATTATTTCTGGACAATTATAAGGCTCGTATTTTAGTATTTCTTCTTTATTTTCCAAATGTCTTACTATTACAAGAGTTGAAGCTTGGTTATTAAGAGGAAGTTTCAGTTCTGTGATTTGCACCATACTTATGTTACTGCTGTGTATTTGCATTATTACTGTGTAGTTACAAGATGTTTTGGCACTGGAACATGGCCAGGTTTTGCAACAATATTTAATACACGGAAGTTAGGTAAATGTGGTGGGTCTGCAAGTCACACCGGTGTCACAGAAGTAGTCACTTGAATGGAAGTCCCAGGTGTCCTGAAGGCTGGGTTTATTCTGAATTTCCTGATGTGATTTTACTGATGCACCGAGAAGCCCCGTCTGGTTTTTCCCCTCACTTATTTCTTGCACTCTTTTCCCCCCATTGAATTCAGCAGCAGTTTTGTGAAGTACTTGCAGGACCTGCTGTTGCACCTCTTGCCAGGCAAGCCCCTGTTAGTAAAGAAACCTAGCGCTGTACTAAACCAGATCTATCCCCAAGGATCTGAGACATCCTTTCTTCCTTCTGTTAGCACTTTTCCTTAGTTTGCAGTGATTACTTCAATTAACTAGTAAAGCAGTAACCAGTCCCAATTTTTGCTTCACGGGAGACTACAGCAGTTTTTGTTGTTTAAAGTAAAGTATTTTACTTAAACATCTGCTTTCATATTACATGGTACAGATGATCTTTTTGTTTAAAATGTTTGTAGTTCTTTTTGCAAAGACTGACACTAGTGTCTGCTTTCAGGGTGGGATGATTAACTGGAATAGACTGTTTCCTCCTCTACGTCATAGACATAATGCGAATTATCAAGATCATCACCCGTCTGAACAAGGCATACATCCACCTACTGAGGTTTCTGAAGAGCAGGTAAACACTTTCTATTTTAAAATGTCATTAAAATTGTTAGGAATTAATCTCTGCTTGTTTTTTATCATCTGTTTACACAGTTTCTCTAATGGTTTCTATAGCAGCAAACATTAGAATATAAGGTAATGGTCACAATATAGATACAGCCATTACCATCCAAACCAGAGTTACAGAGCTACTTGGGAGTTTTTACTTTTATGTGTTACTGCTTGTATTTTGTATTTAAAGATGTTGATGGTTTCAGTAGTGGAAGCTATTCAAATCTGATAAAATAAATGTTTCAAAGGAAGAAGAATGATAAATAAATTTCATTATTTCTCATGTAGACATCATCTTCGCTGAAGGCCCCAGCTTAAGTTTCCAATTCAGTCATTTCGGGTTTTTTTAAATAAGAATGTTATGCCAACTGTGGACTGCAAAACACACTTGGGCTAAAACTTGGATGTTTCCCTCAATAATGTGGTTGACTGATTCCTTATACTAATGCCACAGAGAGGTTTATGTCCTTTCTATCAAGTACAGATTAGACTTCTAGACTTTTGTTGATGGTTTTATTCTCAAAGGGATGATTATTTATTCAGAAATTTAAGATTTTAAGATTAGTCTTACTCCTGCATTCAGGATTTATTGCATGCAGTCAAGTTCTCCAAGTTATAGCCTACCTGCAGTGAGCTCTATTGGCCATTTTACAGTTTAAGGTCTCTGCTACACTTGAACGAGAGTAGTTTTCTTTCCCTTTTTCCTTTTTTATAAGGAGATAAGTCAACACTTGGTAGCAGTGCTGTCATTTTTAGTTTAAACTGAGCTTGTCCCAAACGGAAGTCTTTTCTATGATCTCATTTCTAGCTTTGACTGGATGTTAGATTATGTCCAAAATGTTCAAAACTTTTAACTTCACTTTTGACTGCAAACCTCCTGGGCTACATATAGAAAGGGGAAAAAACCCCAAAAACACCAACAAACCCCCCTCCCCCCCCCCAACAACAAAATTCAAACAAACAAACAAACAACCACGACATGAAAAGCACCTTCTGAGGCAAACCCCAGAAACTGGACAGCCAGTTTTGGCTGTCCTGAAAGCCTAATCAGTGTCAGAATGAGATGGACCAAAAGATTTCCCTGCTGAGTTGGCTGGCTTCTTTATTTTATTGACAAATTCCACTTATGGGGACTTCTATTTTCGAGCCAAAACTAATGAAATCGTTACTAGTCTAACTTATGGTGGATTCTGACCCAAGGCCTTTTGGCCCAGATTTCTAAAAGCAATATGCACTTATATTTTCTGATGCGTTGAGGATGTGGGGCTCACTTAATTGCTTTCATTTGCAAGGCTCTCTGGTTACCCTGCAAAGAAGAAGTCATTAAAGCACTGTTGGTTTTTCAAGACTGTACTAATAACAACACGAGTTGTCTTAAAATGGTAGAAATGCAAGGGTTTCATCTGTTCATGACATTAAAGTTTGTGAGCATTTGCAATGCTTTTGATACAAAAATCTCTGCATTTCTTGTGGGGTTTTTGCATCTTTAGTTACTGTTGCCAGTTATACACTCTGTTTCCTGGAGCTGGATTCATTTCCTGTGGTTAAAATACACTCAGATGAAAAGAGGTTTTTGTTGTTACTATTCCCCATGATATTTGACGAATATTTCTGCAAATAGGAATGTTGCAATTCCATCCACCATTTCTTAAAGTCAGAATTCATGGCAACTGCAATAAAAACTTTACTTCTGAAGTGTGTTTCTGTGGTTAGCTTTTATTCCACTGCCTGCCCTTTTTCTCATAAAAACCCACAATCTTAGATGAAAAATAAGAATTACAGGTTACAAAATCGAGTTTGGACTTAAATTGTTGTTGCAGAAGTGTTGAAAATAACAATTCATTTCTCTCCCTTACAAGAAGGTGAAAAAATGTGGCACTGGGTTGCAAGGTTGATGTTCTGACAACAAGGTAGCTGTTCTCAAATGTGTTGCGGTGGTGTGTTTACATTAAGAAAAGGAGGACCTGCGCCTCTGGGCAAACTTGGCAGTTGTATACTTCTCAGTAAGTCACCAAAGCAGAGATGACTAAAAATACCGAAAGTTCTGGAGGTGTCTTAGAGGAAAGAAAGCTGCTTTTGATGGCAACTTTCTTTTAAAAATACTTTCAGTGCTGGTGCTGCACACTGGTCTTGCACCCTGGGAAGATTCCTCTCGAGATGTGTACAGCCTCTACTGCATTCCTGCTTTACTCTGCTGCTGCAGGCTCGCTGCAAACACAGGAGTAGCATAGCTCTTTGACAGACTCTGTAGCCCAGGACTTCCAGGTTCAGGAGTTGTGGTGTCCGGTCATAAGGCCCTTGGAAGCAGGATGAGGAATGCTTTATGCTGCCAGTGGCCACAGTTACTTTTACATGCCATTCCCTGCCCTCCCACACCTTGTTTTTCCACTTCTGGAAGATTAACTATAAAAGTGAATGAGTAATATTGTGACTTTCAGTCATAGCAAAGTGAGGCTTGTAGATTTTAAATGTACTTTAAATTGGTAGTTAACTATAAATTAAATTTGGTTATGCATGCATTGCCTTTTTACACATGGTGCTTTGAATATCTGTTAACACAGAGCACAAAGGTTAGATGTCAAGTACATGATATTATAACGAGGGCTGGTCAAATGGTTATTAATTTAACAAAATCTTAATGTGCCCTTTTCCATGCAATTCTTCCATCAGATGTCATTGATTTTTGCTTTGCAGGTTTTTTGGGGGAAAAAAAAGTGCTTTTTTTGAGTATATGTAAAAGCCCTTCAAGAATTTTACTAAACCAATCTACTAAACCTCTACTTTAGGATTAACTTTAAGGTTTATTAAAAAAACCCCAACACCTGGAATTAATAGTTTTGAGGGGGTTTTTTATGCCTTCTGGAGAAGTAGAGCTTTTCAAGGACAAGAGCTGAAGATTCATTCTGGATAGGTTTTCTCATCTGCTCTATAATTCTGTGTTCTGATCAGTGTTGGTTTCTTGAGATCCTGTTCTTGTTGAGAGCAGCAAGCCCCCAGGTCAGACTGCAGTTACCATGTGTGGAACTAGACTTTGGATTTTACTCTTCTTTCAAAACTGGACCAGCCAGGTGAAAATACAGGTGTGACATTTTCTGCAATCAGCTTGGAATTAAGTAGCGGGAAAGCAGTCATCTCTTTGGTAGCATTTTGAAGCACACTGTCCTAGCTAGGTCTTTGACCAGTGGAAAAGTGATTTCTGATATTATTGACTAATGTGCACACAGTGTGAATAAAACTCTCGTTTTAAAGTGGTGTTACTTCATTTCTTTTCCAGGTCGCACGACTTATGGAAATGGGATTTTCCAGAGGAGATGCTCTAGAAGCTCTGAGGGCTTCAAATAATGACTTAAATGTAGCCACTAATTTTCTACTGCAGCACTGATGGTTTTCTGTGTGAAGGAACTTCACCCGATGGGTTTGCACACGCCTGGGAGAGGATCAAAGCCACCTGCTGGGCAGACTCACCAAGGTCGGCCCTGCAAGAGCGTCGGAAGAAGAACAGCTCTGCACGATGGGTGACTCACAGGGATGTTAAGAAATGATGTGAACTGTTCCCAAGCCTTCGGATCACTTGGTGGTTTCTAGTCTGGTTATCCTTTTCAAAGTAACTTTAGTTTCTACTTGTTACCGAATATCACCTAAATTTATTTTTAAATAAAGTAGGTGGGTTTTTTCTTGTAAATCCTTGTTAGACGTTACGAGACTTAATGACTAGAAAAAAAATGCTCCAACAACTACAACAGCTAGATTTACCTGTCAAGAAAAATCATATTTTCTTCATTTACAAGTCTAATTTCTCTAGCTTACATGTTATTTTACAATACTTGATTTTTTATTACAGTAATAAGAGGTTTGAAGATCACTTAATTTTCAACTCAATAAAGGGTTATGGGACTATTATGTCATTCTTGGCAAAGTTTTATTAATGCCTGTAATATTTTATTTCTCAAATTTCTTTTTGAATAAAAGTTGTCATTCAGCACATAGTAGACAGATAGGATGAGAGAAAATTCATGTGTGTATGGTGAGCTATGGCAAGTGACCACTGTAAATTTGAATTTTTACACACTGAATCGCTGTTCAAATACGGGTCATGAAGATACTCACTGGAAGCAATAAAGGTGAATCGAATGATGCAATAAGATCAGAACTGGAATTATGTGAATGACTTCCATGGCTAACTCAGAGACGACTTCTGTAACAATGGATGTATGCAGTGTCCTATGTGCTGCTTTCATTTTTTTTTCAGCTGGCTACATACTGTCTTTAAAGGAAATTACAAAAAGCTACCTTTTCTACATATAATTCTAGTTTTCTAGTGCCAGAGATGAGGATGGCCCTGCATTTGCTGAATCCTCACTGTCTGCAGCAACTTAGTGTTGACCACAGACTGGAACATTAACGTTAGGGGTGATCCAGGCTGGTGCAGGAGGCAGCAGGACAGAAGTGCCAAGTTTGTGCCATGCTGGGTTTGAAGTTTAGATTGACTCTTGAATCAACTTGCTTGGCTTGACTCTTGGAAGTGCTCAGTATTAGCACCTTAGGAGTTGCAAAGGAAGTGGGGGGCAAAGAGGGGAACATTTCTATAAAAGCAGTCCGAAGGAATACAAGATTCCAAAGGGCATCTCCGCGAAACCCATCTACAGGCGTATCTGACGCATTTCATGTATGTTTCTGTATCTACTTGTGTGTGTACAGCATGTGCATATGTGTCTATTTCTATACACACGGGCATATTTAATCCATACATACATTTAGAAAAAGATATGGGTCATAAGAAGTGTAACAGAGGCAATAACAGGTGCATAGGGGATGTTTTGGAAATCCAGATGAACACTGTGAACCACAGCACAGATCTTTGCAGTCTGGAAAACGTACAGGAAATTACAGGACAAGGTTAAGGGGGAGAGAGAGATACTTCCCTTTTAAGACTGATAAAACTGAAGAAAGTCCTTCAGGCATACAAGTCCTTTTCTAGAAATTGCATTAAATTTGTACAGCTTTCAGCACATGACATAATTTTTGATTAAGTCAGTGTTCTGTATGTATTTCTTTGCTATTTTGCAGTGGGTGAAGTAAGGGGGGTTTGGAATGACAATGTGTTTTCTTGAGCTTTGATCCATCTACAGGGTTTGGCTTGTTTCTATGATCATATTATTTAGGGAGGGTCTGCTTTTTAATTGAAAGGTTTTGTTTGTGTGAAGCTGAAGCTATGTGTGTGTGTAGACCACAGACATTTCTGTACCCAGGGAATTCAGGAAAACTGCTGTCTTGGAAAGCAGAGGATACATGTTAGAAAAAGTAGTTCTACCATAATTTGTATATGCAGACTACTTAAATGTTTTGAAACAAGTACAGGTTTTAATTTTGAAACATAATCATTCTTCCTTCACAAATATTTTATCCAAAAGTAGCAATAAAGACTGGTAATTACTTCAGAAATCAAATTTTGTCTGTAGGAAATAAAAGTCCACTTATCCCAGAGTAAATAAACATGCCCTTTTCAGACATTGCCCTGCTGTAGGGACAAGCACAAAAAGTATTTATTCCTTGGAATTTTAAAACATATTGAGTGGTATATGGAGTATGTAAGTGGATATTTCCCAAGTCTAAATCCTTTCTTACAGTTCCCCATGCAAGGGGTATTCAAATGTCATTGTTGCCTGGAAAATCCCATTTTACTGGGCATTCTGCAAAACATGGTTAAACCTAAGGGGTATAACGCAGGTCTTGGTGATGTCAGCTGAAAACTCCACTTGATTGTGAGAAAAGTTTGTGTGCAAAATGCTTTCAGGGTTGTAATTTCCAATTAAAAAAAAAAAGAAGTGGCAAAAGAAGGGGTCTGCTGTTGAAAACAGTTCCTGTTTCATGCAAGAACTATAGAAGAAAGATTCACATGTTAGAGATGTAAAACAATTCAGTTTCCACTTAATGGTGAAATTTTCATGAACTATTTCTGGGAATGTGAGGAGTGTGTTCTTCACAGCCTACGCTGGGTTTGTTTTGAGTGTCTCATCACATAGTTTCTAATCTGTATGTGACACAAGCGATATTTTTGGGGCAGCACGAAGAAGGCAGAATTCTTTTCTACGTATTGGATTTCAAGTCCCTAGAAAATTCACTCTAGTTCTAGTAAAGCCAAGATTTCTTATTTTGAAAAAGTATTTGCTGCTGTTAAAATTTCCCTGCTAGACGGGGAACGTCATCTCATGAGACAGCACCGGAGTAACTTACTGGGAGACTTTCCTAGATAGTTACGTGACACTTTGAAATACACCCACAGTGAGGTTGATATTTGTGTAAATTTACCTAATAAGCCATCAGGCTCAGGTTCTCAAGCCTTAACTTTTTGCCAAGATGGAAATTGGTTGGTCTCAAAACCTACCAAAACCATTTTCCTCCCTCGAAACAAGTGTTAAAGGCTGCCTGTTACTGAGCGAGCACAGGGACTGTTGCAACTGGTTCACGCACCAGCCTGTGCTGTCTAGCACTTAGCAGTGCCTTTTGGAATATGTGATGGAGAAAAGGTCTTGTTATTTTTGTCTGGAATAGAGGAACGAGCCAGAAAAACTTACTGCAAGGTACTGGGCAAAGGGCAACATTTCTGGCTCCCCTGTTGGTATGTATATGTATATATATGATTATATATATGCATATATGTGTGTATGCATGTGTATATATACAGAGAGTGAGTGAGAATATTTATGTATTGGTTCAATGAATTTAAGTGGAGCAAGAGTTTGTTAAAGAAAATTAAAAGTCTATATTCAAAGACCCCCCCCTCTCTCAAATGTGTGTATTTGGAGTATCTGTGCAGTTGCAAAGGCACCAAGCTTTGGAAACACTCCGAACTACAACTGCCATGCTATGAGGGGAACTGCATCTGTTTGAGCATAAATAAATGCACAGCATTCATTTGAACTAATAGAGGGATTTGATACAAAAATGTAATTTAATTCTTGTGTATTCTTCCAGAAGAAAAACCTACAAAAGATTAACTTTCTCTGTGTGGTGACACTAATCAGTATTTTATATAAATTAGCATGTTTTGAACAAATGAACTGTTTTACTAGGAAAGTCACATGAACACACAAACACTATATGTATTTTTTATAGATGCATGCATGCATATTTATATATATATTTGTAAAATATGTGTGCATTCACTTAAAAAATACTAGTTTAATTTTTAGTGGGATTACATTCCTCCTGTTTCCATATATAAAGGGATTCTTTCATCACAGAAAGTCCACTCTGAAACTCAAAGAGGGTGTGTGCTTCTAGCAGTGTTTGGTGCAAATACGAGGTGAGACACCAGTGGTGGGAGCAGAGGAATGTTACAACCAGACAAATGGGTGTGACTGTTGAGAATCTCAACACACTGGTAGTTCAGCTGTCACCATTTGTTTTCCAGAGGAGAATTTTAAGCAGAAGGGGAAGTTAGTTTGACTCATACCTGTTTGTAAGGGGCTGTTCCTAAACCTGAATGGTTGCAGTGGAGAAAGCCAGAATATACATACCTGAAAAATGGGTGAAAAATTCCAGGATCATGGGTGAACTGAAAGCAGGATCTGACCTTTTGGCTGGGGATAGGTAGGGACCGTGTCACATAAGATCAGCAAAGGAACGGACTTGAGAGAGATGAGGGAGGTGGAACTGAGCAAACCCAGAGAGTTCAGGAAAGAGAAGAAAAGTAGAACTGAGGACAGAAGGAGAGGACCTGCTAAGAGAAAGGGGACAGAGTGTTGCATTGCACTTAGTTCAGTTTTAAAAGAATTTGCAGGATTTCATGTGGAAAATGAAAATTTGCAAGGTTATGGCTAATCTTGTACTGAAAATCCACCTTTTTTTTTTTTAAGGGATGTCTGATAGGGGAATCCTCACATTTTATTTGGTCAGTTTTGCAGGAGGTGGTACATGTGGCAAGCAAGAGAACAGTGTAATCCCAGCAGCTGGGCAGTGCAGCAAACCCTGGAACCCGCTTGTATGTGAGAATGCAGATGCTTCCAGCTTCCAAAGCAGTTAGTCCTGCCAACCTGACTTCTGGCACCTCTCCATCCCAGCTATGGAGAAACCTCCTCCAGAAAAGACACAGCTCCTCACAGGTCCTGCAGCTTTTCCCACTGAAGGTGATTTATAATTCCCTGTTCCATGAGAGCACACCACCTTTCTAACAAAAGTGGATTGAGAGCTTGTGCTTGCCCCTCACTGCTTCTGGTCATTTGCGTGGCAGGGGGCAGAGGCACATGTGCACCTCTGAGAAGAAAACAGTTACCTACATCTCCTGCCCTGATCAATCACAGTAGGGCTTGTTACTTGGCCATGAGAAGCTTTTATTTTAGTAGATATGTGCGTTATTACATTACAATGCTTTACTGGCTTGCAAAGATAGCTTACAAATACTGTGTATGACATGCAATAGTTTCAGTTCAGGGCAATTTGAAGCACAGACTGAAGAGGTATGAAAGTCAGGAACCACTGCTAAGGGAAAAAAGATGTTCTGTTTCAGCTCTCTCCTGCCCCCCTGCCATGGGCAGGAACACCTCACTAGACCAACTTGCTCAAAGCTCCATCCAACCCAGCCCTTGAACACTTCCAGGGATGGGTCATCCACAGCTTCTCTGGGCAACCTGTTCCAGTGTCTCACCACCCCCATGTAAAGAATTTTGTCCTAATATGTTATCTAAACCTGCTCTCTTTCAGTTTGAAGACATTCCCCCTTGTCCTGTCACTACAGGCTCTTGTCAAAAGTCCCTCTCCAGGTGCCTTGGAGGCTTTAGGTACTTAGCTTTTCAGTGCTCTAAGGTGTCCCTTGGTCCTTCTCCAGGCTGAACAACCCCAAGTCTCTCATCCTGTCTTCAAAGGAGAGGTGCTCCACAACCTGGATTATCTTGGTGGCCCTCTTCTGGACTTGCTCCAACAGGTCCATGTTGTTCCTGTGCTGGGGACCCCAAATGCAGTATTCCAGGTGGGATCTCACCAAAGGTGAATATAGGGACAAAATCATCTCCCTTGACCTGCTGGTCATGGTGCTTTTAATGCAGCCTAGGATATTCTTCTGATGCAGACAGTACATACCATATATCATATATCATATATCATATACCATATACTATATCTGTGCGTGTATTACCTCTTGTTGTGTGTCCACAAAGTGTACTTTATGCCCTCAGATAAAAGTATAATCTTCTCTTCTTAGAAGACAGTACAGCAGCAACGGGCTGCAGAAAAGCAAGAATTACCTGCATGCTGCGCGGTTACAACTCTCTGCACAGAATGCCTTCGATCCCAGTGTGCTGTCGTGTGCTTCCCATACACGCCACAGCCACCCGGCTTACGAAAGGCGCCACATTCCTATGTGCCAGCAGACGCGTGGGGAAAGCGCCAGCTTCGTCTGTCGTCGTCTTCTTGGATTCGTGGGCGTCTTTTTAACACCGAGCAAAGGTTCCGACTCCCTCTCTCGGCGGGAACCGGCGCTGTCCCTCTCGCCCGGAGGCGCCGTCGGGGCGGGCACTGGCCCTTAGGGGCTCCCTGCGCCACGGGTACCCCCAGCCGGGGGCTCCAGGGCTCTGCACCTCAGGGGAGCCGCGGGAAAGGCAGGAGCAGCGGCCGAGCGAAGCCGGCGCAGAGGTATTTAAAAGACATGCAGATGATGCACTGCGGGATGGTTTAGTGGTGGCTCAGCAGTGCTGGGTTAATGGCTGCTCTCAGCGATATCTCAATCTAAATGATTCCGTGTTTCTGTGATTCCAAGGGATTGCTGGTGAGGCAAAGCATGGCAGCAGGTGGTAGCTGCTGGGCCAGCAGGGTACAGCAGGAATCATGCTTGGACCGAACAGGTGAACGGCGAAGTGTAGGGAAATGTTACTGTGCCTCCAGACAAAATGCTGTGTATGGTTTCTCTTCAATTTTAGGGAAATGCTCCTTTTTCAAGCAGATAGGGAGCACCTGCAGGTGGGCAAGCTAGTCTGGGCAATACAGGGTTCTTTAGAGTTCTCCTTTGCCCAGATTCCTCTTGACCCACTCTGCCCAAGTCCCTTCCTTCTCCATCTTGTGGATGTTCCCTCAGCTCCAGCAAATTGCCTGCTGTCCCCACATTAGTACTTTCAAAAGCAAAGTAACCCAGTCTGGTGCCCATCCAGAGGAGGAAGGCCAGATCCCTCCTGCATTTTGCAGCATTACACCCAACTCTTCAGCTATTTCCTACTCCAAAGGCTCCTACTGGTGGTGGGAGGTGGAGGTACCTTTCTTAATAAAATACTTCTGAGAAAAACAGAGTCCAATAAGGAGCAAACAAGGTTTATACTCCACCTCTTCCTGAGAAGTCTTGGTCATAGATTGACTTTTTCTCAGCTGAGGGCTGCAGCTTGGCAAGACATCTCAATGTCTTGATCTTGAGTAGGAGGGTTGGCCACTGCTGCAGACTCCTGCTCTGGTATTCACATGGCAACCAATAGCTACGAACCACTGGCAGCCCCAAAAACAGTCCTGTGGAATTAAGTTACAAAGATAGCAGAGCCAAGCTCTTCATAGCATGAGTAGGAGATGTTGGGGGCAACAGCCACCAGTTGTGGATGGGGAGGTTCAGACTTGACAGTGGGAAAAATGCTTTTATCCAGAGGGCAATGCAGAGTGGGAACTGTCACCTCAGCAAGGAGACCCTCCTTGCCTGGAGTTTCCAAGCCTTGTCTGGATGAAGCCACGTCCAGCCTGATACTGTGCCAACCACAGTGGTGCTTTGGGTGGGCTATTGGATGAGGTGATGCAGAGATTCCCTTTCAGCCATCGCTTCCCAGATGTATTAATAGGTCAATGTAACTGTACAGCAACTACCAGCCTAGCCAGACTCCTTCAAGGGCGTTCAGACCACAGGTATCCTCATGTTATTGCATCCCAGCTCTTTCTTGTCCATTGTAATATGCTTTTCAGGACAAAGCCTCTCTGCAGGTCAGCACTGAGGATAAACCTGCTTTGAGGAGGGCTCAGCCTCCAGAAAGGACCTACTGGAGTCTGTTTCCCACCTGAGTTACTTTAGGCATCCCTTTTAGTCAGCCTTCAGCATGCCTTCAGCCTTCAGACCCATACCATAAGTAAAACCAGTGGGCATCCAAAAGCTCGTTCATGTGCATTTAAAACAATGAAGGTCTGCACGTGACTATTATTAGCCTTCTAGGCATAAAAAAAGGTTATTAGCTTAAAGAATGATTTGTATTAATCAAAAGCATCTGTTCATGAATCTTTTTCAGGTATACCTTTCAGTAAAATATGCAGCGCTTTTTTTTCCTTTTTGTGTGTCTGTGTGTGTCTGTCCCTTCCAACTTCAAACAAAAGTCTAGACATGCCAGGAACTGTGAAATCCTATGTGTGGGTTTTTTATCACAGTCTAGTGATTTCAGCAAAGAGCTGAGGAGGCTCCTGCCAACTTTCTTCTCCTCCGAGAGGCACAAACCTCAGCAGGAACCTGTGATGTGGCAGGGCTCCTCCTCTTGCTCTGGCAACAGTCACAGGTAGCAAGGCTCTCAGACTCCTCAAGGCACAGCTTCAAGGTCAGTCAAGCTCACATACGGCCACCCTCAGTTCTTGTCCCTGTTTCTCTAGTCCCTTCAAATTAAGGCCTAATGGGAAGGTTTGCCCCATGAGTACATCCAGGGCAGGTTTGCAGCCTTAGAGCTGGGATGGGATCCAGTCCCATCCCCGTGATCCCCTTCCTAGCAGTGGGTCCCAGGGTGACTGCAATGCTGTCAGGTGTGAGGAAGGGCACCCTGGGGAAGAAGCAGTCACCCAAATGCTGAATGCAGGCACCAGCACATCCAGGAGCTCTACAAATTCACATCCTCAAACTTCTTCCTTGGGAGAGGGTCTTTCCAGCATCTCCCACACGCCCTACACTTACTGCCTGCGCCATGCAGAGCCCAGGCGCAGGAGCGGGATGCGGGGCAGGCAGAAAGCAGAGCTGCTGTTTGTCGGTGTGGAGAAGGAGCTGTAGGCCATCTTCTGCATACAAATAACATCCCAGCTTTCCCTGAAATGCTGATGGAGTCCATCTCCTCCATGCTGTCTCCTTGAGGCCTGGAGGGATGCTGCCATAGTGCTGCAGCAGGGGCGGTGCAGGGGAATGGGGCAGAGGGACATCCATGGTAGCTACCAGCACGCCCCAGCCCCACAGGGGATGTGGACAGGCATGGGAGAGAGGTGCAGTGCAGTGCTGGGAAACCTCAGCTGGGTTTGCCAGCCACAGCAGCTGCACGAGCTGCATCCTCTGGGGCTGGGATGGAAAGGTGCCTCTCTGTGCTCCAGGCTGGCAGGTGCAGCAGCGCTGAGCACAGAGCCAGGCATGCAGAGCCAGGCAGGGCTTTGTCCCTGCCGGCTTGGCTTTGCAAGAGCCCCTGGCTCCAGGCAGCAGACGGAGCCTGTTGAATGTGCTGGTCCTGCAGGTCGACTCCGCCTCCGGCCATCAGGGATGGTCCATCAGTCACCGGCCAGGGCAAAAGGGAGGGGCTTGTGCTGCTAGACAGAGACGGAGACGGAGCCGGGCGGCTGGCTGTTGCTGTTGCTCTCCGAGGGGGTGGTCTTGGCAGTGGAGGAGGTGGCCAGGGAGCCGCTGTTCCTGAAGATGCGGAGCAGCCTCCGCTTGTAGCCCCGGAAGGCAAAGAAGTAGATGATGGGGTCGATGCAGCAGTTGAGGTTCATGAATGCCACAGTGACTTGCAGGGACATCTTGAAGGCTTGCTGCTCACGGCAGGATGGCTGGTAGAGGATCTTCCTGACCATGAACTGGACAATGTTGATGTGGTAGGGACTGAAGCAGAGCAGGACAGCCAGCAGCACCACCAGGATGACAGTGAAGGCCCGGTGGTGGTGCCCGTTCTTCACTGTCAGCGGGTTCTCCTTGGCTGTCTGGCAGAGCTTGAGGTTGATCCTCACATAGCACACCAAGATGATGCCCACAGGCAGGAAGAAGCCAAGCACGCAGGCCACCAGGAGCAGGTAGGGCAGATTGGGGATCTCCTCGAAGTTGAAGTACTCCATGCACGTCAGCTTGTCCCCCATCCTTCGCGTCATGGGCCGCAGGAGCAGCGGAGCCGTCTGCAGGAACACCAAGGACCAGATGAGGACACAGATACCCCTGGCACGGCTCATCTTCCGAATCCTGCCGGGGTGCCTGGTGCGCACCACGGCAACGTAGCGGTCCACGCTCACACAGGTCATGAAGTAGATGCTCACATAGGTGTTCATGTAGAAGATGAAAGCTGTGATCCGGCAGAACCAGTCCCCAAAGGGCCAGTCGGACTCCAGGATGTAGTAGGCGATCCTGCCCGGCAGTGCCAGGGTGAAGAGGGCATCGGAGAGGGCCAGGTTCACCAGGTAGAGGTCGGTGGAGTTGAGTTTCTTCTTCCTGCGCTGGAAGGTGATACAGAGGGCCAGGACATTCCCACAGGCACCGAACACCAGCAGGATGATGTAGAAAAGGGAGAAGGTGACTTTGGTTGAGAAGAGGTGGTTGTGCACATTGCAGCTGCTCAGGTTGCTGGAGGTGAGGTTGGTGGGCAGGAACACATCCTCCACAAGAGCCATTTCCACGGTGCCTCACAAGCTCTTGCTCTCTCCCTTGGAATAAGAACAGACATGAAACTTGCAGCTTATTGATAACACGAGTGGCACCCTTAGGGCTGGCTCTCATCACAAAGCAAAAGCCCTGAACCCTGCTCCAGCCACTGAGCCCAGCAGCACACAGCTCGAGTCATTTGGAAAAATGCTTCTCTTGTGATTTGGTGAGAGCATCTCAAGAGCAGCTGTGACTCATTCTCCTTTTCTTATCATGAGCTCCTCTTAATTTTGTTTTTTCACAGGTCCAATCAATATGAGAAAGGACTGGAGGTGCTGGGAGGGGGATTTGCCTGTCACACAAGGAAGGTCCCAAACTCATCTGGTGGCAGTGGTGTAATTTAATCATTACTGCAAGGGGAATGGGGAGCTTCATTGAGAAAATGCCCCAAAATTAGAGGGGCTGGGCACCCGGAGGGCTGGGGGACCAGCGGGCAGAAGTGCTGAGGAGCACCTTCACAACCGTCAGGCGGGACCAAAGCAGGAACAAACCCGAAGAAATTCGAAGAGAGGAGAAACACAACCTTCCCCAAAAAACCCACCCCAACCTTCCCCAAAAATCCCATGCGCCACGCTCGTCCGATCAGGGAGCTGGGAACACCTCGGCACCGAAGCCCCGCTCCTCGCACACCCTCCCGCCGCTCGCCCCGCCTTGGGCACGGGGTCCGCGCTCATGCCCGGCGACAGCGGTGTCCCCTCGGCTGCGGGGCTGCAGCAGCTCCCGGGACGCGCCCCCCGCCCGCCGCTCACCGCACGCTGCCGCCTCCCGCCGCCGGGCTCCGCTCCGAGCTCCGCACCGCGACGGGGCGGGACGGGCGCAGCGCTGCCTCTCGTCCCCGGCAGCGCGGACCCCGAAGGGCTGCGATGCTCAAACCCACACGCACGAAAGGGAGGTCAGGGGCTCCAACCTGAGAACGGCAGTGCCGCCGTCTTCTTCTCTTCCTCCTTTTCCTCCTCCCTCTCCTCCTCCCGCCTGACTTTTGCGGGGTGGCGGGCGCGGAGCCTCCTGCCCGCGTCCCGCACTCGGGCTCCCCGGCCGTGTGAGCGCCTCCCAGGATTCGCTCACATTATAAAAGCACCGTGAGGTCTGGGGGTTTTTTTGTTTGTTGGTTTTTGTTGTTGGGTTTTTTTCTTAGGGTTAGTAAAACTGTTTTTTCTGGGTGGGGCTTTTTTTTTCTTTCGGTATGTGAGAGGCACGCTGCCGCCGCGGGGGATATTCTAGTAGTGGCTGTGCAGGAGAAGATAAATGACTATACCTGCGCGGCAATCTCTCCCAACATCTAACCCGATTTCGGGTTTTACCCTGAAAACTTCTGCAAGGATGCAAAATGCAACTGAATGATGAAAACAACTTCAGCTCTGGTTCACGTGCGGTCCGGAGTGCTCACCCCGGCCACACACACGTGGCCACGGCAGCACGATCGGACCACGGCAGCTTTTACAATAAAGTTGTAGCAAATCTTCAAAGGAGCTTACTGTGCCTGTGGCCAGTGCAAGCCATGCTGCGCCTGTGGTGAAACCCAGATTTGCCTTTCACACACGCACAGAGACATCACCAGGCACGGCTCCTTAGGGCAGAGACTGAGCTGAACGAAACAATTTGCCCTTTGCGGAAAAATATTTTTGTTATTAAGATGATATCTTGTGTGGTGAGAGTGGGGCAAAGCCCCTTGTCCCAGCTGGAACTCTCGCGGCGGGCTCTGTCCCCACAGAGTGCTGAGCAGTGGAGAGCTGTGATTTATCCCTCAGCCCTGTATGTGTGTCTTACAGCATGGAGAGTACTTTCCTTCTCAGCACTTCCCAAAATGTTTACAGAAGCACAGCCCTGTGATCAGCAACATGGCCTTCCCCATGGTGACTTTTTTACTGGAGACCACTAGGGTTTGCAAATCCCAAGAGGAATTTTTATGCTTTTTTTAGTGGTTCTAGGGTTTGGGGGTTTTGGTTTTGGTTTGGTGTTTTTGTTTTTTTTTGTGGTGGTGGTGACGATATCTGGCTGGTATCTGGTTTTATCCCTCAAAAAAATTCCTAATAAACCAAGAAATTCCAATCATGGGACATTCGGGATGCTACTGAAAAACCGAAGCCAAGAAATACAAAGGTTAAGATTACAGTTAAGCTAAACTCACATATTTTCCTCTAGGTAAAGTAAAGCTCAACTAATTATTTAATTGCATAATATTTCTAATGTTTTAAAACATTAGAACTTAAACTCAGTACTAATCCGTGTACTCATGTACTGTGAGTCATCTGTACAGAAATTACACATTATTGTCATGAATTTACTAGAAGTTGAAGTTACTTAGCAAGAGTAATAGTGAAAATTGGCCAACAAGCATCTATTAATGGAGATACTTTTGTTGCTCGAGGGTTTATATTACACAGAGGGAAAGGTCTGCTAATAACAGAATAGCTGCTGAGTAAATTATTAAAAATATTCCCTGGTAAAATAGGGATTTTCTACTTGCACATCTGTCAAGAGTTAAGCTAATCACACTTGTGTCTCAAATGTTCTTGAGCTGTTTCATCCTGACAGTGAAAACAGCCAACGGATTTAACATTAGAGAAGTGTTACCTCTACAGGAATCCTGAGCTGACACCAGCGAGTGGATCCAGGGTATCCTTCATCTCCCTAAAGCACTGCACGACAAACAGCTGCAGCTGAAATAAATACCGGTCACAACGATTCGGGGCTCACCGTGACATGGACGGTGCAAAGCTCCTTTCCACCTTCTTTACAGTCTCTCACATGAGAGTTTTATCTCCACAATTAACACCGTCGAGGAAAGACATTCGGATGAAGCTCAGCAAAACGCCATTGGCTTCCATCCAGGGGCCCACAGCGCCTCGGACCGGTGGGAATCACGAGTTCTTGGCAGGGATGGACGGGGAGGTTTGTGATGCAAATTTATGACCGGGACTTTTCCGAGCAGTCGTCAAACAGGCCCTTTGTAGAAACCCTCCCGTCCCCTGGGCTCTGCGCTCACACAGGCACTGAAAAGAGAGCTGCAGATCCCAGAAGGGGAATCACATGCTGATGACCCAGCAGCTGCACCTGCCTGGGGATGGAGGAGTTCTCGTGGGAGCCCACGGCAGCGGGAAGTGCCGTCGCTGTGTCAAAGGGGACCCTGGATAACGGGGGTCGGCGGGGTCTCGGCCCCCGCGCAGCACAGGGAGATGGCCCAAGTGGCATCACCAGCCTCGAAAACAAACGCAGGAGCCCAGAGCTCTGGGTGACAGCTGTGTCCAGGGTGACAACTGTGCCCCGGGCCTTGGGAATAAGACAGAGGGAGAGCAGTGCTCTCCGCCTGATTTTATTTTTCTTTTTGAAGTAGAGAACAAAGGAAGTGGGTTCTTCTTTTGTGCAAAACACGCTCCTGCCCTGTGTGCAGCAGGTGCTGTGCTAGAGGAGCGCAGCCCAGCTCCACCCGTTTGCACGGCTCCAGCAAGCCCAGCACGGCTGCACCGCTCCACACTGTACAGCAGGCAAGGCCCTTGGGATGGGGCAAGGACTGAGGGGATCCACTCCCTGCCTCTCCAACACTGCAAACTGGGATCTCCCCTCAGACAGGGTAGAGAAGGCCTGTCCACCCCAGTTTGCAGCCATCTCATTTAAGAGATACTGCCCTTTATTGAACCCAGTGGAATGTAGTGTGGATGAATGAGCTTCAACTTCAAAGCTGGGTCTAAGCTTTCTTCTGTTGTGTCCATGTTTGCATAAAGACACTTCCTTGGGCCTGGCAGAGTCCCACAGCCCAGGTATCTACCCCAGGGTGGGCAGGACCTGCTGTCCTGGAGTGTCCCTGCTGCCAGGGACCCAGCCAGGGAACAGGGAACACCTTCTGGGGGAGTCCTGTGCAAACACTTGGCATGGAGGGTCTCTCTCCTGAAATGTGCATCACCGTCCTTAACCATGGCATGTCTCCAGCCAGGTCCCTGCCTGGCAGCCACCACATGCACTGCAGAGTCACTGTGGCTCTTCTCACATCATCCTCAGAGCACACCGCTCTCTGCCATCCCATGAAGGCTCCCTGCAGCCTCCTTTTGCTGCTGGAGACCTTGCCATGGATGGTGTTTCCCAGCCCAGCAGAAAAGGCAGGCTGCAGATCCCCTGGGATCGTGATGGTGGCTGTGGGCGGCGAGGAAAGCTCCGAAAGGGCCGCAGCTGCAGGCACGTGCCCGTGCATGTGCTGGGAGATCCATCACTGTGCTTCCTCCAGGGCTGCTGCTGCCAGTGCAAAGACACCCCCAGGTAGCTGTTTACATCTGGTGGGATTTCCCAGAGTTGAGAGATGATTTGGAGCTGGACTTTCTGAGGGCAAGGCAGCATAACAAATGAGGTAACAGCCCCTTCACAGAGGCACAGCAGGAAGTTTGTGCCTCTTCTTTCCATTGTATCATCATCACGTCTCCCTTTTTGCTTTCCCCATTGGCTTTGGTTACCTTTTCTCTCTTCTAGTGCAAAACATTTTCAGGAAGCTTTGGGTGTAGACACAAAAATCTCCAGGCGCTTTCAGTTTTGATGCAACAGGCAGGGATTTTCCACAGCTCAGCCCCTGCATCCCAGGTCACCATTACTCATCTGGCAGTAGAACAGAAATTAGGAGAACCCCTGATTGTGACATTCATCTATCCATTCAACACCAGCATCTACATGGGCAGGACGAGGTTTTAGAGGCTTTAACTTGATATGATGGGAATTGTAGAAGAAAAAAAATCTGAAGATTCCTACCAATTTGTGATAAAAATCTGAAGAAAACAATTACTGCAGTTTTGATATGTTTGAAACCTAAATCTAAGTGGGAAATACTGAATAACAAAGCAGCTGAAATCTGCTTCTGCATGATATGACTGATTTTGTTTTGCACACGCAGCACCAGCTCTGGAAATGATGGTACAGCACCAAGTCACAACAGTCAGTGGGGTGGCACAGCTCATTTCAACATCCTGAGCAGTGAAGCACAACATGGCAGCAGCTTTGGGAACTGCTTCCTTCCACATTCCCTTGACTCCAGTCCCAAAATGTGGGCATGAAGCCCTGTGTGTGGGCCACACAACCATCACTATTTCCATGTTTCCATGTGGGTTCATTTAGCCTGGCTGCAGAGAGGGGGTAGCTGTGCTAACAGGAGCAGGTCTTAGTCAAGAGGGTCAGGGCACCTTAGCAGGAGAAATACCAATGAAATTCACATTCTGAAATAACTTCCTCCAGATGAAACACGCTTTCTCCCACGCTGTGCTATGACTTAGAAACTCCATTTTGCTTTTGCAGGAATAAGATGAAAGTTTTCTTGGTATCTGATTTTTGTGGTTAAAAACAATGTTTAAATGCTTATTTTAAAAAACACAATCATAAGGCAAGTTTGGAGAACTGAGGTCCTATTTTTAACTGTTTTTTTCTAATGCCAGGGCCACAAATGCTGTATATGCACACACAAATTCGTAACGTACAGCTACAACATGAGCAAAAACAACTGTCGCAGAAGGTGATCACAAAACACAGAAATGAGTGTTCGTGATAGAAAAGTGCCAAAAATGCACATCTTAATTCAGTCTGGATCTCTACAATCCTATACAACAATTTCTTTTGGCAGGGCACCCTCATATTTTGTGAGTCTTTTCCATTTTTTCTTTGCAGCCAATGTTTAGGCCACATTATGACTGGGTTTTGGCCATGTTTAACACATTCCAGGTAAATCCTACGGCAAAAATTAGCATCCTCATGAGCGTTTCCATGGGCTGCTCTGTTCTATGCACCAACGCCTCAGAGAATCACAGAGTGGAGGGTTGGATGGGGCCTCTGAGGGGCAGCTGGTCTGACCACACTGCTAAAGCAGACACCCAGACCTGACTGCCCAGGACTGTGTCGAGACATTTTGTGAGTATCTTCAAGACACAACCTATCTGGGCAACCTGTGCCCATGCTCAGTTGCCCTCACTGTGAAATGATGTCAGACAGATGTTCAGACAGATCCTCCTGTGTTTCAGGTGGTGCTGGTTGCCTCTGATCCTGTCATTGGACACCACTACATGGAGCCTGGCTCTGTCCTGCCTGCACCCTTCCTGCAGGAATTTATACACATCACTGGTATCTCCCTGAGCCTTCTCTTCTCCAGGCTGAACTGAACAGCCACAATTCTCAGCCTTTCCTCTCAGAAGAGATGATCCAGGCTCTCCATCATCTTTGTGTCCCTTTGTGGGACTCTCTCCAGTATGTCTGTGTCTCTGTGTACAGAGGAGCCCAGAAACAAACCCAGGACCAGACGCGTGGCCTGAGGGCTGAGCAGAGAACAAGGATCATCTCCCCAAACCTGCTGGCAACACTCTGCCTAAGGGACCACAGGATGCCATTGACCTTCTTTGCCACAGGGGCACATTGGTGCTTCATGTTCAGCTTGGTGTCCACCAGGATCCTAAAGTCCCTTCTTCTGCAGAGCTGCTTTCCAGCTGGCCCCCAGCCTGTTCTTCTGTAGGTGCAGGATTTTGCATTTCTTCTTGCTGGACTTGATGAAATTCCTGCCAGCCCATTTCTCCAGCCTGTGAGGGTCCCTCTGGATGGCAGCATGATTCTGTGGCATGTCAGCCACTCTGCCCAGCTTGGTGTCACCAGCAAATGTGCTGGGGGTGCCCTCTGCCATTCTGTCCATGTCATTAATGAGGATGTTGAACAGGACTGGACCCACTATTGACCCCTGGGGCATACAATGAGTTACTGGCCTCCAACTAGAACCTGTCCTGCTGACCCTGGGCCTGGATATGCAGTTTGCAACCCACCCCAATGCCTCAGCTTTGTCTGCTAATTTATTTACCCAGCACTTGCATGTGAGAGAGCAGGGTGCTCTGGGCTTTATTGTGGGAAAGGAAACCTCAGAGGTGAGCAGTGAATAGTTGGAGATCTCGGCACTAGATTTTTTTTCAGAGCAGTTTGATCTTGCTTGCTCAAAGGGTGCCTGTAACTGGTGCAGAGCCAGCCCCAAGCACTCAGCACCTCTGTGTATTTTCACCTCCTCAATCCCTAATCCTGCAGAATCCTGTGGCTTTTGGGAGATGGTGGGACCAGCTCGCTGCGGAATAAAAACATTAATTCATGAAAACCTTTCTTAACAAAAGCTTCCCTTACCAGAGGTGGTCAGAGTAGAGTCTGGCTTTTATGGCTATGGCTGCCTAGACTCAGCGAGGGCAGAGCAAAGAGACAAATCTGTTTGCACCACAACAATGATTCACCCGCAGAGAGTGGCCCACGCGGTGCCGAGCACGAGCAGTCCCAGGAGGAAGCTGTCAGCAGTCACCCAGCCAAAGGCTGTCACACACCCCTGCATGTGCTGCATGTCTGCACGGGACCTGGGCTGGCTTGGGACAGACACTCCTAATGCAGGAAGGTCTTAATTTATAGGGCCAGAACTTCTACGTGGCTCTTTGGTGTTGCTTTTGCTCTTGTGTGGGGCCTGGGTTTACATTTCTCTGCAGCTCCCTTCCCTAGCAGATCTTCTCCCCTGGATTCCCCTTGCAATAGGCAAGGGACTTCACCAAATCCTCCACATCTTCTGCTCCTTCTCTCTTTGCTGTGTTGCAACTCTTGGTGTCTACATAAGAAAATGTACTGCGTAAAGCAGACTGACTTAAACCTAAGCATTCAATGAGATGGATATGCTGTAAAGGTCTGGATTGTATGGAAGCATTTATTTTGCAGCCATCAAATTTTACTTTTTAGGGCTTACTTGTAAGACCAGACAGATCCTTTCCACCTTAAATAGTAGTTTTCAAGGTTTGTTGGCTAAATATTGTTTTAATGTGTTCATTACGTGCCTTTGCTTCGCCAATCTTGTCTCCTGAGTCGAAGTTGAGGTTGGTCTCTTCCCTTACATGCCTGGGAATATATTTTCCAAATTATTTCTTCATAGAGGAAATTTTGCTTCTTGGGGTTTCACTCACTTGTAATGTATTCATGGAGACTGCAACATTTTAGCTGCTAATACTTATTGAAAACACTTGAGTCTCTGGGCTGTACTGTAGCTACATTTGATGCTTAATGCTTTAAAGGATTTGTGATCATGAAGAATTTGGTCTGTCAGCATAACTGCAAGTGGAGAGACTTCTAAGCACTCCATAAAAACTAGGAAAAAAATGGTACAAGCTTTTTGCATCTTCAGGGAAGTTTTTTATGTACATGGGAGATATAGAAAATTGGCTTTGAAACAAAGCTTTTTTAGGAAAATACAGAATCAGATCTTAGTTAAAGAGAAGGTGCTTCTGTGAAACAACAAACCCCTTCCTTTACACATAAAAGTAGAGCCTGCTCAGCATCACACCCCACAAAGCCATGAGCTACAGCTCAGCCAGGCCAAAAGAGGCCCCTGCCTGACCTCAGCTCAGAAGGAAAAGGCCACATGGCTCTAAGGCCCCATGGCTCTAGGCTCCTTCCTATTGGAAAGGCTTTGCCCAAGTGGGAAGCCCCAGCACTTCCAAGGAAGTGACTTGCAGAGGCAGGGATAATTCCTCTCCATCAGGGCCAAGCATCCCCACTGGTCACCATCCTAATGTTTGCACAGATTTTACTTCTGCCATGAGACACAAAAGAATGATTTGCACCTCATGGACAGGGATCTGAGGCAGGGAATTAAGCAGTACAGACTGGTTCATTTACAAATTGCAGTTCTATGGTTTAGCATCACGAAGCCAAAAATCTCGAAGAGGGACCTTGCCTGTGAGCCATGCTGGAAATATCTAGGGGCTGTTAAAATAATTCATTTGTTATTTCCCTGGTATTTTGCTCGTGATGTTTGCATGTTGTGGTAACAAGTTTCTGATTATTATTTTTTTTAATTTGCTGTTGTTGTTTGGTTCTCTAATAGCATTAATTGTCTGCAGCAGTCCAGGCACTTTAGTGCTGTTAAAACATGTAATCTTGAGACGTGCAGTCAGAAAGAAGTGTTTTGTTCTTCACACCCACAATCAAAGTGCGAGCTCGAAGATGTCTAAAAGCCTGCTACTAAGACATCATTTTCAAGTCCAGGAGCAGGTCTCCTTCCTTACCCAGCTCTTACAGAAGTGCAGCTGGTGCTTTAGGACCATCATATCTAGCACATCTGGTGTCGCATCATCTACCGCTGGCTACCCTCAGGCAAGCAGGAATTCAGCTCTCTTCCTAAATGTGCCTTCAACCACTGGCTCCCTATAGCCATGTGAATGTCCCTGCTCAGGAGGGGAAGTCACTGCTGTGGTTGCAAATGCTTGGTGTCAGAATGAGTTAAAGCTTGGCTGATAGAAAATGGGAATAAGGAAAAATATTTCTAAAAGGGCAAGAAACAAAGGGGATTTTTTTTCAAGAGCTGGGGGAAATTTGAGGGAGACCAGTAATTTCCCATGTCTAAAGTGTGGTAGTCATCTGATGACTTCAGTTGACTTTGACCATTAATTACACAATTCACAAACAGAGCAAAGGCACCTCTTTGCAGTGGTCTTATTAGTGGGGTTTTCTGTTTGGTTGGTTTTTGGTTGGGTTTTCTTTTTGGTTGGGTTATGTTTTGGGGTTTTTTTGGTTGTGTTTTTTTAATGAATTCAAGTACTCTGGGACAATAGAGGGATCATTCTAATTTTATTTAAATGTCAGCCCCTATGAAGAAGAGTACAATTAGTTATTTACTAGAAATGGAGACTGTAGTTTCTCTTGCTCGACTTTGATACTCCTCAGAAGGTGTAGATAAGGATATGCAAGTCTCCCCACCCACACTTGGTTCATGAATTAATGGCCTGGCTATGGCTGGCAGACGGAATGCCTCGAAGTGAAAAAGCTGTTTCTACCTTCAGCTCTTTCTCGTAACAGGGAACAAAAGTTCTGGTCACAGCCATGCCACCCTGGCTGCCGGAGGGAGGCCCACTGGAGGCCAGTCCTGCCATCCTCCCAAAGGCAGACAGGGCTCCCATTGCTTCCCGACACTCAGCTCCCACTGCCTCGCCACGTGTCACCAGGCAAAGCTGTGCTTCACTTCCAGGCTCTGCACGCACGGATGATCCACCGAACCCTCAGCAGCCAGGTTTGAAGCCAGACTCACCAACACGAGTGGACATTTACCCACTGGCTTCGTGCTGCTGGATCACCCACCACCCAAATCATTCTCAGTTTCACCGCTTGCATGCTTTTTATTTTGCACACAGCTGTTCCCAGTATTTGATTTGTATGGCTGGCCCGCTACTTAAAAACCACAGACACTTTTTCTGGTGCGATATGTATTGACAATGTGATTAATATTTGTAATGTTTGTAGTGGCTGACTAAAGTAAGGATGAGGGGGAAGGTGGTTTTATGCTCAGGGACACATTTTCTTCTTGAGATGTGAATATCTTCATCCTGTTCTTTGAGGTGGAGCATATCTGTGGGTAGATTCCCTGTGGCTGGCTGGGCCAAGGCCTCGTGTACCTTCACACAGAGTTCTTGTGAAAGGAGAAGGTCTTGTAAAATGCACTAAACCTGACAGTGTTTACCACTTAGATGACCCAGTTTTTATCAGAAACCAGTCCGAGGTAAAAGAAAGGTATCACATTATGACCCTTGAGTAAGGTCCACTAAGCAAATGCTAATTAGGTGCAAATTCAATGCATGGAGCGTGAGCTTCTGTGAAGGAAATAACCCTGAGCAGACAGATCATGCTCTCGCTGGGCTACTGGAGACTGGGCCCAGAGGGCAGGTTAAATGGATGTCTGCTGCCGCCCAGCTCAAGAGGTGGCAAACTGTGTCCTTAGACCAATCTAAATGTTTAGCTAAGGATTGTTTCTCTAACATGCCTCTGTGCAGCTGGGTGAGACATGTTGTCCTGCCCGCTGGTGAGGAGACAGGTGGCATGGGCCAATGCCACAGTGGGATGGGACAGCCCTGCTGGAGAAAGGGAGCTTGCCAAGGTGCAAATCCCCCTTTCTCAGGTGTTGTTGAACTTTCTCTGCCCTCCTGAGGGTGCAGGGTGCCTGCAGGACCTTGGCACCCAGCCCTGAGCAGGGTGATGCTGGGGTTGAGGAGGCTGATGTGTTAACACCTCCAGGGCTTCTAGGAGGCACAGGAAGGAACCATAGCCTACCAAAGCCGCAGTGATGCTGCTGCTCCCAATATAAGATGATCCAGAGGCCACAGGGGAAAAGTCACTTTGCTGTCACTCCTGTGTGTGTACACAGTGCATCAGGGAAGAAGTGCTGAGAGTGACTTTTGAATTTCTGATGGCAGACATTTTTCCAGGCTTGAACTAAGGAGAGTGTGCAGAGCTGTCTGCAGGTCCTGCTGTGGATTCACAGAGGTGGTGGAGGGAGGAAGTGGTTGCTCTCATCTCTGCATGATTGCTGCTGCACACCAGTTGTGAAGCCTTGTATGGGGCTCGTGACAGAGCCTGCCCTGCACAGGCACGGCAGGATGAGGAGCTGGTGAAAAACCCCCACATTTAAGGGAAGAAAAGTGATTTTTGTAAGGGGGGAAAATGTGTCATCCCACACCACCTGTGGGTTTGAGACAAGTGGGCACAGCCCTGCTTGGTGCAGACGGAGCGTGGCAAAGGCCAGCTCAGGCATTCCTCCATGCAGCAGCCTTTGGCCCTGGGACCACAGGGGCTGCTGAGGTGATGGCAGCTGGCCTGGGAGGCAGGAAGCCACCTTGCCCTGAGTGGAAGATGTTGATGGGACAGGGGCACATGGGACTGGTTTCTCACCCCAGGATGCCCAGACAGGAGATGAGGCTGAGTACATCAGCCCATTTTGGCCCAGGGGACTGGTCTTGTGTGAAAGTGCCAGCAGGGTGCTGGAAAGAAGCGGGAAGAAGTGCAGGAGAAGGAGGTGCCTATCCCTTTCTGTGCCTATCTGGAGCAGGGAGGGGACGTGGAGGGAAACTGAACTTCTGAGCCCCAAACCACATCCTCTCCATAGTCAGAGATGCCAAAGAAAAGTTGATTTACAACAAGAAATTAGGGAAAAGGAGAGACAGCAAAAATAGATTTTAATCCTCAGATGCTACTTTTTAGGATACCTAGAGGTGAAATCTGCTGCCCACTGTCCTGGGAAGCAGGCTTAATATGGGGGAAATACACTCACCTAACACCTACCACAAATTGCAGGGGCCGGGTGTCTGCGCACCTGGACGCAGAAAGTCGAGACCCAGAGTCCATTTTGCTTCCACCGTCATTTGCTCTCCCGCAGAAGTGAATGGCCGCAGCCCCGGGGTCGGGGCCCGGAGGAGGGGCCCGGAGCGGGAGGCGGCTCCCGATGCCACTAGAGGTCACCGTCACAACGAGGGACCGGCCCCGCGGGCAGGGCAGGGCAGGGCAGGGCCGGCCGCCGGTCCCGCACCGACACGGGCGAGCACCTGTGTCGTGCCTTGGCGAGCGCTCCGGGAAAGGTTTGTGCGAGGGAACGGAGGTAGAACAGCCGATTAACGTAAAGGAGGGGGGAAGAAGTCAGATGGACAATGTAAATTTTTTTTATTTTTACTTTAATTTCTGAAACTCCAGACGGCTTTTTAAGCACGCAGCGTCCTATGCAAAACCTTCCCTACCACAGCGCTTGGAAGCTGGTTTTTTCCAAAATCTTCAGTGCCAAGTGTCTCCCACACTGGCAACTCCATCAAACACGCCTTTGCATTTCCTCACCTCCACCCAACAGCGAGGATGTGGGCAGGAATGGGGTCCCAGCCATGGCCAGGCTTTATGGGAGCTGCTGCACCAAAATCTTCAGTTTAAAATCTTTGCTTCTTAGTGTGAATGAATCAAAGACATTTAAGAAAATGAGGTGTTATACTTGCCTGAGGGAAGTACCTACGATTCCCCTTGAGCTTCACCCATGTCTTTCCTTGGATGTTTGCTTTCCTGCCTGAAGTGAACTTCTGCTTCTTTGGGCACAGAGAGCTGTCCTTTACGTGCCTCAAATGTTTCTGGGTAAGGTAATGTTTAAAAGTAAGTAATCATCATGGTTTTAGCCAGGTTTCACTCTGAATCATCAACTTACCTCAAAGCAAAAACGAGAAAAAGTTCTGGGCTAACTCTCGTGTTCTCAGACCTCGGACTGTTGCACGTCTTTACTTAACGTGAAATTATTCAGAGCTGATTGCAAGTATTGCTTCTGTTAGACAGGACATTTGTCTGTTAAACCAAACAAAACCCCCTCAATTTCAGTGGTTTCAGGATTTTATTTAGTGGCTACCCCCATATTTAGCTGGCAGAAATGCCACCAGCAATCACCACTGACATTAAACAAACTCACTCTCACTTTCCACAGTCGCACCCTCTGCCAAGTTGCTGCTCTGGTGACACTGCTTTTGGGGAGGACCTGGACCTAAAACCCTGCACTAGACTGGGAAAAACCACACAATAAGGAGAGCTGGGGATTTTTGGCCAGTGGAAGGTGATGGGTGTACAGTGTCAGGGAGCAAAACCTGGCCAATATAGTGCAGCCACTGTAAAACATCTTTCCTCATGAAAGCCAACATCCTGCAGAGCTGTGAGGGCAATGCCCTCAGGAGCTCTTCCCATGAAATTTTCCGTAGAAAAATGCATTTTCATTGTGCTGTGAGGGTTTGACAGAAATGTTTTGCCTCAGTGTTGCCACTATATGCAGATACCATAATGCTGATGGGCACCTCGGGTGGAGGCAGATCCTTCCCCTTTGCATGGTGTAAAACAGCACGGAATGAATCACAATGGTTTGGGATGAGAAGAACCTTAAAGGTCATCTTATTTCCACCCCGCTGCCATGGGAAGGGACACCTTCTGCTACACCAGATTGCTCAAAGCCCCATCCAACCTGGCCTGAGCACTTCCAGGGTTGGGGCATCCACAGCTTTTCTGGGGACAGTTCTAGTGTCCCACCACCCCGACGATGAGGAATTTCTTCCTCATATTTAATCCAAACCTGCCCTTTCTCAGTTTAAAGCCATTGGTCCTTGTCCTATCGCTACATATCCTTGTGAAAAGGTCACCAAGCTCCTGTTTACCTGACACTTCCTCAGCTGCCAGGGCTTGCAGGAGGAGAGGGAGAAAGAGGTTCAGGGCCCTGCAGTGTGGAAGGCTTGGCTGGGAGGATGCTGCTGCAGGGTATTTTTGGACCCTTATGTCCCTCTGTTCTTCTTGTCTGAACCCCAGGGACCAGCAGGCATTTCCATGTTCTCAAAGCATATTCTTGAGTTTTTGCAGGCACATCATAACAACTTGTGTTTGCACAGGCAGTCCCAAGGACTTGCGCAGCCTTCCAGCTTGCCAGCAGCTCCTTGGCACACGTCAGGGGAGAGAATATTGCTTCCTAGTAAAAATAAGGGCACTGGTGTACGTGCTGCAGTTTGTTTTCAGAGATAGTCCTCCTTACACAAGGCCAGGTGTGAGGAGGGGGGAGGAAAGAAACCAGTGGGAGGAAGCAAAACACCCTGAAGAGCAGTGAGGCCCTGGTTCCTGGGGGACACCTAAGGGTATTTGCCTTCTAAAGGTGTCACCTGTCATCAGAGTCCATATGATGTGGGAGAGCCCAGATGTCACATCCAGAGTCAATGCTGATGCATTTCCTAAGGTGTGGAGGAGGTCTCAGTAGATAGGGCACACAAAGCCAAGGCAGGTGAAGGTTCACACCAGTCCCAGCTGGAGCAGGTCCCACCTAAAGCTCACAACAGTTTCCCTCATGTTGTAAAGGAATCTCCCACAGAGGGTGTAGAGAATCAATAAGAAAACCTCAATAATAAGCCCTGTGGTTCACTGGACTGAAATTACCAAAAGCCAGTGCAGCTTTACTGGGGGTTTTGTCCATTTAATAAAATGTGCTTTCCATCTCACTCTGGAAACACATGATCCCAGAGATTGAAAGCAGGCCAGGAGAAGCCCTAAGGAAAACCCCACTGTAGCTATGGGATAAACTCCAGTACAGGCAAATTATGTGCTGATTAGAGGCCATAAACACTTGAATAGAAAGCACAGGGCAAGCCAAGGTGCTGGAAAATCCATTTCTCATAGGAATCATAGGAGAAGGTGAACTGCAACTGATAGAAGGCTCTGTTTGGCACCAGATGGCCGTGGAACGCTCCTTCATGTACCATTGATGGTAGAGGGGGATCTGGAGAATAATTCTTAAGCCAACAGGTAGGCAGAGCAAGGATCTTGGTGCATTTCAGCCTTATTATTCAGATATTAAGTGACAATCAGGGTACATGTACCCAGAAAGCAGATACTGTGAAAAAAGTTTTAAATGACAAGCTAGTTAAAGAAAAAAATGTACACTAAGATGATTTTGGACATCCAAGTTAAAAATGGTTCCCACCAGTGCTGTCTTTATATGTTGCATACCAAACCCAAGAAATAAAAACAATAGATCCATGTTAGTTTCTTATTTGGTGATCAAATGGTCAGTCTTTACTAATATCATCAATTGCAACTTGGGTTAGGCTGTTGGTAAGACCTATTCCAGCCTTGCCTAACTTTTGATGAGAGTTTGAAAACAAGATAAATTGACAGAATTCCATTAATTAGAGGCAGATTCTAAAGATCACAGGCTTGCTATCAACAAGAAAGTTAATCCTAGTTAGTGCCTCAGTCGATCACAAAAATAAAGTCAGAAAAAATCAAAAGCCCCTCCCTGCAATCATTCAAACACTTTATTCTTCTTGGAGCAATGTCAATGACTTCAATGTTTAGGGCTTTTGAATCTACCTAAGAAAATTAAAATTGTGGCATTTTGACAAATTGGGGAATTTTGAAATAATTGACATTTTTGTGGTCGGCAACTTCCTCACAAGGGGAAGCAGAGGGACAGGCATTGATCTCTTCCCACTGATGACCAGCGATAGAACTCAAGGGAATGGAATGAAGCTGTGTCAGGGCAGGTTTTGGTTAGGTTTTAGGAAGACTCTTCACCCAGAGAGTGGTTGAACATCAGAATGGGCTCTCTAGGGAAGAGGTCACAGCACCAGCCTGACAGAATCCAAGGAGCATTTGGACAATGCTCTCATACACGTGGTGTGATTCTTGGGGTTGTCCTGTGCAGGGTCAGGAGTTGGCATCTACGATCCTTGTGGGTCCTGTCCAACTCGGGATATTCTGTTATTCTATGAAAAGCATGACACAATTGTTTCTTGAATGAAATCACTGTGTGTGGGTGAGATTCAGGGTCTCTGGACTCACCCACTTACACTGAGATGTCTGCAAAGTAGCTGTCTTCATGTGAAAAAAAATCAGCTGTAATATTCAGATGCAGACACTGGAGCTGAGGACAGATAAACCTTCTGGAACTGAAGTGGATAAAAAATAGGAAAAAGTTACAAACTGGTAGCCTGGACAGTGAATTAAAAAACTGCACAGGTCTGTTTGCTGTTATTTCTTAGATTTGGGACATAATCCTGCTCTGATTTAAGTGAATGGGAATTTTGCTATTGAATTCAGAGGGACCAGAATCAGGCACTTTGTCTTCTCCAGACCTGACCACTTTATTTGGAAATACAACTTTTTAAAACACACACTTCTCTCTTAAAATGCTACAAAGTAAAGAAAGTAATTACATTAGGCTCTACCTGAAGCTCCAGAGAATTAATACAAAGGCTGCTTGACTCTTGCCAACTTTCACTATTACAATTTTACTAGCACCATATGCAGCACTACTGTACCTGCTTGTTTCACTTAGTAAAATCATTGGGGTTTATTTTGGGTTTTTGTTTCTTGTTTTTTTTTCCCAAAGGAACATGCAATATCCACAAACAAAAGCTCCAGGGAGTGGGTACCAGCTTGGAGGCCCATAAGGTCTTAGTATCAAAGTAATCACAGAGAGGGAACAGGTCTGTTTGCTCAGCAGCCCCACCCTTTTTGCAAACATGTGAGTTGGCTCAGGAAAAGGTGCTCTTTTGGGTGGTTTCTGTTGCCTGCTGTCATGCAAGAAACTGTGAAGTGAGATTTCCAGTGTTATTTTCAGCACCCCTGTAGCTTAAAAGGAAAGAAGCTGTGAGACAGGGAGAGAACTGGCTGTGTCAACTTTGAGACCATGGAAGGGTCAGGGACAGCCTGGAAAGGGTTTCTGCAGAGGAGAGTTTTAACTAGAAAAAGCTAAGCCTGTGATTCTCATTTGACTTATTCCAATGCAGGAGAAGAACTGAATGTAAATTACACATACAAGGCTTCACATAAAGGCCAAAGTGTCTGCTGAAGCAGAGTAAAAGTCGATGAGGGCTTTTTCATCACTGGACTTGAAAATATAGTGACTTCTTGCTGAAAGATGAGTTTTGAAGACCCAAGATTCTGCCGGTGTGCTACTTTGACATGCACGAGTACATTGAGCTGTGACCATTGCAAGGCACAACCACGTGGAAGTCAGATATCAATGACTTTAAGACGCTGGCTAGCTAAGGCTAACAGGTTTGTTTGCAATCCTGGTTCTGAACTCCAGCATAGACTAATGTAAACTCATAAATTCTAGGCTGAGACCAGCCCTCAGGAAATGGCATCTGGCAGAGCTGACCTCTCCTTCTGACCAGGTGAGCTGGCTGATGGTTTGGGACATGCTTCTCTGTTGCTCTGGGAAAAAGAACCGCAGAATCACAGAAATGTTGGTTGCATGAAACTGCTGGAGCTCACCTAGTCTAATCTTCTGTCAGAACAGGATTACCACAATCACCATACCATTAAATTAGCCTTACCTAGCTAAGTCATAAAAAAGTCTCCAAGCAAGGAGCCACCATCACCTCTCTGGAGCATCTGATGGAAAAGGCTAAGCTGAACATCTCCATCTGCCACATGTGCCTGTTGCCCTTGCCCCTTGTTAAGTCTCCTGAAATGATGAAGAAGGGTTTGGATTTGTCCTTTTTGTACCTGGTCTTCAAGCAGACCTGCTTTGGGTTTCCCTTCACTGGGAAAAACAAGCCCAGCTCCTTCCACCTCTCTCTCACTGCATCTGCACTCCAGACACTGGACCATGGTGGCAGCCCTTAGCTGGATGTTTCCAGTTTTTTCATATTCCCCTTGAGGCAGAAGTCCCAAAACTCCAGCTGTGGATGCACCAGTGCTGGGAAAGGGAAGGGCATGGTGCCAGATGTTTGAGCCACAGCCTCATGTTGTGGGCCAATGCATGGTGCAGACCCCACTGTACCTCCATCCCTATTTCCACCACTGACTATCAAAGGGGACTAAACAGTTGATATAAATTAGGAGAAATGGAGTGATTTTGGTTACAGCTGCAGCTTTGGCTCAGTATCTGTATATAACTTTCCATGCTTACTCAGCAAATCAGAGCAGAGCCCAACTTACATCCTCTTGTTCCTTGAGTCGGTCTTTCAGCCTAAGACTTACCAAAACATGGGTTTATATGCTAATTTCCTCATAGTAAACCCCTTACTGTATGTCATTCATCGATACCAAGTGGTGTACATGTAAGAGTAGGCTAATATTCTGTGTATATTACCGACTTTATGAGTTAAAGAATTACAATGTGCTTGCTTTATTTAGGTGGTAAACTTTTTTAATGAGTCTGGAGGGTCCTTTACATAAAAGTAGTGACTCTAGCTTGGAATCTCTTTCCATGTTTATTAGAAATGTGTTTTACTTTACCATGAAAAAAAGCCAAGGAAACATGCAGCCCTAAAGTCTAATGAAGTAGTTACTCGTGCAGTCAAAGTTCATAAATTTTAAACACATTTAATTTATAAATTGAAAACATAGCTTGCACTGGCTTTTTCAAGATTATTGCTTGCCACAGGGGTTTTAGGATAGTTGCTGGGCCATGCATGTTACCTCTTTTCTTTCTAGGTCAAGACTGGATCTTCATGATTTGCTCACACTCGTGGGGTGTTTTGGTTTGTTGGTTGGTTTGTTTGTTTGTTTAATAAAAGTCTTTTCAGAAAGGTATATCTTTAGAGTATTAAAAATCATAACCCATTCAGCAGTATCAGCAGTCTTTTTGTTCTCAACTTAGGATTTGCTTTTGAGCTGACACTTTGAGAGTTCTTTCTGCTGGTGAGAAGCCCTTTGTCCTTCTGGAGACCCATCTTCTCACTAACTGTGAAGAGCAGTCCCTGCAGTGGTAGTCTGAGCTGGATTCAAATCTCACACCAATAAAACCTCAGGGCCAGCCTGGGTGAGGAGCCCAGCTCCCAGGAAAAGGGAATCTGGGGAAGTGGGGAAATGAAGATGCTAACTCCCCACTTTTGCCCTCTGCATTCCACAGGTTGCTCATCCCTTTGTGAGCAACTCTGGCTGCACAAGCTCCACCATGATATGTCTCACTTGCAAAGTAGTCTCAGGTACAAAACATGCCATAGGGATGTCTGGCACACAGCTGTGCTCAACCTGCTCCAGGCGGAGATGAGAGGAGGGTCCCAGTCTTACACCAGCTGAAACTTCTACTAGACATCCTCACTGGGCACACTGCTTTGTGTTGGTGCCTCTGTGAAGTGAGCCAGCAGATAGCTGATGATCACTATTTGTTGACTCAGAGTCACAGAAGGTCAGTTCTGGAGCTTCAGGTCACATTGCATGGATGTTATAGAAATTACAAGGTGCCTGTGATAAGGGAAAACATCAAACCCACAATACCTAGGATAGCAGTGTTGGTATTTAACTGTTGAATCTTTAGATTTATATGGACAAATCCCCCAAGCTTCTTTTAGCAATATGGCAATGCAGATAAAGAAAAAAGGGTAGCAGGGCTCACCCTCTCTGTTTCCATGCCCGTAAAACGATCAATTATATATACCCAAGCCACTTCAGAAGGATATTTGTGTGTCACCTGGCCTCAACATCCACTTGCCACAACATCCCTTGCTTGGATTCTCACCAAGTCCCTGTCCCCACACTTACAAGGGCTGCTTCTGCATGGCTCATCTGGATGACTCCATCCTCAGTCGAACAGATTCCTTCAAGGGCTTCTGCAAAAGGCAGCTGTGAGATGATGCCCTCCCAGTGACTGATGCAAGTCCCTGCTTTGGCTCACCTTTTCTCCCATCTCTTTCCACCCTAAGTCCCGCAGTCCCTGCGTCGCTGCCTGGCTGTTGGCACACACCAGGCCCAGCCAGCGCCGGGAGCGGGGCCAGTAATTGGAAAGGGGAATTGCAAAGCACCAAAGCTTATCAACTGGCAGCGAGGGAGCATTCAGCAGCCACTTCAGGGGCCAGCCCAAGGTCTGGAGTGGGTTGGCAGCCTTTTGTTTGGTTGCATGGGGTGGACACGCACGGCTGCTCCGCGCTGATCGGGCACCGCCGAGGTTAAAGCAGGGTGGTGGCTCGCTGCCTGGTGAAGCCTTCTCCTTCTGCTGGGGCTGCCGAGGCTGTGGAGGAGACCAGCGCTGGAGCAGGGAACAGCCATGGCACAGCACTCAAGGAGCTCCCACTCACCGAGTGAGCATTATAGCCTCAGGCACGACTTCTTTGCCTCGGGAGTGCCACCAAGCACCATTACTATGCACAGAAGTAGCAGCTATTTCCTCATACATCTTTTACTCATTAACCAAAGCTTCTAAATATAGCCCTGACTAGCAGTAGCAAGAGATGGTGGGTGCCCTCTGTGGTTGGGTCTTTGCTGTCTGCCTACCTGCAGCACCAGAACCTGATCTTTACTTTGTCAGGTGCCCTCTGCTCTCAGCCCTGGGACACACAGATAATTTACATCAAAGGTTTCCTGCTACACACTGGAAAAGCTTGCAGTCCCAGGAATGGAGCCAGCTTCTCCCATGCTCCTACCAGCCCTCCGTGCCCCATGCAGTCCTCCCCTTCATTCCTGAATCAACTCCTGACCAAAATATATCACTCCTCTCTGGGAGAAACCAGGCTCCTGGTGGAGCCAACATGGATAAAACCCATGAGTTCAAAGCCTGACTCGTTTTGCAGTTGTTCTCACTCATTAGCTAGGATGGGTCTTTTGGGAGCTCTCCCAATAGACAGGAGAAGGCAGGGAAGGATTGAATCTTATCAGACAGGTAAAATGGAAACTATTGCCTTTGCTGGGACACTTTCAGGACATACTGGGAATATCTGATATACTTGTATGGTTAGATTCCTGACTTCAGCCTTGGCTTGATGGCAGGTAGTAGAATCTCTGTACCTGCCCATCTCATGTTCCTGTGTGGATTTTGGGCTGTAGCATCCCACTTGTAGCTTCTGCAGGAGTTAGGTATGTCCATTCCTTCTCCAAGGTCTGTAAGAATTGGAAAGGATGATCAAGGGATAAAAACTAAATGACCGTTTGCATTTTGTCTGATGAAAAAAGTGGTTATGGATGTTTAAAGGTTTGTTGCCATATTCGAGGTAAAGAAATATGATTATGACATCTTGGACATTGAAATATAATGTCAGTTGACACCTTAATGTTAATGTTTTGTCAATTCCTAACAAAATGGGCTTTACAATGCAGTAAAAATTCTAGGTAATCTCCAAAACTCCTCAGAGTAGCCTACCATGCTGCTCCTTCATAATCATTCTATGTGAATTCCTTAACTCATCTTGCTCAACATGATTTCCTGGGAGTAAATGGAAGACCACGCTTCTCTATGCCTTGAATTCCTTCTGTTATAGTATTTGAGGTAGGATAGCATTTTATAGAGAGAAAAACCCCTTGTAATTGGCATAACATGCTCATCAGAAGTAACCTGTCTTTTAGTGAATGGCCTCTCATCCATCTTCCCTTACCCATGGATCATTTTTCACAGTAGCTGGAAATCTAACTACCCATTTCTTCTCTTGGGAAGACAGTGTGAGAATAAACATATGTCAGTGAGCAAATATTTGGTGGGAAAGCCAAAGAAATCATGTTCTTTTGAGACAAAACTCTCTTTACTTACAGCTGAAGAGGCAGAGATTAAGTTATAAGGAATCCGGGCTCCTTGCCAATTCATCCCCATCTGCTTGTCAGGAACAAATGCTTTGTTCTTTGGCTTGGTGAAGGAGTAAAGAGCAGGAGAGAAGACAGTGGGCCATGGCACTCCCCCACCCACAGGAGCTGCTCTTGCCTGGGACCTTCAGCACTAATACTACATGCTAGTGACAGAGAGAAGTGGGCACCATTCAGGAAAAAAAACATCTGGATAAAAAAGAAATGAATGAAGATGAATGTGTGAGGCTTAAGAAAAACAAAGGTGGGTGTGGGAAATCAAGAAAGTAAAGAGATTTTCAGTGTCCCTGTGAGATCAAGGTACATTCTGTCACTGATAGGAGCCAAGAGACTTCTGGGGGCTCTGAGCAACTGAAAGAGTTGGTAGTGCCTGGAGCTATGTTGCTGTGTCACCAGTATTCTCTAAAAATGTGAAAAATTAGAAGAGCAAGTGCAAGAACTATGTACCTCTACCACAGCAGCAATCTCAGCAATCCTGTGAAGTTCAAGGAGACATTAGAAGATTCTGTGTGTGGGACAGAATAACCTCAAGCTGTGAAGTAACAGCTCTGCTGTAAAGGACCTATAGTGGGGGCTATAGTGGGTGACAAGAGGAGTATGAGACTAGAAAGTGATCTTATTGCAAATAACTAACTGCAGATTTCATGATCAGAGTGCTGGGAGAAGGGTGGCCAGCAGATTGAACTGGATATCTGCATGGCACTGGTAAGTCTGCAGGTGGAGTACAACATCCAGTTTTGGGACTCTTGTCTCAAGGGGGATGTGAAATAAACTGGAAAGGTCCAGCTAAGGGGTACCACTATGGTCCAGTGTCTGCAGCATGAGAGGGGGGAGAGAGTTTGGCTTGTTTTTCCCAGTGAAGGAGAGCCCAAATGGTGATGGAACAGCAGCCTATGTCTGCCTGAAAAGAAGGTACAAAGATGACAGATCCAGATTAATGGTGGTTTCAGGCAATGTAGCAAGGGGCAACAGGCACACATGGCAGGCGGAGAGGCTCAGGCTTGCTATTAGGAAAGCTTTCTTTACTGGATGCTCCAGGGAAGTGGTGGCAGTTCCTGGAGAGTTTTCACAACTTGGCTGGATAAAGACACAGCTGGCCTAACAGTGGTGGTAGTCCTGCCTAGAGTGGGGTGATCTTCAGGGTGCCATCCAACCAACATTTCTACGATCTCATTTCTTAATGTGAAGTTATCAGTGTAGGTACTGTCTACTTCATTAGCATCGATGGAATTTTAGGAGAAGTTGCAAACATTACGTAGACAACTTGCTGCAATCCAAACATGTCACCCAACCTGAATCAAGGAGGCTGCATTTATATTCAGCTGCATGTGTTTTCCATTCAGCCAGATCACACAAATACAATTGTGTCCTTCAGGAAGCTTTTCCCACCACACCCAAGGTGCTGAGGCACTAGCAGACCCAGCTGTTGATTTTCTGTAATTGCTTCCAGATTCACCATTTTTGGCAGGCCAAGTCAGCACACATTGCTCTTTCTTTTTTTTCTTGGCTTGCAAAACTCCCAAAGCACTCAACGTGCTTCAGACACAAATACAGTACCAAGAGGTCTTTCAATCCATTTGAATCCATAGATTGATGCGTCAAATGCATTACCAGCCTCCCACTCTGCACTTACCCATTTATATGAAGCAGGAACAGTATAGAAGCCAATCCTTGCTGAAACAGCATTGTCAAGCATCCAACATACAACATACTGGGCAGTGCACCCAGTTTCAGTATCTGTGAACACAGCTGCAGCACTGTGTAATGTCACAATAGTAATTACCCTTTCCAAGCTTAAACTTTCTATTACTTCAATCTAGGAGTATAACTGTTCTGCATGTTGCAAAGTCATGCTATTTAGGAGACCACTGAAACTGAAAAAGAAAGCTGACTTGCAGAATTCTTGGTGTTGACAGATTTTGGGTTGTGTTACTTTCCATTTTCTCTGTAGCACTGTGCTGTATTCCTGCTCATCCAAAGCCAAGAATGGCAAACAAGCACCTCTTTCTGAGCAGTGCCACATAACCTTTTCTGACCTACCCACCATGCAGGAGTGTCTAGAGATGATTTTCATTATAGGTACACTGAGATTTGCGTTGTTAGCAAATTCACATCAGGTGTGAGTGATTCTTTTCATTACAGTCTCTATTTCCTGCTCCTGCCTATTTGCACAGTGACCCATACATCCAATGTTAAGTAAACCTCCCAGAGAATGTACTGTAATTTCCAGAGAGAAAAGGTCACTGAGCGAGCCATCTTCATTTCACCAGAACTTCCCCTGCATTTCTCTCTTTCCTATGTAAAGAACATGCTTGGATTTTTTCACAATCTGATCAAGATTCTTCCCACCAATCATAAATCAAAGAGGCAGTTTTGCATTTATCTGTATTTTACACAATCTTATTATCTTTGGTGAGATATGAAAGACATAAAACAGCATGTAATTAAAAATATGCAGCATTCCTCTGGTTTACAATGAATTCATAATACAGAATAGCAGAGATAATAATTCCCCTACCTGGTGTTTTACCTCAGTTTTTGACATCCTAATCCCATTGATTGCTAATTTAATTAAGTTTTACACTCACCTCCATCCCGTTATTGACTGGGATGCATTTTCAAAAAACTTTTAACGCATGTGATACTTTAAGAATTATCTCGGCAGATAACTGATACAAAAATCTATAGGAGGACCTACCTCTCCTGATGCACTCTTTCCCCTGAAATACCTAAGCACTCCTAACACATTACTTTGAAAAGAGTAGTGAGGGCACCTAAGAAAGAAGTTTATTTGCAAATAAGGCCACATAACCTTATTAAACCAGTTTGTGTGTGGGAGCTGGCAAAACCACCTCTTGCAGTCTACCCAGTAAAAAAATGCACCTCTTGGTTGTTTCTAATCATTCAAATTTGGGTGCTTAGAGACCCCACCCTCTAAAATATAAAAGGGAATTCATTATGGGAGGAGTTGCAGTAGGTTTTCTTGGGTTTCTCCCTCACTTGGGAAAACAAAAAGCGTCATGCAAAGGATCTTAATAGTTTTGTTGTTTCGTTTACAGTCACACACCTTGCTAAGAAGGCAAAGGCATTTGCATGAAACTACAACACTAGAGCTGTAATATCACTAGATCTGTAATATTGTGCTAAGTTTTTAGTCTGGACATTATTTTGTTATTCTTAGAGGAAACAAAGTTTCTCTATTTTGTGCCATCTTCTCTTTCCACACCTTTCTTCATCTTCTGTCTTCCACATACTTGGCTGATTCCTTGCCTCCTTTTTGCCCCACTCTGCAGTGGTTTAATGAAGACCACATCCCCCTAGTTTACCCATCAGAGTGTTATGTGAGACAGCATCAGAAGCCTACCTGGTACTGCCTGCCTGCAAGCCACCTTTTATACCATCTTTTTGACTGTCAGGTCATCTTCCTAGGTGGTCACACTGGCCTCTCCCCATTCCTGCCCGGAGCCTCCTGCACCAGAGTGGTTTTTCATCCCGTCTTCAGCGCCTCTTTTAGGAGCCAAGAGTTCTCCAGGGCTCCCTTTCCCATTAAAATTCCTTTCCACAAGACTGCATTCACCAATTCTTTGAGTGTGTTGAAGTCTACTGGTTTAAGTTCATTAGTCCACTGCTTCTGCCCGCCCCTCTCCTGAAATGCAAGAGCTCTGCTGATTTGTGACCTTTTCCACTCAGATTACCTTCCTCAGCAGCTGCAGCCTCTCATCCAGTTTTCCCACATTAACCAGCAGCAAACCGCAAGCCACCAGGTACAGCTGCACACGCCTCATGTCACTGCAGCAAAAAGCTGCTCTTTATCCACAAAACTTCAGGGATGGGCTACACATCGTAATTGCTTCCTGAACACATATCTAGGACAATTTCCAGTGCTGTGGGGTGTATCCTACAGGATTTACAGGCATCACTTTCCCACATTCCCTGCCTCACACAGGGATCTGGTTCAAGGTATAAGCTCACTGCAGGTAAAGAAGGATGCTTGTAGCTCTGCAATCAGACTCCTCATCTCTATGCAAGCAATTCCACTAGGAGCCAGGAACCAGCTCAAACACTTTGGCTCTGGGCTATCCCCTACTCTCAGTCAGCCCTAGGATGTAGGGCTGACTGGAAAGAGATGAGTCTGGGAACTTCAGAATTGTGTTGGCATCTCCCTCCCTGAACCAATGCACTTCTTTCCCCAGAAACGGGCAGTCAGATTTCAGATGCAGATTCTGATTTTGCAGTTCTCATCTTGGCTGCTGAATTTCTCTCTGAAGCCAAGGAAAGTGGCATCAGGAAACCAGCAACACTGAAGGTCACACATATTGTCTTAAGAAAGGGCAACAAAAAAAACCTCAACAAAATCCACAAAAAACAAGGCATACAAATCTGAAAAGAAGGATTCAGAAAAACAAGAAAAAAAGAATTTTTGCCTGGATTTCTCCCAGAAACAGCCACAAAAATTCTCTCTTAGGCTGATAATCAAGAAAATTATCTTTTAGTTCTACCCACATCATCTTACGTGGCATTTTAAACATAATATTATTCATGATAATTTTTCACTTCTAATTGCAATGTCCTTTTACTTCTTTTACTTCTAAGTGCCAAGCTTATAAGAGCTAAGCAAAACTCTTTCCAGTGTCAAATTCTCCCCAGTTTAAAGGGCTGGTTACACTGCATTACCATTACCATTTAACACGCATCCTGCTTTTTGCGGTTCCCTGTCTTGCTTTTGCTTTTCTCCGCTTATTACTTTCATTCCTTTCTCCACTTTCTATTTCAGGCTGTCAAGGAGAAAGCAGAGCCCAACTCCCACAATGAAATGCTTCACCTGCAGAGCCTGCTGAGAGTGAAATTGATAAAGGACAGCACCAGCCCAGGCAATTTCACTCACAGCAGGCACTTGCAGGTGAAGCACTACCATAAAATGGAGCAAGGTTACTTGCCTGCTGCCTCCCAGCACAAGTCACCAGTTGATAGCTGCTTGTTTCATGACCTTTTCAGTCGTCCCCTGCCATGCACCGCTTGCTCTGACCCCAGAGTGAGAGGCAGGAGCAGGAATCAGCCATGTAGCCCAGTGTTTGCAGGCAGGGGCTGAGCCCAAGTAAGTGCTCCAAATGTTGAGAACTTGGCTGAAGGCTGGCCTGGCCATGGGACTGCTGCTCAAGCCACCTTCCCACCAGCGGGGTCCTCGGGAGGATGTTTGCAGTCCCACCCACCTCTTCATGTAGTACAACAGGCCCACAGAGATGGCACCACTGCAACTGCCTGACAGGACAAAGGCAACTCATAGATGTTTCTGTAACATCTCTATAGGGTACCAGCCTAATGCCTGATGTCATTTAAGACAACCTATACATCATTTTAGCTGCTGGTTCCCATGGATCTATTTCAACACAGGTTTTGATCCCAGGGGGCATCACTCTCATTGTGACTCCAGCATTGCTTTCCCCCAGTCCCGCTTTCTTCAATATTTGAAAATCTTGTGTATCAAAGAACAATTTTAGTCAGCTCAGGATTTTTTTTTAATTGAATTTAGTTTTTTTTATATATTGAATGTTCCTCAGAGCCTTGCAAATACCAGGGCTGATGTTTTTCCCAAGACAGGTTAGTGTAAGGAGTACTCATAAGGGAATTTTGGTGATGCAAAGTAGGGAAACTGGTCTCTGCCATCTACCCCTTTTTTCAATACTAGGAGTAGGGGATGAAACTCAGAATCTCCAGATTTGAAAAAAAACAAATAAACAAACAACTTTTCCTATGTAATTCATCATGTATTTAACAAGGTAATTACGCTATTTTAAACCCAAGATCAAAATATTTTGAAATCTAAAAAAGCTCAAGTCTTTCAGGAGAACAGTCATAGTTCACTTAGATCACATGCATAAAGCAAGCTTAAAAGTTACAACAGATCACCTTTTTCATACTTCATGGCATAAAATTCCAGAAACAGAAGGGATTATTGAGAAATTCCCTTTCTAAACAGTGCTTCTTATGGAGTGCTACATAGTCCTTGTTAGAGACTTGAATACCAGGCAGTGCCAGACATGTGGCAAAGCAATTCCTGCAGCACTGGTGGGGGGAAATCATTGCTACAAATATTCTTTCTATAAATACCTATCATACCATTTACAAAACTCAAGGACTGAAATTAAGACCTAAGAAGCACAGGGCAAACTCAATGTACTTGAATACCCAGCTCCTAATTTGGAACATAATTCTCAATTGAAATTAGTGGTAAAATAGGAGTCTCAGAAGGATTTAACTGCCTCGATGCCTTCATGTCTAAATTTCCAGTAGATGCATCTCAAATCACCTCTGCAGCCTTTACTGTGCTGTTCCAGAAGGCTTCTCACAATCTGAAATGCAAAATTCTCCACCAGGAACTGGCCTTGGGTAAAGACCTTTATCAATGCCTGTGGCTGATTACAAGTGTGATTATTGTCATGACATGCCAGGATACAGGGCAAGGACAGAACGCTTCAGAAATGTGACCACATATTAACTGCTGATAAGCAGACGGTCTCTGTGTGTTCCCATTTATGAGCTAGAAACAGATTATAATACTTTTTAAAAATTAATTTTACCCAAAAGGTCTAGTTTAACTCTTGTCGAAGATACTGAGCAGTCTCTTCTTAGAGGAAAAAAATCTAAAGCAGATTCTTCTTTTTCCAGTTGATAGAAATCAGTGACCACTAAGAGTGACTTAAGCTTGAAAACTTAAACAAGCCCGTGCATTTAAGCTCACAGTAAAACTATTACTTGACCATGCTCACTGCTGAACAGGTAACCAGCTCAACTGATTTGGGCATCACAGAGCTATAAAAAGAAAGCATTTCCCTTTGTTTTATCCACAAACATATTACAGTACAAGGGTTTGTTTCTCTGCAGTCTCTGTAATTCGTACTGATGTTAACAGCATTATATTTTTGCACACTAATTGGTGTAGCCTGAACCAGACCCACTCCAAACACGGGAGATGTGAGCCAGGCAGGCAGCAATATTCCCACACTTCCTTTAGTGCCGGTTTTAAACTCACCAGGGACCTCACAGAATCCTCACCAATAGCAACAGCTGAAACGAGTCATAAATGTAGCTGCTCCCAAGGCCCAGAGTGTGCAGGCTGCTCTGGCTGGTGCCACGTGTCCCCTCTCCCTCCTGGAGGAGTCTGGCTTGTGTTTGCTGCATGTCCCTCTTGACACACTCATTTCTCCAAAGGCTCTACCCCGTTGTTCAGGAAAAGTAATCAGCTGAGCTGAATTTAGCTTTAAATACACTGTAATTGCCTCAGCATTTTCTTTTTAGATGTAATTCATTAGCTGTTTTTACCTGACAGAGCTCTTCTTTGCCTGTTTTATTCAGTCAGTCCTTTCTCTTTTCAATTTAGAGTCAGGCATTGGACTGATTGCATATTTCTAGTGCCCTGTGTGGCGGAGGGGGAAAGGACACAGGCCTCCATAGCATACCAAAACCCTGAAAGGATCTATGTTAAATATTAATTTGAAGTTGGCCATAAAATCACAGGAAGTGCTGAATCTAATGCCTGAACAAAGATTAAAAAAAAAAAAAAGTTTCACAAAACCAGACTTGCAAGTCATAAAAGCCAAATAAAACTAGCAATGGCACAACCAGATGAGTTTCTACACACCTTGTGACTGCTTAGAATACTGCCTTGTTTACTTAGGTAATGATGTGGCTTCTGTACGAAAGGACACGTTTTTCCTGAGAGTCTGTGGCTCTACTTGGACCTGAAGGAGAGGCACACCCCGTGTGCCACCAAGCCCTGATGAAGTCTTCACCATTACTTTTCATTTTATAGAAAAATGGCCAACCTACCAGTGTAGGGGCTTCTTACAGCAGGGGATTTCCCCCCAAATATGAACGGCAAATATGAAATTTGTCATTGATAGTGCTGGTTGCCTTGGGAGAGAAAAATAATGCACTTATTTACAAAACTCTGTATCTTAGTTGCTAGGGAAGCTTTGGGTTCCAGGCTGCAAACAGAGAGTTTATACTACAGTTAAAAAAAAAAAGAAGTTGAATGGACAATTAGCCGCAAAATGGACATTAGTTGTATCCAGTTAGCACCCTAAACGTTTTCCAACATAGCATTATTTTGTCCTTCTGGCACTAAAATTGGAACAGAATTGTAACCTGTAGTGGGGGAAACAACTGTGTGCTTGCACCTGCCACAGCAAGGACTATTTGTCTGTTCCACAGCAGCGGAACAGCCTCACAGCTTGGCTGCTAAGGCGCTCAGGCAAAGGAGGCAATATGCTAGGACAAGGCATTAGACACTGAGCTACAGGATAAGAGGGACTTTTGGGACATTGTTTCTGCAATGAAGAGCTAAACTGTGGGAACTATGAATACTCAGATGAAGAAGGCACCCTTTGGGGCCCAGACATGAGCAGCAAAATGTGAGAACCACCACAAGAATACCAAAAGTTATTTACAACACTTTCTGATAAAAAGTGGTGACACTTTTCAAGGGGTGACACTTATGTCCCCAGAAGTTTCCAACTGCTCTGTATTCTAATTTTTGTATTTTCTTATGGCAATAATTTACCAGAACAAAAACCAGAATGCCCTTTTTGGATTGTCTTCTGTTGGTTCATTAGTCTCTGAAACAGTATTTTTTCTTGCATTTTATTTCACAGTCTTGCATAACCTTGAAATTTCTGAGGATAAAACCTATGATACTTGTTCTTCCAGTCAGTACTAAAACCACACCTCCTGAACTGTAACCTATGGCTATAAAACTTGTAGCAGGGAAATGCAAGAAGAGAAATTATCAAACAAGTTCCCACTGAATTTCTCATTAAATTAGAGAGGATGTGTTTTGCCCAGCTTCAAACTGGATCTCAAGGACCATGGCCATTCCTGGGATTGTAACCCATGGTTGTAGTTGCTCCAAAATAACACAGCCTACAAACTGTTTTTCCACATCACCTTTGCAGAGCAGTGAGGAGGGAGCATCGTAGCATATGGCACCACATCCACAGAAATGCTGTTCGGACCAACTGACGGAGAACTCCTTAAAATAGCTCTGAGTCAGCAGGTTTTGCAGTCACGAAGGCAGAGCAAGAGGAGAGATCTAAGCAGATCACAAAGCATTTATGCACACACCGCAACTCCTACTCATGGCACAGCTCTCGAGTGTTCTCAAGGAAGAGGAGGATTAGATGGGCAAAGGCTTTTAAATATTCTCTCATGCGAAGGAATGGAATTAGGCCCACAAAAGTAATTTGCCTGGAATATTAACCTGGGAAATGGGAGGTACGTTTGAACTCCCTTGTGGCAGAAAAGAAACTGAACTGGGGTCATTTACAACCTGATTATCCTAACCATGAGTAATTTTAAATAAAAAGGGGGAACTGGGATTTCTTCCCCAGCTGTGCTTGTCATAAGGCTTGATCTTATAATTGTGCTCTTAGGAAATCTACAGGATGAGACAAGCGGGAATTGGAATGACAAAGGTAGATGAACAACTTATATTTTAAATATATGGAGAGTTCAAAAATATCTAATGTCTATGTTATAAATTAACACGCGTTCATCTCAAACTTGAAGAATGGTTTGTGTGATGTTGAAATTTCGTAAAAAATCATTAAAATAACTTTACCTAAGGACTACATTATGTGCTCTAGGTGCTTAGATGCTCAACCCTGTATCTGGTCAGATGCTGTGTGATTTGACCCACCTGAAGCTTCACCCTGCCCTAGACAGGTTGGCTACTGTAGGATTGTGAGATCAACAGGTGTGTCCCCCAAGCCCTGTAATAAATAGCAGAAATTAAATAAAAGATGTTTTGAGCACCAAGGCAATTAGCTGAAATGCTGCAGCATTTACAAAAATAGTTTTTCATGAGAGGGTGTTATTTGGAGTTTCTGAAGCTGCACAAACCCAAACTGATGGAATGCTTTAGGAAGTAGGGAAAGGTAAAGTGATAATCTGAGCAGTATCCTCTCCTACATTATCAAAACAGACTTTTTATGTCTGCCCCTCTTATAGGGTGGAGGGGTTTTGGTGGGGATTTTTTTCAGTAGATTTTTGTCAGTGCTACATGACAGCAGCCATTGGTGATATGGAGGGAGTGGGGACACAGATTATTCTGAACTCTCAGCAGCAATGGACAACCACCACAGCCAACATCTGTGTGTCTGTCCGCCTGCCAGCCTGCCTCCTCCCCAGCTCCACTCAGCCAGCAATATGTCTCACTCCGAGAATTTGGTTTGAAAACCATGAAGCGTTGTTCACCCATCAGAATTGAAAAACCGAAAACCCATGAGAATTAAAAACACCAGACAGGGATGTTGCTTGCTCTGGGTTCTGGTATGGGCAGTGTCGTGCCATGGTCACATGACACCTGAATCTGTAGGCCATCCTGCCTCCTTGACCACCCAGCCTCCAGGGGTGACTGATCCCTGCCTAGCTGTGTCGGTCATTCATTCCCCACAAGAGCCCATAGGAAGAGAAGTGAGGAATAAAGACTGGATTTTCTATTTTAAAGAGATTTTGCATTAATTTTTTAATATTTTTGTAAAAAAAGCCTCACTCTCCCCCCTACCCCTTTTCCAATGACAACCATATTCTGCTGCATCCAGAAGCTCCTGTTTTGTTTCAGTGCTTTGAAATTATATTCTAATAACCCCTTTCCTCACTTCGGAACTCTTGAACTGAAAACTACTGGGAATTCAAGGGTGCTGGTAAGAGGAGCTGGGCATGACAGTTCCCTCCTCCCAGTGAAACCCTTGAGAATTAAGAAAAACCACCAAAAAAAAAATCCAGACAAAATTTATTTTTAAAAAAGATTTAAAAGATTTTAAAAATTCATTTTTAAAGGGACAAAATTTATTGTTGAAAAAGCAAGGACTGCAGGACAGGTATGAAGCAGCCTGACCAGGATCACTGGACCCAGACTTTGCTGGGATTGACTGCCCAGGTGCGGGGGTCCCAAATGGCAGCTGAGCACCATTCCTATCTGTCACCTGTGGACATTCACAGGACCGCAGAACGGCACAGGCTGAAAGGAACCACAGTGGGACATCTGGTCCACCCTCCCCCCTCAGGCAGGGTCATCCCAGAGCACACGGCACAGGATTGTGCTTAGATGGTTCTTGGGTATCTCCAGTGAGGGATACTCCACAGCCTGTCTCAGAAAAGCCCAGTCATTCGCACAGTAAAGAAATTCATCCTCGTGTTCAGGTGGAACTTCCTGTGCATCAGCCTCTGCCCATTGCCTCTCGTCCCATTGCTCGGCACCGCCGAGCACAGCCTGGCTCCATCCTTTTGGCACCCTCCCTTCAACTGATTAACACTGATGAGGTCCCGTCTCAGCTGTCTCTTCCCGAGGCTGAACAGGCCCAGCTCTCTCAGCCTGTCCTGGGGAGAGAGATGTTCTAGTTCCCTGATCATCTTTGTCACCCTCCGCTGGACCCGCTCCCGGAGCGCCTGTCTGTCTCTGAGGAGCCCAGAACCGGACACAGCACCCGGGCCGAAGAGAAGAGCGGGATCACCACCCTGGGCCTGCCGGCACAGCCCCTCCTCAGGCATTCCCGGCTGCGCTGCCGTGGCAACGGGGGCGCGAGACACCCCGGAAGCGAACGCGCGCGCCGGCCCCGCCCCCCGCCGGCGCTCGGTCAGGCGGCCCCGCGCGCGGCGGGTGACGACGTGTCGCGCGCGCGTGAGCGGGGAGCCGGAAGCGGCGCGGCCGCGTCAGGGCGGGCGCGGGGGGCGAGAGACGGAGCCGCGACCCCGCAGCCGCCCAGCGACCCCCAGCCCCGCCGGCCACGGCCCCGCCGCCCGACATGGCTCTGCGGCGGCTTCTCCTCATCGCTGCCGCGCTGGCGGCGGCCGCCGCGCCCGCCGCCGCCTTCTACCTGCCGGGCCTGGCGCCCGTCAACTTCTGCGAGGCCGGCAGGGAGAAGCCCGAGTGCAAGGTGAGCCCGGGGGGCGCTGAGGGGAGGCCCTTGAGGCCGCCCGGGTGCGGCGCGGCCTGGGCGTTGTCCCCCTGCCGCGGGGCCAGTGTAGTGGGGTTTGCCCGGAGGGTTTGGAGCCGCCTCGCTGTGCCGTACCGAGGCTCCCCGGCGGCTCGGGGGCTGTGGCTGCCGGGACTCGGAGCGTGGTTCGGTTCTCGCTGTGCTCAAGTTGCTCACAGAATGGTTAGGGTTGGAAAGGATCTCTGGAGATCATCTGGTCCAACCCCCCTGCCAAGGCAGGGTCGCCGGGAGTAGGTGACGCTGGAACGCGTAAGAATGTCTCTGGAGGGGGAGACTCCGTGACCCTCTGGCAGCCTGCTCCAGTGCTCTGCCACCTCCGTGTAAAGAAGTTCCTCCTCGTGTTGAGGCGTAACTTCTCGTGGTTTAGTTTATGGCCATTGCTCTTTGAAAAGGAAATTGATAAGACAGAGGACCCAGGGGAATGCCAGAGGTGCTTGCCTGGCTCACTTCTGGGCTGGCTGGGAAGTGACCAGGATCCCTCCGAGGGAAGGAGGGAGCTGTCGGCTCGTCCTGTGAGTTACGGCCACGACGGGGAAGTAGGAAGCTCCGGGCCGGTTATCTCTTGCGCCCTTTCAAATCCCTGCAGGAAAGCTGCAGCAAGTAAGGATGGCAGTGACAGGTCATGCCGAGGGGGGTGTGTGTGTGCTTCTTGGCAGGAGCGAGCAGCTGGTGGCTGGAACAGATATCAAAGTAAGCATCCAGTAACACTTTCCCTGCTGTGTCTTCCTGGCTGCAGGAACCTGAAGTGTGGGGGTTTCCAGGCCCCAGAGTGTCAAGTGAAGCTTAAACTTACCTTCATGCCTGCAGAAGTGATGAGTAAAGTTTGCATAACCAAATAACTCACTTGTAAGGATGTTGGTGGGGAGCATTAATGTAAATCTCCTCTGATGAAAAATTGTCTTTGCTCCTTTGGGGCATCTTTTGAAGTTCTTTCCTGCTGCTGTGATGAAAATTACAGCAGATTGTGCTTTAATACTCGAATGAGAAAGTTCAAGACCAATCAGCTTTATGATCCATGGTCTTACTACTGCAGAAAGTGGCTGCCTTGCACTTTCTGAGTTCTCAGCTTCTGCATTGCATGAAACACTGGTTCATAATACTTCAGAATAAGAGGCTGCTTAAACCATATGCTTTTGGGAAATACCATGTGCTGACTTTATCCTTCTGCTGTCCTGAATCAGCAGAGCTGGGAATAAGCCAAGCACATAAGGAAGGCACTTCGGTTGTAGGAGTAAAATATCCTGTGGACATTCTTTTATAGGGCCACAGAAATGGCGTTTGGAAGTGGCCTCAGCAGGTCACATACTGCAGCCTCATGCCAGCTGCATGAGAGGGCAGAAAGCACTGCTGTTGTCAACACTAGATCAACTCGGCTCTACCTTTGTCTGAGCAAGCTTTGGAAGCATCCAAGCATCCATCTCCTCCCTGGGTGACCTGTTACAGTGCTGCACCACCTTCTCAAGGGATGGGGTTTTTTCAAATACAGGCTGCAGCTTTCACGCTGCAGTTTGTGTTTTTTCACAACATCCTGGAAAAACATTGCTGTGTTTGGATTATTCCTGTTTTAAGCTTGTAGAAGAAAGATTTCATTTTTTAAGTCAGGTGGACCACATAGCCTACTATCTTTTGTAACCAACCTGAGACATTTATGTGGTGATCTTTCTCAGATGTCTCTGCGTTTTTATTCCTCATATAACACGTAAAAAACGTTTATCTCCTGAGAATTTATCATTTGAAAAATGTGAAGTGAGGTACTTGGGTAATGTAAATGTACCACCAGCAGGCAGCTGAACACCTCAGCAGCTGCAGTAGTGCAAAAATTCTTCCTGCAATTAGCCACCTCTTATCAATTTCCGTATTAGGCACAGGCATATGGACAAGTCTAAAGCACTCTTCACATCTAATTCTCTCCATGTAGTCTGCAGCTGAGTGTACTCTGGTCCCTAGTAGGGAAAAACAATATACAATGGAATTATTGCTGTATCATATTTGTGTAAGTGGATAAAATTAAGCTTCCTTGGACAGGCTTAGTTTTTCACATTTCTCACAGATTTCTTGCAATTGTAAATGTTAATTGCAGTCTCAGTAATAGTGACTTTTCCTCTGCCTGAGGATTTTGATCCACATGCCAGATCTCAGTACCTGCTATTTGTCTATTATGATCCCTGTGATCTCCTGTCCTGTGTTGGTGAGATGGGATGAGATGATGTTAACAGGGTCTGTAGCTAAGAGCAACGAGACCCCTTTCTCCAAGTTTCCTCCTAATCTGTTTGGGCAAACTCAGTTTGGCTGCTGGTTCTGGTTTTGGTTGGAATACCATCAGGAATGGCATAGGATCTATGCAGACTTAAATAGTAATTCTTGCTTGAAGATTAAGAATCCTTACTCAGTTTTAAAAAACACTGATTGCTCCAAAAAGGGTTTGGTGTTGTATGGGAAATGGTTTATCAAATATGCTGATCTGCAATAATGCATATAATTCTTAGGAAAAATTACAGGATTCACGTAAATCTCCTTGGATGAAAAGTCACTAATTTAAGGCCATGGTTCTGTGGCCAGCTGAGGCAGTCTAATTCCCTGCTGCTGAGAGTGAGAGATTTCATTCCTGTCTTCCCCTGGGCAATGTGTTCCTGTCCTCTGCATTGACCCAGCTGTGTTACACGTGGGTTTTTTGAGCTTAACATGGCAGGAAACTATCCAACTTTTTGCCAGTCCAGTTTCCTGCTGTGTTAGGGAGTTGAAGTGGCTTACAGAATTATGGCAGGCGTGCACTACCCAGAGGTGAGCAGCAGGTCTGCATGGACTAGGTCAGGGGAAAGATGAGCCTCAAGGTGTGTCTTCACTTAGTGGGTCATGCTAACAGCTCACAGAACTTCCTGTGTCTCCCAGGACTCCATCCTGGCTTCCACATGGAAAGCTAAAGTGTATCTGTAAGACACAGTACCCAGCTGAAGTATCTGAGCTACAGACACACGTGAACATTTCCATATTTTCTTTTCCCCCAGAATTTCTTGGTTTGGCTAAATTTGAGTGAATTTTCATAGTGAGGAAATGCTCTTCTGTTGGTAAGAAAACAGATGGCTTTCTGTTGAAAGGGAGAGGGCTTGTTCTTGAGGGCATTCACCTTTTTTTTTGCTCTTCAGCTCTTGTCTGATTACACAGTAAGACAGCTCAGTTTGTGTTGTGGTTTAACCCTGGCTGGCAACTAAGAACCACACAGCTGCACGTTCCCTGCTGACCCCAGGGAGATGGTGAGAAGAATTGGGTGGAAAAGTAACTTGTGGGTTGAAATAAGAACAGTTTAATTGAAATAAAATAAATATACTCAAACTACTAATGATAGTAACAGTAATAGTAATAATTTTAATGAAGAGGGGAATGAAACCCAGGCAAAACAAGTTGCAGAATACAATTGGTCACCACCCACTGATGGATGCCCTGCCCATCCCAGAACAGTGATCATCTCCTTCCAGCCAACTCTCCCAGTTTATATACTGAGTGTGGCATTGCACGGTACGGAGTGACCCTTTGGGCAGTTCAGGTCAGCTTCTCCTGGCCATGCTCCCTCCCAGCTTTTTGTGCACCTCTGTGCTGCCAGAGCATGGGAAACTGAAAAGTCCTTGACTCAGGGTAAGCACTGCTCAGCCACAACTAAAACTTCAGTGTGTTATCAACATTATTTGCTCATTGAATACAAAACACAGCACTGTACCAGCTACTAAGAAGAAAATTCTGTCTCAGTCCAAGTGAGGACAGCCTGCTGTGATACTAAGAACTGCTCTTTAAGATTTTTTTGGATAAGCTTTTTGCTGTTTAAGCCTGTTGGGTTGGTTTACTGTGCAAGCACATAACTGCCAAAAGCAGTGTAAGGCAAATGCTTGAAATTTATCGGAACTGCAGGACGAGAATAAAGGAAGGGATTTTGAGACTAAGAGGGAAGAGTGAGAGACCTCTCCCTTTCCACAGAGGCAGGCTAGTCCATCTGTAATTAATGTATATAGACCAAACTAGTCTGAAACCACAGTAGACTGAATTTTAGGTTCTTACTCCAGAGTTGATAGAGTTACTGAAAAACTTTTATAGGAAGGTAAATGTGGGTATCCTTGCCTTCTCTGTGAAGAGATTCTGTTCAAACTTGAAATGTTGTATCAGTCTGAATACATTGTTGAAATTCTCATAGTTCAATTTTTAGTTACTACACAGATTAAATTGGGAGCACCTTTATTACAGGGATAAGGACTGGTCTCATCTGCACTTTTCTTCATGTTGTTTTAAGACTTCTATTGCGCAAAAGTTGCGGTGATGACTAATATGACTCCAACTTGGTACATGAAACTCAAACACTGGCACTGTGCTAAGGATATTACTTTTGTGCATGATTTCCTGCTGTCTTGTAGTTGGAATGGTTATGTTAGCCTTTAAATGTTTTTGTCATGTGGTCACTGCTTTGGTGATGGTTAGATAGTGCTTTGCTTATGCTCCCAGCAGATATATAGTTCATTACACATCAAGATGTATGATTACACAAATCTTACATTTTCAGCTTTCCTTAACCTTATTCAAACAAATCTATTTTTGTATATTCATGGGAATTGAAGAAGTGCTTTAAATATAACTGCTGATTTTCTCTGCTTTTTCAGTCTGGAATCGAGCTGTTTGTGAACAGACTTGACTCAGTGGAGTCTGTCCTCCCCTACGAATACACTGCGTAAGTATATTGTACTGTTTGTGCCATTTTAGTTGTCAGTTTTCCCAAAAAGATGATTTTAATTTAGCTAAAAGTATTATCTACATCTTGTTACAGCAGTGTGCCACCGAGGCATGGCTGTTTATTTTACTGACATAAGTTTACAAATACAGAATTTTGAATGAGCAGATGGATGGCTACATGGCTTCCTTTGTCTCCGTTGTCTTTGCTCATACTGTAGTGCATGGATTTATAGGCCTTCACGCAGGTTGAATCGCTGTTGTAGTGTCACTTAAGGTTAAAATACGTGTGTATAAATATATGATACTTTACTGCATTAGTTGTCACTGTAGATCAAAGTATTACCTCTGTCTTCAGTAGCCGGTGCCAGATGAGTTAAAGTGGTAATGAGGTGCAAACATCCCATCAGTTATCTTAATGAGGTGTTAAATGTTTTCTTTGTACACATCAAGGGACTGCACAAAATGTATCAGTGCCTGGTACAACTATGTAGTTTATGCTATAAAGAATATTTTGAATGTTAATATTGAAGAGCTTAAGCACCAATTACGTCTACACTTTAAAGAACACAAATGTGATATATTTAAAAATAGACTGGAAAAACGTGGAGGATGTGCTATTAAATGTGTCGGTGAATAAAACTGTAATAACCTATTTAATAGTGTTTGTTGTAAGAGAGCTGTCTCTGTCTGTGTTATTTTATTGGTTTGTTTCATTTAGTTTCCCTCAAATTCCAGAATCTGGCCTGCATGCTTTTTTCTCAGAGTCATCATTAAACTCTAGATGAAGATTTAATTCTTGTCTAAAATCCCTGTTAAAACAGGAAACTTTTAATTACTCAAAGAAACTTACGTTACAATGTTCTGATGAAGAGATTTGATTGTTGGTTCTGTTTTGTCTGGTTTATTTTCAAACCAGGACAGTGATTTTCACACTTCACAAAGGTTAAATGAAGAAACCATTGTCTACAGGAAAAGCTGTATAGTTCCTTGACTTGTGATGAACGTGTTGATTTGGGAACCTTTTTTATGAGACTATTTTATTCATTTTTGTATCTTTTCTCTAATTCAGGTTTGATTTTTGTCAAGCAGAAGGAAAGAAGCGTCCATCTGAAAATCTTGGCCAAGTCTTGTTTGGAGAGAGGATAGAACCGTCTCCTTACAGGGTTTGTTCTCTGACAGGAAGTGTTCAGTGATGTGTGCATTCAAATGTAACCAAAGGAGATCAGAATCTTGAAGATGATTTCCACAAGGGCTTTATCTGAGAAAGCTTCAGCATCTGAAATTCCACACGATAGAAATCTGTCAGTTTAACCTAATTGTAACTGTGCGCTTTGCATCGTGTAGCTGTAGCCTGAAATGCTGTGCAGGTTTTCTTCTCTCTTTGGGATCTGACAAAGCCTGATTATTGCTGCTCAGCACTCTTGTTTCTTGGAACCAGATCTGAAAATATTGCAGCCATAAAACAGAAGAATTATAAATGGTGTTAGCTTGCTGGTCTTTTCTGGTGACTGAAGCTCTCACATTCTCTTCTACAGAGGAGAATATAAAAACCTCCTCTGGAGGGTTAATGTACCTAGTACAGTACTTTGTTAGGTGTTTTCATTATAGTATAGGCAATGAAATGTGTAAGAGAAATTGTTGTATACCAAAATAAGGCAGTTTGTTACCACCTTTTTGCTTATGAGTCTTTCATTTTTCTTAGTTCACATTCAATAAGAAGGAGACATGTAAATCTGTTTGTACAAAAACATATGATACCACAAAGCCAGAGGATAAACAGAAATTAGACTTCTTGAAAAAAAGTATGCTACTGAATTATCAACATCACTGGTAAGTTGGCATCAGAATTCGTAGATTGGTTAATGTGTATGTTGGTGATAATTTAGTTTATACTTTTGTATTTGCAAGTTAATACAGATGGAACGCTAGATATGTGCACTTAATTTTTCCCCTTCTGTTTTTGCATAAAATGTTACATTGTTTGTTGTCTTCATAAGAAAAATCCTTCACTTGAAGGATAAGCACTAGGACCAATGAAAGTGAATCTGTTTCTAAACACAAAGCTTTGTGCTTACTGTAAAATACTGCTGCTTTTTTTCACCTGTAAATGTAGAAGTTAGTCCTGCCTTAGCTTGAGAAAAGTCTTACAGGACCTTTATTCTGTTTCTGTGTTGTCTTTGTTTTCCTGAAGAGCCCTTGCACTCGCCTTCAAGTGCTGTGTCCAGGAGACAGGATCAACAGTTCTGAAAGACTTTTATGCAATATTTGCTTCTTGTCTTTGGATGTGAAAGGAAAGGTGGCCAATGAAAACTAATTAATGAAATAATTTTGGGGAATGCATAAATGCTTGGTCCTTTCCTATTCTCTGAGCCCCTCTGTGACCATCTGATTGACCTTGGAGCACGCTGGGGCTCTGTTTCAGCTCAGACATTGAATCCTCATCCGATGGGCATTAAGGGTGGGGCGAGGCTGAATGTGTGTGCTGAATCTCAGGCAGATTTTCAGTTTCCAAACACTGCACCCACATCTAAGAACTGTGAAATGTTTATCACCAGGCTCAGTCTTGACACTGGAAATACCCAGCCATGTTATCAGTGTTTATTTAGTGCTTGACCTGTTGGCATGCTCTGCCAACAGCAGCTTTCAGGTGCAAGAATAGAAGGAGCAACTTGGGCTTGAGTTCCTGAGGCAAGTCTTTGCAAGGAATGCATGACCATCATTCACTGATGTTACAGCTATGCCCTAATTCCAAATACGGACCTCCCACTTTATGGGCACAAGTGTGTTGGTCTTCATCTAACTTGATTTAAACTTTTTTGGTATTTTAGTAAAAATACAGGTTAAATGTTGCCACTGTCATTAACTGTTTTTCTGTAATGTCACATTCCAGTCCTTCAATTTTGAAACAGATGGAAAGGCAACAAGTGCATTTTCTATTGCTTTCAGGAACTGATATGGGATATCCTTTTGTGAGGGTAAACTGTGGTTCACTGACTTAAATATTTCTGGAAACCTCTTGAAAATGAATGTAGTAGGAATTTGATAGGTTATGTCAGAAGGGTTCACAGGCAGTAGTCATATGTTCAGGTAGGTGAACAAGGAAGCCATAAAGTAACTCTGAAATGTACAGCTACTTTTGCAGGGATTTGAAGTGTATATGCTTAATGCTAAAATAAGTGGAGCTTCAAACATGCTGGACTTGATCATGTTCCTCTTAAATACTGCATATGTTTGTAATATTTGCACCACTGAGTAATGCATGCGAGTCTGGCATAAAAGACTCCGCTATAAAAGGTTGTGTATGTTTTGGTGTGTAAGCTAAAAATAGCTTCCCAAGGCTAGGAGGCTTGAAAGAATTATTTTTTTTTTTAGGAAAGCTCATAACTTAAGCTGATAGAAGCTGAAACAGAACTGTGTAAAACTAACCATACAAAAAAGTACTTCCAACTGGTTTGGGTTTTTTTCACTGTAGATTAAATTGTTTAAAAATATACTTAGTGTATTCAAGTATACTTTTTTTTAACCAGGGTAGCTAACTTGATAGGACTGTTGAGGTTTAAGTAAGATATAGTTCTGTTTTTCAGTGTGAGAACTTCCCTTGAAATTTAGGTTATTTCTTAGTTGTTTTAATGGCATTTTTATGATTTTTTTTTTTTTTTTTTGCTCTGCCCCCTGCCCTAAAACTTTTGAACCAGTGAAAAATCCCTGGTTATGTCTGTTAGTCCTCCTTAGCCACAGCTTCACGAAGTGGCAGTGGCTGGATTATATGATTAATGATGGAGGCTCCAGGAGTATGGTACAGAGGTATGTTGTACAGGGATCAACAAGGTAGCATAAGAGAGGATTCAGTAGAGGGTTATTATCCAGCTTCAGTTTATCATGAAATTCCTGGGGAACACAGATGGTGAAAAGTACTTTTAAGGTTTCAAAAGCCACTTAATAAGATTAGGAATTGACATACTGAATTGGACTCAACAGCTATACTGATATCTTGGCTGACAATGTTCATCACCAGATGTTCTTGAGAGACATATAAGAACACTGTTGAATAGCATATTTGCTCCACATGTATAATCTCTTCAAGTCATTTTAAATTTGAAGATTAGCTGTGAAAAATGATTTGCTACTTAAACTATCAATTTGTTCCGGCATTGCTGCTTGAAGGCAGCTCAGTATGTCTTTGCTGCATGGATGCAAAGGAAAGCCTTTATCCAAACCAAACTTACTTGGAATGTTAATTTTGCCTTGATTTGATTAGGAATGAAAACACTAACAAAAGTGAGCAATCTCTCTAGCATATGTTATGGAGATAAAATTTCAAATCTACAAGCACAGAATTGTTTGCGTTGGAAAAGTCCTCTATGATCATTGAGTCCAAATGTCTGGTGGATTGACCCTGGCTGGACACCAGGTGCCCACCAGAGCTGCTTTGTCACTCCCCTCCTCAAGTGGACAGGGGAGGGAAAATGTAGTGAAAGGGTCAAGATGAGGGTAGGGAGAGATCACTCATCAACTACTGTCATGGGCAAAGCAGACTCAAATTGAGGAATTTAGTTTAATTCATTGCCAGTCAAATCAGAGAAGGGTAGTGGGAGGTAAATCCAAATCCTAAAACTCCTCCCCACCACTCCCTTCCCAGGCTCAACTTCACTTCCAGTTTTCACCACCACGTCCCCCCAGGGGTGCAGGGAATGGGGATTGAGTCAGTTCATCATACATTGTCTCTGCCACTCCTTCCTCCTCAGGGTCAGGACTCTCCAGACTCTGCCCTTGCTCCAGTGTGGGGTTGCACCCATGGAAGAGTTTTAATGAACTTCCACAATGCAATTCCCCATTTCCATGGGCTGCAGCTCTTCAGGAACTGCTCCAGTGTGGGTCTCCCATGGGTTCACAAGTCCTGGCAAACCTGCTGCAGAGTGGGCTCATCTTTCCATGGGGCCGCAGGTCCTGCCAGGAGCTCCAGTGTGGGTTTCCCATGGGATCACAGCCTCCTTCAGGGCACATCCAGCTGCTGTCATGTAGGGTCCTCCATGAGCTGCAAGGGAACAGCATGAGCTGCACCACGGGCTGCTGGGGAATCTCTACACCTGTGTCTGGAGCATTTCTTCCCCCTCCTGCTCCACTGACCTCGGTGTCTGCAGAGTTGTACATATTCCCAGTCCAGCTGCAGATGCTGTTGTGAAGGGTTTTTTCTCCTTTTCCTAAATCTGTTTCCCAGAAGTGCTGCCTCTGGTCACTTGTGGGCTAGCCTTGGCCAGCAGAGTCTGTGTTGGAGCCAGCTGGCACTGGCTCTCTCAGACATGGGAGTTCCTACAAAAACTCCTATAGCCCCCTGCCAACCAAGACCTTTCCACACAAACCAAATACAAACATTAACCTAACACTGCCAATTCCACCACTAAACCATGTCCCTAAGTGCCATGTCTAGTCTTTTAAATGCTTCTGAGGTTGATGACTCCATCACTTCTCTGGACAGCGTGTTGCAATGCCTGACCACCCTTTCTGTGAAGAATTTTGTTCTAATATCCAGCCTGAACCTGTCCTGGCACAACATGGGGCTGTTTCCTCTTTTCCTATCATTAGTTGCCTGGGAAAAATGGCTGACTTCCACCTTAGACATCTGTCACACTTTTGAAGATAGCGATAAGGTCTCTCTTGAGCCTCCTTTTCTCCAGACTAAAGCTCCCTCAGCACTCATCATAAGGCCCTTCCCCAATTCTGTTGCCCTTCTCTGGACACTTTCCAGCACCTCAGTGTCTTTCTAGTAGTGGGTGGCCCAGAACTGGACACCGGATTTGAGGTGCAGCTTCCCCAGTGCTGAGTACAGGGAGACAATCCCTGCCCAGGTCCTGCTGGCCAGACTATTGCTGATACAGGCCAGGATGACACTGGCCTTCTTGGCCACCTGGGCTCACTGCTGGCTCATGTTCGAGGTCTCTGGACCAGGCAACTTTTTCTGCTGGGCAGTTTTTCAGCTACTCTTGCCCCAGCCTGTAGTGCTACATGGGGCTGTTGTGACCCACGTGCAGAACCCAGCACTTGGCCTTGATGAACTTCATTCCATTGGCCTCTTATAATATGGTCAAAGTGTACTGAATCAAAATCTGGAATAGCTCTTAATTTGCAACTCCATTGTACCCTGTAGTAGCATGGTGAACAGGAATTTGGTTGGTGCTGCTGCTGCTTGCAACTGCGATAGTCTTTGGAATCTGAAAACCTGGCAACTCTTGCTTTTGTAAGGCCTGTCTTCACCTTTTCTAATGTGTCAATATAAACCAAGAATACTGCACTTTATGTCTGCTGGGTGGCTACTGGTGGGGATTATGCAACTGTCTCCATGTTGCATGGATAAAGGCAGCACATAACCACTCTTTTCTCCTCCGTCTGCTGATGTGTTTTGAAAAGTAGGGCTAATTTAGAGGCACTTCCAAGATGCAACAGATTAAATAGTGCTTTGTTTTTGTTATCTGAAGTCATAATTCCTGTGTTTAATTAAGTATTTAAAAGTATCTTTAAGACGCTCAATTGTAAAGACATTCAGTAGCTTGGTAAATTATACAAAATTCTGTTAGCTTTCAGTGGGATGTCCTTTTCTGGGTTTAGTGATGCACAAAATGTGGCAGTTGTCTAATGTCTTCATATATGAAGTTTGTTAATATACCTTTGAAAACATACTTTGGGCAATTAATGCTGGCAGGTACTGAATTGTCTTCTTTACATGACATATTTTGGGGATTTATCTTTTATCTAATTAAAACACTTCATAAAACATAAATTTGTTTAGAGTCTTCTAGTAGTTCCTTTTATTAAAGGACAGGATCCTTTCTCTATGTTTAAAAGTATGTTTTTGGTTTTGACATTGTTAGTTGCATGTTAGATACAGTTTGTATCTTACTGTCTTAAAACTTTCTGCAGTTCATCATGGGAGTGTGCATTTCCACAAATTTTTCATTGAAACTGGCCTATAAACCCCCTAGTTTTAGGTAATATGAGTATAAATCTTGTGAGGCAATAATATAACAGCAGCAAGTTTGAAAGTTATCATTTCCCCAGTTGTTTGGTGGGTTACAATTTTTTGGTAATGCAAGTCGCCTAATTAAAATGTTGCATGTTCTTTGGTAGCTATAAATAAGGTTAATGATTACGAATTCACTTAAATAGCAAAAAACCAAAGTTTTAAGAGTTCCATAAAAATGTATTTTGCAATGGAAGAGCGATGAGGAAACTGGAGAATTAATAATATGTGATGTGGGCTTTTTTTTGATTCTGTGTTTTGTCTTAAACTTGAAATTGACAATTGGAGCTAGTTTAGAAAATTTGGTGATTTTGGCCATTTTTTAAAGACAAAATAATAAGTTAAATTGTTAATGACTTTGGATTGGGCAAGTTTTCTGCTTTGGGCTGTTTTTGTAAGGGAATTTCATGAAACAGTGCACTGAATAGAGTGGTTTCAGTTGAAGGCCTATGTGCTTGTAGCTTGTTTGGAACTTGGATTGGCAATCAGTGGAATTACATGGGTAGTATTATTCTTGTAGTTAATATTCAGTAATGAATGTAGCAAAGTCAGATTAACTTTAATCTAGTTTTGTTTCCGTCACACTGTGTATTTTGAAAAATTGTGAAGTGTCACTGTGTCATTTACAGGATTGTGGACAACATGCCTGTGACATGGTGTTATGATGTGGAAGATGGCCAGAGGTTCTGTAATCCTGGTTTTCCTATTGGCTGTTACATTACAGAAGATGGCCGTCCAAAAGATGCCTGTGTTATTAATGTATGTTTATGCAATTTTATATTTTTGAATAGTTTTTACTAATTTAGAGACTAGCATTTCTCCTGTGTCATGTTTCTGTGGTGAATCCCTGCTACTTTAAGGACCCATGTTGCCTAAAAGTAAGCAAGTGTTTTGGTCTCTGCAAGCCCCTCAGTGTGAAAGCCTGATCTAAGCCTGAGAACCTTGTTTTTTATGCTGCATAGTACAGAAGGGCTCTAAATGATCAAGGGATGAACATGCAGAGCATTTAGTACATGTGGAGGGTAAAGGTGAAGGAAATACATGTGGAGGGTAAAGGTCCTTCATTGCCTAAGAAATTGAAACGTTTGAAGGCTTGGACTTCACATTTTTGTGGGATAGAAGTGCTTTCATGGAAGCAGATTTGCATAGGGGTGTTTGTACCTCTGCATACTTTTTGAAGGTTTGCTTTCCTAAAACAGGGAGCTGATGGAAAAAGATGTAATATAAGATTTCTGCATGAGCAAAGATTCTCTTGTAATAGATGATATAAGTGGTGGAGGTCCAGATAAGTGCACTGAAAGCATTATGGAGATATGAATACAACAGAAAGTCCAGGAAGTCTTTAGGCTACCACAGACCTCTTCCATGGCAAGGTCACTGAGAACTTGGAATAGGATTTTGAGTTTTTTCAAAATGGTTGGTTTTACTTAGTAGATCTTGCCAAAGATAAGTTTCTGTGGTTGCCAATTTTGTTTAATTGCCTCCATAATGAGTTGGTTCAGGGGCTTCATATGAATGGATGCATTTATGGTCAAATATGTAATCTAGCAATATTATTTTAATATTTGCTTGTAATAAAAGGAAAATAACATTTGAAGGAGTAACTGATGTACTGTAGAAGAACATTTCATTTATGTAACTATTCTTACAATTGGGGGTACTCTGTAGAAAAGGTAAGGATAGAACCCTTTAGGGGTACTAACTGAACTTCAGTAGACACAGCTGTTAAATTTCTTGTGAGTTCAACAACCTCTTTAACTGACTAAATTCCCAGCTGATGTTTCTCTTCACCTGAGGTTTGCATTCAGCATTCTTGGCTGCTGCTTGCTGTTCCTTCCTGTGCATCTTTGGTTTCGAAGGTGGTTCAGCCACAGAGAGCATTTATTTACATTGTTTATCTTAGGAGGTTCTGTTTAATTTCTGAAAAATATCCTCATTGTTTTAAAGTAGCTGATGCTTATGAAATGCTTCTGATAACAAAAGTTGTCACATTGTTATCTATTCGATTTGCTACTTAAATAAAATAGGACATCTTCAGTTAGAGAAATTTGTTAATAAATATATATATAATATTTTAAATTTTTGTTTCTACTTTTCAGTTGTTCTAGACTGTTCTAAGCGTTAACTTTTTTAACTTGTTTTTTTTAATACAAGAAGGCACTTACAAGTCTTTATAATTCCCAATAGCTCACATTCATATTTTAGGAGAACTTCTTGACGGAAAAACTGTATGCAGTCTAGAATTCTGTTATGCAGGCTTCTGTCTAAGGCTTTGAGATGTCTATATTTTTTGATTGTTTAATATAACCTTTTGTCATTGCAGTCAGAATTTCATGAAAAAGATACCTTTTATATTTTCAACCATGTTGACATAAAAATATATTACCACGTTGTGGAAAATGAAGCTCTGGGAGCAAGACTAGTTGCTGCTAAACTTGAGCCAAAAAGGTTAGTAGTTGAAAGTAACTTGTCATCAAAAAGTGATCCATCCCAAGACACTTGCTTTGATCTGGGTTCCTGCTGCTAGTCAGAAATGCTTTCAGATATGTGACCTGTAGATTACCTCTCCTGTTGATTGATGTAGTGTAGTTGGGACAGTCTAATGTCATTTTGTTCTGAATTTGATGGACTTGGTGCACTTTTTCCTATTTGGACCAAGAAAAGATACAATAAAACCTGTAAGTGTCCGTGGGGTGTGATGAGTGTGTGTGTGCATGCATATAGAACCCTAATTTCCCTACCAAGGAATATTCTGTCTTCTGTCAGAATAGGGCACCAGTGCCTGCTGCAGGCTTGACTGGAATGCGACATTTGATGTCTTCAACAATGGGGATTTGAGTAGAAAGATTTCACAGATACCCTCATCAGTTGTTCTGGTGTCTGCATGGCTTTTGCACAACTGAAATCTGTTGTATTATTTCTTAGCATCTTGTTTTTTATGGTATAACTGAGCTTGTTGCACTGTTGGTTCAGTTGAAGGTATTTTTTGTTGACAGAAGTTAGTAATTCTGGTGGTGTAACTTTTTAAATGTTTTGGACGTTCATGGCAATACTAAGGCTTCTTTTTTTGGTACTCTGCTGTAGAGAGTGCTCTTTTTAGAAGAGACAAGTCTTGTCTTGTTTAAGAAGTTAAAGTTTCAAAAATTCCTGAACTTAGAATATGTTCCTTATGAGTTCTGAAATTTATGAGACATTAAGTACAATTGTTATATTTAAGGGAAGAATCCCTGGTATGCTTTTCTAAGATGAATGAATTCTTTCTTAAGAATGTTGTCAGTGAAATGGCTTTCATTCTGTGTCTTTTCTTCCTGCAGCTACAAGCACACTCATCCAGACAACCCTGATTGCTCAGGAGTACCTATGGATATAAGTAATAAGGCTAGTGGAGAAGTCAAAATTGCATACACATACTCCGTTACTTTTCATGTGAGTACTAAGATTTCTGTGGTAGTTACTTCTAAAATCATGCATTAATACTCTGAATTATAAAAATGGAGAATTAAAATAAGCTCAGAATAGTAAATTTATAGTTTTAAAGCTTTATTTTGAACTGGAATGTCAAAGATGGCTTGGGATTTAACCACATATATAACACTATTGCATACCAGCACACAGAATGGATGTGAAACACGTGTGGTTTTTAAAAGAGACACACTTTCCACATCTGCCTAAGTTGTCTGCTAGATTATTTTTCAATCCAAGTTCTTAAGTCTGAGAAATTGCATGCTTCAGCAAATTACTGTTGTAGGTAGGTTGAAGCTGATCGTTTTCTTCCCTCCTCCTGCAAAAGCTGCCTTCTCTCCAAGGTCTTCCCCTCTGGAAACCTGCAAAAGAGTAGGAAGCTGGTAGTCTTTGTTCTACTACTCTACTTACTATTTAAAAGCAGATGAGCTGTGCATCAGGCAACTGCAGGCAGCAGTGATAGCTGAGTGTTTCTCATTCTGCTGACAAACAAGAGAGGGAGGTTTGGGTTTTGTTTTGTTTTCCTGTAAATGGAGTTTGTTGGACAAAGTGTTTATCAAAGTTTCCTACTTTTTCTCAAACTGTTTCCATGTTACTCTGAGTTCAAAATATAATAAATAGTGCAAGAAGGGAGGAGCTTATATTATGTACATACTACATAATTATCTTTTGAGAAATTATATCAGTTATGGTGCTGAAATGAATTTGTATACCAAAAAGCAAGTATTTCTGGAAACCTGTTAGAAATTAGTAATTAAGAGTGACCTCACCTTCATATTATTTTATTATTTGTCCTTAAAAATTACATGCCCAGCCGTGTGTGTGTGTGCAACTGTCTTGTGCACAGTTTTACATCAATTGGATTGGGTTGGCTGACCAGGTCATCTCAGGAAGACCCAAAAAAAGGGCAGTTTAGGTATGAGGAAAAATGCAGTTCTGTCCTGGAATCATTGATACTCGTTTAGAAATTTGTTGCTTGCTTTGAGACATGGTTTAATTATCTCAGTGAACTAGATATATGATTTTGACTAATTTTTTTAACCCACTGGCTTTTTTTCAAAACCTGGCTTTACTGGAAAGCACTCTTGCTCTTGTATATAATAAATTACTGAAATAACAGCCTGTCAGACACCTAGCCAATTTTATTAGTTTATAGGAGTGTTCATGATTTGTTTAATGGCCATCTTCACCTTGATTAGCACTGTCTATTCCTTTTTTTTTCCTGTTTATTCTGCAAAATAAAACCAAGAAATGTTGGTTTTGAGGTGTTTCTGATCAATGAATGTTCATTTTGAATAAGTTTAATCTGTTGAAATGCCTGGAGGAATAATTTGCTTCCCTCAACTAACAGTCTAAGTTCTGTAGCATTGTCTCCCCACCTGTCCTGCAGTAAAAGCTGTTTGTAATGGGATTGGTAGTTGGTAATAAAATGAGGGTGTATGAAAGCAAAGGGGATAATTTGGACAGAGCATGATCTAGAGAGTGAAGTATTACGCTGGAAACTGTAGCATAGCTTAGTTTCACAATATATGGACTTACATGTGCTAAATAATGCATGTTCTTTCATTATTGTGCTAGTCCATTCCAGATAAACTGATACAGTTCTTGAAGGGAGGACTCACAATTAAATTAATTTGGTAAGCCTTAATGTCTTAAGAAGACACAGGTGCTCAAATTCAGAAAATATTTTTGTTTAGATTCTATGGTCAAATCTTAAGTTTGCTCTAGGTAGCTTTTATTAAACTATTCCCTGTAAGGCACGGAACTTGAAATTTCAGTTAGTCACAAAATTTAAGATTGCTTTGCACAAACATCAACTTTTAAATGTACGAGTTGGATACTGACTGTATCTGGAGTTCATGTGTTTACTCTTTCAGGAAGAAAAAACTATCAGATGGGCATCAAGATGGGATTATATTTTGGAATCCATGCCTCACACTCACATCCAGTGGTTTAGGTAAGAAAGAAGTTTATCGTACTGAAATGTTTACATTGTAGTTTGAATGATGATTTTCATTTCTTTTCTTTTTTTTTTTTTTTCAGTATTATGAATTCCCTGGTGATTGTCCTCTTTCTGTCTGGAATGGTAGCTATGATTATGTTGAGGACACTGCATAAAGATATTGCAAGATACAATCAGATGGATTCCACTGTAAGTCAAAAATGTAGCTCCTAAAATTTATTTGGAATGTAATTTTTTCAGTTAAATATGTAGCTGTAACAGGCTATTTAAGTTGCAATCTACTGTATTAAAGACAGATGTATTTTTTTAACAGGAAGATGCTCAAGAAGAATTTGGCTGGAAACTGGTTCATGGTGATATTTTCAGACCCCCAAGAAAAGGAATGCTGTTGTCAGTTTTTCTAGGCTCTGGCACACAAATCTTAATAATGACTTTTGTTACCCTATGTAAGTAAAATGGGGGGAGGATTTAGTTGATTGTACATGATTTTTCACTGCTAACTGCATGGTGCTTGTGAAAATAGTAGCATTGTTTTTTCTAGAAATTTCATAAAAATCGTTAGAAACAGCTGAGCTGATGTAGTAGACATGCAGCTTAGTATGCACAGATTCTAAGATTACTGATGTACTGACTTTAAGTCAAACATATAGTCTAAGGTTTCTAACACATTTTCTAAAATTGTGCATCTTTGCTTCACAGTTTTTGCTTGCCTGGGATTTTTGTCACCTGCTAACAGGGGAGCTCTAATGACCTGTGCCGTAGTTTTGTGGGTACTGCTTGGAACTCCAGCTGGTTATGTTGCTGCCAGATTCTACAAATGTGAGTAATAGTTACTGAAAATGACAAGGCTTAAGTTCATTAACGTAAACTATCATTACAGAACTGATTTTTATTTTGCTGCACTGTTTGTAGCTTCCCTCAGGGCAATTTGGAGAAATGTATTTACCTTAACAACATAATATATAGAGAGAGAACACTTAACATAGTTAGGCTGGTTTTGATGTAATCATGTCTAAAGATCGTGAATTGCTCTTGCTGCTGTGTATTTGTGAAATTAAATAGTATTAGTACTAAGGTCCATCTTTACATCAGACCGTTTCCTGCGTGTTTCCCATCACTGCAGGGACAGTGTAAACCTGCATTTAGTTTTAGCCGTGGATGTTGCTTGGTAACACACACCTGCACCCCCAAATCATGAACCTCAGTTCTTGCATGCCTGACATTTGTGGCCTCTTTTTAGCTACTCCCAGGTATTTTGGAGAATAATGCTTATTGGATTGTGCCTGGAGCATGGGGAGAAGGATTGATAGGTGGATTGAAGGATTTTGTAGCTGTAGAAACCAACCCCCTGGTGTTTGGGCCCGTGACAGAAGTCAGTTGATACTGTTTTCCCTCACTGATCCCAGCTGTTGTTTCAAGACCTGTCTGCCTATGAGCCTCAGATGGTTTACCCCTGTATCCTCTGATTTCTTTTAAGGTGAAGCATGGCATTCCATATACAGCTTGTTTTAATTACCTTACTCAAGGTGAAAGGATTTTTGACTGAGAGAGATGGATCTTTTGGACTCTTTAGTTGTGAATATATGGGGCTAAAGGACAAGTTTTTCAGAACTTCAACCTGGCAGTGGATATTGGAATTCTTTCTTCTAACCATTTTGTAGTTTTCATGTGGGGAAAACCAGTGGGAAAAGTGAGTTTGATCTTGTAGGGAGTTTTTATGCAGTGGTGGTGACATGATAATGAAATATTCCTAATATCCAAGCCAGTTAGACTTAAATGGAAGGAAATTTTAGTACTAAGAGCATAATTGAGGATAGAATTCTTCTTTATGTTGTGGTGTGTACTGTGTGTTTTGAAGGATATTTTGAAGTGTATGGATGGTAAATTGAATCTCGTGTCTTTGGTGGAGATGTATTTATTAATGATAAAATTTAATAATTTACTTACTGGGAATCAGTTGCTGTTTGAATGTTAGGTTTAACTACTAAGAAAGTGAATGACTGATCCAGAGATATTTTTAACAGGAAGTGGTTTATACCCTGCATAGAGCATGTAAACATGAATGGGTTTTTTTTTTGTAGTATACAAATAAAGTAATGTGAGACATAAAATGAAATGCAACTGAAATGGATATCCAATTTTAAGAGTTGGGGGTTTTTTTCAAAATTGCATTTGAAAAGGGAAACCTGAGTTGAAATTAAATGGTTAATCTTAATAACTGCTGTCACGTTTTACCAAGTTTTTATGAAGAAATAGAAACTTAATTAAAATCACTCTAACCATAATCACTTCTGACTCTTGAAATAAAGACGCATGTCATTATGGCAGTGCTCAGATGAAATTATCAGCTTCACTGCACTCCAGCAGGATATTTTCATTTGAAAGTATACTGACTAGAATTTTTATCAGCATAGTGCAAATTCATAAAGATTTTCATAATAAAGCTATCTTTAGTCTTTTGGTATCACCACTGCTTAATGCTGTTAAGACTCAAGAAAACATCACTATTTCTGTAAGCCTGTTGGTTCTGACTCTTCTGTAAGATTCATAGGCAAGAATTATTTCAAGAAAACTGTTAAGCTTGGTTTTCACATATTTATATGTCTTTACCTACTGAAACCTGCAGTGAAATGCTAGAAAAAGCTTAAATTTCTTAATCACTCCAGGTTTAAAATATTTTTAAACACTTGGAAATACTGCAAATCTGCTCCCTTCTTTTAGTAGATAAAGTGGTCAGAGACAGTTTTAGTTGGATACCTTTCCTGACCTTGGTCTGAGACGTTTTGCTTTGAAGTTCTGTGGTTAAGCAACAGGATAATTTTATTACTGAATATTTAGCGTACTGTTTTAAATTTGGGCATGATAGCACATTATTTGAGTATTTGCAAGCTAAGTATAACAGGCAAATGGACTGGAAAATTAATAGTTGAGCTTAATGCATGTTTTAATGTCTGTCAAATATTTTAATATACAGCATTTGGAGGTGAGAAATGGAAAACGAATGTCCTGCTGACATCATTCCTTTGTCCTGGGTAAGTTGAGAATATTGCCATGATTAAGAGAATTAAATTGCTTCTCTGATGTGCATAGCTAATTTTTTAAGTTTCAGCTGTACAAGTAAATTTTACACTGTCCCTTTATTCTGGAAGCTACAAGAGTATCATGGTGCTTTTCACAAAGATGAGTATGTTAGTGGCATCTCATCCTTAGATTTTTTTTTTTATAAGCATTTGTTTACTCTCACCACACGAAAAGGTTGATCAGGAAAAAGCTTTATGATAGTAGTAAGTTTTAGGCCTGCTTCTTCATTGCTTTCTTTTATTCTCTGGACTATTTCTCTGGCCACACTGTAGTCAGTCTTACATAGTGTCATATAATGTATAACCACTCTGATAATATTTTCCACTTAATCACAGCAAGCAGTCTTACCCTGAAGTGTAGTTAAGACAAGCATACATTTGAAATAGCTTAGTTGGAACGTCAGTGCCTGCTGGAGTTCAGTCCCACTAGATTAACAAAGGATTGCTTGTCTGACCTCCTTGTTTTCATATTTTGCGTGTGTCATTTGGTTTTAGCAGAGATTCAGGCTAAAATCTTAAAACAGTGCCATTGTTTTGTCAACATCACTAAATGTTAAGAAGTATTTCTGTGCTGTAAGCGTGCTGTGTGTTTTTCAGAATCGTTTTTGCGGATTTTTTTATCATGAACCTCATTCTCTGGGGAGAAGGCTCTTCAGCAGCTATTCCTTTCGGTACCTTGGTTGCTATTTTGGCGCTCTGGTTTTGCATATCTGTACCACTGACGTTTATTGGTGCCTATTTTGGGTTCAAGAAAAACGTAAGTGTTGGGGTTTTAAGTGTATCATACATAAACACACAGAAATATTTTTCTCTGTATAGGCATGACTGAGGTAGCATCTAAGTTCGTTGCACTGTTGGCTCCAGTTCTGTTCAGTTACTTTAGAACTGCATTGGATAACCAGTCTAGGTATTCCAAGGCTTTGACACACGGTTGGTAGCAGTGAAACTTCTCTGCAGTGATTTGGGTTATCATTGTGTTTAATCGAGTGACTGCCACAGATAAATCAGTGATTTCAGCATTTTTATTTTAATTAGCATCTGTTTCATATACTAAAACAAGTACTTGACCCAGCAAGCATAAGGGAAAGCAGGTTATGCATTTCTGGGTTTCATCATGTATTTCTTGTTCCTGTTCTGCCTGCTACATTGAGGATGTTTCCTGATCAAATTGCTGGAGTTCTGTGAAATCTGTTTGCATAAGTATCTTGTAAATGGTTATCTCTGCTTGGCAGACATTAATTGTGATTTACTCCTAAACCAATTAATTTTACATATTCTTATGAGGGCACCTTGTAACCAAACATTGCATAATTTGGTGACCAAATCATTAAATAATGAGATTGGTTCTTTTTGTTTTTCTTAAAAAACAGTTTACTATCCCCTCAAATAAATTTCTGTAAGTGCAGATACATTTGTGGGTTTTCTCCTGCATAGGAAGCCAGGGTTCCATCTCTCTGTAGATCTCCTGTAATACCTTCAGAGAATATTGCTTTAGTAGGTACTTTTTAAGTCAGTTGTGTAGTTAGTCTGTTTTTCTTAACCAGAATTCACTGGGGTTTTTCTGATAACCGTGTTGAAATTCCATCAAGTTCCCCTGCATTGTACAGGTGTGTACATTTTCTCTTAAGGAAGGAAGATTTGATAAGCTAATAAGAGAATGTGGTAGGTGTCACAAAAACTTGAAAATCAAATCAGAAAGGAAGTATCTATTGATGCTTTTGATGTAATCTTCATAAAAGGGGAAAAATGCAAAGTATGCGTGTATCTTACAATGCCTTATATTGTTTTCTCCCACCATGCTGATCCATGCATGTGTCTTAAATTAGGATTAAATTGCCAGATTGAGTTCTTTCAGTAAGTTTATCCTAGTGTGATTCTTGAAGTAAATTGTGAAAAACAACATGCAGGAATTTTTAGAAGGTGAAAGCACCACCACTACACCAGCTGAAATATGGTAAATCAGCTCAGGCTCTGTAACAGATGATAGATAGGCAAACATTAAAAGAGAAGTCCAAAATATCTGTCACTATGTTTTCAGTAAGAGCTGTCTTTCAGCGAGTTTGCCAGGCAAGTGTCAGTAACTGAGCTGGGAGCAAAAGCAAATGTAGTGTAGCTGGGTATGCACATGCTCAAAACAAAGAGTAGACTTTTTGCCACCAATGGTTACAAAAAGAAAGCCAAAAGGTTTGACATTTTATTTATTTGTTTGTTATTTTCGTTTACAGGCTATTGAACACCCTGTTCGCACAAACCAAATTCCGCGTCAAATTCCTGAGCAATCGTTCTATACAAAGCCATTGCCGGGCATTATCATGGGAGGGATTCTTCCTTTTGGATGTATCTTTATACAGCTGTTCTTTATTCTCAATAGTATTTGGTAAGTTCACTGTAAACTGAATTTTCTCTGTCATAAAAAGTGGTAATTTCTTTGTGAAAGTTTTTCTTCAAGATGCTTTGCCTGATTTTTTAAGGATGCAGGGTTACCATAATACTGGCTCAATAAAATTTAAATGTTAACATCTTTTTAATATTCTGTTGTTTTAAAGATAGTCAATGCTTGTTGTGCTTGTTGGGATGTACAGAGAGGTGGCTGTGATATGCTTAGCAATTTACAGTTGACCTACCTTCAGACAGTTTGTTGTTTTCTCATGCTACTCTTCTGACTTCATGTGGAAGTGGCTCTGAAGCTGATATATGGCATATAACTTGACAGTAGTAAAGTTTATTAAAATAAACTTGAGAGTTGTTATTAGGCTAAAAAGTATTACTACTCTTGAGAGGAAAACAAAGAACCAAGAACAAATTCTTGTGAGATCTTTATTTAAAAAGAAAAGAGTAATTGTTTTAAAAAATAAAGCACCATAGACTAGTCCAGTATAAGTGAATTTTGATGTGAGCACACTGACAAACTAATCTACTGTGAGCAATCTGTCTTCCTCCTGGCAAAATTTAGTTATTGGATCTTGTTAAACTGTTTCTGAACCCTGAATAGGTGCCTCTACCCGACACAGACAGCTACAGCATTTGACATTTCTTGTTATGTTGGAGCTCTGCCCCTTTGATTGAAATGTGAGGTGAAAACCAGGTTCTGCTGAAGTCAGTGGAAGAGGTCATGCTGACTTCACTGGAACTGTGATTTCACTATTATGTTTAGTCATTTCTTTCTCTAAAATCCCAACCAGGGGCATGCTTTGGCCTTGCTATCTCAGTGTTCTCTTGAGCTGCCAAGGTTCCTATTCTTTAGTTAGAAAATAAATTAGTCAATTGTATGGCTGCACAATTGACAGTATTTCAATAGGAAGGGGAAATACTTAAGGTGAAGGTGATGTTACTACATATGAAGAAATAATAATAGCACAATGGCCATTTTATTTTTTTTTAACTCCCTTTTATAGGTCCCACCAGATGTATTACATGTTTGGCTTCCTGTTTCTGGTATTCATTATTTTGGTTATTACATGTTCTGAGGCTACAATATTGCTCTGCTACTTCCATCTATGTGCAGAGGTAGGAAATACTAACTGTGTTTTCGAACTCGATAATGTTCTAAGAATGTATAAAAACATTTTAATGCTTCTGTAATTGAAAATAAGTATTCCAATGTTTAACATGAACACTAGTGCTAGATGACATGTACTTAAACCATGTCTTCAAAAAGTGAAGCAGGCTACTCTGGCAAAACTGGTAAGAAATATTAAAACCCTGAACTGGGTATTGCTGAGTCGGATATCACATCTTTAGAATCTCTCTGCCTGTTTTCTGGAAGTGCTAAATTAATCCATTAATTTTGTTCAGTGAGAGTGCATTTTGGACATGCCCAAGCTTGGGGAAAAAAAAATCTCTATGGCTGAAAATAAATAACATCTGGCTTATTTGGGGTTTTATTATTTTGTGTATTTGCTATTGCTCTTTAGTTTACTTATCTTTAATTTTGAATGGTTTAATTAAAGCAGTATTGATTATACATAATTCTTCTCCCTCTAGATAAAAACCCTACAAAAACTTAGTTTTGGATAAAGTCATAATAGAGAAAGTAGCTCTGCATTCACTAGTAGGGTCAGTGGGCTAGAGGTGTACATATATTGCTCACACATTTGTATTTTTTCCTCACTCTTTCTAGGACTATCACTGGCAGTGGCGTTCATTTCTCACTAGTGGCTTCACTGCAGTTTATTTCCTAATATATGCAATACATTATTTCTTTTCTAAACTGCAAATCACAGGAACAGCTAGCACCATTTTATATTTTGGTTATACCATGATTATGGTTTTGATCTTCTTCCTTTTCACAGGTAAGTGTATTGAACCTGAATTTTGAATTTTAAACCTGCCTTTAGTTTTGCAGAGTAGAATCCTTGGCAGAACTGATCTTGTTACAGAATTGTAAATTTATGATGCCTTTGATTTTTTTCCAGGTGTAGCGTATTGCAACTATGTGATTACAAATTCTAATAAAATCAATAAGTGAAGATGAGGCAAAACTACTGCTAATTTGAGGTGTGGCCTATAATTAGGTCTACCAATGTGTGATAAATACTTTCCCAGATTTAATTCTTAGGATAGTCATATGACAAACTCAGTTTTTTAATTGGTTTTCTTTGGAGAAGCACACTTCAAATCACACAATCAAGTATAAAGTTACAGTGTCAAGATAAAAACTGCAGATTTTATGGAATAGCTGGAAGGAAGAGAGAGGAGTAAAAGTTGACAAAGAATGCCTTTTTTTTTTTTTTAATTTACTCTCTTCCAGAATGTATTTCCTTTTATCCCAATTGCACTGAAGTGGCATGGGGAGCAGACAGAATTTCTGTAACATTTTTTGTATCACTCTTGTCAGAACCTTGTAATCTTCATTATGAGCGTTTGGAAAACTCATCTGTCTTAGGTGCTGCATTTCAATCTCCTCTTCAGTAATTGAGATGAGGTCACAAAATCTTCCATTGTAGTCTTCAGTCAGACAGAAATAGCCCTTGTTTAGGGTGGAAGAATGACACTGAAAATGCAAGAAGTCTCCTTTCAAACTGATGCAAGAAGGCAGCAACTGCCAACTCCTCAAAAAAATCTTAAAAATTCTGTATTCTGCTCCAGCAGAATGCAGTCCATCCTTGTATACTCTACCCTACAGAGCAGTACTTCTGAAACTACTTTGAACTCATCAATGGTTTAAATAATTTCAGGCTTCATGTTGATTATGACTTTTAATGATTCCAAAGGCTTGGATAAGTATTTATGTATAGACACTATCTTTTGAGGCCTTCTGGACTACAAATGGCTTGTCATCAGAGCTTTTAATACAAATCTCACTATGACTATGAAGTGGAATTTTAATTTCCACTTAACATAGGAGAACAAAAGTAGTGAAAAAGAGAAAAGAACTAAGAATGGTGTTCATTTTAAGTGTAACTGAATATTTCAAAGACATTTCCGCTTCAGCTAAGGAAATATTGAAGCTGTTTGCGCACTATGACTGAATGCAGATGATGATGAACAGGAGCAATGGCCTGCAAGGATTTTCTTGGGTCATTGCCTGTTAAAAGGAAGAAATGAGACTTGAGTGCATTATATAATCTCATTGAAAAGTGATCAAGCTGTGTCCCAAAAGTGGTCAGTTTTATCTTCTGTCCTTCATTTTAAGTCAGTCTAATGTATTTTGGCATTGCTTGCAGATAGTTTGAAATTTATACCTCTCTACTTTTTTTCATGTTTCTGTACCAGTTTACAAGTCATTCTGAATGCATAGATCAGAGATTCTGCCTCCCTTGCTCATTTTTTCTTCTTTCTCACCCTGCTTTTCTCTTAACCTTTACTTCTCATCTGGGTGTACCGATAGTTTTATTGAACTAAAAAATCCTAGGATGTGTGGTGGTTCAACTAGAAATGAATGTGTACAGCAGTATGAATGTGTACAGCAGTATGCAGATCAGTTTTAAATACAGTGCAAACTTACAAAGTAGTTTGAAAAATACTAAGGCCTTATATAAGTGTGAGGTCAATTAATTTATTTGCATCAGCTTTTCCAACAGATGTTCAGCAAATCTGCCTGTAATAGTAAACAGTTTTGCCCAAAACCAGCATTGTGTTTACCCTGTCTCCTTTGTTCACTCTGTTTACTTTGGATGTGTGCAGTAATTCCGGAATGGATTCATTCAAGATAAAGGGGATTTACAATAATTTTCTATGCTGAGACTTGGTTTAGCTGCCTTTTTGCATCTCAGATACCCATAGAATTTCTGTCTTTTGCCCTTATTCTTTCAAGTCAGTCATGTCACATGACATTGTTTAGAGCCATTAAGATGTGTCCACTGCATCTCCTTTTTCCTTTGCTCTCATGTTCACTTTCAGTTGACCAAGTGGCTGTTCAGTACCCGCTAGCAAATTTTTAGGGTAGGTTCACAAACATGCAAAGAAGAGGTGGTTTATTCTCAGCCCCTTTCGGTTGCTTTTTGTGGCAGTCATTTGTTTGTAATTGGGACAGTGGAAATGCAAGTCATTCTGTGCAACTAGAACTAAATTTTCAGAGTCTGTATGGTTTTGGTTTTTTTTAAATATTCAATTTCTGTGTTGAAATCAGGAGAGGATACATGTGATCCTCCCCTGTTAATCACACAGAATTGTAAAACACTGTGCTTAATGATTTTTTTTTTATCTACTTCCCACAAGATTAAGTGCAAATTACCTTTTAATTTGGGGAAATAATCCTGTTTCTTAAATCTTAAGAATTTTGTCCATTTAGGTTGATATGAATGTAACAGCAGATTATGTTCACTTCTCTGAGATTTACTGAAGTGCTCTGAGATAAGGATTTACAGAAGAAATCAGAGGTAGGGTAAAGGGACAGGCAGTTCTTCTCCATTTTTTTCCAAAAAACCCCATATTAGCTATTTAGAAAAAACTGCTCCCAAAGGCAGCTGACTTCCTATGTCAGGATGATTTAAAAAAAAAAAACACTAAAAAGAAAAAGTCATAATTGTTGTACAAAAACTATTCTGCTGCTGCTTACTCATCTGTGAAAAATTGTCAGGATGGGGAGGAAGGGTTTTGACGGTGCCCTGCTGCTGTGTCGGTGTAACACATGCTTCAGGCACTTGCATCCATGCTGCATTCCAGGTCATTGATCAGACTCAGCAGGCACAATACCGGGAGCTACATGACAAATCTTTGATTCACAGCTGGGATCACAACTACGTATCATAGTAAATGAGTCACTTAAACATCAGTAGTTTAGCAAGCGTAAAGGGAAAAAAAATGACCATGATATCATTCACGGTTACTTTCAAGCTTTTAGAGAGAACAGGTTACCACACAACTTTTGTTGTCCCTCTTACCAGCTCTAAAACAAAGGAAGTTTTCTTCCTCTAAAGAACTTTCTTGATGCTTGTAAAAGTTAAGGTTATGATTTTAGAAGAGGTACTTAGGCGAAAATCAGATAATCTTCAGGGTTTTTTTCCTGTCCTAGTTTTTGTGGGAAATTAAGGTTCCTGTAACAGGTGTTCTGAGCTGCTATTTCATCCAATATCATTCTGATTGAGGCTGAATTTTGATGTAATCTAGTTAGATTAACAAAGCCCAACTATATTAACTATTTCACATTCAAAATAGTATTTTTGTTAAGTTTCTTTTGGAGTTACACGAAGAGAAGGGATGAAGCTGTTTTTATTCTGCCAGAAGGATGATAAGTTATTAGGGAAATGGTCTTCATCCTTCAATTTTAGTTAAAATCTGTATGTACCTTTTGACTGTCTTAAGTATTTCAGAAGTGTTTGTTTTTAAGGTACGTAACACGTTTTCAGTAGGACTGCAAGTTGTGTAGAAACCACACTATGGTTTGAAATTTGTATTAACTCAATCTATGGAGAAATAAAGATAGTGCTCTAGTTTTCCAAGACCTTAAAGTATTGCTTTGTAAGTAATGAGAACGCTGATGCTGTTACTGTGTTTGTTAAACATAATATCAGTATTCCTGTGGCTGAGCAGATCAGATAAAGTGTGTGTGAAGTCACTGAGAAAGGGTGAAATGGAGCAGTGTGAAGGAGTGGGACTGCAGCATACTGGAACAACAAGAACAAATATATAAGACAAATAACATAGAAATATCTTACAACTGGTCTTCCACATGATCTGTTTTATGTCCCTGAAAATAATGAGAGAGGTTATAGAGTAGTTCATGCCTATAAGGACCAGGTACTTTCTAACTTTCCTTTATCTGATCTGATTGGTGTACTGGAGGCTAAGGACAAATACATACATCCTAAGCTACAGATAGAAATTAATGTCTCTTGTGTCAGTGTTCTAATATTTAATTTTTTTTTTTCTTTTTTAGGGACAATTGGATTCTTTGCATGCTTTTGGTTTGTAACCAAAATATACAGCGTAGTGAAAGTCGACTGAAGAAACCAATGTAAAGCGGTTTAGTCTTCATTAACGTAACTTAAAAATCTGGTCTCATTGATGAACTTGAGCTTTATCAGAAGTATTGGCTTCTTTTTCTTTGAGAATGATACTGAAATGCACCTACTTTTCCACTAACACGTTTGTATTGTGACTTAACAACCTGTTTTCATTCAAACCTTAATGAAGATCAGAGTTACGATATTTATGCATTTGTAAATACAACTATACTTTAAAAGAAATGTTAAATTCTAATGGCAGAATAGAAGTGGCTATTACACAACTTAATGATACTTCTGATCAAAGTACAACTGTAAATAGGTTTTTCTAGCTTGGTAGGTGGGATGAATTATTTTTCTTTGAGGGAAATGAGAACTTTTTATTATGCTAACTTTGAAGGATAACTCTAAAGAAGTGTTGCTTTTAGTCTGGATGTGATTTTTATTTTTTACTGGTGTTACGTCCATAAATATTCTGATTTCTGTGACTTAATTAGTTTTGGTGTTCTTGGCCTTTTCAACTATGTGCCTCTGAGTCCCTGAATTTATAAATTCATAATCTAATAAACGTTGTAAAAATGTCTTCATTGACTTATTGCATATCATAAGTTCATAAAAATATGTAAATACAATTATATTGAAGACAGATGCTTAAAGATTGCATAGAGTACTTTATGGTATTTTCTATGGTTTAATGTGTATTGACACACATTTAGATCTGCAGGAATTATTATTATTATTTGTGCTAAATGGCTCTAACATGGACATGTGATTGTGGAGCATGAGAACTAAATTATACACTCATTTAAAAAAACCACTCTGCAGCATTAATCCAATCCTTAACACAGAGATGTTTCCAGAGACTGCTATGGAGTTGTCACTATGTTGAGATGATCTTACAATGCATGAGTCAGCATTCTCTGCTGATCTTGCTTTTAGATCTCAATGATGCATATTCTATAGAGCAACTATTGCTGACTGTACTTAATGTAGGTTAAAAAATAAAAGAAAATTACTATTTTTGCCTTATATTAAAAGACTAATGTCAATTTTGGATGACTGGCATTAAACCTATATTTGCCTTTTTTTGGAAATGGAGTATTTTGTTCAAACCTTGTTTAGTAGTTTTAGACTCATAACACAATTTGGCTGGTAAAATTTTATTTAAAATTAGACTTCCTGTACCAATTTCCATTCATAAGGTTGGGGGGGATTATTCTTGCCAGTTTACTTTTCTAAAGGACCTTAACCTGATGATGCTTGAATATTGGACCCAGTAAGGGTAAGGTAACTTGTCATTATTAACCTCCCAAAAGTTGGCACATCAAGGCTTCAGGAGGCATTTCCACAATTGCAGTGCTGCACAACCCTTCCCAGATGAACCACACTTGTGCACTGCCTGTTGCCAGGTACAGCTGCTCAGATGTGGACAGGTTTGTTCTTGTGCCCCTGCCAACATGTTGTCATTAGGAAATGCTGATTTCATGTAAATCTTGCATGCTTTATGTTCAAAACAGGGAAAAGGGTGAGTATGGCAAGTGTTTGCTCTTTACTACTGCAGTCAACTGTAGTGGGACTCTTGATTCAAATGTTTAAAACTATAAAATTGGGTAGTCTTCATATCCCTGGTTTTGTGATCGCCTACTGTATTGTCACTGTCTGAAATCATCAGTGGTTTTTACACAAATAGGGATACTTAGTTTGAGAAACATGAATTGATTGCCTGCTATTGAAATTCAAATTCAAAAAACCAGATTTTTTTGATGTATTTACAATTGCTGTTTTAAAATGAGTTTAATAGAAGTTAGATGAAGCCACTGTGGTATGTATGTGGCTCTGAAACTGATGGGTGTATTTTCCTAATTTTTTTCTAGACTAGTTGACAGGTTGTGGCAGCCTCTCAAGTATTTTATTTCCAACCTTAAAGGCAGACTGAAATGTGTCACTATCTTTTGGAACCTGAACCTGCTGCATGCACAGCTTTTCAAGCAGCCTTACCTTGTAATAATTGCAGCTGTTTCACAATTGAAATATTAGACTTTCAGTGTGGAGTACTTGAGACAATTCAGAAAGTTTAATGCATCACAGATTTTACAGAAGAGCTGTTCTAAAGTTGTTTTTGCCCTTGTAACACATTACTGCCTCAGATAATTTTAAATGTTTTTCTAGAATTTAGGCTTCTGGTATGTGTTAGGGCATCTAAGCATTCTACTGTGTACTGTTACCTGGTTTTCAGATCTCTTGGGAGGCCCATTTCTTTTGTCTAAGCTTTCCCAATACTGAGCTTTTCCAAAGTCTAACTGTATTACCTAGTATTTTCTTACACTTACAGCATGAATGTCTGAGAAAATGTAAATTAGTAGGAGGGTTAAGAGGTAGGACAAATTGCTGAGCTGCAGAAAGCAGGGCAAATTAGGACAAAACACTTCAGAGAGAAATGTCAATTTTTTGATGGCTGATAAATAATTTTAAAATTTACTGTTCAAAGTCTGAAAAAGAATGGCCATCACTGCCATATTTAGTCTGAAAGGAATCCTTGGTCCAAATCATACTTTGAAAACACAATATGGGAGTTGGTGTCCTGATTCTTTCTCCAGAAGAAATAAAAAAGCAGCTTTATGGCAAGCTGCCACTCACAGCAAGCTCCTTGGGCCATCTTGAGTATGTAGCTTCCATTCTTAGTCAAAATCTTGGCTGTGTTTGAACACCCGTGAGAGTCCTCAGGTTTCTGCAGTCATATAGTTTGTGTGTGCCCTCAGCTGCTTGGCTGGATCTTTTAAGCAGTATCATAAATATTAGTTGACTGTGAACTGTGCATAGTGTCTTGATGCTTTTTGTGCCGTGTTCAGGCAAAAGGCTGTGAGAAATGACTTCAGGACAAGTCTGGAAGTGAGAACAGGAGGTGAAACATGACAAAATTCTGGCAGGCACTTGAGGTGCTCAATTATAGTGATCTGATTATCTGTTTTGAAGGGCTGGGAGGCCCCAGCTAAGTCCTCTTTGAACTGATGTACGAATGAAAAAGGTGAAATGTGGATGTGAAATGTTGTTTTGCTAATACTGGTAAAGGCAAAAATACCAATCTCTAGTTAGGCTGGACAACATCTATATTTCAGGCAAGGTAGGCCAGAAGTGAGAGACCTTGAAAGAGAGTGGTTTTAGTCTATCTGACTTTCATCAGTGGAGTAAAATTGGGGCCAAATTTTTCTGCAAACCTTTGTGAGAATGCTGGGGAGGGAATGCTGCAGCCGGTCCTGATGACATGGATGGTGCAAAGTAAGTCAAAACAGGTTTCTCACTGAATTGTTACTCAGCTGATCAAGATCCTGAGTTTCACAGGTAAGAAGTAACTTACATGAAATTTCGTAATGGAAGTGTGGTAAATCCTTAAGAGCTGTAGATGTTTTTGTGTTTAATGGCTGATAAAGTCCAGCACTAAGCATAGAATCACAGAATGGCAGTCCAACATACTTTTTTTCCCCCCTTTTCATTATTATTTTTTGGGGGTGGCTTTTGGTTTTGGTTTTTTCTGGTTGGTTTTTTTTTTTTCCTTTTAATTGAGTGTTACTGCAGTGTTTGGTTTAGTGTTCCTGCTCCAGGAATTGAGCAAGAACTGTAGTAGGCTTAGCTGGTGTGGGACACACATGTCCATGAGTTTTTGCCATGAAGTTACGGGCCATCCTCTTTCTGTTTGGGCATCTTTATCAGTTTGGACACCACCTTCATTTCTGGGGGCAGCTGTATCTCAGCTCCAACAGCCCATCACAGCTATGTATTTCCTTAAAGGAAGGGAGATCACTTGTGCAGAGATGTTCTTGTCCTGTCTCCCAGAGATGCTGCTTTCTACAGTTCACCCCTATTTTTTTTATTCTCAGCACCCCACTGTTTCTCCTTGTGTCAGACACATATCTCCATAAATATATATTCCTCAACAGACTCATGAAATAACTTCTCCTGTTACCTTATAGAATTACTTCAGGTACACGTGCCTACACAAGTGTGTGACATTTCAGATTAAAGCACAAACCTTCAGGGACTACTGAGAGACTTAATTTATCAGTTGATTACTGTACAGCTGCCATCATGCAGTATTTCTCCTTATGTGAAGCATCTGGAACTTGATGAGAGTGGTTAACTGCTTATAAATCAGATACACTAGAAGATTACAAATGAAGCCTGTCACGTCTGGGTGGTGGCACAATCTTGCCACTTGCCAGGATTCCAGGACTTCCAATGGAAATGCAGTTAAAGTTCTCCCTTCCCTCCGAGGTATTTGAGCATCGCCTGCTGGCCACAGCACACACACAAATACAGGGTGCGGGAGCAGAGGCAAGGGGATGATAGGAAGGTTTGACCAAAGCTGTCTACTGGAGAGATTTAGCATTAGATCTTTAAATATGCATGATCCGAAGTTTCTGGAAATGCACAGCCAAAAATCTTGGCAAAGAACAATAACAGTAATTACACAAATAATTTATCAGTGAATGTGCTAAAACATTGTGTCTCCTGCATGTAATATGGGCATGCTGTTAGCAAGGGTCCTCCAGAATTCACTTTATTTATAAAGCCTTGCTTTATAAGGGTTAATTGTCCTTACTCAGAAACACGTTCTGATACCTTCAAACAGTTTTCCTAATTTCACTACAAAAGGCTGCTTCAGATAGGAGCCCACAGGGTGTCCTGAGAGAATGTCCAGCCTGGGCAGTGAGATGGGCACAATGCCACATTCCAGCTTCTCGAGTTCAATACTGCCAATGCCTTGTTTTCAAACAATTCAGCAGAACTGCTGTTTTGCTGATGCTGGTGCAAGACTCATGACTTGATGTGGCTTGTGTGGGTGATTTGTTTGGGGTTTGGAGGCTTTTTGGGGGTGGAGGGAGCAGGGTTTAGTTCAGGGTTTGTTGGATTTTTTCCCAGTAATTAAGTCAATTTCGTCTCTCTTTTGAGGAAATTGTTCAGGTACAGAAGACGATCTTCCTGATATTTTCCCAACTTTCCGTGACTGTCTTTTGATTTGTTTACAATTACACATTTGGTTGAGGTATATGAAATCATTAAACTGACTTGGCTATGTAATGTGAAGAAGAGAAACGTGCAACTGAGAAGAAAAGTGACGTCCTGGCAGGGCAGGCACATGCACAGTCCAGCCTCTGCTTGCCATCTGTGTTGCAGAAGGTGAGCAAACTTCTCATTCCCTGGAGGTTGGTAAAGGCAGGTGGGCTGTGTTCAGCTCCCACCTATTGAATGCACCAGTAATTAGTTGCTCTGGGATATTACTGAGGAGGTCAGTAGGCTTCCAGGATGGCCCATCCTCTCTCTTTGTAGCCCAAGGACACAAGAAGCAGTAGGGTTGTGGCATTTCTCCAGCCTTGCTTAGGAGCTACAAAATGGAGCAGCCAGAAAATCAGATCCGTTTCCTACATTTTTCTGCAAGTACTCACAAGGAGTCCTTTCCCCCTTCCTGCTGGAAACTGCTCTTCTCTGCCCACTGGAGGAAGGCTAGCAAGACACCTGAGAAGAAACTGATCTTCTGTCACTGTCTCCTTGTGCAGGCTGTAGTGACAGCAAAAGAGCTAAATCCTACATGTTCTCCTGCTGCATGATGTCAGATCAGTGTGGCCCCAAGGCAGGTGGAGGGCAGGGCAGAGGAGAAGTGGCAGGTGGCCTTAAATTTGCTGTTTATCCCAGAAAGCTGGGTGACTGCTGTAACACTGGATAAAAATTAGAGGCTTCTTCCCTTCAAGAAGGACAATATCCACACTCAGGGGACAGAGTCCAAACAAAGAATGGACTGATGTACCAGGAAAATTATGGTTTATTAGACTCAAGTCTTTTCTGTCAGTCTGTTACCTGTTTCAAGTGGGAGGTTTTGCTGGAAGAGACATCTTAGATCCAGACCTGAATTTCAGAACAGACCAAGACTAGCAGACAACTATAGGCAGATTAAAAATGTGACTAAATCCCCAGAGATTTTCCTGACCAGTGGATTATTTTAAGGTTACTGTGTCTATCTTTCTGTCTTTTGAAACAGCTTTACCAACAGGTTTGTGAAGGCCTGTTGTTGCTGCACAGAATGGGACAGAACTTGCAATCTCAGTTTTGTTGCATGGGACACTGTCTCCTGTCCCACTCACACCTGACACTTCAGAGAATTGTTGGTAAAATAACTTGAGCAAGCCATCTGCCATGTGCCATGTACTTGGATGCAGAAATACACTTCTCATTGCCCAAATTCCAGTGTCCATACAAACCCCTAGAGTTTGATGTAACAAGANGGGATAAGTATAAAACCAATTTAATAAAAAATGCAAAGTTCTTGGGCAGCAAATAGATGACAGCAAGGACAAATACTCCCTCTTGCAGTTTTGCTCAACTTTGAATCTCACAACCTGAGCAAATGCAGATAAAGCTGCAGCACTGCTAGTTTGTATACGGTATATAGCAAAATATATAGCAAAAATCAGTCTAGGTTAGGGCTTGTTACACCAGAAGTTCTTGGAAGAACAAATAAATATGCTCTTAAAAGGTGTACAGGTATCAATAATAGGAATTGTATTCACCACAGTTAAGCTTCAAAAGGAAATCCTGGGCTGACTGGAATGAAAGGGAAAAGGAGAGGACAGACTTCCCCCAATGCAGCACAAGCCAGAGTGTCCTGTTTGGTATGGACATGTTCCAACCCTTTGATTTGTGTGGATGCAAACATATATTTCTCTTTCACTTTTTTAGCATGGCTTCAATAGAGTAGTGAAGGCATAGGAAGAAGTGGGTATTTGCCTCCATGTCTTGCCAGCAGTGGCAATATCCACAGCTGGAGTAAAAGAGATTGGATAGGGCTAGCAAATTAGAGGGCAATAATTATTACCCACTGCTTTCATTATAACTTTGGGCCATTTATTCCATCATCTCACTGCCTGCCCTGGCAGCTCAACAAATTGGTCAGGTATTTGTTGGGTTTTTTTCCTCCTCTCTGTTAGCTGTTGTTCATTGTCACAGGAACCCCTGTCAAAATTTCAGTTAGAACCTGCAGGTCCATCGTAGCAATTAACATCTAGTGGTCTTTGGGAAGCAGCGTGGAAGGCTGTGGTAGAGGATCACAGATTGGTATCAGCAAATAGGTAACATTACAAATTAAATATCTAAAATTTAGCATTTCTGAGGGGCCAGGTTTATTCCTGTTAATGAACACTGACAAGATTTTTATACATGGAAAAGACTGAATTCATTCTATGGTCACCAAGCCTAGCAGTCTCATTTTCAACTATTCTGTTGAATAGTATTCTGAACAACTGAAGGCTACTTCTAAACATCCCAACACCACGATGGTTAATGAGGCCAGCCGTCGTTATCTGGGAGATGCACAGGCGGCTGTCATAGCAGCTGTCACTCACAGCAGCATTAAGTATAAACCACAGCATTAAAATAACAAACAGAAGAGGAAAGCTGGGCTGCAGAAGGATTATCCCAGGTCCTGTCCATGCTGAAAACACCACATGACCTTCTTCCCAAAATGGTAGGCATTGCGTGCCACTTGGTTCCGTGGCAGTGAGTGATCCCCGGGTGAAACTCTGGAAGGCAGCCTCTTCTCAAAATTACTCCTGCTAGAGATGTTGTTGTCTGCTTAGAACACAGATTTCTCTTGGAAGTTTATTTCACTATTTCTGAAGATGATGATCTTTTTTTGAAGACTGTGCTTCCACCATGCATGACAATGATTTTCTGTTTGGTGTGTGGTCTACATCTGGCCAAAATTATTTGTCATTTTTACTTTCAGTTTAACTTAGGTTTAATTGTCTTGATTTAAGCCTCTTGCGCTAACACTAATCTGCTTTTGTTTTTACTTTGAATCCAATAATTTTAATGTTTCCTCCATATGGCTGTGAGATTTTGAAAGAAAAAACAAGGTCTGAGATGAAGTTATTTGAATGGATTGAAATTCAGAAAGTGAAACTAAAAATATAGATAGGAAATACCAAACTAATGTGATATAAATGTAGGGAATTTGTGTGATATAGACATATTTTTAAAAATGACAAGATTTTTCACTCCTTTTGTATCTATACTGGATGGCTTATGCCTTCAGCAGCTGGATAAGCATCACAGCTACTCCTTTGGGGTGAATGCCAGAGAATAACAGTTATAAAATACATTTCAGTGATTCTAAACAATGAATTACACCTCCTTGTCAAAAGTATTTTTGTCAAGCATAACTGGCCTGTGGGCTTATTCTGTGAGTGTGGTATGTTTTGTTAGCCAAGTTCCTTTACAGTCACTTGGATCATCAGCACAGGGAGGAAGGAATATGGGTGTGTCGACCCAGTTTTTTAGTCCAATAGGTATATTGGTAAATTCGCCCTTTGAGAATATTTAACTGTTTGTTAAATTGGTAAAACCAATATTGTTTCACCAGAATCTGAAATTGGGTCCTTGTCCAGTTGCAGCTGTGTCCGCAAGGCCAGGCTGGGGGGTTTTGCTCCCAAACATGGTATGTCAGAGACTACATTCCAGTTAGATCTGCAGGCTGAAACATTTATGTGACCACCCTGAGCTCATTTCATTTCAAACACGCTTGGCTGGCTAAGATCTCCTACTTAAACCAGCTGATTTCAACTAAACACCTTGAGGAGCAATCATATGATCCCTTCTCTCAAGTCACCCACCAGGCAGCTCAGGAGGGCCAGCAGGTCACAGTGGGCCACTTATGACCACAACTGGTGCAAATCTACGCGAACCAGTCCCTATATTGCTTTGCTAAAAGCACAACTCTCTTTTTCCCTCTTAAAATATATGAGGTAGAGGAAGTGGCACATGTCTGTATCTGCTTGCTCTCCTTTACTTGAATTTAAATCTCAAGTTGCTCTCCAAGTTTTAGGTCTAGACTCTAAGGTGGGAATTTTTTCAGTCCTTGACTGATCTAAAGGTAGCCCAAGTTGTTAAGAGGATGTATTTCCTGCCATGTGATAGCCATATGGCAATATCTGCAACAATGGATATTCTGCTCTACTTGATGGAGAAAATATTTATGTGTCATTAAAATCATTGTGACAACAACTGCTTTTCACACCATGTCAGTCATAAAACTGGAATCAATTTAAATACAGATTAAATGGAAAGTGTATTTCCAAGGTACTCCTGTAATGCCAGTCACTGTGAGGCTACTGAGATGCAGGGGCTCTGTGTTCCTGATGGGCATGATAAACGTGGATGACAAAGTCAGCAGATACTTCAGTTCAGGATCAGGGACTGGCACTAAATTTTCATCTGCCTTATCCAGTGGACAGCTACAGAGCGTTGCCAGCTTGATTCTGCCGTGGCATGTGGCATGGAGCACTGGCACGAGTCAGTGAGGGAGCTACCTGGCAACTTTACCCAATGAAATGAACACAAAACCCCACAGTCTGAACCCATGCAAAGGGGAAAGGCAAATTTAGTCATTAAACTTCTAGCTGAGACAGAACATGGGAGGCAAGGCGCTTCTGTAAATTTGCAAGGGATTCCAGGTTTTCTCAGTGGCCTGAGCCCTCCTGAGTGCCTGTAGGGATCCTGAAGGAGTTCTGCTGCCAGCATTAATGGTCTGTGCTTAAGGATAGAGCGTAATAAATTGTCCCACTATTCATCTGATGAAGAGTCCCTGTTTTTTGCTGGGAAGGTCTGGTACCTGGCTTATTTGATGACAACAAAATAATTTCTCTCAATCTTTCACACATCGAAAACATTCACAAAATCTAATCACACTTGCCATATCCTTTTTTTCTCTGTAAAAGTGAGAATACTACCTTATTGAAGTAGTGTGGGACACCAGCCTTTGGATGTTTAATGGTCCTTGGAAAACTATTTTATTTTGAGATCCACTGCTTGCTGACATGACAAAAAACAGCAGCATTGAAATGATGTTTCAGACTCTATAAACAGAATAATATATTCCAAATATGCATTCTTACCTTCTTGATCTCAGCAAATTTACTGATTGAGAAAATCATACTGGAAATCAGTGAAAGCTCTATTTCCTGGTTTTCTTTTTTCTGCCTTTTAAAACTTTTGCCATTAAAAGATAGTGCACTATGTATAATCTTTTATGTAGGAACTTCAGAAATGTGTAAAAATTATGTAAAGTCAGTCCAAGTGGTAGGTAGACTGGCTAGTTTCAAGTTCTCTATGACTTCTATAAATCTTTCTTTCATCTTTCTGTCTTTTCTTACAGTGGAGCATAACCTCTGAAGACAGCAGCAAGCAAATCTAAATTGCTAGTACCACAGGGCTAAGTTATAAAATACTTTTTAACGAAGGAGATGTTAAGGCTAAGGTTGTACAAACCTTTAGTTTAGAATTAGACAGAAATTAAACATTCCTTAAATGTTGCCTCATGGACAGCTGTGCAGGTAAATCAAGCTCACCAGCTTTTTTCTACATATTTTCTCCTCCAGTTTCCCAGAGCTGATTCCCCAGTTCTTTGGCCACAAGTGCTCTTTTGGAGATGCACTGAAAGGCTGCCATAGGTCTTTCTTTTCTTTCATTTTGACTCATGTGATACTTTTTAGGATATGCAGGTTCCCAGTCCCTGCTGCACGACCCTGGGCATGAGAATTCATGGCCCACAGGTGCCACAGTCATCCCTGCTTGCAAGTCATGCTTGCTGCCAAAGCGACGCCTTGTGCTGGCTCCATTTGCTGTGCCCTTCTGCTTGGGGTTTCATAACCTTCTTACAAACCACAGCATCATATGCCCAGGGGCTGTGCAGATGTAGGAAGTGGACCTGAAAACTAACAGAGACGATCAGCTGGCAGTCTGTGGAAGAGAAATCTCCATCACAGGCATGCTCACAGGAGCTTAATCTGCTTGATATGAAAGTGTCTGAACCTCCATTCAGAAATATCGAGACTCTTCTGTAAAGTACAATAGGGACCTGGACTAGCAGCAACAGGACTGGACTAAAAAATAAAAACAAATAAAACCACAGCTAAAATGGGATTAGAAACATTTTTTTTAATATGACTTGCAGTATAACTGAAATTTAGTATAAACATGTTCCACCTTGGGTCAAAAAAATGGCTCTGTTCTACTTACCTTGTAAAAACCATGATTTCTATGCACAAATCTTTTCTTTACGTGTTGGCATGCCACAACTGAAATTTTATTTTGCCTCCTAGTTTGCTTGAAAATGAGTGTCAAGCAGAGTTCTGCTCTCCGTAAAACTCCAGAGTGAGTTTTAGAGACAGCACTCCACGTACACACACACACAAACCAACCCAAGGGTCTCTGCCTTTTAGACACACCCATTTCCCTCCCCCTTCAGCCAGTAAACAGCTTCTGGCTGCAGATTTGATCCTTTATGGAAGAGATTTTTAAGATGCTGACCTGTCCAGCACCCTGGTAATCCTCAAATCATCTGCTCGCCATGCTCACGTGGAGATGTCACTGAAAAGGCTTGTTGACAACCTTCTGCTGCGTGAAAGACAAGTCTGTAAAACTGCCACTGTCTTACTCAGTTCAACTTCCCCACACGATTGAACAAAACTTCTCCTTCTGACAATGTCACCAAGAATGTTGACAGAAGAAGATTGTATGGAAAAAATACTTTTGCTTTCCAGTTCACTTTGGCTTAGGTTAGATTCACACTGATCTGTATAACAGTTTTTGAACTAATTTAATTTTTTTTTTAATTTATGAGGTTGGGGTTTTTTTTTGGAAGTCTGAATGTCCATTCCATGCATGTCCTCATACAATGCATTTTAAACATCCAATACCATATTTTATATTTGTATGAAGCTAAAAAATTTTAATTAGATTTATGTCAGTTATTCAGTTTTTATTGTTTCATATACAGTGATTAATTCTCAGGTCTTAACAAAAGCTCGTATGGCAAAAAGTCAGTAATTTAGTGATGAAATAAAAACTGATATTATAAGCACCTATGAATCGTTCAATCAAATTTTGCATTGAGTAATAAATACTAATCTCAGCTAAACTGTTTTGTTACACATACAGCATGCTCTGATCCCAAGCAACTCCTTAATCCACTATTTTAATAATAGTCTATGGATTAAGGGATCTATACTGTATACTGACACAACGTATTGAGTTCAGGTTCTATAGATGATGATTTCTGTGATCTATTTTAATGGCACACAAGCCATCATAGCATTATGGTGTCAACAAGCTTGCAGATTATCTCCTGGCTTTCAAAGCATCCTGCAGGAAAGCAAGTTTAATGAATCTCCAGAAAGGTGAAAACATTATCAAATCTATAGGGAGATAGGACTTTGAAATAAAAGTGATCCTATAATCACTGACAAGCATTTATATATAATCAACTTCAAGATGTACAGAATGTTTTGAGTTTTGAAATCTGTCAAAATAACAATGTTAAGAAGGACAGTCTGCTTTCCTGGCGCACTCCTTCTCTACATGTGCATCATAATTTTCTCCTAGCATCCTCATTTCCTCTCACAATTTGCCAGTATTTCATGTAGGTAACCCACTGTGATGCACTTTACTCTTTTTTTAATTAACTTGCTCCAAGTAGCCCCGTGGTCTGTTATACTCTTACTTCTGAACCACAGCTTTACTCAAACTGCTGTGCCTGCAGCAGAGGCTCTCCAGCACCCACTTCACCTGGCAACGTCACCATGTGTTAAAGGTTATTTTCCCCAAGCTCTGCCTATAGGCAGGGAAAGGACACACTCCTGCTGGAGTAGTTGTTGTTGCCAGCTCTTAAGAAACTCAATCCAGAAATCACATCTCTTTTTGTAATAGATCACCTGGAGAACTGGCAAGCACATCTCTCCCAAGCCTCCTACAAACTCTTGTTTTCCAGCTATTTCCCCTGTTTCTCTACCCCCTTTCCTTCTAATCTTTCCCAGCCAGTGTTTAGAGCACACAGGGTGTGTTCTGCTCCCCAGCATGAAAATATTTTGAATTTTCTGAATTCCAGTGGTTCCATGGAGCCACTTTTCAATAATGTCCTCCTAAAATTGCATAGTACATAACAGCATCTGAACTGTATGACAACAAATTCACTGTAATGTCCTCCTGCTGTCTGGAAACAGGAATTCTTCATATCTCTTATCAAGCATTTTCTTCAGTTTATGGCTGGGCCTGTTCTCATAGTTTATACTCCCCACAGCTTCACCTCAGCTGCGGGCCCTTCATTTTTTCCAGATGTTTCTGCCTTTTTTTTACTTTCTTTTTCTATCTGTTGATGATACTTGCCAGTATCCCCAGCTTACTGGGGAAGGGAAGAGTTTGATTTCAAAGGTGAAGAACCAGACTTGGACAAGCAACCTCTAGAGAACATCCCAGGTAAAGCAGGGGTATTTACCTTTCCTGAGATCTGGAGAGCATCCAAGAAGCATAAAGCTGCGGATTTCCCTGGTTCAGTAGGATGACGGTAGCAGGGGCTCCCTGCCCTTCCCAAGTGGAGGAAGCAGCTGCCCGTGTGGTGCTTTTGAGGTAGTTGAGAAAGGGAAGCTTTGGGCCCTTCAAGACCACAGAGAAAGCTTGTCTTGATGAAATGATCCTGTCTCAATATACCAGGGCTATTCAATCCATTTTCACCAAATTCCACCTTCCATCACGTTAAATGCTCCAGATGATGTACTCTACATGGATTTCTGGTGGATTAAAACACTATGCACTGCTGGGATATGACACGTACTGCAATTCCATTGAACATAACGGTGCAATGAATAGACACCGGATAATTAATTTTTCATCATGAAAATGCTGGCTTATTTCTAGTTGTACAGTAACACAGTTTTGGGGGAGGTTCTCAAAAATTTTTGTTGCTGGAAAGCACATTCCTCCTTTGGCTCTCATCCTTCGGGAGGAGATGTGTAAGGTGAGGGAGTGCTGTGTGCCGTCTGGTGGCACAGGAAGCACTGCAGGAGAAAGCTCCCTGGGTGATCAGTGGTCTCCAAGCCAAGAGGCAGCAAACACTTGGGCAGGTAGGAGTTCAGGCCCAAAGCAGCAGGTTCACCACAGGAGCACTGTAACACTGCTGGCCAGCAAAAAGGAGTGCCTGTCGGAAAGAGGCACAGGAGCCTCAGTGAGATTGGTGCCAACAGTTATTTGTTTCCCATTCTTGCACAATGAGCTGAGGAGGACATCCGTTTGTGTTCACACAAACACAAAGAGGAAGGCATAACATGCCTTGGCTGTTATGATGCTCATTTCTCTCTTGAAAATCAAAGTAAATGAGTGTCAAGAGGACACTGACACGCAACAGCTCCGGGCAGCAGCACGGCTCTTTTTTCTACTAAGATTCCAATAAAAATTATTTATTTTTATCAGCATGGTTTATTAATAGTTCTACAGTACTGCAGTAGTACACTGCTTCTTTTTCCCTTTCTCATTCAAAAATACTTGTTTCAGTCACTATCATACCATTAAGAGATCATCATAGAATCGATGAACATTGTAGAACAAGGACCATCACATATCCTGCCAAAATGTTTGGTTTGCTCTTTTGGAGCAACCTTATTCATTCAACATCTCAGAAGATATCAGACCAAGATTACAAAAAAGGTGTTTGAAATCCAGCAATTGAAAAAAATAATGTACATGAAATGTACACTGTGTTTGGTGTGATGCTTTATTGAAATAAGAAAACCTGGTAGGTAATTATCTTCTTTTAGAATATTTTTCCTAATCCATTATAGTTGCTAAATGATTTTCACTAGCACAGTCCATGAGTCATTCGACCTTCATAATTTATTTTCTATCTGAGAAATTGCAGGATCCCTCTCTCTGATTAATTTGTGTGCAGTTATCTCATGATGAGCTGAAACATTTGTGCAGATGAGATTTTGCAAGGAGACACAAAACCCAACAGCACCTACAGAAGTATCATAATTCTGATGTCCAGCCCCAGATGATCTCAGCAATCCTTTTCTGCACATATACAAAAATATACATATACGCACAGCTCTTCATATACACACATCTCCAGGGGTCTTAGCCCTAGCCATACTGCCATAGGACTCACATTCTCAAAAGTACCTCGTGCCTAACTCTTGAGGATGCCAGTGAGAGGCAGGCTCATAAATATCTTCTGAGCATCCTGAAAAATGTTACATTGGCTGAATCCAATTAAGTGAAAACTTGGCACCTTTAAAAGGCAAATGAACAGTGTTCTCCCCAGAATACAGAAAGGAAAAGATAGGAATGAGATTTAGTTAATTTTCTTTGTGTTTCCATTATCATTTACAAGTCAAAGGGATGCAACAGGCCAGGATACTCCAGGCTTTCCAGAACTGGTTGATGCAAAACCTATACTCAGCTACTAATGCTGAAGAAAGGTTATTTGGACTTCTGACAAAACCTGAAAGCTGCTCATGTCAGCACAATGTCCTGCCTCCCCCTGATGTTGTCACACTAAATGCTGTGGCTGCAAGGAAGATTCTTCTCTTGCCTCTGGCGGCCAGTGACAGGACCCGAGGGAAAGGCATGAGGTTGTGTCAGGGGAGGTTTAGGTTGGGTATTAGGAAAAGGTTTTTCACCCACAGGGTGTTTGATCACTGGAACAAGCTCCCCAGGGCAGCGGTCACAGCACCAGCCTGACAGTTCAAGAAGCCTTTGGACAATGCTCTCAGGCACATGGTGTGACTCTTGGGAATGCCCTGTGCAGGGCCAGGAGTTGGATTTTGATGATCCTTGTGGGTCCCTTCCAACTCAGGATATTCTATGGTTCTATAATGCACATTTCAGGGGTTCTGCCTGGCCTGGCTGTACCGCTGCTCACATCCTCTCTAGGCTGCTCTTCTGGTCTGCTCTGCTCTGCTCTGCACTGCTCTGCTCTCTCTACGGGGAGCCATAGAGAAACAACAGCCAAGAGGATCTATCAGGTGCCACACATGTCATTTTTTTCCCCACTGCAGGCCATCCTCATCAGTGAAGTGGGGAAGGAGAGCATTTCGTACACCTGCGAGTCCTTAGAGGAAAGGGAAAAGACAAGAGAAGTGCCAGGAAGGAAATCTGTCCCTATAGAAATGAGAGAGGGGCAGGAGACAAGTCCAAGGTTCTCCTCCACCATCTTGCGCAGTATCATCCTTCATGAGGAAGTTCCCCAAGGAGGTAAGATCAGTAGGAGAACAAAGGGAAGGAGGCAGTGGCAGGAGGGAGAAGGAACAGTCTCTGCCACACACAGTTCACTGGACCTGTGCTGAGAAGGGTTAATGCCGTCATGCTGCTGGTGATAACGAAATGTTTGTTATCACAGTGTGTCAGACTCAAGTGGTATCTCCCATGACTTGCACGCAAGATTACATAGGGGAGGGCAGCTGAACACAGGTCACGTTCACGGTTCAGCACAGCTCTGCAAAACTGTGTATTTTATTTTTGCTAGGAGGGGAAACTCATGCTTTGCTGACACCACTTCCCCAGTAAAGTGATGCTAAGCCAGACTGGAAAATTTCCACACAGCTCTCTGACAAAGAAAACTGTGTGTCAGGAAAAGAACAATGTTATACGGCAAAATTCAATGACCATAAGAAATAAAAAAGCCCTTCCATGAAGACTTGCAATGAACCTACGTGGATGTGAACCTGGGTTTTTCACAGAATGGGGGCTCTGGTTTGGGGTGTTTCATTATCTGTCTCCCGTTTTTATAAAAGCTGTTGCAATTGAGTGTCTTGGGGATCCCTCTCTCATGGCCAGAGCAACATGTTCAGCAGTTGTGGGAGCACAGGAATGTGCGATGGCAAGACAGAGAGGTGGGATGATCCAAATTCGTGTGTCCTTTAGAAACAAAGCTGAAATAGCTACAATACTGGAGGAGCTTGCTGGGATTATGCTTTGTGGCTCCAGCACACTCCAGCATCATGGCAAAGAAAATAATATTATATGATCAGTTTAAGTTTGGACTGACGGAAAATAGAATCCCTATTTCCTTTTTCTGGACCCTTTTCTCCTCAAGTTTGTTTCTTTCCCACCCCATCCATTGCTACTTCCTATGTTATCTTTGGTCTTGTCTCTTTATCCTCTGCACCAACGAGCTATTCCCACTCACGGCAGTCACTCGCGCACTGAGAGCAGTGGAGCCGGAGCATCCGAGCCACAACAGACTCCAGAGGTTGTGCAAGCCCTGGAGCCGCTGGAGAACAGAGCGATCCGGGGGCCCGCCCCCGCGGTGACGTCACAGCCGAGAGCGCGGCGTGGGCGTGTGGGCGGTGGCCCAATGGGAGAGCGGGGCGTGTCCCACTGTAGCCAATGGGAGCGCGGGGAGTGCGGCGGCGGCGCGATGGCGGCGGGGCTGTGCTGGCGGGCCGGGCTGCGCGCGGGGAGGCGGAGACTGTGAGTGACGGGGCCGCGCGCGGGGCGGGGCGGGCGCGGGACCCCCGGCGCCGCCTCCCCCCTCCGTGATTCCTCCCGCTGGAGTCACGCCCGGGGTCTCCTCCATCCCCTCGTAGTGCGGGGGGGCGGCCGGGCCCGGGGCCGCGGGGCTGGCGATCGGGCACCGGCAACGTGGGAATGGGAGTCGACTTCCTGCTTTAGTGGACGGTGTCCCTGCCCACGGCAGGGGAGTTGGAATGAGATGGTCTTTTAGGTCCCTTACGACTTAAAACTATTCCGCGATTCCTCTACGTTCCGTGATTCCAGTTACCAGAACATTGCTCTTGCCCGGTTGTCCGCTTTGGTGCAGCTCCTGCCTGGAGAGTGACCTTGGGTCTTTCCCGTTGGGGCGCCCAGCCTTGGACCGAGCTGGCTCCTCCGGACCACCGTGCCCCATTTCCCGCAGAGGGAACCGGGACCAAGGCAGGCTGAATCCACACCGTTGGCTTTCCCGTTGTTATAAGAGCATCCTATGTCACCTGCTGCATCGGTGGCCCAGCATAAGTGGTGATATGGGCAGAAGCGGAGCTGTCAGACGCCCCCTCAGCATCCCTTATCCTGGGCCTTGGGAGCCCGCTGTGAGTCCGGGGGGTGCAGAGTCCCCGTGCTCCTGCGGTGGCAGTGCCTGGATGAGGGAAGGTTTTGTAAGGCAACATATGTCCACTTGTCAAGGGCCCAAAATCACAAGGTGCTTTCTCACAGGTGGGTGAATAGCTGTCAGGAATAGCACGGATTTTGGGTGGGATGCTAGGAGAAGCTCTGCGTCAAATAGAGGATCGCCGTACAGGTCAGTGTGCAGGATCAGGCTCCGAGTGACAAGTGCCATGGAAGACAAAGACTTGTTGCACCTTCCTCCTGGAGATGTGTGTAGGTTTGATGTCCAGCTTTTCTGCCTGCAGGTGTGTGCCTGCATGTTCCTGGTGGGCAGAGAGTGACTTCTGCCAGAGGGAGTCATTGATGGGTCTGTGCTCATTTAAGGCAGGTTTTCAACAGCACTGCCAGAAGGAGAACACTTTTTTTTTGTTTGTTTTTAGTATTGATATTAGGAAGGCAATCAAGTGTTAATTCATTTTAATATCAATATTTAAAGCTTTGAATTCCCGCATTCTCTGCTGAGACCATGGTTCTGTAAATATTTTATAGCTGAGTGACAAAAGCCTATGTGGTCTGTAAAACTGTAATGTAGATGTTACTGTGAACATGCAATATTGATGCTGCTGTTCTTGGGGAACCTCAGGGACAGCTGGATGCTTTGTGCTTTGCTAGAGACGCAGTGGAGAGCCCAGTAAGTCCATGGCAGTCATTCCTGCCCAGACTAACTGTCCTCCATAGCACCCAGGGTCATTTTTCCAGCCTACCTCCTTCAGCATACTTTTACAGCCAGTTTCTGGAGAAGATGCATGCATGTGCATGCCTTTTTTCCTCTCCCCCACCTTGTTTTCACTCCCTTTCCCCCATATTAGTGCAGAATCATAAATGCTATGCCTTGCTATTTCTGGTCATGAAGAATTTTGAATATTCATACTGCGAGGGGAAGAGAGATCTACACAGTGTGGGGGCAGTCAGGTGATGACATTTATGTGTGCACAGCATCTGTTCAGGGCTGGGAAAAGAAGCTGCCTGCATGCCTGTGGTGAGGCTGCTCTCTTCCAGCTGTGGCTTAGAAGGGGCTTCCTTGGCTGGTGCTGCTGTGGGTTGGGACATGGCTGCCAGGCATCACAACAAGTCTGGCATGACTCCCAGAAGACGTGATGGCCTCCCTGGTGGTCGGATTTGCCTGCTCCTTCTCATCAGTGCTGCTGCGGAGCCCAAGAGGCCACTGGGCAGGTTGGAATCACGAAATTTTGGGCACCCAAGCAGTCAGAGACCAGAGCACGATGAGGCATGAGAGTACTTGCTCACCTTTGAGCTAGCAGCCATGGGGCTGTGTGCACTTGGGAGAGAAAATACAGGGATGACTTCAAATGTCAACAGTCAATGAACATGTTGATTGGATTTAATTAGCAGCTTCCCTGTCTTTAGCAGGAGTTGGCAGGTGCCACTGGCTCCAGACTGTGGTTCTTGTGTCCCACAGACCTCTCTGCCATGCTGTTGGGTTGGGACCCTAATTACACCAGGTACCTCCGATGTGGTGTGGCTGCCTTTCCAGCTGCTGCCATCCTCTCTTGATGTGGGTGCTGCTTCCCATGTGAAGCTGGGGGGAAACAGTGCTGCCTGGAAAAAGGTGGACCAAGTATTTGTGTCATTATCAGGCAGGTACCCAGAGCCAATTTTTCTTAGTTGCCATGTTCCAGAGCCTACTGGGCTCTCCCTGCCTGTGAAAGATTTTTGTATTGGAAGAAGTTAAAAAAACCCTTAATCCAGCTGTTTTTTAGTAACAAATGCAGTTGTTTTTTCTGTTGTTCTCTCTTTGCTTGGTGATTATGCTGTAAGAGAAGAGCATTGCACATGTGAGCACGGTCACTTGTTTGCCCTCAGCGAGCTGAGCGCGCGTCTGCCTCACCCAGGCACGAGAGGGTTTTATTACATGTATTCATTTGCATGGCATATTCCTGGCAGATCCATACCCACATGCCTGTACTAAATCAGTCAAAGGGAGCATGCACATCTCAGTGGATTGATGCAGAGTATGGAATATACAGTGTGGGCACGTAGAGCCTGTCGTGCCAAAGATGCAGACCCTGGCATGCCTGCTACGAACAAAGAAACCTGATGAGTACTAACCCCGTGTCAGATCTTCTTTAGAGACTATGCCTAACTCATTTAAAATTTCTAGCACTGGGAGTTTCTTCTCTCATCACGAATTGCCATCTTCCCTCCCAGGAATCCACCACTCCTGTGTCTGGTGTGTCAGGTTGCAAGCCTGTGTCTGCTTGGTAAATTAGTGAAGATGTTGTTTTTCATGTATTGGACACTGGAGGGTGCTAATGCAATGGGAGCTGAAATTGTTCGAGCAAATTAAAGGGTTCCCCTTTGTTAGTTGTGAAATAGTTTTATTCTTTGTTGCAAGGTTTAAATGGAAAGACATGAATTGTGCTCCATACCAGTAGCTGATCCTGTTCAGCATGTGTAGAGCTGTGACCAGGAATATCAATAAAGTGTTATGTCTGTGAGGGATTTCTTTCCTTAACCTCTATCAAAAAAATTTACTCATTTTATGGTCTACACATTTTTAAGTGTGTCTTTCGAGATTATGGCCTCAGGGTGAAAATTATTTGAAAGTGTGACTTTCTAGTGATAAAAACACTTTATCTGGCAGAATTGTTGAGCCGTATGTGCAGTCTGCTTTTCTACAAGGTCACTTTGGTTCACCTAAACTAATATGGTTGTGTTGCTAGTGAGGTGAGAACCTGATAGTAGCTCACACTGGGGAGGGAGGGGACACCCTGAGCACCACTAATCAACTCCCTGGCACTGCAATCCTGTCTCTGGGGATAGACCTGATGGAGCCTCAGTCTACCTTGCTACCAGCATCACTGGGCTGTGTGTGAGGGCATGTGTAGGATGGGGCCTTCCGTCAGCCATCACTGCTAGGCCAGGTGAAACACATTATAAAACTGAGCCTTAGCTCTGGTGTTTCAAATTCACTCAAACATTTTTATCAGGTTAAAGTTACACTGAGAGTTCTTACAGTGAAGGAGGTATTATTACCTGTTCACTCTGCTCCGACTCTGCTCAACCAGGTGTCTGCGCTCCTTTGCCATTGGCAGAAAGATCTGGGGCCAATATAAGGTCCCTGTTGTGCACTCTGGCAACTCCACAGTTGGCATTAAGGACTGTGAAACTACTGCCTAAGCCAGTTTTCATCCTGGCAACAGCAGAGGTATGATGATGGATAATTAATGCTAATGAGAAGCAGGGTGCAAAGCTGAGCGTGTCCAGCTAATCGCCACTGGCAACTTAACAGGTCTGCTTGTGCTGTTCTGGACAGTCCTGTGTGGAACTGCACCTGCCTTGGCAAACTCACTACCAGTGAGTCAGTAAAAAGTCAGTATTTGTAAAATGTGTGAGCGAACAGAACTGGGTACAAATCCATCTTCCTTAGAAGTCTTTCTTGTTTGATATGCATGGCAAATGAGTTACTCCTCTCTATCATTCCTTTTGCAAATGACTTGGGCTGTCCTCTCTTGGAAAATGTTGTTGTCTTGCTGTATTATATCAGTCAGTTTTATTCTCTCCCAGGTGTTGACGTTTGCTTACATTTGGCTGGTTCAATTTTTATTTCTTTTACAAATATGCAGTTTTTTCTTAATTCCTCCTCAAACTGAAGATGTGTATGAGCACTGGAGAAAGAGCCTGTGGATGAGGAAACCAGAATCTCCTGTTTTGTTACCAGTGTGGGCCTGCTGTTCATCTTGCAGTCAGAAGCATAGACAGTTTCACGGCAGAGTTGCCTGGGTGTTTATCAGAAGCAGCAGAAACATGTCCAGTTAAAAGTTTTCACTTCTTTTGCCAAGAGTTTTAGTATCTTACCTGAATAGGGTTATAAGGGGATGTGAGCAGAAACGCTTTTTAAAGTCATTGTAATAAGTAGTGGTACTGAAGACGCTCTGCTTAAGAGTAGTCTAAGCACACAAATGAAGTCTAAGCAGACAAAAGGAGATTGGTTGACAGTATTGGTCTGGTTTACCAGCTTTTAAGAGAAGATTGCTTCATCTATCACACCTCCATGCTTACAAGCAGAGAGCCAGGGTACACATCCTGGCATCATTTCCAGAACCAGCGTGCTAGCTGTAGTGCCAAAAGGATTTGAATTTGTGCATTTTATGTAGATGGTGTCCTGACTTAGAGTGGGAGACCTTTCTCCAGGAGAGAAGGTTAATGGACCTTCCAACAAACCTCTGTGTGTGATTGCGTTGACTTTAGGCACTGCCAACTGTGGGATGGCATCTTGAAGTCCAATGCCACCCCTGCTCGGTGGCCCTGCATGGGAAAGGAGGGTGTGTGTTCCCTTGGTGGGTGCTCAGTGCCTTCCACCACTGAGCTTTCACACATTTGTGCAGTGTTTCTTGGCTACTCATAAGGGCTGGGTGAGTGGGGTGCCTGGAGTTTTCACACCTGTTGGGGAGATTGGGCTGCTGTACTTGAAGTCTCTTGTCTTAAAAGCCATTCTGGCGGGTAAAAGCCCCTTGATGCTAAGAGCTTTGTTGAATTTTTGTTGATGAACCTCCTGTCCTTTGCACATCATGTGAGCTTCTGGTGGTGATTTCTCCTGGACCCCTTTCTCACACTTCCCTGAGTTTTGAACTTCCTTGTTTGGAAAGGGGAAATACTCAATTTGCCCTCATTTTGTCAGCCGGGCTGTGCATGGAGGTGTTTCTCCAGCCACTGCCCTTTTATGCTCTTCCCTCTTCCACCCCACAAGGCTGAGGAGCACAGCAGGTCTGCAGAACTTTGACTGCAAGTGGGTCTGGAGGTCAGCTTGTGGTCACTTAGCCCCAGGATGTTGAACAAGTCTCCTTCATACATTTTCTCTTGTTTTCTGGTCGGACCTATATTTACTTCTCAGGTCTCCCTGTGCCCTTTAAATCTCCTGGCATCATTGGTGTAAATAGAATTTGCCTGTCCCTGTGAAATGGGCATATCTGTGGCTGCTTGCCCCGTCTTCTCTAGCTCTTTGTGGGACAGGGCTGTCCAGTTGTCATTGGCTGTGTGGCCAAACCTACCTTCTTCTCTGCCTTTTTAATTAAAAATGGTTGGCATCAGGGGCTCTGCAGCAATGAAAGGGGAATGATGAAACTTTGAAGAATTTGGGACATAAAGTTGATCTCTAAATTTTAATGTACTCATTGCACTTAAACAGTTGATACATTTTATTATTGAGCATTCAGGTGACCTAATTTCCTTTAGTACTGTACATTTAGCTTTATACATCTGCACCTAATTTGTAAAAAAGGACTTAATGAGAAACTTCAAACAGTTTAAATGTCAATTACAAAGAAAGCGAGGTTTTAAAGTTCCAGTAATCTGTCCATATTGGTCATCGAAACATGATCCCAGGTGGACGTTAATTCAAGACAGATGGCATTCCAAAGGCACAATTACAAAGAGCTTATATATTTTCAACACTAACAAGCTGTCACGCTATGTTGTAGCTACACTTCCAGTACTGTATAAGCACAATTGCTGCTTTATCTGCTGTGGACTCGGTAATAAAGGGGTTTGATTCCCCACTCTTGATATTGTCAGTGGGATTTTTGCGGGGCTGAACTGGAGAGCAGGGTTAGTTAGTGTGAATATCTTTCATCTGCTCAGCCTGTTGGGTCAGGGGGTTGTGGTTTTTTCTATGGTTTTTGTTAAGTTGGTGAAATGCTGTTCAAGGAAAGGAGGGGAAATATTGAATATGGGCATAACAAGACTAGCTCATCACAGCTATATTTCTATTTCCTGGCAACATTAATTAACTTCAGCTGCTTATCAGCTGCTGGGCAATAGCTATGATGATTTGTTAAAACCCCCAACATTCTGGATGTTTTCAGTTAAAAAGTCATCTGAAAGCCTTTGGAGTAATACACATGTTACTTGGAAGACCGAAGTCCAAGGGATTAATAGTAGCTTGACTTGCAGTGGTGTAAATGGGCAGCAGCTTGGCTGCAGCCAGGCAGGAGTGCTACACCCTGGGAAGAAGGCAGTTGGAATTATTTTCAGATTTCTGAAAGTATTCCTAGACCCAAAGGCAGAGGTGGAGGACCAAGGTCAAGGACGAAGCAAGGTCAATGTGGCGTTTCCATTAGACTGAAACATCCACATGTGCAGTAGTTGATCTAGAAGTAGATGCCCCTGGCCATGGCAGGGGGTTGGACTAGCTGACTTTTAAAGGTCCCTTCCAATTCAAACTATTTTATGTGGTAGATGGCAAGGTTTGTTGTAGAAAGACGATGTCTGGTATCCAGTTAGTAGTTGAGGTGGGCAGTGATCTGTGTAACCAAATGATGAAAGTTAATTTGCCATAATTGCCACTGACTTTTTGTTTGTTTCTTGAAACCAGGTCACTAAAAAGCAAGACTTGCACGTCTATGATTAGACGGTGTTTTAATAGGCTTTAAAAATTCTGTGCTGTTAGCAGCAAGATTAATAATGCTCCTCAGGAAGGTTTTTAAGCTTCTATGGGCACGTGTGTCCTCTAAGAGGTGCTGAGAATTAAGAGCTTATATTTCTGCTCGTTTATCTACCTTTCATTGGTAAGTGGAGAAGAAAGCAGAAAGGCTAAGATGTTCATCCTGGGAAGGCAGGAATTAAGTGGTAAGCTTACACTCTTTAATTTTTGTTTTTCATTAATGAATGTTATAATTTATTTTCTTTAAAGCATCTTACCTGGCTTCCATTTTTAAAGGAGTTGTAGCTGCTATTTGAAATATGCAGCTCACCAACAAGTGAATTGGACTCCTGAGCCACACTTGAAACAAAATACCAATTTTACCTGCAGTTTTACTAGGTTTCCTGGTTTATGCAGTGGCATTTGAATGGCCTCTAGTAATTGTTTTTAGCAGGAAAAAAATTCTAACAAAAATGAAAAACACAACTCAAAGCTCATTAGCACTGTATTTGGCATGCCATGAATCGTTAAATCTTTATATAAATGCAGAAGTAATTTGTAACAAACAAAATCCTTTCTTTTTTTGGAAAGACTTTCTTTTGACTTTTTGTTTGTACTGCTAAGGTGCAGTATGTTTTCCAAACACTGGATATTATTACCAGAATAAGGGCAGAACCAATCAATGTTTTAATTAAATATTATCTATAATCCTTGAGTGTTAGATATACTTAGTTGTGATAAGTGAAAAGTATTAGATGCAAAAAAAAAGACTAATAAATACTTAGATAGGGTGTTTTTAACCTAATTTTTTTAACCTAATTGTGTGTTGTGCTCAAGTGGTTTCCCCTTGGATTTTCCCAGTGCTTATCAAGGGAACATACTGAAGCCTTTTTATTTAAATCAGGCTTTTCTTTGAGAGTAACTAATTGTTCAAGTCCAAGTGGGAAACTTTCTGGCACCTGGAAAATTAGGAAAGCAAAAGATGTCCATATCCTTTCCCTGGTGGTTCTTCACCTGCGAATTTGAACTGCAGCGGTAGTAAAAGTTTTGTGGACCTCATTTTATGTGAGATCATTAAGCGACAGGAGAATTCAGGACTAGCTGCCCTTCATAATTCAGGACACTGAAAGGTGCCATTTATAAGCTCAAAGTGCCTGCAGGAAGGCAAAACAGGCTTGTAAAACCCATGCTCCAAACCCTGAAGGGAACCAGTTTGTACTGCTGGTTGCAGCCTTGGAGTGGCAAAATCGCAAAGGAGGTGGGGTTTGGTTTAAGAAAATGGGCAAACACCTGCCTTTAATATTTCATGTAATAACTTGAGTTTTCACATTTCTTGTGTTGATAACTCTTTTTTCCCAAAACAACCCCAAAACATCCCAGGCAATGATCCCAGTAAAAACCTTAGCAGTTGAACTGCCCAGCTGTCGGACTTACTGTCTTCCCTGTTACAGCCCACTGTTTTGCGGAGCTGTTAATCTGGCTATAAAATAAGTCTGTCCTGACTTTTTAATAATATTTTGCAACTGGTGACCTTTGCCCATGATATGGGCCAGGCATTTTGTAGGGAGAGCTCCTGTCTCCTTATTGCTTGAGAAGGAGTAGCAGCATGTACAACACTTGGAAGAGGGTGACATGGTGATATGCCATTGTTACAACTCTGAACAGGCAGTGTAATCTGCAAAATTCACAATATGCTGCGGCTTTATGGACTTAGAAAACCTGAAAGGCAGCCCAAGGAAACACTAAGCCCAGTGTTTTTTCTTAGAGCGGGTACTGCTTTCCTTACCTGCTCCCCTTTTAATCCTCAAATAAGAGCTGGAGTCATTGCTTTAAAGTTTATGACCAAAATGTAGCAATTGCTGCCTGGAATGAGCCATCCGTATCTGTAATCTTAAATGGCTGGGGCTGAACTCTTCCAGTCAGGCCAGAATAAGCCAACTGTTCATGGCCACATTGAAGTTCTGTGACTGAAGTTACCTGGGTGCCCATTTGCACCATCAGAGCCCAAATGCCAGTGGAGACAAGAGCTGACTGCACATCAAGTCAGCCTGCAGCATCTTTGCTTCGTTACTCTGGATTAGATTCACACCTGCCTGCTTATGCACACCTATTCCAGCAGCACCTGGCTGTGCAGCGTGGTGTTCATCCTCTCATCCCTCCTCAAAGCCAGTGGATTATGTAGGAGCCAGTGGAATGGCTGTGCTTTGGAAGCACATCAGTATTATTCCATTTTCTGACGCTGCTTTTGTTGCCCAGATTGACGTGTTCAGAGCCCCAGACACTGCTCTGAGCTCATTGTGACCCCAGGCCTTTGCAGAGCCAACTGCAGGCCTCAAACCTTTATATCCACTATTAAAAGGCAGTAATGGGACTGTTTATGTTAGAGCCAGGTGCTTTGCTGCCTGTGGACATGCTGTTACTTGACAAAATTTAGTATTTTTTAAATTTATGATCCAAATGTGATGAATATACTTACCTGAGGACCTTACTCTGCGTAAATGGCCTCGGCTGCCTTCAGCCACTGCTCAGATTTCTGTGGGGGACTTTTTCTGACTCTTGGTAGGGATGTGTCCATGACAGCATTCCTGTTATTTCTCTATTTCCTTTGTGAAGGACGTAAGGTTTGCAGATGGCATATCATTAATATATTTTAAAATTACATTTTTGGGGAATTTATTGTTCAAGTTCTCTAACTTGTAGTACATTTCTGAGTTTTATGGGTTCCTTTATTTAGGCTTTATATATGAATGCATGTTTTGTGGGCTTATTGCCTTAACCAAATCTCTAGTGATACTAAAGCACTGAAGGTGCTTTGGGTTGGGCCAGCACCAAACAGCGACTTCACCATACTGGAAGTATAAAATCTGTTATCTTACTGACTGGTTTTGTTTGTTTGTTTGTTTGTTTTGAGAAGTTGATAGATGTGAAAACCATTTAACAGTTGGGGTTTTTTTACTTTTCTGTTAAACCAAGCTACTGAGGAAATCTTCCTACTGCTACATGCTGCAATATGTCAGAAACACCGGTTATGTTATAGTTGCATCATTATCTAAAGGAAAAATTGAGTGTGGGTTTGAAGTCGACAAGTGATGAAAGTAGCCCTGAGGTTGTCAATTAGAAAGCTAAGGCCTGGAACTGATAAGTTAATGGCCAGTCCCCTTCACACCCCCTGGCTTTGCTGCCTGCTCCCGCCTCAGCCCGCGGCAGCTTTACTGCTTGGAACAGAAATAAAACGCTCCCCTTACTTTGTGTCCCAAAATTTATCTAACGGATCCTATTCTCTTAAAGTCTTGGCTGACTGTGTTCTTAGCATGGACAGATAGATAAAAGAGGAGAAATGAGATGTAACAGATAGAAAATACAAACTCAAAATCATCCCTCTCTGCTTTTTATTTTTTAATTAGTTTGTTTGTTTTTGTTCAAATGTTGAACTGTTAACATGGGTTTTTCAGACCATCCTCCTGCTGTACACACGGCAAATTTAGCAGCAGTGCATAATTTTAACTTCTACCGTATGTTTGTTTGCAGGTTTTAAAACCTGAGACTTAATGGCAGCCAGTTGGAACCCATGTGTGCCTGCTAAAGTGTGTTGCATGAGGGCAACATGTGTGGTTTTCTGTGAAGGGAAATACTGGTTACCAAAGTTTATGATATAATGTAATATAATACAAAGTGTTTCTATTTTGCTTGGGCAGGAGGGGACTAATGTGTTGCCATTTCTCCTGGGGAACACATGGGCTTAGATAAATAGATAAATCATGTTGCATAACAAACAGGACTTACTCAGATTTTAATGATTCTTGGGGTGCTGTGTGGTGAGAACAACATTAACTTTATGAAAAGAATAGTATTAGAGGTAGATATAATTCAAAAAGGCATTGTGCAAAACAAAAAACGTAATTCATCTTCAGTTTTTGAAACTTCATGTACAGTGTAAGTTTTTAAGGCTTGTAAAAGTTTGCAGTTGGGCACCTCCTCTGCAGCCTGAGGTTTTTCTGTTATTAGCACTGCTTCAGTGGCAATGGAGAGCCAAGATTTTTTCCACATAGCCCTCTCTCAAGCTAGAGCAGATAAGTAATAACCATGAGTTTGAGAAGGCAGTTTAATTTGTAAGGACATTCAAGTTTTTGACCTTTCTGGTAGTTTCACTGTAACCAGCGAACATCTGTTGAATAATAAAAGAATTGTAGTTGCTACTTACGTGCCGCAATCCAATGAAATGGTGCTCTGAGCAGGACTGCTGCTCTGGAGTCCCTCTCTCCTCCAGCCAGATTTCAAACCATGGAGTAAATCTCTTTCTAGCTTAATTCACAGGAAAAGAGACGTGACATTGTGTTAAATAACTTGACGTGGGATGGTGTTTTCTCCTGATGTGCCAGCTCTGCCCGAGACCCACAGGGTTGAGCTTTTCAGTACTTCCCCACAGAAGCAGTGCAGAAGAGGTAGTACATGATTTTCCAAAGACACATATTCCTTCTGTGCCCTACTTTAACTTACTCCTTGAGAGACATGTTTCACGGTACCCATAAATAATGAAAATATGCAATGACATTTTTAATTAGAGGCTTTGTTTTCTTACACATTGTGACGCTGGTGTTTCTAGAGCTACAGAATAACCTCTTGTGGTGGCCTGCTGCAAGAGAGGTTATCTCAAGATGAAGAGCACTGTATCTAGTTTAGCCTGGCTGGTTCAGGTATCACGTCTACCAGAAAGCGTAATTCTGCAGTTTCCTCCTGAGATGATCCTTCCCTTGGATTGCAGTTTTGTCTTTGCAGGAATCTCTTCTAGTTTTTTTGAATGAAGTTCTGAAAGTTAATGATGTTGGGTAAGAAAAGCTCCTATCTTGCTGCATTTTTCTTCTCTTACCCTCTTTCATACAATTTTACTCACCCATCAGCCCAGCAGGGCTGTTGTAAAGGGTATATCCCCATGCTGTAAGGAAGCCTGCCAGCCAAATTTTGGTGGAGCCAGTAACTTGTACAGAAGGCAGACTGATGCCAAAAATCATCCATCTCTCTCAGTGGGTTGGGCTCTGCTCCTCTGGGATTTTTTTTCCCTCTCCTTTTGTTTTTGCTATTGGTTAAGTGTGTTTTCTCAGCAATGACACTCTTTCAGCTTGGGAGTCCCTCTCTTGCTATGTGTTTCTTTACTTTTGTCATGCTTTAAGCACATCCATGTCTTTCAGTGTGGATGGTTTGATATGTGTGCTGTTTGCTCACCAGTTTACACCAGTTGCTTCCACAGCACATGAAGCACAGCGTGCTTCATGTGCCCATCTTAGGGTAAAGGCTGTGGTGCCCTACAGAGAGGGGACAGGTTGAGGTTGAACTTGTCTTTGTCCCCCCCTTTCTCTGCCTAAGGAGGAAGAGACTCAATTTAGGAGGAAAAGTTTCTTTTTTGTCTGCAATGCTGGATCCACATAAACTCTTTGACTCTCTAGAAGTTTGGCTGCGTTGGATCCCATCTGTCTGAAGGTAGGGAAGCCTGGCCTCAGAGCTTTTGATGTTATAAACTTTCTAAGGCTAAAAATCAAAGGGGCTCCTTTCCACCTACACACTTTACCTTCTCTGCCAAACAGAACCTGAGCAGTGCTTCCTTCTCTTTTGAGTGCTCTCAGGACCCATTTCACGTGGCCAGGTAAACGTAGGAACGAAATGAAAATGACTTACCAAAAAGTGGTGTGGCATTTCCTAATATTTCTTTTCATTCCAGTAGAGAACCTTAAAACAGGGAAAATCTTGCCTAGATTCAGTAATTTGGAATGAATAGAACCATGTCTTATACAAAACAAATCTAAAAAAAAAGGAAAGGAAAACACAGCAACACAGTGCTTGCACAAGGACACATTCAGGGTGTGAAAGTTGACTTGACATTTCCAGATTTGTAATTTCTAAGGCAAAATTGAAACGCACTGTGGTCTTTATGCAGTCACAATGGATTTCCTTTGAGTATATCTGAAATGGTACGGAGCTCAGTTAAGTCAACCTCATCTTTGATGTCAGTATCATCATGTAAGACACATGCCATTGGCAGCATGTCTTCCCACAGAAACTCAGGACTGGTGTTCCCGAACAATAAACCAGAAAATGAATGTGCTCTCAAAGGGCTGCATTTCTTTGGGCATTTTTGCCTTGGGTATTTTTTATCAGCTTCTTTGACCGCTTTTGCCTGGTATATTAACCTGAAAACACAACCAACAAATGGCAGAATCTAAGAAACAAAAATACAGACGTGATAGTTTAGGTTTGTTATTGTAATCTATGACTATATAAAATTACATTGATTATGCAATGGTAATGGCAAAATTAAAATGTTTTGAACCTAAGCATAAACTTGCTGGGGCAAACCAGCAACAGTTTGGGCCTTTCTGGTATTGTAGACTGCAAATATGTTGGGCGGACTTGGCTTCAGAGACAGGAATATATACCCCTGCCAGATTGATGTGTTTCAATGCCTGTAGTGTGGAGAGTGGTGCCTGTAGGATGTCTTCACTCAACAACCATGAAGGGAATTAGTTTAGGAAAGAAAGACATTGAAAAGTTTTAACACTTTAGACACTGCCAGATTCTTTTTCAGACCACTTTCAGCCTGTTTACAACTGATAAAAATTATGTTCTGGCATCTTTGTATAAAATGCATGAGGTGTAGGTCTTGCTGCTTTCTGCCACCAGTAATGGTAATGCTGGCATATTCCTCCATTAAAGGAAAGAATTCTGGAACTGAATGATAAGCAGAGGGCTGAAGTCAATGAGATGGCAACAACTTTGTGGTCAAGAAATAAATAAGAAAAACAGTTTTAAAATTTATGCTGAATGTACTTATTCCTAAAAATATGCCTATTAAAATTATAGCAAACCCTAAATTTACGGTAATCTGTTTAAATAATAATCCCCCACCCCCAACCAAAATAAAAACAGTGCTTCCAGGTTGTGGATTGAACCATTCAGCTGATGAAAGTCAAAGTCTAAACTCTGGAAACCCAAAGTGTTTGAAGTATTGTGTTGGCTTTTGAGATCAGTAGCCTCCTCTGCAAGTACCAAGAGAATATTTTCTTCAATATATTCAATTAGCTCAGTTAAATGACTAATTTATTCAAACTTGACCAATTGGGAGTTGAAAGAAGCAGAAAAGCTTGTTCTTCTCTACCAATCTGTGAATAAAAGCTAATTATGAGAGGATTAGATTTGCTAATACTACAATATTGAAGGATATTAAGACCAAATACTAGATTGGTGCTAATTCTAGCTAATACCAAGTTATTTTAATAGATCAATATTTAAATCTAATCACAATTTTTTTACGAGTCTAGCCTCTCTCAGATTGTGCTATGCAAGCAATAAACTGTCTCATTATGTTTTAAATTGCATTCCAGTTTTCATCCAAAGAAACATAAATCCTAAGTAAACACAAAGAGATCAACCAGTAAATAAGAATTGTGCCATACATGATTTTCTAATAAAAACAGTAAAATTAATCTGAAAAAATGTATAATGAGGTATAGAAAAGTTTAAATATATATCAGCAGAGCTACTCTGTCCTTCTGGCTAGCAATAAGAAGTGCCAAATTTAGTGTAAAAGCTATATTTAGTTACAAAGCAACATACTTTAGTGATTACAAACTGAGAATTAACCTTTCTCCGAGAAAATAACTAAAACCTTTACACGGGAAAACATGCTTCAAATTAATTGTCTTACTCAAGGTTTCCCATTTGGTAGTTTAGTTTATTTTTAAGAAAAGTGACTTGAAAGATTTAATCCTGCTGAAAGTCCTCGATAACTAAAATACCTACATGCAAACATAAATACCAGTGCAAACTTGACATAAGGATTCAGAAATTCAGCCAAGAAAGCGACATCAAGAAAATGTGAGGGTACAATTTTTCAGTCCTGTCCATAAACATTTGGTACACGGGACACCCCACAATGAAATTTAATTACCTCTTCTGCTGGTGAGATCATGAGAAAAAACCTTGCTTCAGGCACCAGCAGAATGAGGTACGGAGCACACGATGGAGTGTCTCGGTCATCACGCCTTTGCAGCAGAGACACCACTGAATCCTGCTGCCTTTGGTCCATGGTGTCCCAAACACTGGGACAGGGCCATCATGATTCCTCTCATCTACTGGTCATGTTGGAAGCTGTTCCTCTAAATGCCAATTCATAGCCTGTCATCAAATGGCTTTGAAAAAACACTGCTTTCAGTTGCTGTTTAAAAATCATTTTGGCAATTCCTCACAGAGTCCCCAGGTAGTGCTGAGTTTCTGGGAGGTGGTTCTTCTCCAGCAACTTACTTGACAGGGTGGCTGGATGACTCTTCTTCACCTCTTAGCCAAGATGAATGACTGGAGCAATAGAGACCAGCGCTTGGTGCAGTGCTGCCAGACCAAGAAGCAATCTCAGGGTGCTGCAGCACCCCATTTGTGCACCTGCTGCTGTGTGCCTGGGTGGCTTCTTCATGTTTTAAGCTCTCATGAACATGGATGGGTTCCTCATCCTCAGCAGGTCCATAAGACTGTCCATAAGCTGTATAACTTAGAAGTAGCACACTAGTAAGTAGAAAAGGAATTTATGACTGGACATTTTGCTGGGTCAAACGGCCTTTTTTCCTCAGCTCCCCATGTGCCCCCAGGTTATTTCCCAAGGTAGCCCTCTATGTGTCCTGAGCCTCCAGGAGCCTCCTGCTGATCACTTGTGTTGCTGACATGCCTGGGAAAGGATTTTGCTTAACTGGCCACCCAGCCTGGTGCTCACTACTGGAGGCACAGCAATGCAGCCATGGGTGTTTAAGAGATGAAAAGCCCAGATGATCATGTTTACATCCCCAAAACTAATAAAATTAACAGGCTACAGGTTCATCCCAGCCACTGTTCTTCTCTGCAGCCTCCCTTGCTGGGCTGTGGGGTCTACAGTCCTGCCTGGGCATTCACTGTGACAGCGATGAGGCTTTACATCTTTATTGAACTGGAACCACCCGTGGAAAGGGCGCTGAGACAAAGGCTGTGTGTTACCTGCCCTGTGTGTCTGCCCAGGCTCCAGATTTATAAATATACTATTTCTTTGCAGCCCCTTTCATGTGAAAATCCAGATTTTGCCATCCCTCCCTCAAATACATCCACTGTGAAGTTTAGCACAGTATTTAGGTTTCTCTGGACTGATTTTCAGGACAACTTGGACCTTGATTTTTTTTTCCCATGATGTTTCTAAAACTGGCAGAAAAAGAACTTTTTTTAAGCCTGCATATGCTACAAAGAGTATTTTAAAATAAAGATTTTTTTTTTTAATCTGTAAGCATGTTTAATGCTTGTATAAGGTGCCAGATTTTAATTACAGTTGGCATTCATAAGTGTGGTGCTGGCAATGGCAACCATATTGCTGAAAAAAGGCATAAATTTTGACACTGGCAATATGGGAACCCAGCATATGAGACTGTAAACCTCATTGCTTCCTGTTTTAATATGCTGCTTTAAGGGAAGGACTTTTAATGGTTAATATTTAACTAGAACATTTAGGGTTCGATATAAAGTTGTTCTAATTTCAAACTATTTAGTAATTTAGGTCCTATCAAAGATCAGCTTAGGTAATAACTTTCTATTAAATAGCCTTTAAATAAGCATGCTTAAAGTAGGGAAAATAAGATGCTTCATTACAAGAAATGAGGTTGGCATCTACCAGGTTTTCCATTAAGTTCCAGGTCACAGACAAATAAAGGAAGTATGTTAGAAAAAAAAACCTTTTTAAAAATAATTAGGGAGATGTCTGTTTTGTTCACCAGATGGAAAATCAGTAGTTGTGGGTGGTCTGTGCTGGATGGGGCATCTCACAATTGGCAGAACTATGCCTTTAACTTTTAAAGTCCTGGGACAAAATGTGAAAGTAATTGACTGTGCCGAATGCTCTCTCTCTGGATACCTGGCATGCTTTTAAAACCAAGATTTGGTGAGTTTCTGACTTTTTTTCTTACGAATGCTCAAGCTGTTGTGTCTAGTATTAGGCCAATTTGGTATATTTTTGGTAGCTGTTTAGTGGGGCTGTTGTCTTTTGTGTTTATGCCTGCGTGTGCCTGGACCTGCCTGCACACAACTGAAATGCCACAGCTTTACACTTAATTTTCCATTAACAAAAGATCTTCATAATATTGTCAGTGTTTGCTGTGTTCAGGATATATATAGCTGTTAGTTAACATTATTTGTTTCCTTCCTCTAGTTCATTCCATTTTAAGGAATTTAAATCTATCTACTTGCTAACACACTACAGAAAACAAAATTGCGATCTCATTTCCACAAACAAGAAGAAAAGTCCTGGTTTAAAATAATTCAGGCATTTTCAAAAATATTAAAAATCCATAATATTCTTTTTTTAAAAAAATGTGAATAAATATATCCAAATGTTCATGTGTGGATAGTATGTGTAAGATATGCATATTAATTATGGTCATTTATGAACATATTAGAATCTTCTTGGTGCAGTTTGTAATTTTGCTTGTTGTTTTAGAACTCATACCTTATAATTTCAGATTAATTTGAGAAAACAGTATTTTGAATGTGGAAGATGGGTTAGAAAATCCTTGTATTCGCATTAAGAATAACAGATTTTATTATCTGCGCTGCCATAAGAATGTAATCTGTTCAGTGGTGACCTCTCAAAGAATGAGACAGAACCCATTTATATCACAGGAGGCAATTGCTTTATATTTACCTTACTTTACAGACAATTTTTATGCAGTTATCTATATGAATGGTCACAGGGAATTGTATGTGTGTGTTATATCTATATTGTAGCTTGTGTTAAACCGATCCCCACGCTTATTATGTAGAAGCATTCTTGAAGATAAGTGAGGCACTCAACTTAGTGCCTTCTTTGTAAAATCTCTTTTGCTATGCATGACATGTACTCTGTATTTTTTTCCTTGCAGTAAATTATAAAGCTTTTTTCTTTCCATGAATCTCCTTCCAAGAAAACACATACAGCCTAATAACACTCGCCTTGAGGACCGTGCATTGCCTCCACTACAAAGCCGTGTTTTCACTGAAGAGATAATTATAATATGGTTTAATGTTCTTGTCAACCCTGAAACACTGTCCCTAAAGAGTGCTATTCTAGTGGATGTCTTTTTGAAGAGAGCTGAATGTGGCTAAGAGAACCTACACATAGCCACACACTTTTCTGATAAACCAGGACACATTTTTAATGGAATAAATGCTCTCTAAAAAGAATTATACGTTTTCTAAGATATTAATTCAGAACTGCATCCACCACCAGATTCCACTGCTAAAACTACAGAACATTTTTGTGAATTTATTTATTTTACTTTCTTCTCTCCCCATCCCCCATAATATTTATACACGTTAAATCCATTATGAGAACATAAACTCACAATAATTAAAATGTTTTTAATGTGCTTTGAGGCACAGACTTCAGATGAGTAAAAATGCCCAAACTGGAACACAAATGGTTCTTCCCAGGCAACAAACACACTTGGCTGTTAATATGCTGTAATTTTCTGCTTTACTTAGTAAAAACAGCAATTACTTATTTGTTCCATATCCCCCCCCAGCACAGATGCTCCTCAGTCTGTCCACGTTCCGAGCACCAACGGGCTGCGTGCGCGGGGCCGCGCGTGCCTGCGCCGAGCGCGGCGTGGGGCAGGTTTGCTCCCCACATACTGCACTGCTGGCACCATTAGTTATTTGCCACCAGCCCAAGAAAACGGTGTGCTGGAAGCGGCTGGGGCTCGGAAGGCCTTGCTTTGAGCTGTCTCCCCTGCTGAGGGCAAACGTTTCCAGGTGCTTTGCCCAGCTGACCTTGCAAAAAGCTGGACTGTCACACTGATTAAGGCTGAAGTCCAGTTGAAGAAATCTTTAACATAGTTTTTGCTGTCTGGTCTTTTGTGGTTGTCTGATGGTTGGGAACAGTGTCTGGTGCTGCTAAAAGCAACGCAGTCTGAAGGAAAAAGGCTTTGAGGGAAGTGGAATCACAGGGTGGCTGAAGGCAATGCACAATTCCCCTTGGCTTCAGGCTGTCTGGGATTTCCCCCTTGGGTTTCAAAGACCAGTTAAAGGCTGACACACCACAAAAAGTACATATGACCAAAAAAACCCCCAAAAAGGTAAGGACGACACAATTCCCTCACTCCTCACATTGTTAGTGTAGACCAGAAATTGTGTGGCTCAGCACAATGCAACCTGCCGCTGAATCAGGTGCCGGGGATCTTGAATTTAATACCTAATTATTTTTAAAAGCTACTGTAAAATGAGGAATGTGAGAGAATATGTTAATTAATTGAAAGGCATTCTAGTAGGTATTTAATTAGCATAATTCTGGAAAGGTAGTACAAAAGAAACACGATCCCTGGCAAAAGTATATCATTTGAATCTTCATTGCAGTTATCCCATCGTAAGCAATCAATTTGCTTGCTCTGAAACCAATGGGATTTATTTTTTTTCCTTTGAGGAGGAATTACAAAGTAAGGCGTTAAATTAATATTGTAAATAATCTCTCTAGAGAAACTTTTCACTGCAAAAATTTCCTCAACAAGCAAATGTTAAAACGTTTATGGTGCACAGTTTAAAAATATCCTTGAGATTTTTCCCCACAGGTTTGTATGTTCAAGATAGAAAGAATAAGCAAGTGTTTCTAGCAGAATTAACATTTTACGATCATGACAAGTATGTTTTAGTTTCCCCACCATTTTTCTTTCTTGCATTTTTGATGGAAGAAAAAACCAGCCAAAAATTACAAAACCTTTGTTAATGAATGCAGATGCAAAGGGGCACAAAAATGAAAAATTCCATTTTCCCATTGCCTCTTCATAGCTTTGAATTTATTACTATACACACTACCTTTAGAGTTTGTTTCTTTTCACAAGATACACTGTGTTCCCACCTAATCTTGTTTTTGCAAATCAGCACTTAACATTTTGTTAAGTCTTGGGTTTAGGGTTGTTTGGTTTTGTCTTTTTTCCTAAACCACCCCTTTTGTGTTTTGAACAAAAAACTCATTGTGAGATTAAATATCAGACAAAAACATAGAGGAGTTTGCCAACAGGTGAATATACATTAGTTTGGTAATTGTATTTCCTCTTTTTTTTTCAGGCTACATATTCAATTTATTTTAAATTTTGTTTTGTATTGTTTTAGCTATGATGATGTCATAAATCCACTATCACATTAGATGCTGCTGCAGTCACAGCTAGGGCTTGGTGATTTCTGTCCAACAGACAAGTATTTTTGTCACTGTGTGTCCTCACAAATTTCTCTGAGAATGACTGTATGGAGGGATACTTCCCTCCAGCCTGCTTTGTGCAGTCCTCCTCCTGCTGCCCAGAAGCACTCATGCCAAGGCAATGTTCCTGCTCTGCTCTTAACATATCCTTAATATTTCACTCACCTTTTCCATGGACCCTTGCAGATAAGGAATTGTTAAGCTCTAAATGCTCTCAGTGTTTTATTTAAAGTAATCTTGATTTCCAGCACTTAATATTTGGGAAGGCTCTTAACTTCCAGTTCACGTCCAAATGTTGATGTGGAGAAAGGAACTGCATGGAAGGCTGCATTGTTGAATGCTGATGACCAAATCTGGTTTAAGTATGTAAATACTCTCTCTGACCACGTTTCCTCTGGAAATTCCCATTGGTTGCATACTATTGTTGTGAAATGTAAGCTGATTCACTGATATTTTCTTGCCTTTTAAAAGACTGGAACAAAATTTTGCTGAAGTTCTCTTTTGGTATTGTTAACATTGTTTTCTTTTATGATTCTGGCATTCTTTCAGCCTCTGTATCTCCCTGCACACAGCATTCTTAGAAGTGTTCTTTTATAAGGGGAGCTGGCAAAGTCTTGCAGCAGCTCAAAGCAGCTTCATTAAGGCTGGAGAGTAAAATATTCAGAAGTTAGGAAATGTCAAAATTAAGATAGCTGGTGGAGTTTAAGTTCACCCCCCTTATATATTTGCTTGATATCACAGTCTTTTAAAATCAAGATCACACATAGCTTTTTCCACAGGACCCCTGCCTCAGCTAGTGAACAAGATGGACGATGCTGAGTTAATGAGCAGTTATTCAATATTTTGTTTTCTCCTAATTTTTCAATGTGTAGCCCTAGGCCTTATTTACTGCACACTATTGAAACCCTGCTGTGAAGACAGAATTGGTAATTTCCTTATGAGCTTTTCTATGGCACTTATTGCTATAAATATCTGAATGCTTAACAAACATTAATTAATTTATCTTCAGAAAACCCTCATGATAAAAAGGGCTGGTATTACTTCTGTTTTACAAATACAGAGCTAAGGCATACGGAGATGGGAATCATGAGTGTCCCATAAATTTGGGTGCTTTGTTGTCAGCTTACAGTTAAGGAAGTAGAGCTCTCTCTTCACCTGCACTGTTTTACTTTTGAACATCCAAATAATTTTAATTCTGTGCCAAGTAGAAACTTCTAAAGAGACACACAGATGATCACGGCAGTTGACTTCACTACACTTGAGAAGAGGTGGAAATACTTACCTTCTAAGTGAGCAGAGAATCACCTAAACCTAGACAAGGGGAAGTACTGCAGAATACCATTCCTTGAATCACAGCCTTTTCATGGATTTAGCATCCTTACTGTGGCTTTCAGGAAAGTTGTTCTACTCAGGATTCAGAGCTCTTAGCCCTTTATGTTAGAGTCACCTACCTAAACTCCTGCACCCAAAAGCAATTTGAAATTTGACTTATTTAGGTAAGACCCTTCCAGAAGAGGACAGAAACAAAAACGTTGACAGGAATGGCCTCTTACTTTAGAAGTTGCTTAGTGATAAGGAGCAATGGCATGAGTTCATTCTTATTTTTGAGGTTATTCAAGCCTGTGTTTTCAAAACACTGCTTTAACCAGTAATGGGTTAAACTATGACTTCCTAGAATAATAGGTAGAGGGATTCACTTGTTATGGGGCAGACCCAGTTTCCTTCCTTGCTGCAATTAGTTATCAAAGTAATTGGTATTGATCAAGTATTGGTTACAGTAAAAAAATAGATTTTGGTTGAGTCTTATAAACTGTCCTGAAAGGCCATGCTTGGGCTTCTCCCTCAGATGCAGTGAATATGTAACTGTGTAGCAGTGAGCAGCGCGTCTGCAGTGTGTCCGCCAGGAAGGGCAAGACCTTAAAAAACCTTCAAATGAACACACAAACAAACAAATAAAAAACCTCTCATGTTCCTACAGACAATAATCTTCCTTATCAGTCATGATTAAGGTCTGTCCCGTAAAACATCTCTGCGGGAGTATATTAAAGAGGGTTTCATAAACTGTGTGCCCTGAGGGCTGAATTTGGATTACACAGAGAAGTCAAATTGGCAATTTCCTAACTTTCTGATAGTTTACCTGTCAGTCTTTGCAGAAGTATTTTAGTGGGTTTTTTGCAGATTGCTAAGAGATTTTAGCCTGAAATAGTACTGGACCCCACATGGTTTCTCAGCATGGCTTCCGAGCTGGAGAGCACCAAGCTATGGGGACCAATGTGCAGGTAGTGCTGCAATATTTCACTGGCCAATATGCATATGGTACAAGGTATTGGGCACTGATACACTGTTGGTGTCCTCTGCACGGGCGTTTTTTTCTCCTCAGAGTGGCCTGGGGTCACTGGGCCACAGGCCCCTGCCACTTTCATCCCCAGAGCATGGTCTGTACCTGATGCTCTCCATGGGTGGGAGGTTGCTATGCTGCTTCTTCAGCACAGAGCCAGGGCAGGCAGACAGGAGCCCTGTCCTCCTAAGAGCAGGGGACAGAAAACAGGACTGCAGGGAGTGGAAGGAAATGGGGATTGCAGTGCTTTTAGGGCCCCTTTCTGCTGCAGCTTTTCATCACAATGTCTGAGCCCCAACTATGAGCAGATCACAGGAGCCGCTGCCTGCCCGAGTCCCATTTACTGTCTAACAACTGAACTATAGTTGGTGGAGCTATGACACTTCTTCCGGATTTTTTTTCTTATGGGGGGAATCTCTGCAACTAAAGATGCCCAAGTGCAGCAGGGCTGTTGGAGGTGATGTGATGCTTTCTGCTGCAGAAGAACCTCACTCTCTGAAATTGCCTGTTACCATTGTAAAGTTCTCAGAACTTCAGCCCAAAGTGGACATGTAGCCCTGGCATTTCTTTTCCCTGCTGGCAGGAGAATAGCATGCAACTGAAACTGAGAACTACATGGCAACTTAGGCTACAATATGATCCCACTGTAGATAGCCCACTTCCATGGGGGAAGCTGAATGTGGAGAATGATGTTGCTGTGCTACAGGAGAAACAAAACTTTCTGCAGGCTTCATGGAGAAAAATGGCTATTTTTCCAGTCTGCTTAGGTTGCAAATTCCAGAACTTTAGAAGAATGAATTAAAGCTGTAGGCAATGATACCCCTCTCCAGTGCTCAGGTGCAGAGCTCACTAAATGTGGAGGTTTGAGGGGTTTTGATAACAAAAAGACCAACGTTGCTGATGCAGACCCCCTGCTATTGGAACACCAGAGTGTTGGACTAACAAATTAGCACACAAGAAGTCTGCAATTGCAGGAAAACTCGGGTGTCATGATTGTAACAATTGTTTACATCTTTCTACAGCAAAAAGGCTGTTTAATCATGTTGAATTACAACCTTGTGTTCAGATAGTGGGCTCTCACATTACTGTCTTTGTGAAGATGAGTTGTCACTTCTCTGATCTAGGTTGCTCTCACAACAAAGAGGCACTAAGGCTTTCTGTTTGAATTAGAAGAAACAGAGGAATTTCATTTGGTGCTAGGCTGTGCAACAGTTTCCCTAAAGTTGAGCCTTTACTAATTGGCACTGAAATGAAAATGAATCTGTGTGAGAGAAGGGAATTCACAGCTCAATTTTAATTATTGCAGAGAAAGCAAGCAAAACTGTGCTTGGGCTGTGCAAAAGCGTGGCCTAGAAGTAAAATGCTGAGCTCAAGCTTGTTAACTGGAACTGATGTCCTGGAACAGCAGCTGGTAACCAGGTCATATCTGTGCACTTTGGAGCCAGCCATGCTGGTTGAGAGTGGCACTGCTCCCCTTCTCACTGCTGCTCCAGGAGAGGTGATGGCTCCCGTATGTCTGCCTGGGAGAAGTTCAATACCCGCTAATGGAGCTCACGGGGCCACTGACGCAGTCCCTTCCCACCAGCTCTGAAGGCAATCATATCCGGCCCTGGGTGCTCCCAGGCACTCCAGGTTGATGCCATCCCAAGTTAGGTTCAGAAGAGGATGTCTGCCTGCAGCCTTCAATCACTGAAAGCAGTAGATGTCCTGCTGGTATACATTTTATGGCCTCTGCTTAGCACAGAGCTCCCTGGAAAGCATTTCATGTTCCTCTTCTCCCTCTCCCTAGCTGAACTGCAAAGGCTTTCCTCCCACGTGGGTATTCAGTCAATGGAAACACATATTATAATAAAAGTGTTTGTTTTCACATGTCTCTATGAAGAGAAAATTCATCCTCTGACTGATGGGCTACATCTCTACTAAGCTCCTCTTTAGATAAAATTCAAGCTGACTGATAAATGTAAAGCAATCAAGGGTTTTGGAAAAGGACACTGTTTTCCTCTTGATAATTCTGTTGTTTAAAGAAAAATTAATGGGTTTCTTTCCTTTTGTTTTTCTTTCTTTCCTTTGTCTCTCTTCCCTTTTTTTTTATTTTCCTATTTCCTTTTTTATATTAGATGCCTTTTTGAAAATAGAAGGCTAGTGAAATGAAAACAATAGATCCAGCTATGCCTATATTTCTTTGCCTCCCAATTTTCACTGGAATAGCAAAATAGCTTTGACAGCAGGTTTGGGGTTTTTTTTTAAATTTATTCTTTCTTAATTAAAAAAAAAAAATCAACCAGCCCTAATGAGTAATGGCTTTAGAATACTCCTGGAGGTTGTTCATAAGCAGCAGTAAGATGGTGATGAGATTCTGTAGCAGCAGTTCGTAGGCTGTACCCTTCTGATTTGCAAAGAGGTCATGGGGAAACACAATGCTGAAGTCATACCACTTGTGAAATGTGGAATTACGGCTCCCCCAACACTGACTGCTGCTTTAAGGGGCAAAACCAACCACAACTGGAGGTGCAGAGTAAGAAAAGATCACGCCTTTTGCAATCTCTTTTCTGAAAGACTTGTAAGATTTGATTTATGTTAGCAAATGGCAATACATGCTGGGTTTTACAAAAATATTTTTTAAAGGACTAACAAAAAGTTGGAAATCTGGTGGCAAAAATACAGGTGTCCATCTGATTCTTTGGCAAATGCTCATTTCTACTCTTTCTGCTCTGGAACCGTGGCATTGTCTTTGTCCTGCATATTTAGAGGGACTTAGGCAGAAGAAAACAAGAAGGGCTGAACTTCACAAAAGCTGTACTTGGCAATTATCTTTGCCAGTGCTAAAGTCTATTAACTGTTGATTTTTTTTTTCTCCAATAAAAAGTAGAAATTAAATCCTACTGTGCCCATTGGAGATGTTTTTCAAAGGAAGAGTTACTGATGAGCTATTCTTCCATGATTGTGCTGGTTTCTCCAAATAACAACATTGCCGTGTGTTTTTCTCAAAGTGAGTAATTTGCATAGCATGCTTTTGGGGGTTTCTGCTGCTGCCAAAGCTAATTTAATACTCATTAAAGTACTGAGCAAGTCTAATCCAAAGCCTTATGTGCTTTCAATGCAGGCCCATAAAATGTGCAGATTTGCACTTGCTGGGCTGCTCCAGGGAAGGCATGCTGTGGAAGGAGGGGGGTTGGTGTGCATCCTGCTATCACAGAGCTGCCACTGCATAAGGGGGAGTTCGGACAAGATTCCCATCACCGTGGGCAGGGGCATCTATCCTCTGGAGCAATTCTAACTGCTGAAGCTGCAAATGGAACTAGGGTCCAGCTCTGATGATGATGATCCCATCCCAGCAGGCTGCCCAAGCCATTCCAGTGACTGGAATTCCCGGAGGAACAGCTAGTGTGGGCTGGTGTGATGCCATGGTTGCCCTATGCCTTGTGCTCAGAGAGGTGCTGGGCCGTGCCCCCCAACAGCCCTGCTTTTCAGCACTGAAGCCCAACACCAGTTCTCCTCTGACATTTCCATCTCACGAGGAGTCTCTGCAATGGGTGAAATCATGGCACTGCCTTTGCTTTACATGGGGCCAGGGATTTGCCCAGCTTGTTGTAAGTGCCGAGTAATCCAGCTGCCCGCACTGTACACCAGGGTTCAGGCGATCCTCTGCAAGCAGATGTCCGAAGGTAGCCTGGGCATCGTGCGAATAAAGCCACACACCTGGGCAATGCCAGCTGTGGCTTCTCCTGACGGCATGAATGCTGCCGGGAGCACGGAGGGGCCGAGGTTGCCATCGCCTGCCCAGTGACCTCCGTGGTGGCAGCTGCGATGCCGACTCCTCTTTTGGCTCCCGTGTGCGCCCCACACCTGGAATAGTGTGAATTAGGACATGGCGGTGCCATAAACACCTGCGCAGCTGTGCAGCGGCGAGAGGCAGCTGGGGGCTGCTCCAGCTCCTCGCCGGGGGCTGCCTCACTCCGGACGGGGCACGGACCCTGTCCCGCGCTTCACCTGCAGCTTCGGGGCTGTCTTCTCGCAGCTCGTGGTTGTTTTCCAGGCTGGGAAGCGGCGGTGTCCGCGGCGGCTGCCGGCGGCGCGGTGTGGGCCGGGCCGCGGGGCCCGAGGCAGCGGCGCCGCTAGATGGCAGTGCCGGCCCGGCGGAGCAGCCGCGCCCGGCCCGCGGCCTGCTCGGGGCCGAGAGCTTGTGGCTGCAGCTCGGTGCTGCTCTCTGGGCACAGCTGCCGCAAACACTTCACTCTTGATTTACCTATTTGTTAATTTAATAATTTATTAAATATCACGATATTCTGAAGTATAAGTAAATTGTTCTCTGCCAGTCGTGGAAACAGCGGAAATGCAGGGCCCTTTCCAACCAGCCAGGATCTCTTATGTCCCTTCTGAACCAAGCCATTCTGTGATTCTAGGAAAACATTAATTCCGAGGCTGTTCTAAGCCAGCCTGATGGAGAACCAGAGACAAAATGTCAAGCGACACTATCTAAACGCCGTAGGCCGAAGTCTCTCGTGTTGCAGAAACACACTGCCATTTAAAGGAATCACACCATTCTATTACAACAGAGATTAGGGCTAGAGAATTTTATATGTGACCATAGTCATATAATATTCAAGAAATTTCTAATTTTCTGTTGGAAAGGAAGGAACAAGTCTCCTTGAGCCACCACCTCCATGAAGTGATGGCTGTCTGAGGCAGCTCTGCTTCTGCTGCTTGGTGAGATGTTCAGAGCCTACATGCGAGAGTGATTCATCTCTGTGCTTCTGGGTTGAGATAACAGCATCGCAAACCCAGCTGTTAAAGTTAACCTGTACACTGCATAAGGACAACAGATGGAAATTCTGGTGCAGAGCCACCGCAAAAAATAAAAACATGTTTCAAAGGGAAAAGGAGCTTGTATTTCTGTGTTTGAACCTTTGATCTTCGCTCGCATCTGAAGGGAAGAGTAGACCTTTTGCTGAAGACACATGGTTTTGCATCTGTGAAAACACAGCTGTATAGAGCAAAACAAAACTGGTGCAAAACACAATGGGTTTGCTGTGTCAGTTTAACTGGTGGCGCTAAGATGCTTTAAAAATAGTGGGATTTTTTTGTAGACTCTTTCAGAAAGTCTCTGTCTTTACACAATTGTTTGTTGAGATTTTACTCTGTGGATTTTGAAGTTCATCAGTGATCAAGAGACAGCTGCTACCTAAATATTTAAAGCGAACTCATGGGAAAGTCTGACGGTCCCTCAACAATCCTGTTTTAACAGTTTTCAAAAAAATATAAATGAGATCATCAAAATTTGCAAGAAAATTCATGCTGGAAAGATCACCTTGATTCTGTGAAAAAAAAACCCCAATCCATCTGTCATCAATGTTGAAATTCTTAATGAGGTACATGCCGTATACAGCTATTTCATGGTAACATACTGCTTTATCTGAGTTGCCCCGAAGCACGCCCTGAAAGTAAAGGGACGTCACCCGATGTCCTCAGTCACATCGTTTTGCATTTGAGGGTGATGGCAAAGCTGTTCCCGGATGCCTGCCTGTTGTCTCCTGCCTCCCTGCATTTGCAGCGACACACCGCTGTCCCAGCAGCGTTCCCCGCAGCCCTGCTGCCTCGCTGCATAGCCCAGCACTACCTGTCCCCCCTGCACCCATCTGTGTGTCCCCCCGGCACTGCCACGAGTGCACTTGTGTCAGGAGCCTGGCAGCATCACTTGTTTTCTGCCTTAAATCCCTGCTCACTCCAGTTGGTTTATTGCGAAAGACAAAGAGGAGCTAGAAATGAGGACGGCTAAATGGGAAGATGCAAAATTATTTCTTTAAATAGAAAGAAGTATTCTCTTATTTCCTAACCACCAGATTCCTTTTTGGACGGAGAAGGAATCTGGCTTTGTTTTTTTTAATTCTTGATGTCATCACAACAGCACTTTGCTCTTAAAATTGATCCATCCTGGAGCCTTACAATAAATTTTCAAGTGTGTTTGGGCTCCTAAACATGCAGCTGGCACTTAATAGGATTTTCAAAAGACTGTAAGCAGGTTAGACATCCTCACATCCACTGAAATCGGTGGGATTTAAGCACCTATCTTGCTCAGTTGCTTTTGAAAATCCTGCCAGGTGCCTGTCTGCATCTTCAGTTGCCCTGGAAAATCTGGTCCCCATCTATCTCCGTGACACCACCCCACCCCACCTCACCCCCACGGCTCCCATGAATATTTGTCTTCCCTCTCTGTCTCCTGCACTCTGGCCTGTATTGATGCTGGAGTCTCCTCCTTTGTAGTTCCTAACACCAGGGACTTCCCTCTCTTTTCTCTACACCAAACTGGCTCTTCAGCTGGTTAAAAGCTCAGTTGAGCAGCTATGAGCGTTCCCATATTTTTCAAATTAGTTTTCCTCTCCTCCTAATGATTTTTAATTCTTTCTTGGTGTTGTTTTGACTATGTGAAGCATTTGAGTGTAAAAGGCACAGTGGAACGGGCGTGAATGTGAGGGAAGCTGCCTGTCATGCCACTGTTAGGCTTTTTGTGTCTCTAGGCTGAATGCAAGTCGGGGAATTAGTTTCTCCATCAGCTTGTCCCTCCTCTTCCCTTGGAATGGTAAAGTGGTCAGTGGGATGTATATTTAAAGACGAGAAAAATGGTATTTTAATTTCTGTCTCGACTTCGGTGACTCGCTGGCTCTCCTCGCGCAAGCACTTCCCCATCTGTAAAATGGATCCCCGGGTCCCCGTTTGCACGGATACGGAGCACGGGTAATTAATTAGTGTTTGTGCAGCCCTTTGAAAATGCTCAGACAGAAGGTGCTGGAAGGTGCTGCGGGTTGGCCTGGGGCTGAAGAGGCTCACCCCGGAGCCCTGCCGCTGTCAGAACCGCTCGGGGCGAGGACGGGAGCAGAGGATCCAGAGAGCTGCTGGCCAATTCCTTCGCCAGAGATATTTTCCATTTTCTTCAGCAGAAAACAAATTGGAAAAGGAGTTATCGATGTGCATGCCTCCCTCACCGCGTGTTGCCTTCTCCTTTCCCAGGAATAACAACAGCTTCATTAGCAAGCTGACCAAAAAANACCCAAGAGGAAGAGGGAAGAGAAGAAAAGAGAAAAAAAGAAAAGAGGGAGAAAGAAAAGAACGAACGAGAGTATTGAAATATGAATAACAGTAATAGTCCGGGTAACGGAGAGGCACAACAACTCTCGTCTTTGCCTCATGTAGAAAGTTTCCTCTTTGAAGTGGTTGCTTCCCTCCTCACCCCGCCGGGAGGGAAGGGCGAACAATTGTGGAGATCTAAAGCCAGCCAGGAATGCTGAGCTGATGGCTTTCCTGCCTGCCCCCTGCCCGCACCCCTGCACACATTCCTCTCTGCCCCTGCCCGCACCCTGCCAGAATCCCAGCCTGCCCCATCCACATCTCTGCCCGCCCCTTCGCTACCCCCTCCCAGCGCACTGCCTGCCACAGCCCACACTCCTGCCTGCCACTGCCCGCATCCCTGTCCACATCCCGGCCCGCATCCCTGGCCTCATCCCTGCCCGGATCCCCCCCGGCCGTGCCCGCCGGGGCGGGCGGCCCTGGCCGCAGTTCGCGGCGTGGCCGGTGGGTGTCGCCCCGGCCCCGCTTACCGCCCTGCGTGGCGTGGGCGCCGGGCCCGGAGGCGCGGGGGTCACCCCACAGCGAGCGGGGACCGTCCCACCCCACGGAGTGTCCCGAAAAGAGACATTTCCACGTAAACTCGTCGCCGTTTAACAGCGTCGGGTGGTTTGGGTTTGGCTTTTTTGTTTTTTCTTACCGAGGGGTTGTCGAGTTTTTTTTTCCCGCGTGGGGAGCATTTCCCTCCCTTCTCCTGAGCGTGGCGGGCGCCCTCCGACCTGTGCTGCCAAAGCGGCTGCTCGGAAAGGGCGCGATTCCCATCACGCTGCTTTAGCAACTATGGAAATGCCACCGGTAACAGCGAAAAGGGGAAATTTTTCATTTTCGAGGCGCAGGTGTGCAGGTGTCCGCTTGCCATCGGCAGCGAAGACAAGAAATATTTGTATCTTGCTAAAGATCATCAATGGACATGAGCAAGAACTCCCTGTCTGGCTTGGACCAGCCAGTGAGATAAATGGATATTTGCTCTTTTGCAAAATACACACGCTAACCATTTTTATTCCTTGAAGTTTCTTGCATATCTCACGGGCACACTTTTTCCCAGTCTATGATTGTTTTCCTAGAGCATGACTATTTCTCCCTCTTCTTTTCCTCATTAAAAACCCAAACCAACCGAAAAACCCAAAGAAACCCAGAACAAAACAAAACAAAAATCAATTTTAAAAACAAACAAAAACAAACAACCGCCCCCGAAAAAACTCCAAAACAAAAAAACAAACGAAACGAAACAAAAAAAAAANAAAAAAAAAAGAAAACCCACCCCAAACAAAGCAAAACAAAAACCCAAAGAAAAATACTTTTAAACATCTCCCAATGTTATGGGCTATTCACGTTTTGCAATGTATTCCCAGTAATTTGCAACTTTTGAAAGCCGGGCATTGTCCATCTCAATTTATTGAAATGCACAGATATGTTAAATAGGAAGGAAAAGAATCCCAACCCCAATGACTTCTGTTTGGCTGCATATGCAAAGAGAGGGCAGCTTGACTCTTCCCTCGGCGTTTGTTAGTCACATCCTCTTGGCCATTGTTTTGCTGTTTGTGCTAGGAATCCAATTTATTTAATGGTAAAGAGCCAGGGGTTGTTTGGTGGTTATTTGGTTTTGTTTTTCTTATTCCACTCATTCTGAGCTGCTTTGAGAAAGAAAAAATAATAATAATTTAAAAAATTAGCCATGCCAAGAAGCAGCTCTCGAAGAGAGCTCTAGTCGCCTTGAGGGAGGGATGAGGATCTCCTAAGTGACAGCATACAAAGTATCCAGCGTTATTACACATTTCCTTAGTAATTTTTGGTTGTATATGTAATTTCTGAAGATCTTAAAACCCATCCTGTGGATAGGTGGTGAAAACTTGGTCATTATTTCAGACGCTGGTTTGCATGTACAGTACTTCTTTCCTTTCTGTAAGCCTTAGGCGGTGGTCCCCTGGCTGCTGTAGGTTGCCTGTTTCTTGAAAATCTAAGTCCTCCAGAAAAACTGTTTATAGCAACAGGCCTGTTTCCAAAGTCAAGGGGCGAAGGAGGAGGCATCGCTTTCAAATTACCTTTTTTTTTTTTCTTTAGGGAAACAGAAGCAAATAGGTTCCTTGTGAGAAAGGTGTGAGCTGCCTAAATTGAGCAACTGTCCCGTCTTTGAAAGCTCCCAAGTCCCAAAATTATTTTATTAGAAAGGACATCGAGGAACAAATTTCTGATGTTGTTATGGCAACAGAAATAGTTGGGTGGCAATGTGGGTATCCAGAACGTCAAGATTGTAAGAAACCAGCAAAATAAGAAGCATGTTGTATTTGGAAAAACAAATTGAACGATGGTGGCCAAGTCTTACACTTCTTTCATTCAGTGTAATCCCCATTTTCTTGTGTCCAGCCATGCCGACAGTGCCTTGACGAAGGTGCCAGCAAGTCATTAAAGCATTTATTGCCCTTAAATGCGACCTGAGATTTCAGTTTGTTATTTTTTGCCGTTGACATACTAGAAGGATATTTCCTTATGTTTTATATTTACTCCTTCTTCAGTGCCTGCAACTTTTTTTTTCTTTCTTTTTGCTGCCTTTCTGTAGCGACACGTGCTCCAATCCCTTTTTGTCCCCGCGCTCCCTACCTCGCCTGCCACAGGACCGTCGGCAATCCCCCTGTAAAAACAGCCGGACGTACTCCCCTTAAACCTCCGCGATATTAAAATTTCACCACCTCTTTCATTTCGCTCTAGCTGATGGAGCCCTGAAACCGCAGCCCCGCATCCCCTAGTTTAGAAACAGTCAAAGTATTTGGGAAGATCGAGGGTCCCTACTGTAACACGCTTCAGGGACCTTTTGTACAGCAGCTGAATGGGATGAATTTGCCAAGTTTCAAATTTCAGGGGCAGGCAAGACATTTGTAAGTCGGTGATTTTGTTATTCTGTAAAAGGTTTTTGATTTGCAGGGGGTTTTTTTTCTCTTTTTTTCTTTTACCTTACTTTTAATAAAAAGGAGATGGAGTGTGGCATTAAGCAATTTTACAGCGTTAGCAGTTTTGGGCTGTAAACAAAAACAAACGAATCCCGCTTACTTTCAGGCTCAGAAGTTTGCTGTCAGTCGGTCCTAAACTGAGGACTCGATCCTACGGGACGTTATTCAAGCAAAACACGGCTTGAAGTCTCGGAGAGTTGTGTCTGAGTAAGTACCCGGGAATCAGCCCCTCTGTCTGCTGGAAAAGAGAAGTGCTGGTTATCTCCTTTTAAAGTTTTTTAAAAGAATGCCGTCTTTTAAAATGCGGTCGCAGACTTCATCCCAAAGCTTTTGATTTGCTTTCAGATTGCCTTGCTAAGGCGGCGTTCCTGTTGCAAAAACTGGAGAGCAAAGGAGAAATTATTGTTTTTTTGAGTAAGGCTGGGGTTTTTTTCTTTTACATTTAAAACCATCTCCCCCTCCAAATAAAACAAACCAAAAAAGCCTTTTATCGAAGCATCTGATTTTAATTTGACGTGATTTTTGTTTCAAGGTTCCTTAAAAAATTAAAGCATACACCACTCAATTATTTGAGCTTCATTTTTCAGCATTTTACAATGTAAGATTACTTGACATTATTTAATTGGACATGGGGGTGTAATACAGGAATTTCCGTTATGTGATGGATTAATTGTTTTCCTAATACTTTAAAGGCTGAGATCCAAACATTTTTCCATTCTATTGCAAAATTAACTGCAATAAATCTGTCAGACCCAATTATTCATTTAAAACATTCCACACTGATTAAATCTGCACATTTGCCTGCGTGCAAGTGCGAGCAGGGGAGAGGAGGTGTGCGCAGAGGGGGGAGTCCAGGTTTATTCCTTCTCCTTCTCAAAACAGCAGTGGTCTCAGAAACGGGTCCTTTAAATTTAACCTGAAAAAGGTGAATAGCTAAATAGTCTAACGAGAGGATGAAGTATATGTGGATGCACGTCCCTGAACCTCCCTGCCATATCTCCTCCTCGCTGCCAGGTCCGGACAGGCAGAAGCGTCACATTTGAATGTTTGACGCTGTTTGAAAAGATCATATTTTACTTCTAGTGCGGGTGGGGTTCTTGATTTTTGTTTTGTTTTGGTTCGGTTTCTTCGTCAGTTTGTTGATGTTTTCAAAGTCTCTAAACAAAGTCAGATGTGTTAACAGTCTTATTAACAATGTTAAAATGGAATTAACAGCTTGTGGATACCTCTGGAGTACAATAGCATGTCAGCCTACCCTGCCCCCTTATAAATCGCGTCCCGCTGTCTTTCTTTTGTTTCGTGCCCAATCAGCAAACTAAAGTTTTGTTGAGACAGAAGGGCAGTTCAAGTGTTCCTGCTCCGGCGGAGGAGGAGCGGCCGTGGGCTTTCTCCTCGGCCCCGGCGAGGCCCCCGTGTGAGCGAGCGAGCGAGCGGGGAGACGGAGCGACCCCCAAACCTGCAGGCAGGGCTTTGCTGACCCGCCTGCCTCCCTGACCTCTGCCGTCCGGTTTTGTCAGTTTAAAAGGCTTTGCCGAGGTTGTAGTTTACTTTTATGGGCCTTTCAGCGCGGCTACAAAAGCTTTTGTTTATTTTAGATGTAGCGCGGTTCAGATTTCTATTAATCTTCATATAACTTCGGTGGCTTTCCCTCTTCTGTAAGGGTTCGTCGGTGAAATGGTGCCGTGCCTGGTCTGAAGCAGCCAACATCGGCTGGGTAATTACAGCGAGTTTGGGGACTTTCAGAAATAATTTGCCTCTGAGAGTGAAAATTAGCACCAACACATGCTGTTGTTTAACTCGATTTCATCATCATTTGGGTTCAGCGCTAAGGAATGACTTTTGTTTTACCTTTTACTTGCTTGAGTTTTTACTTTTTTACAATGGAACCCTTCAGAAGTTTCACCCAGCCGATTTCAGCCTTCAGTGTGAAGCGAACTTTTAATAAGATCTAATTTTTTTTCATGTGGCTAGAATTACCTTGGGTTAATTTGCATAAAAATTATGTAAAGCGAGAGGCATTCCCCATAAGGAACAGTCTTAATTGTTTTCCTTTATGGTAATTATATTTTTACTCCTTTCCTCCAAGAATCTCCAAGTATTTACAATTTCTCCTAGAAGAGCAGAGCACTACCAGGCGGGCATGCGTTTCAAGTCCTTTTACCGGCCAAAAAACTGCAAGGCGCAGACAGGTTGCAGCAAAAGGACAGCAAAATATTCTTAAGCCCAAAATAAAAAATGTAACTCTTTTTGTTGGGGTACTCAGACCCCATGTGCCCTTGGCCGGCCCCACGGGCTGTCCCAGCTCTGGCAGCCCCACCCCACTCGGCTCCCTGGCCCCACAGCCGCCCACTGGACAAGGAGCGTGCCCGCTGGAGATGCACCTGCCCTCCGTAGTGCCCCAAAGCAGGCAGTCTCTGTGTCCAAAGGCTGCTATTTGGAGCAGTAGTTTTGTCTCTGGCAGCCCCTTGTACTGTGCCCTCTCTGAAGTTATTTGGCCAAGCTGGACCATGCTCTACCCCTGCTGTCCTTGGGCTTCCCAGTGCTGGCTCCCAGTGTGTCCCCACATGCATCCCACAGACCAAGGTGCTCTGCTTTTTCTTTTCATGTGGGTAGCAAAGGGATGCTTAGTGTCCAGTGTCAGAGCTGCAGCCAGACTGCCTGGCTCTACTTTTCTCTTTCCTCTCTTGTGTGTGTTCACCCTCAAACCCCAGCCTAAATCCCTGCTGCCCTCCCTTCCCTGCTCTTCAGTTTACACAGCTGTTCTGTAAACGGAGGAGATGATACCAAATGCAATGCAAATGGATTGGTAGCCTGTGGGCCACTCGATTCCACTCTGGTGCACACCAAGCATGGCTTGCCCACCACAACACATGAAAATGTTTACCCTTTCTGCAGATTGTGTCCTTGAGAAGGGGTGCAGTGATGAGCATTGAGTTCATTATTTTCTTAACTAACCAATACAAAAACTTTCTCACAGGGGAACGTGTACCAGTTTTGCACGTATAAAACCCTGCCTATAGTCTTAATATATACAAAAAGATATATATTTTTTCTTAATATATACAAAAAGAAAGAACCAGAGGGATAAAGACTAAATTATGCAGGAATAAAATCTATCTTATTAATAGTATAGCATACTAATACATATAATACATACTAATACATATAATATTTTTACTGTATTGTAAAAATATTATATTTAATAGGCCATACAATAATATGAGAATATATAAAATATAATATTTTCTTTCAGCTTATCTGAAGTGCTCTGTGCCTATTTTTGCACTCCAAGGGTTTTACATCAAAAATCTACAGAAAAAAAGATGTATTTTCATCTTATTTCAAAGTTGATGGAGCTAATAAAACTGATGAACAAAGAAAAATTTTAAGTATGGTGCTAGTTTACTAATAGAGAAAAAATGCCCATTTTTGGGAAGTAGATTCATTTTTATGCAACATCTGCTGAGAGAACAAACATGTCTTTTGTCTGACTCCTAGGAAATTCATAAATAGTGTTTAGTGAGAAACTATTTGTTGTTGATTGTAATGGTGCATTACAAAAATTATGTTAGTACTTTGCGGTTTCTGTCACCTTGCAAAACCGGGGCATTTCAAAGTGTCTCAGATAAGCAGCGCTCCCAGGAAAGGTGCTTGGGAATGCCAGGGCAAGCTCTGCCGGTCACTCTGGGCACGGGTGCTGCACTCACCATCGGCCTTTCCCATCACTGGGGCGTGGCCTGCCCATCAATTACTGTTCTTCTGTCATTGTGGTAGTAAATCTCATTTATTTTAGTAGCAGACTGACAACAATGGAGGAGTGTGGAGTAGCAGGGCAGCCCTTGCTGGCTCACCTTTAAGGGGCACCAAACCCAAGCATCACAGGTGCTGAGACCTTCCCGTGGAATGATTTCAACAGACTGGTGCCTGCTGCCTGCTGCTTGCCAGCATCAGGCCCTGGTGTCATTTTGTTGTAGAGAAGCTTGGTCTCGTGTGTGGTTTTTTTCCAGATTCCTTAATTTCTCTAGTCAGTCAGAGATCATCTTCCTGCTAGACATCTGAAAGAAGATTTAAGAATAATCACATTTCCCCCTTCCTATTTCTATTCTTTTTCATTTGTAGCAAATTCTTTTTTTTGTGGAATATAGTACAGTTTGTTTACTTTTAATATGTGGCAGTTTTGTATATGGAACTATGTTGAAACTCATCATTTGCATTGTCATCTCGATGAGCTGTCAGCAATGCCCACAGGAGTTTGCATGAGTTTTCTGAAAGGCGACCCCCACAAACTACACAACAAATTCTCTAAAAAGGAAAGATAAGCAAACTTAGTGCCACTTACTTAAAAGCTATTTTAAATGACAGAATATATTATCTATTTGCTTACCCATTTGGGTCCAGATAATTCTCATGCAAAAATGTACGCTGGAAATTGCATCGCAAGAACAGGGTCATAGAAGTGCTACATTCTTGATCCAGAAGAATGTACCCACATATTTCATATTACAAATGCAAAAAGATCTACTGAAGGTAAAATCTTGATACTGAAAGAAAAAAAAAATCTTTCCAGGAGTTCGCCTTTATACAAATGTCTCTATTTGAAAGAAGCTAAAATATCCTACAGTATGATGCTATCTTTTATTGATGTGTAAAACTACTAACTAGTACTTTTTGGTCATATTTCCTGCTGGTATGTCTGTGGAGCCTCTTCCAGCTGTTGGAGGTAGGCAGGATGGGAAGAAGGACCCAGTTTTAGTGAAAAGTGGTTGTGTGAGAGAGGTAGTGGTCACTTGTTGGCTGGAGAAGAGGAGGAGGCAGTCAAACCCCTTGGAGAAGTCCCTTCCCTAAGACCTCAGAAAAGACCCACAGGTGTCCATGGAATTCTTTCCTTCACCCTTAACAGTAGGAAAAGTGAGCATGTGGCTTTTGGGGAGGAGGAGAGGGTATGGCTTTGATGGGTGCCAGTTTTGGCATTTTTCTTCCTTTGGGTGAGCTCCGTACAGGTTGGACAGTGTGGGGGTCAGGGTAATGTGCCAAGGGCAGAAGCTGCCAAGGATAGAAAGTCCCATCTTTTCTGCAGAGCAAAAGAGGCACCTTGACACAGAGAGCACTGCTCTGAGCACTGGGGCACAATGGTGCTTGAGAACCAGTCACTGTCCATTCCATCACTGGCCTGGTGCTCAGCTGGGTGGAGGGTGGCACTTGGGCCAGAGTCCCAGGAACTTCACCAGAGTATTCCTCACCTCTGTACTTAAATCCACCTGGCTAAGTTTTTCTGAGGCAAAGAGTTGTGTTCATATTCAGTGTTCATCTGTCCTAGATGATTTCTTTATTTGCCTTTCCCATGCCAGGCAAGTTTTACTGAAGACATCCTGCAGGTTAACTAGTTGCAGGTGACTTTGTTTTGCGTGGCTTCTGCCCTTGCAGTGAGGTGGCTGGAGGGAGGTGCAACTGAGGAGGCTGCATTTCATCCACAGGCAGATCTGCCATGGGGCAGGTGCAGGTGAGCCATGGCTTGTGAAAGGAGGGAGGTTGCGGGTGCCAGAATGGTACTTTGGCATTCCCAAATCAATGGAAGAGTCCTGTCACATCAGTTCTTTACTGTCACTTTATTTGTATGAAAACATACTCATAGTAGGAATTGCTGTATCACAATGTGTGTTCTATATAGGTGTACCGCTTTAGAGATTTTTCCTTAGAGGTATAATTCTTTAATAACGTATATAAAAGGTACAAGATACATTTTGAAGATGCAGTGCTTTCAAGTCCATAGTCTTTCCTATTGCAAGATGATTTTTAGATTGGAAACTTGAGAAAACCTTGTAAATGAGGCTGCTGGTTTATTTATTTATTTGTTTCATTTCAGCCGAGACAGATGGGATTCTCGGATCATGCACTGTTAAGCCTTCCTTTGGAATTCGCGCCACTGTGGCCACAGAGCCCAGATGGTGCTTAAATCTGTCATTTTCTAACAACCTGACTTTCTTAATTTTATATCCAAACACATTGAGCATTCGAAGTGATTAATTACTGTCCAGATATGTCTGTGCTGCAGCAATTTACTTGTGCGTGCCAAAGATCATTTCGTTTTGGAGTAGGTAGTTTGGTGAGGGCTGAGTGGGTGGCAAGAGACCCACCAGCCAACACTTCATGTTGGAGGTAGCAACACAGTGCTCCTTGTATCATCCTCCCATGGCAGCACCTTACCAAAAAGTTTCTGTAAGGAGAATGGAATTTTTGTGCACGTGGACATTTTACAGCTTCTCTGGGGAATTTTCACTATTGCATGAAAGTTTCAGTCTCACCAAATCTTCTATTTCCCATCAAAAGGGAATTTTTTGTTTCCTGACACATACCAACGTTATTTTTTCAGGATTTTAACTCTAGATGCTAGAGGCATGTCCAAGGTTATAATGGCCAGGTATTTAGCAAGAGAAAGAAGAAGGGTTTTCGTCAAGAAGCAGGCCTTGCTCCAGAGGGTTTTGTTTGGGTATTTTTTAAAGTGGTTATTTTTCTGGAGGAGTTTAAATATTATTTGCAAGTCTAACACTTGCATTAATTTTCGTGGTTGCAGCAGGCTGCCATCAATTTTTCAATTTTGGAAATGAGGGAAGAGCTGATGCTGCAGGGTCCATGCAGCTCCAGCTTTACAGCAGACATCAATATAGCTTGTGAAAATCCTTGAACCTGTGCTCCTTGACTGATCACCATTAGGCAACCACCAGAAGGTTATTCTTGGATGTTACTGCATATTGTTTATTTGGTTGTGTGGGTTTGGTGCAGGTGGAAGTGCAGTTTCAAAAAACCCAGAGAAATGGGAGCTTCCTCCAGCCTCAAGTCAGCCAGAGTTTCTGGGACTTCCATCCCCTTTATGAAGGAATTGTAGTGCTTGTGCTATGTTAAACACCAGCAAAGCAAATGTCTAACTCTTTCCATGCTGGGGGACACTGGTCAGAGTCAGGCTGTGTCACTTCTTCTTCATGCAGTCTTTATACTTGCACGGTCTAAACTGTTAACGCCGCTGTTTCGTGTCTTGCCCATCATGCACACCACTGCTGAGGGCCCCTTCATGCTCAAGAGCAATTTGCACTTCTTTAAGGTGTAGAAGTTTAGCTGTGATGAATTTGAGCTCTTCTAAAACACCTAGAAAAGGAACTACTCCTCACCGTATTAATACACTTTAAAAAGAGAGTGAAAGTGTAGTCAGTCTGAATGTTCCCGATTTGAAACATACCGTAGCTTCTCTTATCTACCCGCTGCTGAAGAAGGCTTTTGTTCTACAAGCAGATATGTCTTGGAATAGACATTCCCCTTGTTACATTTCAGTTGAATTTAATTACCATTAGTAATTGCTGACTGCCATCACTGTTACAAAACTGATAATTAATATTAAAAAGCTAATGTATAGGATTAAAAAAAGAAAGCTCTTTGGAGGAGGGAGATTCTTCACCACCAAAGCTTGGTGCTGCAACATAGCATTGGTTCTGGAGCAGTGAACTTCACATCTTTCGCATCCAAATTTTCCTCCCATCTTCTAACACAGTCTAGGAGGTCTTACAGTAATTATATGAAGTTGCAGCAATGCTTTGTGTTTTTTTGGAATTTTTTTGGGGTGTGTTTTTTTGTTGTTTGGTTGTTTTTGGTTTTTTTTGGTGGTGATGGTTTATGATTTAATAAGGCAGGAGAAGGTTGAACAGACTCTGGTTTTTAGGAGGAGAGATTTTTTACTTTCTGGGCAAGGAGTTCAAGTTACTGTGTGTTTCCTCACTCTCTTACTGGTGTCTAGCATCACATTTTTCAGACAGGCTAAGGGTTAGAAAGGATTTTTTTCTGTCCTTTCTGGTTCATACTCTGCAGTGCACTGAGAGGTGCTTACAATGACATTTTCTATAGCACTCAAATATTTGGTTAAATTTTTATGTAAGTTTTAAACCTAAAGTTTATATAAAATGGACTGATGAGCCCTTAACCTAACCCCACTATAAAAAAACCTGCTCTGCATAATTAGTATTAAATTAAAATAATTCTGGTTAGTATTCCTTTTTTCCTATTTTTTTTAATTTTTATAAATAATTCAACATCATAGCAACTCTATAAGCTGTAAATAACATCAAATTAATGAAATCAGATAAAATCAAATTAATTAAATCTTAAGTTTCCATTAAGTGAATCTTGGTAGTGTGGTGGTAACTTACGTCTTCACTCAGAAGGTTCAGTTCTCTACTCAGGTTGCTCCTGGGTACTTAAGTTTCAGTAGCCCATCAAGTGCCTTTGCTTCTGCACTTTCTGGGTGCCCCTAAATTGTAATAATTGTAGTTTCTTAAACAATGGAAGTGTCAGTTTTGTGATTTTTTTCCTCTCTTTTATGTGATAGAAACACAGGCAAATTTATATCTCTAGCTCCAACCCTATTTTGTTCCTCCTGTATAAGGAAAAATGCTTTAAGTTCCACGGGAATGTCCTGATTTCCATTCCCTTTATTTGTAGCTAGATATAGAAAATCATGGTACTATAGAAGTGCTACCAGGTGTGCATTTTTCAAAATACTTCATGGCAATTTCACTCTGAAGGAAATTACTGCTGTTGACACATTAATATTGCATGTTTGGTTTTGACACAGAGATAACTTGGAATATCTCTACACCATCTTCCTTAAATCTTGTTAGCCAAAGGGTGACCTGGCATTGCTCACCACCTTCTGACACTTCAGATGACTGAGTGTGTCTCCTCCTTGGTGTATACCCCTCAGGAAATCCAGTGGTTTGATATGACTGCTCAAAATATACAAGTCCTTTGGAAAAGTAAAAGTTAAACCAGGTTATCTAATCAAAATTCCAAAACACAATAAAAGGTACTAAACTCCCAAGACCTTGGTTCCTATTAAAAAGAGCCCACATCACAGACTCATAGAGTGGTTTATGCTGGAAAGAACCTTAGTTCCATCTAGTTCCAACCCCCCTGCCATGGACAAGGACACTGTCTGCTAGGCCAGGCCCTGAACACTTCCAGGGATGGGGCATCCACAGCTTCTCTGGGCAACCTGTGCCTCTTCCTCACCACTCTCACAGTAAAGAGTCATCATATTCATCTTATTTCAAATCTGTCAGCTTCTATCTTAGTTATTCAATCCTGAAGGACAATATTCCTAGCAAAATCAAAAAATGTTAGGCTGTGATGCCATTTTTACTAGTCCTCTGTCGGGGCACAATATAAAACTTTTATGGGAAAAACTTCAAAACAATTTGCTTTTTTCTGGAGCATGCTTTCGTCATGGGAACAAAATATGGTGAGGAAAAAGGGTACCCACCCTGCCTGGGGCTCCTCTCCCCTTTCTCTGGGAGCACTTCTTCCCAACACCTCAAATGCTGGACTCTCCAGGATGCTGCTCTGATCGCAAAAAAAAAGCTGTCTTTCACAAGTGAGGCTTTTAAACCTTTTGCTAATGAGTTCCCAAGTGCTTTTTGGCCATAGATATTAAAGCTTGTGTGTTTGCGATTTCCCTGGCAAGCTGCCGTTCGTAAAAAGGATATAGTGTTTTCTTGGTCCTTTGCCCAAAGTAATTTTGCAAGGAACTGTAAGTGCATTTAGTACATGTCATTCATTGGAGAGAAGTCATTGTAATTGCATTTGATCACAATCAGTTTATGGCTCTTTTATCATGTTTTCATGCTGCATATCTACTCAAACATCATAGCAAAACTTAATGGCTACTGTTTTACTTCTGCGTAAAACATTTTATGGCCTTTTTGTGCAGCAGACATTAGGTTTCAATCACCATTGCCCCATAGAGAGAGAAAAAAGTTGGATGAAGAACTATCAAAAGTCCTTAACTACATAAAATTTTATTTCAGGTCAACTTCCCATAAAAGATATTAAATGTATTTTGTGGTTTCTTCTGCACGTTAACAATTTTAGAGGAGCTGCAATATTTTGGGGGAAGCAGTATGAAAGGGGGAAGTTAATTCACAGAAGATGTTTTATATTTGGGGTAGTTTTCCTTTGTAAAAGGATGGATTTAAATGTGGAAGGGGTGGCTGGAGAGTGCTGCTGGTGCGTTCTTGAAGCAGCTTTAAAAGCTCACTGTTGCCTCCACAAAATTCAGATTTCTGAAATTCTGCTGAGCCTTTTTAATCACTGCTTTAAATTTTTGATGTTCCATTCATAAAACCCAGCACAATTCTCATGCCTTAAATTATATCTTTTGCTGCCTGAGTGCCGCCAAAGTTCCCAGCTGAAAAGTTTAATTAAAAGGGAAACTTTGACATGCTGCTGAGAAGATTAGTTCGCATTAGAATGGTGAGATAAAAGAAAATTTACTTCTAATCTAATTAACACCAATTAAAAGATGTAAAAGAATTTGCATCAGCCAATTGTTAATTATGCATCAATTTGCCTTTCCTGTGACAAAAAAAAGCAGAACATGACCTGTTTTGTTTTAGGATACCTATAGTGTGATGATATTGCCACAGTCATTTTTCATGTGAATTGGTTAAGATGGTAACACTTGCTTTGCATCATCCTAGCGCTTTGGTTTGTGTTCAAGACTTTAGCAGAAGGTTATTTCAGCTTAATTGGTCTGTAACTTGACAACTGTATGTAGGGATGATGGAAACAAAAAAATTCCAGTTTTACAGAAATCTATTGCATGTATGTATATGCCTCTTCTCCTTAAATGTGACTGTTTGGACGTGTGAGAGGGGCATGCCTGTCCACTTCAAAGTTTGTCTGTGTATTTACATATGTTTATATTTATCTTGATTCACATTTTAAAGATTATAGCTGGGATTGTCTGGTAGTAAATATGGGTTTATTCCATGTGCCTTGACTATGCTTTTATGCTTTTATGCAGGATGTAGTATTTTGGGAGAAGTGGTATGGCTAGTGAGCCTCTCAATTTGCTTCCAGGTGGGAGGCTGAAGATATTTCATCACTGTATGGAAGGCACTTGCTGCATGCTTAAAATGTGCTTTCTTCGTTTTATGTGCATTTGATTTTTATTTTTTTTTAAATTATTATTTGTTTCTAGTTTTGTTTTTGCAGCTTTACAATTTATGCAAGATGTTGAGTTTGGTATAAAGGAAAGACCTAGAGAAGACTATGGACTGGAGAGTCCTGTGAGGAGCATGTGGGGGAGCTGGGCTTGTTTAGTCTGGAGAAATGGAGGCACAGGAGAGCCTCTGCAACTGCCTAAAAGGAGGGTGTAGCCAGGAGGGGGTCGGCCTCTTCTCCCAGGCAGCATGTGACTCCATGAGAGAAAATGGCCTCAAGCTGCACTAGGAGAGGCTCAGGTTGAACATCAGGAGGAATTTCTTCACAGAAACTTCCAAAAATTCCAATGTTAAACATCGGAATGGACTACCCATGGAGGTGGTGGAGTCACCATTCCTGGAGGTACTCAAGAAATGACTGAGCATGGCACTTAGTGGCATGGTCTAGTTGACAAAGTGATGATCAGTCAAAGGTTAGACTTGATAATCTCAGAGGTCTTTTCCAACCTAAATGATTCTGTGATTATGTAATTCTGTGACTAAGCTGTTTACCTTCTGTTAACTACTTTTATTTTTATTGAGGTTATGATATTACTATTTTTTAATATGAATATGCCATTTTTTGGTAACACGACCAGACATATTTAGTTTATGGCCTTGGTTGCTGCTTATGCCACCAGTAATCTGGAGATAAATTTGATACAAGTTTCATGAATTCATGTTTACTTTATTTTCTTTCCTAATGCTTGTACTCACTGTCTGTCTGTACAGCTGATGGTGTAGATACAGTTTGCCTTCAATGTGGCAAGGGTTGTGAGACTGTCAAAGCTCTAAGCAGAAAGAAGGTTGTGTATGTCCAGAAACCAACTACAGAGGACAGCAGTCTGAAAGAGCAGTTATGTCAACCTGCTTTAGGAGAGACATATGGAAAGGGGATTTTGTAGCCACATTGTAAGTTGTAGGGACAAAAATAGACAGGGAACATGTTGAAGGGAATAGAAATATTTGTGTTACAGCATTGCTTGCAATCTAATGGTATAGATTTGTAACAATGTCTTAATTAAGAATTGCCCTGATTTTGCTCATAATATTCAAAACCATAAGTAATTCCTTACCACTGTAAAAATGTGTCAAGTAACTCTTCTGTATGTCTTTGTGTTATGCCTTGCTGAGCTGTTCTTTACACTTTATATTGCCTTTTGTGAAAAGCATCACAAAGGTTCTTTCTAAAGAAAACAAACCAGGAGCTAGAACATTAAGAGTATATTATATATTTGACCAATCACTTTTATAAAGTCTGATGCAAGTCTTTAATCTGAGATCCTTGGAGAATGCTTTAGTTTTTAATATTTCTATGACCTTCTCCAGGGGACTGAAAAATTACTTTGAAGTAACAAAGTGGTGCATGGAGTTTTAGCAGTGTGATTCCCATTAAAGTCAGTAGGAGCCAGGTAGCTAAAACTCAACACAACTATGAAAACACACTCCTTGTGCAGTGTTAAGTAGTAAAGCAATTCTGTAACATGGCAGTGACATTTTACTGCATTTGCTGGCTTTATAGGTCCACTTAAGGCTTGCATTTTTACTGAAGTTTTACTGTTCAGTGAAAATAATAAAAGAATATTCAAAAGCAGGTGTAGGCCATTCTAGTAAAAGGCACAGCTGTAGGGAAAAGCTGGCAAATTACCCATGTTTTTAATGTGAAATGGCAATGTCTATTTTGCAAACTCTAGTTCCTCACCTGCAGACTGGCCATACTGTAAGCATTTGTTTGAGATGCCTGAAAATATTTTGCATACTCTCAGCCCAGGGCCAAAATCAGCCCTTGGTGACCAATGGTGTTGGCAGGTGATGGGGACTTCTCATCTCAGCCATGCTCCTGCCCAAGGAGAGAGATGAACCAGTGCTTCCCAGAGGTATTGACAGGCAAACCAGGCTTCAGAAGAGAAGCCTGATCTGATTGATACAGTTTCTTTCTGAAATATCTCTACATTTGCTGAATATTTCTACATAATACACATTCATTCAGTCTTTGAACCTCAGCAAAGGCAGAGCAGCTGGGGGGGTTAGTGCCTTCCCCCCCCCCCCCCCCC
>VZDJ01007754.1:12633273-12651081 GCA_008694505.1 Cyanoderma ruficeps
CCCAAATCATCAGGATGGTGGGAACCTCCAAGAGGACAAATTGTTTTCTATTTCATGGTATTTCACCTATGGCCCAGGAAGACAAGCTTTCTATAGAAATTACAGCCATTTTAAAGACTTTCAATTGGAAAGTCCAGTATTTAACTGGAAATTCTAGTATTCCAATATTGTCCTGATGATTTGTATTGAACAGATCTCAGGGAAGTCTGTCACCACATTTTAATCATTGCCACCAGTTTCCAGTAGTGTGGCTTTACTTTAAGTTCATGCACTAAGATTTTTAGTTTTGTTTGTCAAAGATCTCCATATGTTGTATTTTTTATGAGCTTCTGATTATACTCCAAGTCCTGCTGAATAAGTTTCATCCTGTATAAAACCTGTATGTATTATTTTGTGTTAACCATGATAATCTGTCCTATGTTTTTTCTAGGGAAGGCAGCCCATGAAATGAGAGGTATTGGTTATTCTTATTAATAACCTTTTAGCCCTTCTTGATTTGCAAGTACATAGCTTGATTCCAAATTAGAAAATCCAATTGCTCTGTGCAATGTTGGGTTTTTTCCTCTGGAGCTATATTCAGAAATTCATAGTGTTGTCTTGCACCAAGAACCATTTAGAAATAATTGATAATGCACCAGAGTATTAACTATGCTTGAGAAATGAGAGTATCACAATATGTAAGCAAAAGACAATTCCAAATTTTTCTGCTGAGGTTATCTTTTCTTTGTCCACAACTGTACAAGAAAAGCAACTGTCAAGAGGAGCTGGCAATCAAAGCTCCATTCTTCTCCTCAAACGTGGGCTTTGTCCATGCTGAACTTTGTCCAGTCTGAAGCACCAGAACCAGCACATCTCCTTAGCTTTCTAGTGTCCAAAATCAAAACACCTTCTAAAAGGTCACAACACAATCAAGTTGTTAAGTGTCAATGAAGTTTCATTTACACCAGTGTGAGGCAAGAAGTCAGTTGTTCTATGCATCTTTCCTAAAAACAGAAAGGATTTAAAGTTTCCAAATCTTGCATTTCACAGCAATGTTCAACAGCCATCCAGACAGCCTCCTAATGACATCCCTACCTGGGCCTGCCATGCCCTCCTGATCAAGGAGCAGAGCTGTCTACCAGTGCTGCTGGCTGGGACGTGCTCCTTGGTGCAGTATTAGCTCTCAGATGTTGCTTCTGAGAGAAGTCCTCCAAGTTTAGGACATGAATGGAACACCAGATGAGGTATATTGTCACAAAAGGTTGAGAAAATAAACTTATAGCTAGCTTATCTGTTTCATAGGGAGCCCTGAAAAATCAAAATCAATTACTCCAGAATCTAGGGGCCTGAGTTCATCTCTGACTGACATGACAACAGTCTAGAATACTCAAAATATAAATCTAGCCATTGATATCTGACTACAGCTTCTTGATATAGCCAATGATATGCTGACATTTTCATTTTCATCCCAAAATTGTGAAATGTGCATAATGCATCACATGACCTCAGTAATACTGCAATTTTTAAGCAACTGGGAAAGTGTATTTATTGTGTTCAAGTTATAGCATATCATGTTTTATAGCATCGAGTGTTTTGTCATTAACACCGCCATTTCAGCATTTCTCAAGCTGACTGAAAAATTTCCAGAATTAAATAATATGGAAAGATAGCAGGTAGTGTCCATATATCCTTAACTCCTAAATTTTTATTGTGTGAGTCTCAGCGCAGTTAACTGGGGTCTCCCCTAGTGGTTTTTCATCGAGAAGTAGTGGTAATTCATCTCTGATATGGGCCTAGAGCTCCTAGAAGCTACAGGCTACAGGATATAAAATGACCCAAAGTGCAAACTGCAGAGGCAAAAGAACTGTGGGGTTTTGCAGCACTTCTGTTTTGAAACAGGACTCTGCATTTGACAGTCAGAGTGTTGACTTCCATGGGTCCATCATTTATGTGAAATAGATTCTCTGAGCTTTCTTGAGGATTTTTTAAATACCATTTCCAAACCTTCTGAAGAGGCCATAATGATGAAACACTGACTTACGGTATAGGAACCAGGCACAAGGCCAAGGACTTGCTCAGTTTTCCTCCTCTGCTACCCCATGCATGTTTATACTAACCTGTTGAGAAATGTATATTGATATTTCTTGCTACATGACAATACAAAGTAACTCTTCTCATATGGTTAATACAAACTGATGTTTCTGTAATTTTAGAACAACGCAGTGTATGAGAGTGCATCTCTATTTTCATGTTTAATTCAATTACTAGAAAAATCTTGCCTTTGATTTGCAATACATAGCAAGCATCTGAGAAACAGAAGAAATAGTGGTATTATTGCATTAGCTTGGTGGGCTTTTCAGGTTTACAGATGTAAATAGCTTATGAATTTATTTAATAGACTATTATTTTATCATTAGTTTCTCTTTAATTGAGAAATATTTTGAAGTATGCAGAGACTGAATTGAATTTTCATTACATACCTGGTCAGGGATTAGCCTAAATGATTCTTTAAGCAGTTTGGGAAAAAAAATACTCATTGAAGACTTGTTAAGTCTGTGAGAATATGCATTAAATGCTTATCTCTCCTGTGGGTATGTAGGTATCAGCTACTTAGTTTACTGTGTGAGGTTTAATGCTTTTCTTCTAATTTCTAATGAACTTTACCACCAGACTACTTGATCATGACTAAGCCTAAGAACAATGCAAATGGAATTGCCCCCTGATGGTGAGGAATGGGGCCCAGATGGCCTTTAAAAGGTGATAATTAGGAAATATAGCATATCTGAGTAGCTAGAAAGAGAGAAATTTGTTGAAGACAGTCAGTCTGTTTGAAGCAATGGTCTTTCCCTTAATTATATAGATTTTCATTTAAAGCTGTTTTAAAGTAAATTTTCCCAGAAAATTTTATATGCAACTGGAAACTAGAAACCACTGATTCTGCTTCTCCCTGTTTTAAATTCTCTGTGGAGTCTTTCTGTGTCATGTTGTCTTCAAATTTAGGTGACAGGCTGGCTGTGTGTGTGTTGTGGCAATGTTTTGGGTTGTAGGTATTCTTCTGCTGCAAAATGGCAGAAAAATGGTAAGCATCATAGATATAGCTATTGGTATGTTGTAAAACATACGTATTACCAGAATTCAACTGTAAACTCTGCTGGATGAGGATTTACTTCCTTCTAGAATGATTTGTCAGTGTTTTGAGTGTTTCATTGCCTTTTGGGCGTTTCATAAAAGCTCAGATTTTTATTTCTCTATTTAACTTTATAACTTTATTAAAACACTGTCATTTGGAAATATATTGTTGCTTTATATTATGGCTTAGATGCTAATGAAATAGTACCACAGGTTGTTTAAGGCTTTTCATTGTAGCTCTCCCTTTACAGCTACCTTATGAAACAAGGGTTTATGTTGATTGTATTTGCTGTGTTGTGAGAAAAATGCCTGTGGGGAAGGGACATCCATATTGCTAGCTTCTGGGAGGATGCTACAGAGGAAAGGGCCAAGTTCCCCATCAATCCACTACTATTCATTTCCTACATTCAGTAAACCCTGTCCCTGAGAGTGATATGACTGAAGCACATATCAGAATTTCAGAGAGCAGGGAAATAGATGTAAAGGCAGATGCATATCACAGATATTATTTTTCTTTAACATACATACATCTTGATTGAATTTAAGTGTTGAACTCTAGCCTGTGGTAAGTGTTGAGCAGTAAAATCTGTTGGGATGGCCTGCTTGTCCCAAGCTTACATCACGATTCACCATGTCAGAAATAATTCTTCATTACAAAGGTTTGGAGCCTTGCAGACCATGCTTTATTGCTGTGAGAGGGAGCAGACTTGCTCAGAAACTAGGGAAGGTGCTCTGGGAGGATTATTTTGTCGCATACGATTTTTAATTCTGCCTCATATTTTTGTTTTAGGAAACAATACCATGTTCTGACCCTGTCACAATGAAATGGAAATACAGGGCTCAGCAGTCACTGGGCCCAAGTGCTCTGATCATCATTGCCTCTGTTACCCTCCCTTGTGTTATGTATTGTCCTTGGTTTCTAAATGCATTCTCCTCAGCTTCTACTAGGTTGAATTGGATCATTGAAAGGTCAAGTTTCTAGATCTTTAAATATCAGTGCGTTACTGTTCCTCTTCTGCTGGATCATCCTCTTGCTAGGAACCAAACTCTAATGCTAAAGAGAAGCCAGCCTGAGAAGAAAGCCATAGGAAAATGGTTTCTCCATGATTTCTTTTGATCTTCTTATTTCCAAATCTAGGGTATTCTAGTGCATAGGATGATATCTACATTCAGTTATCACTTCTATGCCTGAAAGTCTTACTGCAGGAAGTAAAACTATTTCCAAGACTTTGAATACATTTATTTGATGATACAGGTAATATTAATGGCAGTATTAGTATGAAGTGCAACTGAAAACATAGTCCTTGTTGCCAGTTTGTGATAGGTTAATCTGACATTGTTGAAATAGATCCATAAATTGCTCCTCAGGCTGAGTTTGAGCTCCAAGATTTTTTTTTTTTTTAATTAAGAGTTTTGAAGCATGAAAGCAGAGTTTGTGAAATTCTCATTTTAGGAGAGCTTTAAAACTAGTAGCTATTACATAGAAAACAATGTCAATTATTAAGAATAGCTCTGGCTGGCAGTATTTAAATTAAATTAATATAATTTTAGGAGACATGTGACTACTGAAGTGCCAAAAAAGTACCAGCTGTAAGCATGTGTGTGGGCAGAAATAGTAAATAAACACAGCAGATTTTGTCCTCCCTACCCTATGTATCACAGCATACTATAAATAAAAGTATAATTTCAGCAAGGCCTATGGGGATTCACAATTTGTTTGACCCAGGAGTGGTCCAGACACAGACCCCACCAATCAGTATCCATTTCTACAGCCAGATCCAGCATGCAAGTGAGAGCAGTTATGGGGAGAATTGCCTGTGGCCTTCCATAATTTAAACAATTTTGTGGGTGTTGGAATAGTGCTGCATATTTGGATAAAAGCAGTTTAGCAAACACACAAAAAGAGGTTCTTGTTCTTCTTGAGTGGGAGTTTTCCACATGCTCAGCATCATGTCCATCCAAAGCAGGCAGCACATCCAAGTGTGTGGAGTTAAAGGCATGTAAATGGAAAGCAAAGGAGACAGACAGCAGATGTCTGCACCTAAGAAGCTGTTTGCCTGTTCATCAGTTCCAGAAGTGACTTTCTTTTTGACAAGTCATGTGGTTATCTTCCCACCTTTCCTTCCTCATGTGCTGCCTACTCCAAGAGGCTGTGCCTCCTTCCCTGCCATAAGGGAGGACTTTGTTGCCACCCCATTGTGTCTCCCAAGTCTCCCGAGTGCTGCATTTCCTTTTCTTCTGTCTATTTTCAGCTAACTAAGCAAATCTCATCTGCTAGGCATGCTTGCACTGCTTCCCAGTGTTTCTGTAAGGCCAACATTTTGGGTTCCCTTCTGCTTTGAATGGAATAGTTGGGGTTATTCTGCTGCTCTTTTGCAGCTGGTTAAAAAAAAAAAAGAAAAAAAAGAGAGACTCTTACTACCATTAATGTTGTTTGTTATTCAAAAGTGAGTTTAGTCTCTCTGTCCATCACAGCCCACCAAAAAACTTCCAGAACATTCCAGATTCTGTCATTTAACAAGTAATTTATTGCAAGGTTAATTTTACATGGCAGGAAGGAGAAGTCAGAGGTGGAGGGTTACTGCATGGTGCTCTGATGTGATTCAGTGTGCTTGCTCTGTTTATTATAATTGATTGGGAATGGTTAAAGTACCTAACAGCTGCCTACTATATTGTGCTGATATTTATATGGTACTTTTATATTCTGTCTGAAACCATAAGCACAAAGGGTTTCTAAAGAATTAATATAAAACTTGCTTGTAAAATTCCAAGGTTTATAGCACGATTTGTTTGGTGCAGACCTGTTTGGTTTATGTGGGTGGATTCTACTTAACTCTGCACAATCCTTTTTTCATGTTTCTCTCATACAGAAAAACTTCAGGTTTTGAAAAGCTTAAAACGTTTTATCTTACTGAGACAAGCCGAACATTTTTTAAAAAGGAATTATTTCTAAAGAACATTACAGGTATACATGCAAGATTAGTGTGGAGTATAAAATACCCTGAAGTACTTTAAATTGCTTGGGTAACCAGTGGCCACTTTTCCCTAGCACTTGAAACCTTTTGTTTAAGGTTAACTGTTTAGAAGCTTGCTTCTTTTTCCTGTGAAATAGACAGCCCATGGTTTGATCCAGGACATGATCCCAGTGCAAACTGGCTCAGGACCATCTTTTCCCTTTATCCAGTGATCACACTTGTCATGAGACAGGCCTCTTCCAAAGCATTTTGTGTGGTTTACATCTAATCCTGGGTTGTGCATCCTGGTTTCCTGCTCTGGTTGGGATAAACCACAAGCTCTTTTCCTCATGAGCCTGTAGCCATTGCAAGGCTTTGTACCACCTCCATCCAGCTGCACTGGCCTTTTGTTGAAAAAGCGCAGAAAGCTGAGGGAAGACCTGCAGCTCTTTTAGGTGTTGGCAAACTTGAATGTTGCAAATATTTTCTCTTTAGCCTCTTTCACTACTACTGTGGTCACTTCTCCAATTTCGATGACTTCCTGGGAGCCAGTGATTTCAGTCCCATAAAAAGAGAGCAGGCATGATTAGTCCCAAGTCAGTGGCTTTGCTAAGGGCAAAGGAGGTATAATGTGAATTTTTTCCAAGTCCCTTCTTACTGCAGGAGGCAGTGGGGCTGTCTCGGACATTTCTACCTCTTAGAAGGCTGCTCTTTCCCCGGCCCATAGCCTCTTGGAACTTGCCTTGCCTTGAGGATTGGTGTTTGATTGTGGAAAAATTGCAACAGGTGGGCCAGACCTGCCCCATGACAAACTGAGCATGGCTGAGAAGCAGGCTTGGTTGGAGCTGTGTTAGCTGTGTGTGGCACTGAGCATTAGTTCTACCTGATGCGGCAACCCCACTCAGCTGCCCTGCTTTGGTGTTGTGTCTGCTGGAGCACTTGAGTCTCTGATTTCCTCTGTGAATGAGGTTTCAATGAATTTGCACCTGAAACATTAAAACTCAGAAGATTCCAGCACGTGTAATAATAATGCTGAGAGTACTCTGGCTTTGAACTGTGGGGTTCCCACATTTCCAAACTTCTGTCTGCAATCATCCAGTCTTGAGATTTACCCTCTTTTAAACATCATCATGTAGGTCTATGACTTTCAGAAAGGAAGGGTGAACAAAACCAGCATACCATGTTTTATAATGCCTATAAATCCCAAGGGCACAGTGAGCATCCTATATGTTGACAAAAATGAGAACAGGCAAATACCCCTATGAATGTGGTTATTTGTGCCCATTTTCTCTGCATGGGCTGGATTCAGTTTTAATTTAATGACTCCATCAGTGTGGCAAGATCACCCCTGCTTCTTCCCACTCTTCCCACCTACCCCTCTCCTGGTCTGGATGTTATTACACAATGTTAAACATATTCTTTACTGGACATTTGCAAAAGAATAGGAAGATTACCTTATTTTCATGTCTATAGCCTGAATCACAGATAACTTGTGCCCTGTTAAAAGTACTTATACTTGAAAATAAGGCTGTGGTTAATCTGCACCCACAGAAAACCTGTATTAAATAAAGAGGCAGAAGCAGGGTGGGATTAGAGAAAGGAAGAACTAATTGGTCACACAGAAGGAGCTCTTGGGCAAGTGGAGGAAGAGCAAACTCCCAATCAGATATATTCACCTTATTTTGTTTTGGTTTGTATTTGAACAGCTAACCCATGCATTGCAGACATGAAAATCAGAGGCTAGGAATTTGTGGTTTGAGTAAGCAGCAAAGCTGGCTGCTTTAACACAGTGCTCCGTAGTGGGATATAAGGATTGTCTTCACTGGGAAAAGCAGGTTTGAGTTCAGGTAGCTAATATACATCTGCTGAGCTCAGGTAAAAACACAGTGAAGACAAGGCACTTGGGTTTTGTTCTGAGGTCATACCCTGACTCCACATGGAGTTAACCTTCTGACAAAAATGAAGTACCTAGTTTCCACTGTCTTTCTACCTGCCCATATCTGCCATGCACAAGTTATTTCAGTGGGGGGAAAAAAAAAGGCAAGCTGCTTTTTTATCAGGGAGAAGCCTGAGGTGATGGAATCCTCAGCCTTACAGAAATATAAATGACCAGGCTTTGATTCCTGCAGAAGGTTTAAGGCTGATTATTTTAAGAACCGTTGAAACCTGAAGCCGCAGCCCTCTGATTACAGTTCTAGTCTGTATTTGACATAGTGCAGTAATGATTTCTAACATCTATTTTAGTTTGGATTTAGGGAGAGAGAGGCAACCTACATTGAAGTATATTACCATGCTCTGACTTGTGTGCATTGTGTAGGAGGTTTAAGTCAGATTATTTTAAGAACTCAACAAGCCTGAAACAGCATTTTTATGATTATAGCTTTCCATCCCCCCCCTCCTCCCGCATCCTTTCCACCCAGAGCAGGAGTGAATTCTAACATCTCTTTTAGCTGGCTTTAGAGCAGAGCCAGCCTACACTGAATTGGCCTCTTTTGATGCTACAGTATTGACTGAGGGGAGGGACAGATGGAACAAAAATCCTAATTGCCCAAACTTACAATAGGTTCCCAGCAGCAGCCACCACAAAAGAAATGTTAATGCAGTAAAAGGTAAATGGAAGGAAGCTAAACCCAACTTGTGGACAATTCAAAACCTACATCAATTTATTTTAAACTGCTTCCTGCAGTTTGTGAACACCTTCCTTGTCATGGTAGCATTATATTTGTTTTTACATTAGTCACTGCTCTGCAGAAGTCTTATCGTGCTTCTGCAATTTTTAAAGTAACTGGAAAATGTCATCTGGGATGAGGAATAAATGACTTCCTATGGTCCGGGCCAACTCTCTTGAAGTTATTTTTTGCAAATGGTCAACTTCCCTTCCACAGACTTCACAGCTGCAGCTGAACACTATCTTTTCTAGCAGTGAGAGTTGAGGGTATCTGCAAGCACAACAGATGGCAGTAGTATTTTGATGCTTCAGCCATAAAATGAGGGGGCAAAATGTCATTATTCATCCATCCATCTCACAACAATTCTACTAATGTGTTATTCATCACATTTATATTTGCTATGTTTTCTCTTCCATTTCCATTTTTTGATACCTTTGCCTGTACATTTGCCTTTTGAAATGTAGATCCTGTGGATGATGTTGCAAATTAATTAAGAGCATGCTGTAAATTGAAGAGTGCATTGCAAGAAGCATGTATCCCTGTTCCATGCTATGAAAAAATTCCCCTCATTAAACAGATTTTAAGAAATAGTTTCTTTGGATGGCCATAATTACCTTTTCTAATAATGGGTATGGCTGCGCATTGCTTTGCTGGTTGTTAGACTTCCAAACTAGGTATTAATTCAAGATACAACTTCAACATGTTTTTTCCTGGAGTGTAAAGGATATGTAATCATGGAGCAAGCCCCCTTGTATTAGACCAAATATTTATTATTTGGGAGGAGTATCCATTCTCTATAGAGACATCAGTCATGAATAATTAATATGTAATTTTCTTAACTTGTGTTTGGGATGTTTTTTAAAAGACTGTCTAAAGTCCACTGCTCTACAATTGATGGATTCCTGCAATTACACTCTCAGGAGAGGCAAATGCCACTGTCCTTTAGAATTAAAATATGGTGGGAACTGATCCATAAGCTAGCCCAGAAGATTTTTTTTTTTTTTTTTGTTTAACCCTGTTGCTGAAAATCATTGATGAAAAACAGTAGGTTTACAAGGACTGTGACTGGAAACTAAATCCTGACAGGACTGACTCAGTCATGGAGTCCTGTTCAGTGACATGGTTGGTGTCTCCCTGCTCCTCTGCACCCAGAAGGAGGCAGTCAGAGTCTTGAGATGAAGCAAGAAATGCCTTCACTTTTGCTGGTTGTTAATGTGACTGTGCTTACATGAACATACGTGTATGATGATCTGTGCTTTTATTGCACAAAACCCCTGCAAAGTTATCTGTATGGTTTGACATTATTCCTCATGCAGCTCCAGCTGGGTTCAAGATTTACATTTTAATTATAAAGTGCTTTTTCCTACTTCTGCCTGATTATTAACCCCTTCTTTGCCTGGCACATACACCACTGGTGGGAACACTGTGAAAACAGTTCCTGAGGTCCAGTACCTCAGGTCCCTGAGGAGATGCATCTGGTGCTGCATAGAGGTCACTAGCAGAAACATCTCCCCCTCTCCCATTTCCCTTTCTGCCTCCTTTTCCAGGTGACAAGCAGCGAAACTTGGGTTATTGTGAGCCAAATTGCTTCCATCCTGTAGCGGCCCTCCTCGGTGGGGCACTTGGTTTCGGTGCCTGGCAGCAGTGTCGCTCACTGGTCCCCTCCACAGTAACAATTCAGGGTCTGTATGTTTAGTTATAAAAGTCAAAGGTTAAGTGATTTGGGAATAAAATGTCACTTAATGCGACAGAAACACGACACAACTGAATCCACTGAGGCTTGTGTTACTCCTGGGGTTTTCTTTTTGCTTGCAGGCTCAGTGTTAAGTAATTTTATTAACTGAGGAGGGGGAAACATATTATTCGCTAACATTTTTATCCTCGTTGCAAAATTTATTGCGTGTTGCTTCATAAGGTTTTGAAAGCAACACAATTGTGAAAGCAAGGAAAGTAAAAATTAAACATGTTTGGGGTTTGGGTTTGGGGTTTTTTTGAGGTGTTATTTAAAACATTGTGTGATTAGTTAAAAGATTAATTGTTGCTTGTGGCTAAACAGATGATAAATTTTAAAATTATATTATTACAGTGTGTCAGCATAAAAGCTCTGTGTCCCAAGTGTGTCGCCTTTTTATGTTTCTGTTGACAAGGTTCACATTTTATAGCACGCTACCAGAAAGTGTTGACACATATTCAGATCACTGATTAAATGTTTTAAAAACGTGCCACTCAGAAACTAACCCTGATGGTCTTGGAGACCGGCATTTTAGGAGTCTGAATTCATTTCCCTTCATCAGTTAGGCTGTAACACCGTGAGCAGTATTAATTAACAATTCTTTTTTTACTTACACTATAGTACATTACTTAGGAACAGAGTAAGTTATAATATATTTTTATGCACATATTTTTATGGTTGTCTTTAATATGGTGTCAAAATTATATGTTAAATAGCTGCTCAGAAAGATACTTAGACACCGAAATGGGGGGAAAAATAATCTTTCTCATGTAGGAGTATATGAAGGTGTTTTTTGGTTTGGAGGGGTTTTTTCGCTTTTGCTTATTGTTAACACTTTGGTTTGTCTGTCTTGACACCATTGGACAATATTAAAAAGTACAACTCAGTGTGTTTGTAATTTCAAGCTGGAGATACTCTCCCTATTTTGAAGGTTTCCCCTATGACTTGTTCCAAGTCTGATTTGCCACCTCAGAGGTTTTCTTCTGCATGGAGTTGCCTGCAGGTGATTAAGCTTCCTCCAGACCCACCATGCAGGTTTGCTCCAAAAATTTCTATTATATGGTCTCACAGGTTGCTGGCAGTTCCCATTCCCACTGCTTTCACAGAAGGGCTACTTCTTCCCACAGAAGACTCCTAGAATAAAAAGCAAAACTCGTCTGAAAGCACAGCTTGGGATATAGGTGGTTCCTCCCCAGACCTGCTCTCTTTTGCAAAGTCAGGCTTCTTTGTAGTTTCTGCCACCATCCATTTTCTGCTCTTGGAAACCAAGCAGCCTGTTTGCCGGGATAACAAAGGTGTGTTATTACTTGATTGTAAAAGTCTCTCCTGTGGATTGTCATGTGTTTGAGCCTCTGGAGCCTGAGCTCAACGTGGGAATCCCAGCTCTTGCTCTGGGCAGCAGCTTCTGGGCAGCTTCTTCACTGTCTGTCCTTCAAAAGAAAATAATTAACCGTCATCAGAAGAGCATTACTTTCATTTGAGATAGGCTGTGAAACTTAACCTGATAATTTCTGCTGGGTTTTTCTAAGGTTGTGGAAGTATGAAACATGCTATCTATTAGTGTTTGTGACTACTATTTCCTTTCTCAGTGTTTGTGTTTACAATTTCTGGAGTGAGAAGTTCAGTCAAGTAAGACTATCCAGTTGACAAATTACTCTTACTATTTCATGGAAGAGGAATGTTTAAAATACTGTGAACATATCTGTAATCATCTCATCTTTTGGTTCACTGGTGGATCTTATTGTGCCTATTATTGTCCATCAAACTCTATTCATGTTATGAGTGCCATCTGTATTCCGTTTTGTTGTCTTGCAGTGCGACTATTCAGAGATATTTTTGATTTTATTCTTGAAAACACTACTAAAATTTTGTGCAAATTCAGAAGCTGACAATCTGAGTGAAGAAGGAATTTTTAATTGCACTATTTATAGCCTTTTGCATGTTTCATTTCCAAAATATCATCCCTCATGAAAGAAAGGTGAGGGTTCAACTTCAGTTTCTATTGAAAACTCCCTGTAAACATTTTTAATTAAAAAACATCTGAAAGAAGATTTCCTCCCATCTTTATGAATTGAAATAACCTGTTGTGGGGCAGATAAGTTCTGTTTCTACATCTGTAAGCTCTGGAAAGCATCATGTCTGCTCAAATAGAGCAGATGAAAGAGACCTATCAATCTCCCTTCTGCTCTTGATGTTGACTTGTCTCTTGTTTTCCTTTCCTGTTATGCCACTGAGAAGTATTTTTCAAGTGTCTTGACTGTGATACACACCTGTCCATTGTGCAGCCACATGTACAAATCCCTCTGGTCACCACTTCATGTGAGAGCCACTCTTTTTTTGCTCCTGCCAACCTGGGGCTGCCACCCTTCTGCTTGTCCTCTCTGCCAACAGGAAAGTTGTTTGAGCTTGTACAACACAGGGTGGTAGTTGTGTATTGAAGAGAAAGAAATTGTGATTTTCCTCAGGAAGGTGGGTCAGCCCATCCCTGAGACAGCAGTGATAAACCATTCCATGGGGAGCCGCCTCTTTATCAGCAGACTGCCTAAAGGAAACATAACTTGTGTAGACTCAATACCTGATACTTAGTTGACTAAAGAACATTAAAAGGCAAACTAAAAAAATCCTGTCTCTGTTAAACGAGTGAAGTTTTGATTTTATTGAATTCAGAAGTTTCCATGTAGTTCTTCCATAGTGCTCTGGAAAACTCCGCCCTGGCAGTTGGGTAAGTGGCTGGGCACAGGGCACCTGAAGCAAACCTCTTGTTTGGTGAAGTGACATGACTAACACAGAAATGCAGGATCAGTGGGCTCAGCTTGAGGTTTCCCGAGGTAAACAAGAAAGCATTGCTTCAATATTGGCTTAATCTATATTTTTGAAAAATTAAATACCTTCTGAGCAATAACAAATGGAGCCATCACAGCACCAACAGACATGAAAATGCATCCATCGCTCTGCTCACACTACAAAAAAGCTTGCACCCAAACTCCCAGTTGGGTATTATTTCCTGGATTTACTACAAAAAGAACAATGCATGTTTATTAAAAACAGAGTGGCTTTTAGCAGCAGCAGTAGCTCCGCACACAATACACCAAAGCACAACGGGGGCCTTCTCCCGGCAATTGATGTGGAGAAGACCTTTGGCAGAGCAATATGGAAATTCACATTCAGTGGCTTGATTAATTTGGAGTTTGGAAGCCACCTTCCCGAGATGGATGACAGTGGCTTATTAAATAAATAAATAAGGAGCAAGCTGAAGTCGCGCCGGCGTTATAGCATCAGATTTATGTCATCTGCGCAGGCAGAAAAGGCCTTTGTGGCCGCTATTGTTCGGGCTGTCAGCGGAGGCCTTGGCAGCGGCCTTTTGTCAGGACTTGTGTCGGGGGTAATGATGGGGAGATGACGGCGGTTGGTCTGTTTGATGTAACCCAGTTTTATGGACGCCGGAGTTGGCATCCGCACACGCGGGCGGAAGAAAATAAGCGTGCCGGGGCGCCGGGCCTGCCTGCCTTCGGCTTCCCTCCCCAGACCCGCCCGGGGAAGATGCCAGCCGTGCTGCTGGGGCTCAGCCCGCGGCCTCGGGCCGTCACCCGGGGTGTTGAAAGGGGAGGAAAGGTGCCCCTTGAGATGGCAGGTCGTGTCTGCTCCCCACCACCACGGCTCTGGAGCTGGGGAGCGTGTGCAGGTGCTGTGGGAGTGTCAGAAGCAAAGCAGCGGGGTTCGGAGCACGTGTGCCTAAAATTATGTAGAAGTAATTAAGAGTTGTCTGGTACAAATCAGAATAACATGGTATATGATAGTAACCTGGCACACTCAGGGTAGAAGCAGGGTAGGAATGTTAGAAAAAATGCTGTACCACAAGTTACTGTATGACATTTTTGGAGGGGTGAAGGGGATGATTTAACATCTTTTCAGGAGAACGCAATCCCTGTGGTTTTTGCTAAGATCTTTGTAGTTTCAACTTAATATTTTAATGTCTTATCCTAAAAAGCAGAAGACTTTAAAAAGCAAAACTTGCTTTGGAGTCTCATGTGATTGATTTTCTCTACAGAAACATAAAAGAAGTTTATGTTGCTCATGTGGGACTCACTTAGCTCTTCCACACTAAGCACGAGAAGCCGATAGATCACTGCAAGTCATAAAAAAATGTGAGAACACTGACCTGAAGGTGGGGAGATGAAAACCCCCCCTCATTTTAGAATCAACTAAGAGCAACTTACTTTATTATGCCACAAAGCCAGTATCATTGGGAAAATTAAAGACTGTTTGCACCCAGTGAGAGTACCTGTCCAATCTGAGCTCTGTGGCTACAGATGAGTTTGTGTGAGGACTGAACAGTTGCTATTCATATTAGAGATGTCAGTCAATTAAAGTCAATTAAACTCCACTAATGCAGAACTGAATACCTGGAAATTCATCATAAAGACTTCTTGAACTTCCAACTTTGGCATTGCTTTGGAGGCAAGTACCTAAATGTGAACTGAGTTTGACATCAGTGAACCCAGTGAGAAAGACTCTTCATCCAGAAGCCCTTTTTTGAAGGGTGGAGGGAGGGGGGATGGTGTTAGAACAAAATCATTGAGATTCCTACTTAATTTGTAAATAGATTTTATACAAGGTTCCACAGTCTTAAACAAACAAACAAACAAACAAAAAACAGTAAGCCTGGACAAACTCTTAGTGTCTCATGTCGCTATTAACTACATGCTAAAGAGATTTGCCAGGGTGGAATTACAGCACAGAGGTTTCCTATAAAATCCACTGGGCAGAATTTAATCTCCTTTGTATAATACAAAATCCATTAAAATACTGATCCGTATTCTGGATTATGCCCAAACTTTAGTCTTTTTGGAAAGAGGAATGTTAGTTCTTTGTTGAATATGTGGAGAATAATGGTGAAGAGTGTTGTCTTGAACCAATTTACTTGCTCTTAAGTTGGAGGGGGAGCTGAATGTAAAGAAGAAATACATTTTACTGGCTAGTATGGTCCCATCAGCTAGATGTGTGCTCCAGAGAATTTCAGAGCAATGTTTGCTAAGGTCTGTGATATTACTAAGATTGCATGGTGTAGATTTGGTATTAACGGAGATCTTTATTAAAGTAATTTCATTTAAGAAATTTCCCATTCTGTTCATCTTTATGTGACAGGCTGAGTTCAGTGTTAGTAATGCCAATTTGCTTTGAAAAACTATGTTGATTAGTAAAACAGAACTGCTGTGGTAAGCTAAGAAGGTCAATACTACATGAAACATTTAAAATTTAAGGGCTAAACATTATAGGTAACCATACAAGTCAATTTAGACTAAGTCTTGTAAATTCATCTTAGATATCTAACTTTGGAAAATATTATATCTAACTAACTTTGGGAAGTATTCATGTTATACATCTTTAACTTTGAAATTTATTTTAGTAGCATTACATAGAATACTTAGTGTGACTTTTAAATAGCTCCTGCAAACACACCATCAGCTTCTCAAAGTGGTTGATGGTTGCCTTGGTGCAGTTTTCATCCACAGCTGGCACAAGTTGTCATCCACAGTAACCTTCTAGAAACAGAAAATCCTCTTTCCAAAAGGTTGTCTTCACTTCTGTGTGACTTCAGTTGGTGAACTGAGAGCTTTGGGTATTTTGGAAGAAGCAGACCTCATTTTGCAGCATTTATCTACCCTAATTTACCTGTGTAAAAAAACTACAGAAACAACAAAAACCCAAAATTGTTTTTGAAACCTTCTTCTGCTGTGCATGCTGTGACTTCTTGTTATCTCTGGAGCTATTCTTGCATGTACTCAGTTGTAAGTGCAAATTACTGTTAGACAATGTCTTGAGGTGGTATTCAAAATGTTTTAAAGAAATTAGGGCATATATCAAAAGGAGGGCACCTAGTTATGGTTTGCACCAAAAAGCTGGAATGTGACTTAGGCCGAAACAAAGCCCTTATTTTTGTTTTGCAGAAGTATCAAGAAGACCTTCTAATGCACTCAAATATTGCTCATTCACCACCACTGTAAATATGAATATGGGCCAGGCAATCACTCTGATTACCAGTGTAATGTTCAACACCTGCACACATCAAAGAATTTGTTTGGGTTTGGCAGGCCTTGGTATACGATTGTCTGAAAGCCTCTGATTATCGTTGATTTAGCCATGCAGACTCATAGGAAAAAAATATATTTAAATAAGATGGCTCTCTTTTAGTGTGTACCAGGGAATAGCTAACAACATTTCTCTTTTTCCTATTCTCTCATGGAATTCAATGGGGATTTTACCAGAGCAATGTTTTATCAAGAATATTGAGCATGTGGATTCTAAAATATTCTCCTTTGATTAAATGTTTGCGTTTGTTTCCTGCTCTTATAGTAACTATATGGCTCTGGTGTCCTTCTATCAATCTTCTCAAATCTCCTTCTTTTCTCTCTATTTGACTACATTTCCTTTTGTACTGTTTAATTCTGTAGGATTTACTCCTTTCTTGTTTACTTGTTTGTAGCAAATTGTTCCAGTTGCGTTTCTTGGGGGATGGGAAGGATTTTTAGGTGAGGATCTGGTCCCCCAGGAACTGAGATCACCATTTCAGTTCAAGCCTGAATTCTCAAGCAGCCCTTGGAGTGCAGTCAGACATGCATTCCAGGAAACTTTGTCCCACTAGCTGGGTGCAAAACCAGAGCAAGGCTGTTACCTTGGCATTTCCTTTATAGATCCTTGCACCCCTCTCATCTGGTCAATCTGATTGAGTTTTATTAGGCAAAAAAAATTTAGCACCTTCTAATTGGTAAAATACTTTTGCTAAAACTGTTTTCCAGATTCTTGATGTTAAGGGACTTGAAGAAATATTAAATTCCAAAATTCCTCTTTGACCTATGCATTAATATATCTCAAGACTCAAAAGCAAACAAAAATTCATGGACAACTATGTCTGAGAAGCAATGACCGCTGCAGGTGTGTACACCAACTGGTAAAAGATAATTCCGAATCAGAAAACTGTGTTTGTGTTAAAACAATGCCCTTGGAGGTCTTTCTACCACTGTTTTGTAATGTGATGAAAATTTTTTTTGCTTATTTCTGAGCTAAGTTCCTGAGTCCTAACCAAATCTTCCAAAAAGAGGATGAAAAAGAGAGAAAATCTTTTTGGAGTATGCCCTGACCTATAAAAGCACCGCTCTGCAGGAGTTACAAATGGCTTTTTGGCTAAGTTCAGCAGCTGAAAGGGCCTCTACTTTTGTCTCCAGCTCTGACAATAGCTGTGGAGAAGAATGTCTTCTTTAAAATTTCTGAGGATCAAGCTGAACCTTCAGCTGCCAGGGTTTCGTCTCTCCTCTTCCCCGCACACCCCATCCCCTCCCCCCATCCC
>VZDJ01007754.1:12651109-12667666 GCA_008694505.1 Cyanoderma ruficeps
AAAAAAAGTAAAAGGTCCTAATCCTGCTTCTATTGAAATTGATGTAACTTTATCTCTTGTCAGTATTTTTTTTAAGGTAGGCTCCTCTTTTGGGCTGCTGGAAGTATTTTTTTAGGTTACTTTTTAGTATTCTTCTGGGCTGAAAGCAGATTTCATATTTAACAACACAATATTAAAAATAGCTAAGGAAAGAAGACATGACTTCATCTCTGTAAAAACTCTTTGAGTTTGGTAATAAGCAGTAGAAAGCTGGTGTTTTCTACATGGTTGAAGACAGTGTAAGCTCTCCTATTATCAGTTGCAAGCTTCTGTATCAGGGCTACGGGCAGCTGTTCCTCAGCACTGGGCATCCAGTACCAGCAGGCTCTCTGGAGTCAGGTAAGTAAAGCAGTTATTCCAGGAAACAGCTGAGCTGCCAGCATATCTCCTTGGTTTTTGGTTTTTTGTTTTGTTTTTTTTTTAAAGGAGTGCCTTAGTGCCTATATTTCTGATATTCCAGTGCTACCCCACCTGCCCTACCAGGGAGAGCTGGGCTCAGTCTCACCACCACTCTGACCAGGTTCAAACTCCAAAAATGCCCATTTGCTGTTTTGATCAAAGATCCCTTATTCCTCCTGTTGAAGCTCAGCAAGACAGAAATGCCAATAGCTTTTTATGTGGCAGAAATGGACCTATGCCTCAGTCCTCCCCAAAACAGCTGATGTCCTGGAGCACAGGACTTCTTGGAGAACATGGACAATAGGGGAGACCCAGGATCACCTTCCCTGGCACAAACTCCTTATACACAGTGACCTGCCCCTCCTTTTGTCTAGCCATGTTTTAGGACAAAGAGGTGCCTGTGAGGGAGCTCCTGCTGGACTGGAGATGTTCTGCAGGAGGGAGGGGACCCATCAGAGCACATTTTGCTTCTCCATCCCTTGGTCCTCACAAAGAGCTGCGGAGGACTGAGGACAGCGGAATACAATAGGAAGGGTTAAAAGCCTCCTTAATTGCAATTATCTTAAATTGCTAGGACAGAAGCCTTGTGATGTAGCTGTAGCTTTCAAAGTGCAAGTTGTTAGGGTAACTTCTACAGTCAGTAAAGGGAGAGAGGTGCATTGGGAAGGCAGATCTTCCAACCCAAAGACACCAGGCTTTTTCTTTGGAAATACCGGATTTTCTTGGTTGATAAATAGGGATCACCTACACAGGTAATGCTTTAGATAACCAATGTGAGATGTAATGAAATCTGCTCCTGAATTGGTAAAGTATTTAAATTACAAAAGTTGTGATGCCACTGAAAAGGCATCACAGTCCTGAAGCAGCTGGGGAAGCAGAAAAATTATTCTGTGCCCAAAATAAGTCTCATGGTCAGCTGATGAGAAAAAGAAAATATTATCCTAAAAGATGTGGATTTCCAAAGGACTATATCTCTGAATGTATATCTGTAAATTTATAGAGCTGCTAGAAAAATACATTATGCTTTGCTGAGAAATGTAAAATGGGCATCAGATTGACAGATTTTGAGGGAATTATTGCAAGGGAATAGTGCCACTTTTTAAATTATTTGTATTTTTCATATCAAAAGCACGGCTCTTCAGTTTAACAGCTTCTGGGTTTTATTTTAAGGTGGAAAAGGACATATAGAGACTTCCAAGAGACTTATCCCATAGCAACAACCATTTTGAGCAGAGGCTGTGTTTGCTGGGTACAATGCAGTGTCATGTAGAAATGCTTAAATTACTTCTGAGTGAGCTAGCTCAGGAAGTCAGAGCAACGTAATTGCATTAAGTGCTCTACTCAAGCTAATGTTATTTTCTGCTTGTATCAGGACAGCTTTGATATGTCTGATGGCATTACATTAGGTATGTCAACTTGCCTAATGCACAGAGTAATGCACAGTGCCTAAAGAGCTGGAAGACCGAGACAGGTGCCATGAAAGGAAGCAACTTGGTGCTTCTGACACCGTGTTACAAACTCGCTTTCCTACAGCAGGGAAACATCACGTGTGTGTTTGCGGGTGCTGTATGAAATCTATATAATCTATTTCATAAAATGTCAGGCATAATGTAAGGCCTTAGAGGAGGATTAAATCAGAAAGAAAAAGGAACAAAAGTGGGATCATTTGGCCTCCTAAGGCCCTTAAGGGAATGGAAAACAAATGTAACAATGTGATGATTGTAGCTCCAAGTTGTCTCCTTGATGTGACACCGTTGTGGGGCTTCCTTGTGTACCTATGAATTTGCCTGTGGATTTGCCTGTGCACCCCACTGATGGCAGCTTCGGATGCACCCGGCGCCGCTCCAAAATCGCAGCTCACTGGGATAAAATGGAGAGCAGTAAATTTCTTTAAGGGTAGCGAAGCCCAGAGGATAATGCAGTCGTTTAACTGCCTTGCCTGGCTTGATGTATGAAGTGGATTCTCGAGTAGTTCCCATAACATTTTGCTGGTGGTTTAATCATTACCAAGAGAAAAGCCTAAAGAATGCAGAGAACAGGACACTGCACTTGTGGGTTTTTTTCAGGGGTAGTGTTTTCTTCTGTTTTTAAGAAATGCATGTCTTTGATGAGATATGGCTGCAGGCTACCATTTTACATTTTATGGCTGCAGGCTACCATTTTACATTTTATGTCAGCTACCTTTTGTCAGTGGCTCATTATTGATGCTGTATTCTGTTTTAATTCACACTGCTTTGCTAATCAATTACAGCATTTATCCATTAATCAGGTGTTCTGACAGGGTCAATAACTGCTTTGCAGTTTTGTGGAGTGTTGTGCGGTTATCAAGCAAGTAGCAACAGTCAGTGGATTAGTTTAGCACGGTGTTGTTTTCGCAGGCTGGTGGACTTTCAGGGGAGTAAACACCTAGTGAGGCTTCTGGCAATTATCTGGGTTTTTTGGATTCCTTGTCAAAAAGCTCATCTGTTTGCAAAATTTGTCCTTGCTGGTGGGTGTGCAAGAGCAAGTGCATGAATGTGTGCGCTCACGCATGCGAGCCTGCATGCACCCCTGTGTGCCTGCCTTCCCCCATCTGTGTGTGTACAAATAGACCTAGGTACCCTGTAGCCTAAATATCCACCTTATAAAACGTGCCAGTTCAGCTCCGTGGTTTGCAGCAACTATACTGGTGGTAAATCATCACCAGCATTAAAGGGTTTTCTCATTTTAGCAAGTGGTATAGATAACAGAGGGGGCAACACTTAATTGGACAGTTACAGTTTTGGTAGTTAAGTTACCGTCTATAATGATGGTAACAGGTTTCAATTATCTTTTTTATGACAGATGTACCAACATTTAATTGTTTCTCGTCAAGTGTGGAAAGAAAAGACACTTCTGTAGATTTTTCAATTCTTCTACATGTCACTTAGCTGTCTGCACCATTGTTTGAGCTCCTTTCTCTCATCCTTTTTGCAGCAATGAGTTGTGTCATTCCCTCATGATCAGCACTTTTGTTGTCTTTGTTTTTTGCTGTACCTCAGAAGTCCATCTTTTCTTTCATCTCCTTCCCATTCATGCATGAGGGAACAGTTGTGCTCTGTTGTGGGGATGTTCCGCTGGATTTCAAACAGTAGGGTTTCTTTTTATTCTCTTCTAAGTAGTACAATGGGGCTGAATGTCTGTTGCAGAATGCACACACTAATATGCCAGGTTATTTGGTTTCTAAGAAGTCAATAAAAATGCTACATTTAGGTTCAGTACTTGGCTTGCTTTTTTTCTGCTGTTTGCCTTTCGGTCTTCAGTTATAAATCTGTTTGTTTGTTTCTGGTTATAAAATATAATCCTTGATATTAAATCCAAACGTGGAATCAACAAACACTTAGGAAAAATGTTACTGGCGATGGAGTATTTTCACACTAGCAGATTTGGCAGACTCTGTCTTCCCTGATAAGGAAGGGAAAATTGCCGCCAAATCTAATTAATGGGGTCTATAACAGGAAAGGAGAGAGAGGGACTACAGGGCGGGGGGTAGATGCAATCATGAGTTCATCTTGGCAAAACTTTCTTGTTTCTTGGAGACTTAGCTAGTCTTTGCATTTAAGAAAAGGTAGCCTTAGTAGATTTCATTTTTAAGGACTTTTTTTTTTTGCTTGTGCATGTATTTAGTTTATAAACACTTGTTCAAATCCATTTCAACAGCAAAAGGCTAAAGACATAAAAAGCTAGAGATATCTTCAGACACTTTGTTCTCATACTCAGGAACAATCTTCAAAATCCTTCTTAATGAGGTCATAAAAGAAAAAAAATCGAACAAGTGGTACTTGTGTACCTCTCTAGGATGTGTCATCGGGGTCACTTGCCACTAGGTTATCCTATTTAAAAAGGGATTGGGATAGTTCAATCAAGCATTGCATTAAGAGAGAGACTTTGATTAATTCCTTCTCTTCTCTATTGTGCTATAGATAATTTCAGTAAATTTGTGATACTTTCTTCTTAGTCGGTGTTGAGGCTTAGCGTTCTCAATGCGTCATGCTGAGTATTAGCATTTATTGGGCCTATTTGGCTGAAGTAAAGACGAGTGTAGGCTGCAGACAGCCCTCTAATCTTTGACAAGTGAGGCCATTCTTTCAACATTACCGTTATCTCAGGTCATAGAGAGAAAGTGTTCTCATACAGGTTTGCTGCAGGAACAAATATGTCATGCAAAGGAAGGGGAAGAAGAAAAAGTAAGTAGGCTGATGATTTATTACAGATTTTTTTTTTAGAAAAAATAGACATGACTTTTACGGAGAAAATTACTGTCTTGAATAACTTGTTCGTTTTGTGACACAATGGGAGAGAATTAAAGGAAGGCAAAGCTGAGCCTTGTTACCAACTTGTGCCATGACTAGAGATTTGAAATGCAGCAGAACTGCAACTCAGAACCTAGCTGTGATTGCATGATATCTATACTTCTTGAAACCTAACTTTTTATTTTTAAAAGTGATTTGCTTTGGTGGGAAATTTCCTTTTTCATTAATTTCCCTTTAAAAAAACCCCAAAACCTCAAAGGGCCTGTTTTGACAATGAAGAAATCATGTTATGTCCCATTTCTCAACTTAATACACGTTTTTTTTCCATTTAAATACAGGTCTTTAGAATTTGCATGATATGTCTTTTATTCATTGTAAAAAATTTCTCTCTTTATGTTGTTTGGTGTAATCTCCCCTCTCTTCCCCGGCTGATTTTGAAAATGTGCGTGATAGTTGCTCCGGAGATTCAAGGCCCTGTTGGGTATACACATATTTAGGCGCTCTTTGAAAAGTGGATTTTTGACCTGATAGACCGTAACGGCTCCCAGGGAGCCACTATGGTCATTGTGTAAATCCTTCTTAGTTTTCGGTTTACTCACTTGATATACCGTAACGGCTCTTAGGGCCGTTATGGTCTTTTGTGGTAATCCAGCTGCTGCACATGCGTGTGAAGCTTTTGTGCCTGAAAATCCTGGGGAAGTTTTGTTGGGAGCGTAGCGGGCACGTCCAGAATTGCTTCCTTTCTGGTGGGATGGGATGAAATGGCTGGAGGAAAAAGTGATGGCTCTTCTTCCTTTCCCTCTGGCAGTTGCCAAAAATGCTGGGGCACCTAAAGGACTATCAGCCTGCCAAAAAATGTATACAAAAAAGCCACAAAACCTACCGTCGGATGCACAAAATATCATATGGAAAGACTGATTTGATTCAAAATGTTCACAAGTGTGTAACAGCTGATTTTTATTTATGCAGTTGTTTCATGTATGTCTAAGATGTGTCAGGCTACTGCCCAGTGGGATTTTTGACAACTGAGTTATTGACCCTTGAAAACGGGGAGTTGTAAGTGAAAGGCTGATATAGTCGTAACTATAGCAACACTGTCAGTGTTCCTGTAATTATTAACTTTTTTTAATAAAAAAATTAAGAAGCTGTTTCTTTTCTTAAAGAAGCCTCTATAACAAACTGATGGTGCCACCATGGAGATGTGATATGTTGAAACAATGCAGGTCAACTAATTACTAAAATAATAAATAAAGTACTGCAAAAGTATCAAAAAGAACCAAGCACCACTTGCATGTATGAATGAGGCCTATCGGTCCAAACTGTTTGTATGAGACAGTGGTGGCAGACAGGTTTAGCCATCATTTTGGGCTGTATAAAGCTGTTAGAAGGCTTCGTTTTCATTACTTGTGCAACTTTTCATGGAGTGCTCCCCTGAAAGAGTCAGTGTTTCTACTGAGGCTTCAGGCAGAGATTCAGAGATTTATTTGGAGTTAGTTCTTTTTGTATGGGACCAAGTGATTTGGCTGCAATGTGTGTGCCTTCTCTTAGCATGGAGAGTGGCTGCAATTCTCACAGATGCAGTTTTACGCGGGCTGCTTGGCGGAGAGCAGTTCAGGTTGCAATGCCAGTGGATTGTCAGAGCCTGTGCTACATCCTTCCTCTGCTAAGAGTTGCCAGAGGTCTCAGATCTCTATCCTGACATGACTCTAAGCACATGTGAGACATATCTTCCTTGTACCACTTCCCATGCTTTTGTCCTAACTCTTGCTCAGTGGTGGCTGTCAGCTGATGTGTTTCAGGTGGGACACCTTCAAAAAATGATGCTGCTGTTCTGGAGTAACCCTTCACCCCCATGGGGACACAGCTAAAGACTGCCTGTCTCATCTGAGTGTGGTTTTCCAGGACTATATGCATGCGTGTTTCGGGGGGGAATCAAGAAGGCAGGGGAAGACTGTCATATTTCAGCAGGATCTCCTGAGCTGCAGACCACTTGCAGAACACTGTTATGGTTTTCTAAGACTTGTCAAGTCACTAAAGCTTTTATTATTGGCCTCGGGTACGTTTACATTTTATAACCACCTTCTCACAGGGATGAGAAATGTCAGTTTCTGTATAAAATTTGCGCACCTTAATATTTAATGTAAGCACAGAAAGAATTTAATATTGCCACAAATGACAGCAAGTCCTCTATTTTATTATTCCTTATGATTCAAACTATTGATAGTACTATATTTAATAGAGTTCTTTAATTCCTTCTGTTGAACAATCAGTTGCTAAGCTTTTCTTAGCCAGGTTTTAGATAATGGCTTTTGTTTTTGCTTAGCCATCTGTCCCTGTATTAATTGTCCTTTTTCCCTAGCATTCACCCGTAATTTTGGCAAACTGGTTCCTGAGGTTGGTCTAAATTCCTTTTGCTTCGTTTTCTATTGTTGGACACTGTTACCTTTAGCATTTCACACATTTAATAGATGCAGTTCTGGCTACTGAAAGGAAGTTCAGTCACTCGCACTGCGTTGCAGGGAGCTGAAGTTTATTTATTTTTATGCAACATTAAGTGCTGGCAAAACAATCTAGAGGCCTAAATTAAAATGATCACTTGTGTGCAGAAAATCAGTGTATAGGCCGAGTAAAAACATTTTTCTGTTGTCTCTATGAAGGGAGGTGACAGGTCACACTTAGAAGGCTTCAAAAGAGCTTCTTCTGTGTTTTACACATCTTCTTCCCCAGTCTTTCACTGAAAGACTCCTGAACCAGGCCCTGATTCAGAGTGGTGGCTAGTGAAGTGATATTACACAAGTGTTCAGCCTCTTCACAAGTGCTCAGCTTATTGGCTAAATCAAGATCCCACTGTCTCCTTTTTGCTTCCTCCTCTTCCTCCTCTGTGCTCCCATCCTTGACTCCTCTTTCCACTGCTTCATCTCTCAAAGACTTATGCCACTCTACCCATTTTCCTTAAGTGATACAGTTGGCTACCCTGAGTTAATACATCTTCTCTGTCTCTGATGCTGCATCAAGGGACTCCTCAGTCCCTGCTTCACTGATTCTTCCCTCACCAAAATCTGCACTGACCTTGTCCTCTTCCTTTTTCTTCCCTTTTTTTTTCTTTAAATTACATCTTCACTTTGCTCTTTTTAATCTTGCCTTTGACCTTGTTTTCTTCAGACTTTCTAAGTGAACATCTACTATGTCTCCTTTTTTGCATCTGTGGTTGATGGTGTGGTTTCTTTTCCATGGTCTCACCTCTTTTCCTTGTTCATCTCTCCCACAGTCCTTCCTCATCATCTGTGGTGGCTCAGCTGGGGACATATCCTGGCAGAGTCTGCCTTGCCACTTGTACAAAACCAAAACCTGTTCCTCCTTGTGGTGCTCAGGGGCCATCTTACCAAGACCCTATGCATTTGTCACCCCTCTCCTGGCCAATTGGGCCATCCTGCCTTGCTGAGTGCTGGCTGTTCAGGACTGCTTCTCTTGCTTTGACTCACCTCTAGAGCTGCCTGTTGCATGTCGTCAGCTTCAGTTTTTCATCTCTGTGGTGGCCAGGTCCTGGGCTTTCCTCGCTTCATTACTCTGCCAGACATGGCTTCTTGCAGCTTACAATTACCTTTTCACTCTCTTCCTCCTGTAGACAGTTTTTAGGCTTCTTCCTTACTGGCCCTCAAACATGAACAAAGTCTTACAAAGTTCTCTATCTTCCCGGTTTTCAAAGCCACACTAATATTCCTTGTGGTAGGTTAAACACTGGTTTGTTGATAGCTGTTTCCAAGCAATGGAAAAGGTGTAGAGAGTAATAAAAGTGTATTTTGAATCAAGATGTGAATCTCTGTTAAAATAACAGGGTTATAAATGTACTGTAGCCACCTGAAACTTTTATTTGTCTCTTCAGCCTCTTTTATCTTCGCTTCTCCATAATTCAGTCTCTTCTGGTCTAGAATCTGTCTTCAGTTTGTTTTATTCATAGCAGGAACATTTTTGCAGAGGTTAGAAAATAATGAAACAGAATATTTGAAGATTAGTATAATTACAACCACATGGAATTTAACTACTGGTTATTTATTTTTCAAATTAATATAAGCCACAGAGACATGAATAAATGTACTTACTAATAGTTATAATATCCTTTTTGTGGATCAAAATCTAACAACATCTTCAAAATGCTCCAGTTAGCATGTACGACTGCTGTCATGGTGGGAAAACAATTTACATTATATCTGCTTAGGACAGGAACAGAGTCTGTTTTTCTAAGGCCTCAGCTGCAATTTTCACAGCCCAGACTGGGCCCTTAGGAGAAGGAAGGAGAACATAATTTAGATTGGGAAAGACCCTTAATATACTTATGGCAAGAGTATGCCCCACCTTATCCTGGTGCTTCTCCAAAGGGAAAAAGGAAATAATTATTATCTATTCTCCCAACCCCCACTTTTGTGGTTCAGTTTAGTGCCTCTGGGTACTGCTGTAAATGCCTGTTTTAGCCATTAGTCTTTTTTCCCCCCTGTTAACATATACTGGAGAGAATTGGTGAAACAGCCCCTAAATTTCCTCCTTCACCTCCAAAGTAGTATGAGCAGGGTCAAGGAAAAGAGGATATAAAAGTGTTCACTTTTTTGTGGCTAAAAATGTTGAGCTCCAAGACATGAAGTGGCAAGGAGTGTCACTTGTGGCAAAAAACATGTGGCTTGTTTATTCTGGCAGAGACTTGCCAAAGACAGCAGAAATGTGAGAGGCAGCACTGCTTTGGCTCACTGAGACACGGCTTCAGTCTGCAGCAGCTGTAAATATTCGGGGTCGCAGCTGTAAATATTCGGGGTCACACCTGAACTTGCAAGATACACAGGATGCCCAGTGTGTGGATGCAAAGTGTGTGTTGCAAAGACCTCAGGCCTTAAAAAGCAAGGCAGGGTCATCGATAAATAGTGGTGGAACAGCCTTCAGTCTAGTATATATGGGGTTCTGGGGAAACTTTGTATTTCACTGGAGAATTCCCACTCTAATGCCTTTGCTGGAGATGCAGGAACAGGTAGTTTATTCCAGCAAAGTATGAGGAATGTTTGAGACTAAAAGTGGGGGAAAACCAGTTTTATTATTCCTTGGATTTATGGAAGTCAGTTGGTTTTGCTACTTTCCACTGATCAGAGCTGCTGTTGTACTATGCCATGTTGGGTCTTCTTATATACATACAAATGTGCATATATGCACATTTATATATGTACATTTATATGTGCACAAATACATAAATAGATTGTGTATACAGATAGATATATACAGGCACATAAAGATAAAAACATAAGCACGCACACATATAAATGTTCACCCCGGACAATTGTGGCTGCAGGCCAAAAGAAAACCTTACCTTTAAAGGTGGGCTTATTTAAATGTCTGCTTGGAGTCTCTCATTCCGTTCTTGCTTGCACACAGAACTAGTGAGGTCATTGTTTTGCATGTTCTCCTTTAAACACAAATGACACAAAAAAGGAGGAAGGATTTGCCTGCTGGATGTGTTCTAGAGAGGAGAGTAGATATGCCACAATTTTTTTTTTCAGCACATCTGATGTTAATCTCTGTCAACAAATTTTGCCATTACTGAGACACCAGGTCAACTAAACTGTTATTCAGGAAGAAGATAAAAATTGAAACATCCATGACATTCTTCCTATCAGCAAGGAAACAGATGATGGCAAACACGGCACCAAGTGAGACTAAAACTGGTTCAAACCATCCAAATTCCTTATATATATCAACTTTGGGAGGTACTTTGTTTCTTAGTATTCTTACAGATTACTGGCGTGCATTGCAGAATTAAAATGTATCTCAAGGCCTTTGCGCTGAAGTATATCTAAAATGTTACCCAAAGAAAAAAGTTGGCTGATTCAGTAATGGAATAATTTTTCTCTTTATCCAGGACAGGACGAAAGACATATGCCATCTAACTGTCTTATTTCCTTAAGTCTAAACCTGCATTTATGACACAGGTTGTTAAAGAAGACTTAAAGGAGAGCCAAGCCATGCCTTTATGCATTTTCACGGGGATTTTTTCCTCACAAGGTTATACATCAGTGAGTTGAGAGAGTCTGTCTGTCGTTCAGTTTTTACACAGATGTGGAATGCTATAACACTTACTTAAAGAAACACAGCTGCTCATTTAAATGTCATAAAAGCTGTTATGTGGAAGTAGACTTAATCCTATTTCTCCTTATAGATTTTATTTTCATATAATCCAGGACTTTTGCTACTTTTGCTTATATGTACCATCATTATGAGCTAAAAGCCATTATCTTTACATGTGCAGATTGCAAGGGAGGCAGTGGATTTTTCTTCTTCACTTACTTTTAAAGAAATATTGAATATCCTGTATCAAGAATTTAGAGGGGGAAAACCCTCACTCTTAAACTAAGGCAAATGGATGAATTTCTTCTTCATGGGTCTCCCGAGCAAGCTGTGTGCTTGGTCACCTCTTTGGTCTATTTCATTCCTTCCCTATCTGCCAATTTCTCTTCTCTCTAATGTCCAATTCTTTCCTCCCTTCTAGGCAGCCATTAAGGACAGGGCTGTTTTTTAAAATTTAGTTTTAAGAGAGGGGTACCAATGATGAAGATGTGTGTTGCGATGCAGTGAGATAGGAAATCCACATTTAACGGAACCGGATGTTTGAGAGAAAAGGGGCCATCCCTGTGAAACAAGGCCGTTGGTGAGGGGAGCAGCTTTCATTCTTCAGCTTTGCCAGTCAGTGAACCTTTTCATGTGTTCACTGGCCACAGTAAATATGTGTTATAGGAATCACAACCACACAAGTAATCTCACCTGGGAAATACAGATAAGAAACTTTCACAGAGCATGTAATAAAATAAGAGCACTTGGATAGGCCCATCAGGTGCCCCCAAAAAGAACTGCTACCTGATAATTAGACTTTTTTTTTAATCAAAATAAAATCATAGTGATTTGCAGAGAAGTTGATTTTCACCCCATCTGACTTTCAGTCTGGATGATTTTTTGAAGTGTCCATGTTGATGATGAACTGACTGAATGGATGGGACTTTCTAGGTGGGGGATCTGAAACAGGGAGCTGAGAGCCATGGTTTTAAGGACAGGTTTCTGAGTTTCTCGGGATGTGGCAAAGCTAATCTGAAGAGTTCTGTGAAAATGTTTAGAGAATTAAATTATAACAGTAGTTTAGGAATACGGCTAAAAAAAATAGCTATAGCAATCTTCTGATTTAGTGTTAAAATGTATTCCTTGGCCAATGTTTTTCCTCCATCACACATTCATATTATCTGCCTGGTAGGTTCAGCACCTTTAGGGTCTCTGACCTTGCCTACACAGCAAAGCTTATGCTTTGTAGGACAGGCTGTAATGATATGACCGATGTGTTCCTTGAAATTGGTTCTCTGTTATGGGCACCCTGGGGTGGGGTTCATCTCCCCCAGGCATGCTCACCTCCTCAAGGGACATCAGGAACTGCCTGAGTCAGGAGGAGGATTATGGCTCAATTCACCCTTGAAAGGTGCACCCAGAGCTTTGACCACACCCCCCAAATATGCACCCATGGGAGTGGCAGGACCTGACCCACCAGCTCAGTAGAGTGGGGGGGTTGTCCCTTTCAGGGTAGCAAATGCTGATCACTCACTATGGGGAACTCTGTGGATAGAGGTGCTGAGGTTGAAGAGACTGGTGGGTGCTAAATTTGCAATTTTTAGTTTACTGACCTTACGAAGGAGATGGTTTGGAGGGCCATTGCTGAGTTAGGGTTTGGCATGCCTCTTCCCATATAATAAAATTATCCTTCAGCTGTTTATGTGAAAGATCAAAATGAGCTGACAACTGTCACCTATTTATCATTGACGTCACTGTATTTATTATTTCCTTTAATCCTGGATTCCTGAAATCTCACCTTTAACTTATTTTTTATTTTTCAAGAAATTTGTTGTTTTTGAAAAAGCTTGAAAATACAAAGTCAGGGACACAGAATCAGAAAAAAATGTTTCAATATGTACGTTAAAAATATGCAATTTTTAATGCATCATGTTGTTCATGATTTTTTTAATTCTTGGCGATGTTAGCAAATAAAAAATAAACAGCTTTTTTATAAGAGATGTATAGAATAAGGGGCAGATGCAGAACAAATACTGAAGAAAATGTAGATGTTTCATTGTCTTCTGTACAATAGCAGTAATAATGTTAAATTTTGTAATGTACTGGAAAAGGCAGGGGAAAAAAGAAAGTTTCATTATTGGATAATAAAGCACTTAAATAAAGTGTTTATTTACTGGAGATCATGAAGATTCCGTCTTTATAATGCTTTTTAATCCAGCCACTGGCACTAGTTTGGTATGTTTTAACACTGGGTAATAGAACAGAGATACAGTTAATGGCGTGAAAATATAGAAGTCAGAATTTTTGGGAATTCCTTGATATATTTTGAAATTAATAAAATAAGACCTGCTTTTCAATTGATGTGATTTTCAAAGGAAACAGGGCTGGGCTTATTATTGTTACTACCACAATCATCATAGAAAGATTCCAACGTTTTGCTAACATTGAGTAGTGCTAACAGCACAGAAGATTAATTTGATCTTATATAATGTTTTCATGGCTAATAAGATTTGCATATGACATTTTTGCCTGATTATAAGTGCTGGAATGTCATTGCAGTAGGCATTAACTCCTGTGATTGAAGTTAAGGGAGATTTTTTTTTTTTTTAATAGCTAATCAAGAGTTTAACTGCCTCTGGGGCATTTTAAGAAAATGTTATACTGTACTTAACGAACATTATACTACAAATAAGAATGATATTCCTGTAATTAAAACAGTCTGGATATTGCTTAATGAATGCTTCTCTTATCTTAATGTGTAGGCAGTAAGGATTCATGTAGTTGCCTTTATTAACTTGTGGAGTTAGTTAAAAAGCTGGTTAAAACAGTAAGTCCATATCAGGTCAATATAAAATGCTTATGTAGGGATTTCATTGCTCTTATAAATCCACTAGTTAAAAAATAAACACAGATGCTTGTTTGTGCCATCCTGAGCCATATTGCAGGGTAGTATTTCTGCCTGTAGACATTTCCAAAGTTAAGTGTTGCCTGGAGCACTGCAGGATTTGTAAGTGTTCTTCTTTATCGTCCGCTCAGGAAATATTTTTAAATTTCCACCAGGCTTGTATTCAAAACCAGAGAGCGGTTGGTTTTCAATTAGTGTGGCCACAATTGCTGTTGAACTAATAGCATTGTGTATTCGTTCCTTTTTTCCGTCATATTGCATCAGCTTTGATGTAATAACAACTTTTTCTCTTTTTTGATGTAATTGCAGTGCATTGTAGTTTTATAGTCCTGTTCTTCAGTGCTTTAATATTTACTAATTGCTTGCTAAATTGTTCTTCACTCCTCAGTTATTTGGTGCACGTTCTGAATGAGTCCAGTTTAATACAATATAATTCTTCAACTTAATAATTCCTATGCATAATATAATAATTCTACAGAATAAATCTTGGTTAAACATAAATCATATTTTTACTTTTAATCCTATTCTGAAAAATATCATACAGGTTTGGGTTTTTTTTCCCCAGCTGAAATCGAGCATCTTTATATTGTTTAAAAGATATTCACCACTTGAATTGCATCTGTATACATCTAAGTCTCAATTTTGCACAAGTCTCTATACGAAATCCTGAAAAAAGCAGGTTGACCCATGTATAGCCTAAGAACACATGGAAGTCAAACAGTTTCATAATTCAAAATTAATGCCCATCCTGAAGGCAATTAAGGACACAGTTAACGGTAAGCGTTTGACTAGTCCTTTTGATTTCTCTGGGCTTGGCACATGCTTAGGTGGGTTTACAGGAGCAATTTCAAAATGCAGAGAAGACTGCAATATTGTTTTCTTTTTCTACATGGTAAAAATGTCTGTGCTTTATTTAGTATTATTATTTACCTATGTTTCTAAGTACAGGAATAATCAAAATGTTTGTGGCTTGACTAAGTGTAGACTGGCGTAAATTGCAAATTGAGATAAAATATGGTCTACCAGTGAAAAATTCTTAGAAGTGTGAAGGTACCTTCAGTTTCTAAAATATCCCCACCACAAGCAAAACTATGAAGACAACAGTTTGCAATAAAAAATCAGAAATTCTGAAAGACCCGAAGTAGATGACAAATTACTTCTTTCCTCTGACTTCTACATCACTAATATATTGACAGTCCATTCATTTCCTTCTGCTAAATATTTTCATTCACAATTTTAGTGTAATTTTATTTTAACTCAGATATAAATCAGAAGTGATTTCAAGGATTGTACTGTTTTCTGTTTCTCTCATGCCACGCAGACATGGATATCTAACCTGCACAGGCTCTGGTGAACATAGTGACTCTCTGTTAGGGATGACAAGATCATTTTAACAGGCAGGAATGGCACTTTATTGATTCTGACTTTATCAAGTGCCTGTTACTTATTTGTATATAACTCATTAGCAGCCTGCTCCTAAAGTGCTCAGGAGTCTTTGGATGAGTTTGAGACTTGGACTTTAATCACAATAATTAGCATGGAATTTTTGAATCCTGGTCTCAATCTTGACCTTGTAGCATTTAGCCAATGCGCACGCAGCTGGACGGTGGCTGGGGCTGCAAGAGCTCAGTGGTGGGGATGCTCCCGGTGTCCTGGTGTGGGAACCGATGCTGAGGGAATAGAGGGGAGTGGGGAAAAAAAGAGGGGAAAAGCATGTTCAGTAAGAACAGAAATTCTGCCCAAACATACCTACCGATTTTTCTGTATGTACACTGAGATGGGTGCATCTGCAAATTCTGTGTGTGAGAGGGCTGGGGCAGAATTAGGAGCAAGGGAAGTAAGTACCTGATGGTAAGATGGAGGGGAGAACTGGAAGAGCCAAGAGTGATTTTGCAGTGACATAAAGAATCTCTTCAAACTTCAGCTTTTCTGCAGAGGCCACCAGGATGAGTCTGAATGTATAAAAGGCAACCATTGCAGATGTGTGGGTTTTATATGGTCACTTCCTAAAACAGATTTTGGCATGGGATGTTCCAGGGCAGTTTGTTGGTTATATATGCCTGGTCCTCCCCCCAAATTAGAAGATTCTCAGCCTCTAAAGGCATTTCCTTTATGCACTTGGTGCATATTTGTCTGTACACAAAACCCAAAAATACATCCAAAACAATATCTTCTTACTTCTCACTTCTCAATGCACACCTTAAAAAAGGTGTAGTTTTTTCTAAATCTCTCAATATTGGTATTGGATCTTCATTTTTATTGTGGAATGTTTTAATATTTAAAATGTGTTACAAATTTCTGTTGCAGCTGCTAGTTGCAATTCTCTTAAAAAATGTAATGCAAGAGTTTCCCTTAAGAAAACATACAGCTAAACAAAATTTTGCAAAATCTCTTTAGTGTTGTAGATTTTAAAAATGCAACTTAGAAACTGAATTAGTAAAATAAATGAAAGCACTTAAAATTTCTATAAAACAAAAACTGTCCATATTTGGTGGGGTTTTTTCTTTATCTTTATATTTAGGAAGAGAGGGAAATTAATTGTTGTCTTAACTACACGTTCCTTAGGCATAAGTGGCAAAGTGAATGTGTTACAGACAGAGTGCTTTTCCATTGCTCTGCAGTGCTGTGGGTCTGATTAAGCAGCAAAAAGCATCCCAAGAAGCCAGATACTTTGTCAATGGTAAAAGCAAAGTGAGGTACAACCCAGCTCGAGAATACTTTATGGGCATGATGAGTTATCCAGAGTTATCCATACCGTAAGGAAGGGAGCAAAGCCTCAACTGTATGTCACATATGCTAAAGCTCCCCAAGACAGGCCACCAATTAACCTTGGATGATAGCAAACACACACACACACAC
>VZDJ01007754.1:12667698-12750596 GCA_008694505.1 Cyanoderma ruficeps
CACACACACACACACACACACAGGCTGCCCGAGAGGAGCAGCCTGTTGCCATTAGTAGGAAGCAGCAGCCCTTGTCACCCTGAGCCATTATTTAAATCTCTTTTAAAATTCACTTAAGTCAAAGAACCCTAGCACTCTCCTCTTCCTCACAAACAGACTATTTTTGCTGCCCTGAAAACAGGAGACTTTAGTAATGTGAGAAGCCAGTGGTCCTTTTATTTTTATCATAGCTGTCTAATTTGGCCATTTTGAATTGAGAAGAAAAAAATGCCTGATCTTCAGTCAAAGCAATTTAAGGCATGATGGAGCTCTGAGTGAACCAAAACAACAGGGTCAAATGTAGCTGAAAGAACATGATGGGGTAAATAAAAGGTCTTTTTTTTTTTTTTTTNNNNTTTTTTTTTTTTTTTACATTTAGTGCTGGTGGGAGGAGAAAGTTTGGTTAACTATTTAACCTATGATAGCCTTTTATCATTTTATGGCTTAGGGCTCCATGATTTTAAGCCTTTGCCAGTAAGTTCCTCGTTTTGTATTCAGTCTTTTCTCTGGTGCCCAGTTATATGACTTACATTGATTTATTGGAGATAGGGAAAAATTATAAATAGGTGACAGAGGCACATATTTTTTCTCAAATTACTTTCTAGAAACTTTGGATTTGGCGCTCAGTTCTCATTTCCACTCACACTTCTCTGCGTCTTTTTTTTTCTTTTTTTTTTTTTTTNTTTTTAATCAGTGGGGCTCTCCTTCCCCATTTGGTTCAGCTCTCTGTTTTTTGGCTATAATGCAATGTGTCCTGATCAGTTGGAGTGAGTGTTTGTGAAAGGTCACTTGGAAGCCCCCTTTTCATTTCTTCCTGCTACAGTTTTTCCAGCAGGCAGGCGCTCTCAGGGCCAACCCCCTCCAATCTGTCCCTTTTGATATCCAAAGCTGGTTGTTACGGGGGTTAAATTTCTTAATTCGCTGAGTTTTTGTGAGCGCTTCTTCAGCTCACCACTCTCAGTCCCCGCAGCTGGGTGCAGACCGCCTGTCTCCCTTAGGATGCTGTGGAAGTGTTAGGGTTTATTCTTTCACCTTCTTCACACTTTTGGGGGGCCAATTTTATACCTTTATGTCTTCCATCAGCTTCAGGGGAATTAATCTTCACATTACATCTGTGCGAGATTCTATCAGCCTTATGGTGGGAAGTTTAAAATCAGACAAAGCCTCTCCTGGTAAAGAAAACTGCTCGTCAAGAGATCTCAAACCATGAGGGCTGGTGGTTTCTGCTTGCCCTGGCAAGGGCTTAGGTTTGGGGGGTTTCTTAATTAGTTTTTTGAGGGTCAGGGAAATGACCATACTTTGTTGTCTGGAACAAAGGAAGAAATCAAAATGTAAAGCTGAGTGTTTGGTATGTTGATAACCCCCCAGTTTTAATTTCAGCATAATTGGATCAGGGTTAAGGGCAGCTCTTATGTAAAGTTCCTTCCCTTGCATTTTATTCAAAAGTAAATATCATAACTCTTCACTTTTAACCGAAGTATTTTTGGTTTTGGTTGGGGTTTATTTTTGTTTATTTTGGTTTTTGGGGTTTTTGTGTGTGTGTGTGTGTTTTGTGTTGTTGTTTTGTTTTTGTTTTTTTTTTTCCCCCAAAGAAGAGCTGCTTGCTTTACCAGGGTTTATTTCCACTAGGAGAGCACTAAGATTTTGGGGACCTGTATTCTGATGGTAAAGCTTGTGACATGAGCTTTTGTTTTCCATTCGAGGAAAGTTAGCATTTTTTCACATGTTAACTTTTTAACAATTACAAGGAATTTCTTTTCCTTGAAAACTGTTGTCCTTTTCTTTTTCCTCCCCTTTTCTCTCTTCTTGATATTTTTATTTCCCTTTTATATGGAGACTTGTAGATTTTGTCACTTCAAACGTTAGCTGTTCCTCCTCTTTTCTTTTGCTTTACAATACACACTAGGAGATTTTTTTTTTTTTTTTTTATATTCCTTCCCTTTCTCTGTGAGATATTGTAGTTCACCAAATTTAAAACACTACAGTATTTAGAATCCCCGCAGTGCCATTTTAAGTATTTGGACCTGGAAAATGCCCCAAGTAATAACTACCTGAATTGCTTTTAATTACACAATATAGCTGCATCATTTTACTTCAGATTCTTTTTGATTGATGCTGTAAGGCAATTGTAACCATGGATGATGGGATTAAGTGCCTCTTGAAGTGACTTTAGCTTCTTGTGGGAACAAAGGGAAAGAAGAGAACACTTAGTCCCTTTTTGAGTGAACAGCCTTTTTTCACTTGCTATATAAAGAAATACAATTAACAAACATTATCCCCAGAGGTGAATTGAAATGTACATGCGGACAATAACCGCTCTTGACTGCAATTAGACATATATGATCCGAGGTATTTTGGCCATTCATTAGTGCTAATTGTTTGAGAAACAAGCCCAGAGAACAAATGATTAAAATGTTAGTGCCATAACCAGGATTATTAGCATGTGTGATAAAATGCATGTGCCGCAGCTGTACCAATAAAACTCTCCAGCGAGTCGCTTTGATTCGACAAATACTCAGCGCGGCTGCGAGCCCTTCGTATTTGCACAGGGCCTGCTGATGTTTATAACAAACAACTTGTATCTTCTTTTCTTAATTAGAAAGAATTACTATGCAAATTGCGGGGCTTTGTAATTCCGTAGAAGTTTCCTTTGTTTTTAGCAGATTATTTGTGTGCGGTGGTGTGCTACTCCCCAGTAAATTCAACGCAGGAAAACCATGATGTTTTCTCCGGAGTGGTGTTTTTGGTTTTTTTTTCACGTATTGCAGAAATAATTTGTAGGAGGTTTTCCTGCTCTAGCTGGGTCTTGTTCAGGGGGTGTTCTGGGTCTTGGATCACTTCTGTCCTTCTTTCACAGCTCAGCTGATATCATGGTATGCAGTTACATGCACAGAGGTCAAAAATACATGTTGTGGAAATTATCCAGATATTTTAATAGTTTTAGTGAAATGTCTAAAAATGCTCTTTGCAAACACTTTGTCAACACGATACCAAAGATTGTAAAAGGAAAGATTTGGCCTACTGAGCAATGAATATTTTTCTGTGTTTGGCAGATCTTCCAGGGCCGATTTGATTTAGCAAATAAACAGAGAACAGAGGCACAGGTTAGAGTGCTGGAAATCACTTGTGCGAGTACTTTGCGAGCTATATGTTGTTGGCTCCAATGTGACTGCACAGGTGTGTGCAGTTAAGTATGTGTATGAGTGTGAGCAATGCTGGAATGTGAAAATGCAGTTTACAGCAGGGAAATTTGCATAGTTTGGGCTAATTTCACTGTTCGTAGTCACGCTGTATGGCTGCCATTGCAAACTGCAGTGTCTCTTAGTAGTCAAATAGGTTTTCTTTTCTCCTTTCTGAGGATGAACTATTCACTCTTGGGTGAAATGGTTCTCAGAGGACCATGAGGAACTTTAACTTGCCAGCTACTTTTACATATTTGATGAAGACTTTAGTAGAGTGTTATGTTTGCTGAAGAAATTTAGCTTTATTTCCAAAACCCAAGAGCACTCAGCATGCTGCCAGATGCTATGAATGAAAATATGCTGCTGTAAAACAATTTAATGAGCTTTACCCAATAGCCTAGTCCTTGTTTTAACTTACAGTGCTTAAAGGAAGAAACATTGTCTTAGCAAATTCACTTGGCTTTTGTCCATGTGTTTAGTTTAAAACATAGTCAAGCTTAGTTTGAATCATTAAAATACTTGGAGCCAGGAAACATATGTAAGATTTTCCTCCTCTTTATGGCACAGGGTTAACAGTATAATCGAGACTGCAGTGCTGTGTGGGTTTTTTTGTCCTGAAAAAGCAACTGCTGGGGATTTTTTTATTTTATCAAAATAACAACAGAAGTCAAGATAATCAGGGGAGTGTTTCCTACCAGAGTAGCTAACTGCTCATATACGGAGCACCCCAAGCTTTGCCACTGTTTAAAATAAGTCTATAGACAAATGGATCTATTAATTAATCCATGTCTTCCTTTGCTTTTTTATTGTAGAACTAAAATATGACTTTGCAGGGAAAATGCACAGTGATGATTAAAGAATATATGTCAAAGAGTATATGTCAGAGAATTAGCATGTGATACCATTTACTCTGGTCATACCTAAAGATACCTGTTGAAAACTCTTATTTTATATTAATATTTCTAAAGGTGTTAGTTTTGAAAGGAGAAGGATTCTGTGTTGGTCCACTTATACCAGCTCCTGCTGTATATATTATTTCCTGGCCATACCTTTTGAAAAAATTATTTCTTCTTCAGCTTGCTAAGATATCCCACCAACAGTATATTTTTTATAATAATTCGTGACCTGAGAAACCTGTTGTTTGAGCCCATGCAGCTAAAAGTTGTTTAGGTGAGGGAGAGATACCAATAGTCACCAGGCAGTAGCATTTCCAGCGTTAAGCCTATTAACTGATGACGTTTTAATAGATTAAGTCTGTCAGTTCTTTGAAGTCAGGTGGTCTGCTGAGGAAGCCGTACTGCTCCTCCATCTAAACACACAGTTCATAGACCTGGATGGTGACACCTGACTAAATCTGGTCTGCAGGTAATGGTGCTTTCAGCTACACAACACTACACGCCATTGAGAGGGAAAACGGCTGGTGAAACAGCCCTCGGTTTGATGACAGCCCAGAAGAAATCCTGGGAAACATGTGTGACAGAAGATACATCTCATCTCAGCATGCTCTGAGATTATGGTGTTAGCCACGTCTATCAGATTTCTGGCGGGTTGGAGGGTTGGTGAGAGGCAGTCATTAAGGGTGCTTCAGGGGCTGCTTGGCTCTAGGCTGGAGTTAACTATTAATGGGCTGAGCTCTTTGACTCCTTTGTGCCCTTGGGAACCACAAGGCTGAAGCCATCAGAGAAAGAGAATAGAAACTAATCACTTTTGTTCTCTCATATATGTTTAGGGAAGGACTGCAGACTTCTTTACTGACCTCTGTGTCACACGGAAAAAAGATCCTCCTCTTTCCATTTGAGATAAACCACTCTTCCACCTAGTCCTTGTTCTCCCAAAGTGTACTACTGCAAGAAAATGAGATTAAGTGGATTTGTCTAGCAGCCACTTGAGTTGCCACGAGTTCTGTTAGGGTCCCCACTTCAGCCTAAAGCAGGAAACGTGAAGTAGTTTGTGAGAGAGAGCCAAAGACAGTCCTTTGGAGGGGCTTGGTAAATCTCAGTTGCATGTCTCCGGGTGTAGATAGGACCTCCACCACCTCAGTCTTGAAGCTGTTGCTGTTATTAACGAGGGTAACACTGGCACGTCTAATAAAATAATTTCTATCTAACTGCCAAGGTGTCCCATTTTTTAAACTGAATTAAGCATTATCAGAAGAGCCTGGCAGTGGCTTTTGAAGGCTCTTAAAAGTGGATCCACACAGAATAGGCAGAAATGCAGCAGATGAAATGACAGAATAGTTTTCCTTTTCAATTTAGTTTACTGAGGTAAAATGTGATAAAAGCTTTCTTCATATTTTTAACCCAAATTTTATATTCAGCTTTTAGGGTGCACACTCTAGGGAAAGAGAGGGTTTTTCATCAGATTCAGCTTAGAAAGGCAAGTATTACAGTGGTCTGTCAGTGACATACCACATTGGCTCTGATTTAGATTGACTGAACTCATTTCCAAGCATTTGAGAGTCTTAGTCATGTTTGCTTTGAAGGGAACCCACATGTGTGTGTAGCCATGTGTCGTCCAAGTCGAGCAACTCGGGAAGCATTATTAAGAGGGGCATAGGAAAATGCATGGGTCCCTGACATGATGCGATAATGACATGTTCAGCATGGTGCTAGGAAAGCTTTGCATTATTCAAAGTGCTGAATAATATACATGATAATGCATAGTGGTGTTTTATGGTAGGATTATTTTGTGGTGTAAGTGCCTTGTGCTTAGTATGAAGGTAAATTGTCTTATTTTGTCCTCCTCTTTGATGTAGCAGAATTGGCCTGGGGGGTACAGCATGCAGTGGTGAGGAACAGGAGCAGGCAAGGGGGTTTTTTTGGAAGGCCAAGAAACACAGTGGCACCGTCTATAATTTATTTCTCTGTGCTTGTAATTATGGAGCAAAGCAAGCTCCCCATGGCACTCAAGAGCAGCCTCCTCTGGCAGTCTCACAGCCTCCAAGTGCACTAACCCAGCTCCTGCCTGGCGCAGGTGAGCTGGGCCCTCACCAGGAATGTCTGCACGTGATGGAGGCCACCCCAGACCTCACACCTATGGGCCACAGGGATGTTATCCTCTCAAGCCATGTGGTACCAAAGGCTCACACCTGCACTGAAGTGTGGTGCACAAAGCATTTACGTATTTCAAAGGACGCCGCAGCCAAAAATTGGTTGCTGTTGCTGGTGGGTTTATGAACTCTGCCAATGGAAGTCTGTGTTGTGGATCTGAAGGTCTGAAAAGAGTAGCAAGGTTCCACACTGCATGGGGTTTTCATTCTGTTTTCTTCATTTCCCCTTCCATCCATCTTGCTTATTTAAAATTTCCATGCAAATACATTTGTTGATATAATGCTAAGGTTGCAAAATGAACTTCACAAACCTGTGCTTGTTTTAACCAGGACCCCTGCTTCTTTCACAGCATGGCATCCAGCTCCTGGAGGAAATGTGGCAGATAGCAGCCTCCTCCCCAAAGCAATCCTGATCCTTTCCCAGCACAGTCTGCGTCCTACAGAGGAGTCCTATGACAGGGAGAAAACCAACCACCACCTTTCTGTATTTCATACTTGCCATAGCACCCAGAAAGGGCATTGTAATTAAGGCTGCATGGATAAACCTCAGCCCTGGCAGGTCTTCAATTATGTTTGCAACTTCTATTGAACACAGTGGTTTTGGAGTTTTATATTGTAATTAACTGTAATACTGATATATCCCAAACTTGGCTTTTCCCAAGGGAAAAATATATATATATAAATACCTCAATACCAGCCACTATATAGGTAGGAATGTTTTGCTCTTAAAACATAGTCAAGTATAATTTACAGTATTGCTACCAATAGTCTGATTTCAACAATATCCTTTACAGGGTGGATTCTCCCCTACCAGCTGGTGTTCCTAAGCTTAGTTACCGCTTTACATCATCACACAAGTATGTTCCCAGACGGGCTGTGCTGTATGTACCTGCGGATGATGAAAAGAAGATAAGAAAAATCCCATCACTAAATGTAGATTGTGCAGTGTTGGACTGTGAAGATGGTGTTGCTCTGAACAGAAAGGTAATTAAAAATTATCTGTGATATAATCAGCACTAAAGAGAACTTGTGGAAAAACATTGCCTTTGCCTTGGGGAAGTGACAATCAGAAAGACAAAGATAACTCTTAAGATATACAAAGTAATGTCACAGCGATAGGCTTTGTGAAGGCGTCAGGAAAATCTGGTTACCCAGAACTCAAAGAGATCCCGTGTGAGTAAGTGGGGAGGGAGTTTTGCAGGAATACAGAACTGGGCATAAGCTGTCATCACAGAAGAGTGGGAGATACTGTTATTATTGCAACACATTTCTTAGGGAAGAGGAAGAAACAGTCTGTAAGAAGAGAAGTGGGAAAGGAAGCGTTAGTTCAGAATCACCAGGTGGGCGATTTGTTATTGAAATAAAAGCATCTTCAGACTGTGAGCAAAACAGCGTGTCTCTGGGTTTGAGCCTTGGGGTGTTCAGAAAGATATGCTTTCCAAAAAAATTAAATTTTGGGGGGAAATGCTGTTAGGGATGTTTCTCAAGGAAGAAGAAGTTAGATCCTGAGCATATCTGTGTTTGGAACAGGGATGGACAGCAGAATGGGAGATAGATGTAGGTGTGTCAAGTATCTGTGCCAAGTTTTGTTAACATTAAACTGTGGAAAGAGAGAGAATGAATCTAACATGCATTCAGTTTCGCTTGTAAACAATTTTTTTTTTTAATATATGAAAGTAACCATTTTAGTATGTTCCACATCTTAGAATCATAGAATCATTTAGGTTGGAAAAGACCTTTAAGATCACTGAGTCCAACCTTACACGTAACTGCCAAGTCAGCCATCTTAACCGTTGTATACAAGAAATTGGTGCAAATGTTTCCTAGTGAAAGCTATTTCTCAACAGGAATGTAAGTCTGCTGTCACATTATTTTCATATTTGTTGGTTTTCCTAACTGTGTCTCTCTCCATGCTTCAGACTACAGCAAGCAGTGTTTATGGTTTGAGTATAAATGTCTTGTCCAAAAGTTAGGAAAACAGGCTTGAAATTTTTCCCATGTCCCTTCAAAAATGTGGATGAAATTTTATTCCTTTCTTTTTCTTGTGAGTTAATGCTTTCCAGAAGGACTCTCTTGGATAGTGCTCTCTTTAACCTTCAGCTCTTTACAGGTATGTTGGAAAGGAAAAGTTTTACAGGGCTTGCATGTACCTATTTTAATTCTGAAAAGTGAAAATAACACTGCTGGACGTTTCTGTGTGCTGCCGAAGATGAGTGGAAAACATTTTTCAGTTGCTAAAATTCTGTGTTGAAAGACTAAGATTATATCTCCTGTCACAGTGAATCAGTATTGTTTCATCACATTTCAGAGGCTGGTGCTGTAAGATGATACAAGATGTAGTTGTGTATCAAACTGAAGTATTTTTAGGTGCAGTTTAATTACATCAAATAATTTATAACATAAGCATTTATTTGTAAAAAAAAATGACAGAAAACCAAAATTTTATTATCAAGATGACAAAGTTGACAGTAGTAATTTCTCAAGGGTGGTAAAATTCTGGCTCTGTTGAAGTGAAGCTGTGCCACTGGGTATAAGATTTCAAAGAAATTAGGGGGAAAATTGGTAATGGAAACTTGAGACGACAGATGAGCCCCTGCCTGAGCTTAACTGCAAAAAGAAAGCAGACAAGACGTAGAAGTGGGGACGAGCTACCAAGAAGCAACAGAAAAGTGTGGTCCAGACTCATAGAAGCAGAATGAGGAAGTTCAGAGCTTGTCCGGAATCAAAACTGGTGAGGGATGAGCAGGACAGAGAAAATGGCTACTACAAGTGTATCAGCAGTAAAAATGAGAAGGAAAACCAGTCAAATGGATACACTGCTCCATGAAACTTCAGGCTTTACTGTCAGAGTCTGTCCAGTCTCAGGCGTAGAAGCAAAACTCAGGGGAGGGAGGGAGCAGCCACAGTAGAGGGGGATGGAGTTAGGGTCTATTTAAACAAGCTGGTCTATGGGACCAGACAGGACGCACTGGAGGCCTCTGAGGGAGCTGTCATGTGTCATCATGAAGCTGCTGTCTGTCATCACTGAAAGGTCAAGGCTGGGGGATGTTCCTGAAGCCTGGGGAAAGGCCCTGGATGCTGTTGTACAACAAGCTGCACAGGATCAGTGGTGTGTCCTTGCAACAGAGGTGGCCAACCAGCCCCAGGACCGTGCTGGCACAGCTGCACCCTGCAGGTCCAGGGAAGGAGGCCTTCCCCTCCTCTTGATTTTGACAGGCTCTTTGTGGAGTCCCTGTGCCAAGCTGTGGATCCCAGGACAAGAGAGAGGCTGACCAACGGCAAGAAGCCCATGAAGGGCCATCAGGCTGATCATGGCACTGGAGGAGAGGCTGAGGGGCTGAGTTTCTTCATCCTGGAGATGAGACGGCTGAATTAGGTCTTAATGGACACTTTACCTCCTGAGGGGAGCTGAATGGGTGCAGAGCCAGACTCTTCTCACAGAAGCTCAGAAATGGTACAAGGAAAAAAAAAATGAGCACAGGTTGCATGAGGGGAGATGCCAACTGGAGACGAGGGAAAAATGTCTTGCCCATGCAGGTGGTCAGATACTGGAAGAGATTGTCCATCAGTGGTGTATCCTCTCTCCCTGAGGGTATTCAAGCCTTGGCTGGATGAAATTGTGATCATCCTGGTGTAGAGCAGTAGTTAATACTGCTTTGAGGTGGTCTCCTGAGATCTCTTCCAACCTGAATTAGGCTGTGTGATTGGATGATTTAGTAGAGAAGCCTAATTCAAAGTGATTGGAAGTTTGAATTTCATTTTTAGATCTGCTACAGATACTCAGGAAGAGTTTGAGACTCTATGAATGTGAAGCTGAAATTATTATTGCTCTTGCAGCTTAATTTATTAATGTTTATGAGGTGTTTGGAGACTTTGTGTGAAAGATATGTCAAGAACATGCACTGAAGTACAGTGTTCAGTGGCCTATTGTAGATGGGTCATTTCAAACTGAGGGGAAAAAAACCCACTAGGAAACACAGCAATTCTGAGTCTGTCCTTTATTCATTATTCTTAAATAATACTGATGAATTTGACTATATATTGCTGTATCTTATATTACTTAAAATGCTACTTACGGACTTCCTTCAAACTGCTGCAGAAATGTTGAATTTGAGGGAAACCAGGACCTGACTGAAGGTTCACAGTGCCTTGGGCCAAACTTGCCTGTCTACAGATCTTCATTTGCATGAAGTCCAAGCAACAAATTTGAACCACATCTAATGGTTCCATTTTAACAAGATTCTGTGTGTTTTATATTAGGATTAAGTTAAAATTTGACGGATTAATAATCTGGCATGTCTGCAGCTCTATTTGCTTGCTCATTCAGAAGGAAACGAGGAAGATGAGCTTCCTATTACTGAAACTGATAACATTTGCAAAACTGTACTTGGTTGCAGTAGCAACTTTTGAAACTGCAGCCATAAAATAAAAAATATTTAACTCTTTTCTATGCAATATTTTCTGTCAATGAAGTTTTGAAAGATTTCCTTTCCTGTGCCTTATCCTCACAATTTTCTTTTCTAATGGCTGACAGAGAGCACCAGAAGAGGGGAACCCATACCCATACCCTAATCTCTTTACCATTTCAGTGCCTGCATTTCTTACCTTCAAGAGCTATAGCACTGATCACAACTTTAGATGTCATCTCTTTCTCCTTCTTTTCAATCTTATTTTCTACCTGATATTTTGACTAAATCAGGGAAACAGAAACAACCTCACAGCATTCACAAGGAAAAGGTTTTTCAGTGAATTTTCTGAGGAGAACCAGTGGGAAGAAATGGCTAAGAAGCAAAGTTGTCATAGTATGCTGAGTACTAACCCTGAAAGTAGGGTTAGACCTGATCCTGGTATGGGTAGCACAGGGGCTTTTGCATGAGACCAGGCAAAGCAGTAGGAGGTCGTCAAAAATTCAGAATAGGAAAGGTGGTAGGAAGATATGCTGGTGTTGCTGAAAATTTCTTTTACAAAGGTAGCTTTAGTCTTGCTGAACATACCGTACCAGTCATGTTGTTCTCAAATTCTGGTTGGGGATCCCCATGCTGTGTTTGGAGGTTCAGATGCATAATGTCACATGATGTAAACTGTCAGCTGCCTCTCAAGGTTTCTGACTCTGTAAGATTTGGGTATTTCTGCAAGAGAAATTTAAGTTTTGATTGTGGGAACAATTGAATATTAATAAAAGGAAGTTACCTTCCCTGAGGTATTCGCAGACAAAGACAGGATTTCTTCGTCACTGATGCACATGTGAAGTTTCTGAAGTGTTGTTATACATTTTAAAGAAATCACTCAGGATTATGGGCTTTGTGATATTTTAAAGTGAACAGTTCAAATAAAAAATCTAAAACTATAAAATTAGAAATAATACAGATTGCAGTGTTGATAGGTCACAAATTCATCATGCTCTTAGAGACAAAAATAGCCTGAATCTATTTCAGCTCTTCACAGGAAAAGGTCTGAATATGCCTTCATTTGATTGTAAAAAATAAAAAGGTTTTAAAAATGGCTGCATTGACATGCTTGTATGATTCATATAAGCCAGCAAGCTGAATTGCATCTTATGAGATTGAAAGATCTCTGTGTAGGAGCTGAGCTGTCTCAAGGGCTCTCAGCCAGGCCAGCAGTCCCTGCTATAGCTTTCCTCTGCATTACTCACTGTGCTTTGTAGGTCAGGTGGATCTATTATCAGACAGAAAAGTTTTCTCTTCCTGTTGGAGTGAGGAAGATTTCCATGTCAGTGCAGTCATAGGACATGGTGAGCCAAGATTTTGTACTTAGTTCCCATGGGCTATGTAAAGTTACTGCCCTTACAAGAGAGTTTTCTAGAACTGCATTTTTTCCAGCAGGATCCTGTCTTGGTACTGTTCTTCAGAGCATCCATGAAGTGTTAGCTGCCAGGTCAGCCTAGCAAGAGAACAGTTGGTGTTGCTACTGTAGTCTTTCTGTATCTTTCTGAGTCCTTGGCAAGAATTTTGGAGAACTTTGATGCCTCCAAACCAATGCTATTTGTGGCTTTATCTTGTTTGTGCTCTACAGGGTGGTTTTGAAAAACTGGGATAATAGGGTGCACTCTGTAGCTGCCTTTAGTGTCCCATCAGGCCAGGGAGGGCACAGTCCCTCCTGCCAAAGATGGCCTTGGAAAATTCTCTCAGGCAAATTTTGAAAGTGCTAGGATTTGGCCTTTTCTTTCCATGGGGAACACCGGTGTTATAATTAAGAATCAAAACAAAGCCCCATGTTCCCTCTGCTCATGTTTTTTTTGTATCAGAGGTGTAAAAGCAATCCCTTGGAGTGTACATATGGCTGAGAAACGTCTGTGCGCTCCTTTAGCATAAAAGACTTGAAAATAGGGAATTTCATTGTTGATCCTCAGGAACTATAGGGAACTCATTCATTCAATAAAAAATTATTGATAGTCAGGGCTGCACTGTAAAATTGTGTCATACTGATTAGAGTTTAAGCTCCTAAGCTTTATTTAATGTGAATTGTCATTATGTGGCTTTGTCTCTTTTAGAAAAAAGTTGCTCCCTCCTCCAGCACTTAAGCAAGAGAAGCTGGGGAAGAGGAAGCCTCAGCTATGTCCTTTCCCCATGTCCTTTCCTTAAGAGGGGAAGTGGTGGTTCCTGAGCCTCTCCTGTTCTCCCCAGTTTCCTCAGCAGTGAGGGGAAGTTTGGTTGTGTTAAGGGAAGGTATAGGGAAGGACCTATTTGACTAATCTGAAGCATGTCCTTTTAGAATCATAGCATAAATGCGTTCCTACCTAATATCATGGAGCCACTTAAAAACACGTTGTGCTGTGTCATGGAAGAAGGAAAAATCAGTTAATTCTTTTGAAGAATTGTCAGTTCTAAAAAATAGGATTAAAGCCTGGCCACCTTTCAAAGTGTTTCATTATGAATAACACGTATGTAAGAGATGACTCTTAGTTCATTAAAGTTAAGAGCAGATCATCCACAAACATGCTGATTTTATGGAGATTTCTCCCTGTGAGAATGCCCCTCCATCTCTCTAGTGATCTGATCCTGGGATCAGAACAAACAGCATGCCAGAGAGAGGCCATCCTTGCCTACCATTTTCCCCTTAATCTGAGACCTTCTGACCTTTTTATTCCTTATCATTGATGACAAGAGTCTCTTGCATATAAAACAACACTTCAGCTAAATTCAGGGGTGGAGATAAATACATAAAATGGGTCAGCGTGGTATACAAAAGAAATTTGAGGCTTCTTTTGTTAAGATGTGTTTCCTTATTGATGTTATTGAAGGATTTTATAGTATTAGTGGAAGAAAGTTCCAGTTGGTTTTCATAAATCTCTACTTACTTCAATTAAAACCAACAGTTTTCCTGTATTATATGATGATAATTTCTTTTTTTTTTTTTTAATAAAGCTGTGTTGGTTAGGATTTATCAATGCTGCAGGTATTTCTCTAGGCTCATAGTGAGACTGTTAGCTAGTACTTCATAGGCACAGTTGCATGAAACATTGATAACTAGGTTATTTTACCAGGTCTTTGCTTTATTTATAATAAATTAGTACTGTACCTAATTGTATTCCTCCTACAGGGAGAAGGCTTGCTGATAAAGTGTGTAGAGAATGATTAAATGTACACAGGCGCATAGTAGGGTGACTTCTCTTCAAAAGATGCACAAAATTAAAATGGGAATGCTGCTTTCCCCAGTGGCTTGCCATTATTAAAAGTCTGAGTAGCATGGGAAATTTCTTCTGTAGGAACTGGGGAGTCCAAAAGTCTCTCTGGTTTATTGTAGGGAAGCTGAACTGTATGGTGAAACTCTGCAAGGCCTTTTTGATCCTTGAAGAGTTCTGATGAATATACATTTTTATGGAAGTTGTAAAGTGTTTTCATTTCCTCATTAATCCCACCATGGTCCTGGAAGAACTGCCACTCCTGAGTACTGACTGTGACAATAAAAGTTTTTGTTCCTATTGTTTTACTCTACAAGCCAATCATCTTCCTTACATAAAGATTTGAGGATTCATAAGGAGATCGCAATATTCAGCAATTTTCTTCTTAATGAGCTCAGTAATGCCTGTTTCTCTTCGAGCACAGCCTTTGAATTGCCAGTTATTTCTTTTCCACTGATTCAGATGTATCCAATTAATTTTGACTTGGACATGTACTGATACAACTATTACTGCTGACAGAACGGTGTCTAGAAACTTAGGGAAAATGTCTTGGCTCAATATTAACAGGTATTTCAGACAGGAATACATTATTAGACCTTGGAAAATATTTTAAAACATACAGTTAATATTTGTATGGACTTATAAGTAACAGTCCTTCAGCTTTTGTGTGTAGTCGACTGTCTGCAGGCACATCAGCACACCTGAGTACTGAAGGCTAACTGCAGGACTAGAGTGTGTTGCTACACATTTCTGGATCAAGTTTCAGTATTTCATCTGTTCTCATAGCAGGAAGGACCTGGCTACACAGCCATTGAGCACCTGTCACTTAGTTTGAAGGGAGCTGTTGAGTTTCAAGTGTGCTACAGAAAACCAAGCTAGTACTAAAAAGTTCAGTTTACATGGGTAGCTGAGAAACAATCTGTGGGATCAAATTTGGGCACTTTTTTGTATGCAAAGCCATGTGCTGTGTTGTGTTCTATTGTGTTGTGTTGTTGTGTTGTGATGTGGCAGTGTACGGTGTGTTGGGTGTGGTGTTGTGTTGTTTTGTGTTGTGTTGCCAGGGCTGCAATGGCACCAGGGGTGAGGAAATGATAAAGGTACTGCCCCTGCCTCAGTCACAGGGGTGCTTAGCACTTAACACCGTTTGCTCCAGTTCTCCTTTGCTTTTTTTTTTTGTTGGCAATGAGTAGGCATTGGAATGTGTTTGTGTATCCAAGTTTCTATTGCAATTAATCTTGAAATCTAGTCTTGAACTTAAGATTTCATTGCGCTCATAGCCAGTAGCCCACCCTGCTTATTCTTCCTCGTTGCAAGACCCACACTTCGAAGAGTGGCAGGTGAAGAGTGAGGAAATGCACAGACCCCCATTAGTAGGGGCATGGACCAGAAAGTGGTAGGACACACAGAGAATACAGCCCTTGCTCTCTTTGCTAAACTTGTCTACAAGGTATCTCTGTGGTCATAGCTAGTGGTACAGTGGTTCTGTGGTCTGATTTGGGCAAGATAGGTAGGGAAGGAAAGGTGGAAATGCATGGTACTTTTCCCAATGCATTGGTGCCATCAAAGCTGTATCTGTCCCACTGAAGAGTGGGAAGAACCTCAGAGGCACTCAGAAGATTATGGGGAAAGCTGTGGTTTATTTTACCTAACTGTTTAAACAACACCTGTTCACCTGGGGTTTAGTAGTGTTATTAGGTAGCAAAACAAGGAAATGTGAGATGCTGGGCAAGAAAAGAATTTTTGATGTAGGTGGAGAAACAGCATAACCATATATGTGGAAGCTGCAGATGAAGGTGAGGGTGTGTGTTGACACGGCTAGGCTTGGGAACCTTGGCAGGTGTCAGCTGCCAAGATTCCCCCCAAAAAAATTATGTTTAACATCTGTATCTTTGGGTTCATCTACTACTCTTCTGGAGACCAGATAAAAGGATCCTAACACTCAGTGGTGGTACCACCAGTACCTATGCAAAAGCCTCATTTCCTTCCACTGTAGGAGCAGGAGTCCACAATACTGACGGTGCTATAGATTCTGCTGTCCTTATTCGGATAACATTTCACAATGAATTAAGGACATTTGTGTCTAAATTAGTAACTCAGAATTAAGCCCTTAGGGAATTTGAGCTTCTTCCTGCAATACCCCAGCATATATTGAATTGGAGGCATGTGAACTGTGCTAGTTGCGAAATCAGCATAGAACCATCTAAAGCCAGCCTTTTATTTCTGCCACAAATCAAACCCATGCCATTACATCCCTTTAACTTGGAGTGGGGCAATTTATCTCTGTTCAACAGAAGACAAAACACATGGATTATGATTTCCTAAAGCCCTGGGTTTTACATATTCTGTGAATTACTTTCTTCTCCAAATTGTGAAAGACTCTAAAGCTGTGCCTTATATGCCAAAAGAATATACTTTCATGGAACAAGCTGATACCCAAGATCTCTGGCTCACTGATAGTGGAGGGCATCCAGAGCCACAAATCTAATGTGCACTCACATACAGAATAGAACACAATATGTAAGTCTTGTGATTTTTCTAGTCCCTGTCATAAAAGCCATAAAAAATGGAAATGGAGCATTAGGAACTGTATGCAGGTTTTTATTCCCATCTAAACCTGCACAGCTCTGCTGACTCCACAGTATGCAGTAGGTTCCAGAGGCCTGAAAGCTCTTAATGCATTCTTAGGTTACACATTGCCATGGCCAGAGTTTGGGCTTCCAAGCAAGAAATTCTTTTACAAAGAAGTGAAAAACTTCCAGTTTTTTTCTTCATTATGGGTAAGTCAAAACATCCAGCTGCATTTGAAAAGCTGCTGTTTTGACAGTGGTTTTTATAGCTATATAGAGCATGTGCAGTTTTTAGCATATCTAAATGTATTGTCCAAAGTAAATTGTATAAGTCTCCAAAAACAACTGCACACGTCTGCAAAGCCAGCCTACAGATTTGGATGTTAATGTCAGCTGCTTTGCCGTGGTTGCTCATCTGCCATTTTGGCTATAATTTCACAAAATGAACTGCCTTTTTGTCTATCAGTAAGGAAAGTGATAAACTGACTGTGGAGTCTGATCAGCACTTTGCATCTTTTTGAAAGCATAAATGAAATTCTAGTGTTTTCTGAGTTTGACTAACTATTTCTGTCTTTAAGGCAGGTTGGTTGCTCTGAGATTGCTGGTTTAACTCCTGCATAATACAGTGCTGCCTACTGTGGATCACCGTAATGGCTCTTTTGCTATCCTTCCTTCACTGCAGTGCAGTAGGGCTACCCTCTCCAGAACAATGTACTTACCAGTTATTTCAAGATTGGGAGAAAATAATTATAAATACTTTTCTTTATTTTGATCACCGAGCTGCAGAAGGCCATAAATCCTTGTGTTGTTCCTCATTTGGGAGCAAGTGGTTATAAAGATCCTGGCTGTTCATTTTAGGATGATTATAAACCATGGCTTTCTCATTCTTTCCTACTTACTTGTTACAGCCTCTTGCTACATTGCCTCAAAATAGCTGCTTCTATGCCAGACTTAAGATAACTTTATCTTCTAAGGTTTCACAATACAATTGTGCATTAAAAGGGGATATGTGGAACAAATTGGTATTTTCTTCCAGCTTAGTCAGGTTATTGGTTACATTTTAAGCTTTGATTCCACACAGACCAAATCTTCCACTCATTAACCAATTATTTTTAAATAGAATATTTATAGATCATAATTTAATATGCATTTTCTTGAGAAAAAGGGCAAATTAATACATGTAAACATGTAGGAATCTATTTAAATACGCTGTCCACAAAATCCTTACAATATGTAAACAACATTTGTTATGCCTTGGAGATAACATATGATTGGACTCACGAGACCCTGTTTATCCTACCAAACAGTTTCTTTTATAACTTCAAAGGGAATTTTATATATTTATGGCAATAGCAGGGTGTTAAGTGCAGCTAGACAGAAATTATACCTCAGCTATTTAGTTAATGCCAATAGGGATTAAATTAGATTTTATAGCTGTTAGTAGAAGTCTGTTTTGTAGCTAACAAGTGGGATTTTTAAATCCTGGAAAGCATAATCCTATTATAAAACTGGCAGCTGAATTAACATTATCTAGGAAGCAAGTCTTCATGGATTAACATTTTTTGACATTAACAAAGAAAAACTAATGCTACAGGGATATTAGATGCTTTTCCCAAAAGTAGGGAAAAAAAAGAAAGTGAATATAGGACAAGATAAATGGCACAAATAGTGCAGGAAGGAAAAATGGAGTAAAATATGCCTGAGTGAGTAGGCATTAGGGAGTGGTCATGTTCTGCCTCAAATACAAAGGAAATACACTGATTAGGAAGAGATCCCATAATTGGTAATTCACATATAACCCACACATTGATTTATACGTGCCTTGTGGCTAATTCTCAGTTATCCAAACGAGCATGGGATAGCCACAAGGCCTTCTCCTGTCCTGGGAGGCTGTCTGCATTCCAGCTCTAGGAAGACTGATAGCAGTGCAGAAGGAACACTCATCCCTTTACTGAAAGGCCCATCAAGAACAGTTCTGAGACTGTTCTACTGGCATGAGTGGGACAATGAACTTGCTTGTTCTGCAATAAATAGACTGAATAACTATAAGGGTGTGTACCGTGTTGTATTTAAATTTAAAAATCTTTGTCCACATCATAGTTGCAGAACAAAACTTCTATTACTTAAAATTGTGAATTATGTATCTCCTGTAAATTAATTTAAAGGTTCTGTGGTTAGAATCTGAGGCTTTACTTAATCCCAGTTGCAGCATTGAAATAATGAAATTAGTAATCTTCTGTGTGGAGGGCTAAGAAGAATCCACTTGGTAAACTTACCAGACACAAAAACATGACAAACAATTTCTTCTAGATTTTGCAACATCACATTCAGTGTTGTTGACGCAGTACAGATTTTATGGTAACTTCTTTTGGCTTCCATTTTGACTCATAAATTTCTTCTTTCTTATCAAAGAGAGAATTTCAATAATTACAAATAAGAGTGTGAAATATCTAAGTTACCAAACTCTCTATCCTCCTCTGAAGGCAGTGCCATGAGGAAGAACCTTCGAGCCATTATTTCAGTGGGAAAACTCACATAATTTGGCATCAACAGGACCAAGATTTATATCCTGTTGTGTGCATTTTGCACCAATGATAATGAACCCTAATAGGAATGGGAAATAGTTGATCGCCCTCTGTTGTGGCTTTTTTTCAAAAATCTGTCCTCCAAATGTATTTTTTCATTCCATATGCAGCAGACCATAAACCTGGTGCTATAAAGCACACAGGGATCTTTTAGCCATTGCCACAGCCATCTGAGGTACTGAGAATATTCAGAGAAATGGGAGTACAATGTGTCTGTGATTTCTCACATCAGATATGACATGAACTTGATGTCTCCCAGAAGCACACAGTCCTTGATAAAGGATCTATCTTTCCTCCCCCCTTAAGTAATGAGCAATGCTATGGGATTTTTTTCCAGGTTTGCTGTCAGAGTTGGAAGGTATACAGACTTAAGGACAGATTATAAGACAGATTGCCTTTAAAATGTTCCTCTATCTCCTCAGCTTGTGTTAATAGGCTAAGCTCTTCATGTTTCATATGGAAGCAGCTGTCAAATGAGAAATAAAGAAAGATTATGTGGAATGAGACTGTTAGATGACCTGGGAGTTGCAACCACATCACCTGACTAGATACTCATCATCTGCCTTCAGTCTCTGGAATAGAGAGATGGAGATGCAAGGGGGCAATGGGCCTACTGAGCAGATCACAGAATCACAGAATCACAGAATCACAGAATGTGTAGGTTGGAAGAGACCTTCAAGATCATCGTGTCCAACCCAGCCCTAAGACCTCAACTAGATCATAGATGATCCTTCCTCCAGATGATCCTATGCCTGCTATGACTGGCTGCTTGCCTGACTGTGAAAGAGGTCATTGAATAGGGAGGGAGGGATGAAGGATGCTTGCCTCTGGCACCCAGCACTTTTGTATATGAGTATGTGTTTTTCTGGAGTAGATGCTTTGTAGAAGCTCATTCAGGGCCAACATGAGGAAAACATCAGCAGCATCGCCTGAGCATTGCCAGCCAGTGCACCTGACCTCCAAATCTGGCTTCATGTTGTCAAATTTGCTTATCATCCATGAGGTACAGTGGAAGTGCTGAGGAGAAAAAGAAATGTCCAAAAATGTGAAGGTGGGTTGTGGTTTTCAGTGCTTGAGGCTGTTACAAGCAGCCCTGCACACATATGCTTTATTTTGTAGCTAGAGGTGATTCATGCACTGAGCAACCTCTGAGTAGTGCTTGATGTGAATTGACAGAAACTAGCAGAAAGAGCAACTGGCTTCTAGCCTCTGACAGCAATTCCCATTCCTGTTCAGCAGACATTACCTCTTCCTACATCCACCTCTTCTTTGAGGTGTGGTGCTACATAGCAAAACACTGCATGGCTCATGCCTTCATGGGGGTGATGTTTCTTGCAGGAAGAGCAGCAGCTCTTTGCCATAAGCAAGGGCTCTCAGAGACCTCTCTTTCTTTTTTTTGTTTTGCCGTGGAATCTCTGGGATTTCATTGCGCTGCTAGTGGTGAATCTCACCTTTCAAAGCCAGATAGTCTTGGAAAGCAGACTAAGGTCAAAAATATTATAATAATAATGTATGTTGAGCATATTTAATGAGTAGTGGCGGGAAGTCCAGATAATGGCAGAGGTGACATCTATGAGCTGGTTGTGTCCCTTGTAGCTGGAGATAAGGAGGCTCTTTTCCAGTGTGGTCCAAGAGTTGGTAAGTGGAAGACAGGGTGTGAGGAAATGCTAGGGGAGCAAATGAGGTGCTGCTAAGGAGCAGTGGAACAAAGCATCAGCCTCTCAGTTCAATGAAGTCTTGCCTGGGGTTTCACATGGGGCTGCCTATAGGCCCTTTCTTTACTCTCACTTTTCAAGAAAAGAACTTGTGCTACCTTTTAAATGGGGAAGTTGCACACAGGAAGTTCCCACCTTGTCAGCCAGACAAGTGGCTTTCTTACACCCTGAACTCCTTAAGTGCTCAGTAAACTTAGTATGTATAGAAAATTTGCTATGGGTATCAAACCCAATTCCTTGAGTAAAGCAGAACATTTATAGAATTGTGTCCTTTTTTTTCTTTTACTGATGGATGTATCTGCCAGGGGAAACTAGAACTTCCATTCGGGATGGTTTGTCGCATTAGCACATTTCCTTTGAAGTTGCTTTATGCAGCAGTGTCAAAAGCTTTCTCACATCTTGACTGCCCTCCACAGTCTCTCAACACCTCTCTCAAAGTAAGTGGCCAAGGCTGGAGATTGTGTTTCAGAGGCAGCTTCACCAGTGCTGAGTAATTATCATGAAATCATGATGGCAGCTTGTTCTGTCCTGTCTTATTCTTTACCCAGCTAGAATCAGTAGATATCATGAACACTAGACTTTGTTCTTACTTCATCATTCAGCTTCACAATTTCAAGTATTTTGAAGCATCCTTAGCACTGGAACATGTATAGTTGCCTTTAGTTAACTTTCAACAGCTGCATTCAGGAGTGCTATTCCCAGCCACACTGGTAATCCCTGAATGTGCTCTTAAGTGCTTGAAAATCTGCTTTTCTGCCTACTCAGCAATGTTTCTGTCCTCTTTTGGTAGCTTGTTGTCTCTTTCTTGCCAAGGTTATCAGACATTTATCTTCTGTCTGAGGCCCTTGAGCAATCAAAATTTGCCTAGTAGACTCTGACAAGAGACACATGCCAAGCGCATAATCCATGGCCTTTTTATTTTAAAATGGCTAGGATAGAGGAAAATAATGAGGAAAAAAAGAGGAAATAATGGTCATGTCCATGGTGGCATGGGTAAAATGCTTACTGAAAGCTGATGGATCAGGGTCAGAGGGGAAGCCAGAATACAGGAATTGTCTTGATGGTGACTGATCAAGGAGAGACTGTGGACAAATATTTCTTTAAACAACTGAAGGAAGTAGCTCAAATTCTTTCTGATTCTCATGGAGAACTTTAACCATGCTAGAATCTACTGACAGGAGCATGTGATGGGTCACAAGAAACCCAGATTTCTGGAATACATGAAAGACAAATTTTTGGTGCAAGTGCTGAGCAACTAACTGGGGGAGATGCTTTGCTGGAATCCTGAATGAAAATGAGCTGTCAGTCAATAGCAGTTTTGACTGCAGGAGCTGTCAGATGCTGGAGTTTATGATCCTGAAGGCAGTAAGGAAGGCAAGGACACAAGACTGCAGCTGGTAGACAGAACTCATTCCACATTAAGCTTCCCCTGAAGGCAAGGGAGCTCATAAGGGCTAGTCAGACTTCAGTGACAATCTGCACAAAATGCAAAAAAAATCATGTGAAGGGTGGAAGAACAGGCAGGCATGGCAGACAGCCAGCTTGCTGAACAGGGAACTCTTGATTTAACTCAAACACAAAAAGGAAGCCTACAGGAAATGGACGCAGGAATGGGCTACCAAGGGGGAATAGAGAAATATTACCTGGCTATGTAAGCACAGAATGAGGAAGGCCAAAGACTGGCTGGAATCAACAGCCACAGCCTGCCTGAAGGAAGATGCTGACTGGAGACAAAGGGAATGAAGTCTTTCCCATGCAGGTGGTCTGACATTGGAAGAGGTTGTTCAGAGCACTGGTCTATCCTTGCTCTGCGGGGATATCCAAGCCCTGGCAGGGTGAGGCCCTTATCAGCCTGGTGTAGTGTGATAGTTGACTCTGCTTTGAGGAAGCAGATGGATGAGATGGTCCCCTGAGGTCCCTTTCCTTCCTGAAATAGACGTGTGATTGCATGATTTTCTTAGTGGTTAGAAAACCTGTCCAAGAAGCCAGGAGCACAGGCCTGTTGGTTCTTATCTGGAGTGATGACAGCAGCACCCTGCTTGTTAAATAAAACTCTGGTGCTTTATCTGTATGTATGGACCCCTGTGGTAGACATCCTCCACCTTGCCTTAAGTAAATAGCTATTAACTGGACCACTGACCAAATCTAGGCCTGAAGCTGACTTTCTAGCTTAGTGGTCAGGACATGAACCTAAGAGAAGACAGACCTGGATTTATATCTGTGCTCCAGGGACAGCTTGTACATTTTGGTCCATGGCTTGTTTTTCAAGGATCACAGTGCCTGTGTCCCTGCGGGGTTCTAATCCTAGTTTGTTAACACAATCAAGAAATCAGATCCTCAACAGACACGAAACTGGTACCACTGTTATACTACCAGGGAAATTTTCATTTATGTGTTTTCCTAATACCCTGCCAGCTCCATCAGCAGCTTATCCTGTTTAAAGACCTTGAAACAATTTGTGCAGTTTTAAATTTTCTAATGTTTTTCTAATTGTAACTGGAAAATTATATATTTTACTTATAACTGCTAAGAGCTATTTTTTCCCTCCCTCTGTACTCTTCCTTCACCTGTTGCAGTTCAGTAAACAATTCAAGCCAGTTCCTCCTTTTGTTGGAAGTGCCTGGGTAGACACTGCAAGGATCAGAAAAATTAAAAAACAATGTGCTTGAAGCTGCTGAATCCAGCAGCCGGTTAGTACCAGTTTCACCATCAGTGAGACTGAGCAAGTGTTCCCCAGATCCCATTAACAGGTCAGCTTACCTTACCATTAGCCAGAGAATTACCACCTCTTACTATCCATAGCCATATATATTGTTAACAAATTTCTCAAAGATTTCTCAAAGTCAGAGATTAAAGGCAAGAAGATTGCTATCACCTTTTTTCTCAACAGATCGGGTGTTAACACAGTTATTCCAAATTTGGTTCATCTACAGATGTAGCTATGAAATTAACAGCTGCAAGTGTGGCATGCTTAAGCATCTTGTAGAATTAAGATGGAGACTTCACTACATGTTTTATTTGCAAGTAAAAATTCAAAGCAATGTATCACTCAGCTGGGCTGACCCACATGCGAGGTTCTGTACGTGCAGCATGTTTTACTGATCCTTTTGTAGAAGGTGAGGGAGGAGGAGGAGCAGCTCAACTGGGTTAAGCACAGTAGATGGTTTACATAGGAGCTTCTGGCTACCCTGCTGCTCTTGCAGTCGATTAGTTGTTTTCAGTAATTATGCATTTCCATCAGGGGTGCAATGGTTATCACCTCTGGTAATGAGATTACTCCCATTTCATACAAGTGTAATGTTCTGCCAGTTCCCTTTTGGCACTTTACATGTTTCTATGACTCGCGTTTTCAATGCTTGCTGAGGTTGCACACCATCTTCTCTCCTATGGACCCACTGAGCCATGCAAATGGGTTCCCCAGCATTTGTCAGTCTTGTGGAAGCAACCTATAGGCCTCTATAGACCTGCCAAGGTAGCCTCATGGCTCGTTCAGTAAAGGGTTTGCTTTGCAGTGACTACAGTGAACTAGTTCCGGGTCGTTGGGGGTTTTTTTGGTGGGTTTTTTTTTGGTTTTTTGGTTTTTGGTTTGGGGTGTGTTTTTGTTTTTGTTTTTGGTGGTTTTTGTGGCTTTTTCTCAGGTGGCTGCACCAGGCTGTCACAGAGTGGCAATGACATGTTTTTCACTTATCTGAAAGCATCTCTGTAACCTATGATATAGCATCCCAAAGTATGGCTTTGCACCCCATTCACCACAGTAGGAAAGGCACCACCCTTTCATCACAGTATTGAAAAGCTTTTCAGACTTTGCTTGGATTTCCTAAATACAGAATACTCATTCCCCAAAGTCATCCTTGTTAATTATAATTAATTGTTAATTATAATTAATTATTGTTAATTATAATTAAGTTAAAAGTCATTCTTGTTAATTATAGGAAAAAACAGAGAGGTGGATGCTGTTGTTGCACCTGACTTAGACACATGATTTGTCCATTCTTCTGGTGGAAATTTCCCTGGAAATTTCTTAAATGGCAAGAAAGAGAGATATCCTACAAGAGGAGAAGTAAGTCATTGAAGAAGATACAAAATTGTAGCGCACACTTCTGGAGCATAAAAAAGAGGAAGGAGTATGCAGTGAAACATTATACTGCACAGAGCTGCAGATTCCAGACATTCCTTTTGATGGAGCCTCTGAAGGAAGTATAGAGGCTGTGTATCCTTTTTGAGGCAGCTTTGCAGGTCACAGATCTGGCCTAAACAAAAGTATTTTTTTCTAAACTACTCCTTTCATTTTCCTCCTCCTCATGTCAGGACTCCAGCAGAGTTTTGTAAGCAGTCCAAGGGCCATCCTGGCAGCATCTACCTCCCTGCCTCTGGGGACTGATTCCAGGTCATAGATCAGAGGGAAGGTATACTTCACAGAGTGCCTTGGTGCAAGCACACCTCCTTTCATAGTTTTTTCTTTTTCCTTCCAGAGTGTGGCATGAAAAGGGCAACACTGTAGGCTACCAATCAACCACCTCCTTAAAATAAACCCCATCATCACAGTATCTTTCATGTAGACATCCCAGGGAGTAAGCTGCATGGTGCAAAGAAGGGCATCTGGTTTTCACCCTGTTCTGGAAATTGAGTGAGTACATAAATGCAGGTTTTGCCAAGAAATATAAATGCAAGTGCCTGAGCAGCAGCCTTGGAGTGTGGAGACATCCTTGACTCTCCATGTGGTTCCAGAAGCCATGTGACAAGTTCCTTTAATGCTTTTTGCCATTAAAATTGATCCAAGATCCCAAAGATAAGCTATGAAATTCCTCTTCTGTGTGAAGCTGCCAGATTTCCAAAAAGAAAGAATCCCATCAGGAGACCAGAAAACAATGTTTTTCACTTATCTGAAAGCATCTACCTCTGCAGAAAACCTCTCCCTATCACTTCCAAAAGAGGTCTTCATCCTGAAGGTGCTGCTAAAACCAAGTCCTTCCAAGAAATGGCATTTAGGGAGAAATACATTGAAGATGCCTTCTTTAAAAATGGGAGACCTGAGACTCTCACACCAAGAGGAGGCACAAAGGAGCGGCCAGACGAAGCCTGCCACTCAAGGAAACAGTCTTCTCCCTTCCTGCTTTTCCATGGTTGCCCAGGGCCCTTGTTTGCAACATGCTAAGATGAAATAAGGTGGTGCAGTTGCTTTCTGTGGGACTTAGAGAGTCAGGCTTTTGGAGGCCAGGCACCAGTTGTGACGTTAAATTGAGAAGATCTACATTTCAAGAGAATAAGACATGTAATTCACCCTTGAAAAGTCAGAAGCCGTATTTCTGAGAACCTCCTATTTAAGAGAAGATTTAACTATGCTCTTTAATTCAATCTAATCTACTGAGTCTAATTATATGCTCATTTCTTCTTTAGCTGAGAATTACAGTAATATTTAAAAATCATATAAAATTTGAGGGGTTTTTCAGCATTGCATGAGGTCACTAAGCTGGGGTCATGTTAGTGCTGTGAAGACAAAACCAGTTGATAAGGGACTTGTATTTTGCAGAGGGAAACACACTTGGAAAATCTCCCTACTGAACTTGTTACTTCATGTAAAGCAGTAGCTGCAATAATAAGAAAAGAATCACATCTAATTTCCTGAAAAGGTGGGAAGTGGAGAAAATATATTTTAATAGCAGTTGTATTATTAACTCTCTGAGATTCCAGTGTATTTCAGTGATCTCTAAACACAGCTGTACAGTAAAAGTGCCAGTGCTGGCACAAGCAGCATCTGAGAAAGTTCCCCATTGTGCCAAGACTGTGACATTGCGTTCTGCTGGAGATCTCTTTGGCTTCATTTCATGCATACCTAGCAGATTTCGCAGATTGTGAAAATGAATGTTTTCCATTCTCATGGCTGATTTTTGCATGCATCTGTTCACTCATCTAAACCTTAGTTACATGCTGCTATGAGAATGAAAGGGTATAATTTTTTCCTTGGAAATTGGGATTGTTTCATGCACCACAATTTCTGCTTAAGGATCCTGCACAGCAATTGTGAAACACTTGTCTCACTAATGTCTTAGAAAAAATTATAGCTACAGGGATGCATTTCTCTCTCCTTCTGCATGCATATCTGGGTTTCATGTAGTAGGAATTATGTGCATAAATCAAAAGAAAAGTACTCCCCCTAGAATGGAAAATACCTGTTGGCAGGTACCAAAAGATAAATATTTAAACATGGCATTTGCATATAAAATTAATAAACCCACACTGATTATGTCTCAAATTCTGTATTGTAGTTTACGGTGCTTACTTCATACACCAGGTTGCAAGTTACTGTGAGTGCGCAGAGTTTGCCAAATTGTTTGAATATTATAGCTGTGCTATATTACAGGGCTTACACAGGCATTTATGTTTTGAATGCTCCTCATTTTTTATTTTTTTTTAAAAGATAGCCTGGCAATTAGGTCAATACAATGAGCTTGAATAGGGTCATGAAAGAAAATGGATATATATGACGCTCCAGAATTAACAGTGTTTGCATTCTTGCTTCTTCAAAGTTACCTTTCTGGCATGTAATATTTTTATGCTGTAATTTCTCTGTGTTAACAATTCTATCTAACTTTAAAGATTTTTTTTTTCCATAAAGGAAGAGTTTAAATTGCTTAACCACATTCTCATAAGAGGTCTAGGCGAAGACAAAGGCTGAGATTCAGATAGCTCTCAGCCCACCCAGCCCTTGCAGTATTGCTAGTAAACAGTACAAGTCTGGAGTTTTCTTCAAAATTATTTGTGTACTGCAGATTTGTATTGCCTTTGTTGCACAGATGTACTTCTCTGAGCCTTGTCTCCATGCCACCAAAATTAACATCCCACATCTAAAACATGAACAGGTAAAGACAAGGATACAAAGGCAAAAAGCCATCAGTAGGAGTATTATGCCCCACAGCACTCTTAGCACACTCACTTCTAGTGCATCCAAAGCACCCATTAAACCTTTATATCACTCTTCAGAGACTGTAATTTCTTTTTCCATAGCATAAAGTTTACTGGTTCTTCTCTTTTCTATGGCACCGTCTTTGCTGGGTAGTCACACAAAAGGAACAGAGCTCAAAAGTGAGTCACATTAGTCGTGCTGTGTAAGGTCCAGTGAAGTGGATTTCCAATTATTACTAATTTATTCAAGGGTAAATTGTTGCACTGCGAGGGGGCTAGCAGTAGGGGTGGGTGCAGAGCCCAGCGGGTGCCTGGCAGGGCACGTTGTGTTCAGGCTGTCATGGTTGCTGCATCTCCCAGGGCCTGGCTTCAAGCTGCAAGCACACACATGCAGAGGCCCCTCTGCCATCTCACTGAAGGACAAAAGAAGGATTGGGTTTCATTGTCCCCTTGCTCCTCTGTGCTCGTTCTGGGGACACAGATTGCCCTTGGGATCTGAGCTAGACCTGGTCACGGGAACATCAGGTCTGCCCTTGTGGCTGAGTCCTACCAGAGGCTTCTGTGAGGATGGGGTGCTTCCCACTCATCTGTGTCACCTGAACTGCGTGTCCCCTCTGGTCTGGGAGTATTAAATGGAGAGGAAGGAGAGTACCATGACCCAAGGCTATCTCGTAGCAGTGCTGCAGGCAACATCCAGGGCCTCAAGAGGTCTCAGGGTGAGCCTCCACTGTCACACATGCTTGGTTGCGGCCAGCCACAGAGACAAATGAGAAAGTGTGGCCATCAGCAGCTGTGTGCTTTAGCTGGCATACTGTAGTCCAGGGAGCTTGTTGTGGAACACACCTCTCCTACTTTGTGCCCTGACACAGTGTTGCTCTAGCTCTGTCATCAGCATGGGTTCCTAACCATTGCATACCAGGCACTGCTCAACTATCCATTATCTTCCCTCCAACATCCATGGCTCCAGTAAGGACATGTAGGAGAATTTTTATTTCATTTTCAAGACCTTGTCTCGTCCAAGCTAGTACATATGCTGTTCGTGTTCTGACAATGCAGGGTAGGAAATCTCCCCACTCACCTCACAGACAGCTAGTCAATGCTTTTCATATGCAACTGGAAAATTCACGTGTGTTGCCACCTCAGCTAATATGATCAGAGCACTGGATAAAGACACCTTTGCAATTATTAGCTACACAGCCTTGTGGCTGAGAACAGCTGGTTTGATTTTAGTGGTAAGCTGTGTGTTTTTGGCTGGGCAAACTACCTGAAATGAGAACAAAGTCGATCTGGGCCCTTCCGGAAAAGCCGGAAATTCTCTCTGCTCTGACTAAAGGGTATTTCCCAGTTGAGCTTGCCAGCCTTTCTCTGCAAAGCAGCTAGCTACTAATTTTCACAAGCTGTGTCTTAGTGAACTTTTAAGGACCTTCTAAAAAGCGGAGGATTTTTTCAATGAAGTTTAGACATGCTACTTTAAAAGTCTCATTTAGCCCATCCAAACTTCTAAGTCAAAGACAATCAAAGTATTGTTTTGTAGCAATTTTCTCTGCTCAGGGATCACAGTGATACTTGCAGAGCCAGAAAGGCTGTATTTTCCTTCTTAGACTAGGAAGAAATACTGTGAAACAGGTGGGGTTTGGAGCTTTACCGGTTGGAATTAATCCTGCTGTCTCTTGTATTAATTTAAGATTTTCATTCTGTTAAACGGAAAGGAAAATCATGTTTTGTTTCTTCAAGGAAACAAAATGCCCTTAGACTTTTATGATCCTGCATGCTGGGGGGTGGCAAGATGAAGAATAACCCATCTTATTTTACCAATTCCTATATAGTCTATGACGCTTTGCAAAACTTTAGTGCACATTTTTAATATGTGTGTGCTGATATGTCATGGAATTACAGGTTTGGGCAGAAGGTAGTAAAGTGGTTACATTTGTGAAGATTTTGTTAAACTGGAATGCTGCTATGTTCTCCACTGGTCTGATATTTTACATAACAGAGATGTTAGCTTTCTTGCCTTCCCCTTTTTTCTTTTTCCATTATAAAATGTAAGAGCCGAGAAGCAATTAGAAGTGGTGTTTTTCTTTTGGCAACTAAAAACTGTTAATAGTCGGAAAGTTATGTTTGCAGCATAGATTGCTAATAAAATTCGCCTCTTCCTGCCAAAATCAGAGAGTCCAATTTTCAACATCTCCCCGGTCTCTCTCTCTGCACGAGGCATTCACACTGAACTCTCTGCACTTCTGGCTGTTTTGCTCGTGCACTCTGTCAAAAAATATTTTCTGCATCTCTAATTTCATCACGATATGCTTGACTGCGAGTGTCAGCATCACCGAGCAGTAGTGTTTAATTCAAAATTCACTGCGTCCGTGGCTGCGGCAGCTGAACAACTGAAATATCAGTGAGGAACCAGACCACCGAGGTGCCGTGGTTTGTTGGCGTGTTTGTGCAATTAGGTGGGAAACGTCACTCTTGTGTGACTGCCCGTGCTTCAGCAGTGCTCTGTTGACCATATAGCATCCATTCCTAGGGTTTACATCAGCAAAAGGTTATATGTAAAAGCTCAGGACATAATGGTTGTGTATACCATATTATGAGAAATAAAAAAATTCTCTCTTTTCTTCTCCCTTAAGTCACAGTAACACATTTTTAAATGAGATATTTTCAGTGATATCTCATCAGTGCAGTTGCCAAGGTATTTCTTACACTGAGATAGTCAGCGGTGTTCAGGCTTTGGTAGTCCTGAAGTCTGATGTGGGTAGGATGGCAAAGGTAAGAGCAAAGATTTGAAAAAAATAGATGGAAAGATGTGGGGTGTCTGCCTGTCTCTTAAATATGGATTGTTTTGGGGAACACCAGTCTTTTTTGAAATGAAGCTTTTAACATTTGTGTGTCCTCACTTTCACTGTTGATTGTGATCTACCTTGGACACAATGGTGTTTTTCTCCTATCCTGGCTGTTTTATTGTCTTTATTTTATTACCCTGCACAGATAGGCTTTCGAGCACTGGGAGCTGGGAGAGGTAGATGCCCAGGTTATCAAGTAAGTGACATCAAGGCATTGCACTTCTATTCAGAGTTAGCTTTGGACATGGTATTGTGCAGTGAGGGGTCACATGTTGGGAGCAGGCAGCTGCCTGGTGGACCCTCAGAGGTGTGGGGTGCAGCTGGGCTGGTGTGGCCCAACATGGAAAACAGGCCAGTGAACTCAGTTCACACTGCGTGTAAATCCAACCATTGCTGATCTTCCCCTGAATCTATTTAGCAAGGGAATTGCGTTTAGTGGGTGATGGTTTTGAATGATGAGCTGTTCATTACATCTGTTTTCCTTGACTGCTGATGTGAAATAATCGACAGATGAAATGTGAGAGGATAATTTCATGTTTCACACCAGTGAGTCCATTTTATTTAGTACTCTTCTCACATGATTGGGGAATATTAGTGTCATATGAATCCTTTGCCTAACTGAATGGTGAATCAGCAGGTCAATGATGAGGTCATACCAAGACCTCCTGAAAAGTTTTTTTTTATTGTTTGGGTTGGATTGGGGTTTGTGTCTGAGTAAGTTTCATGATGCAGCATGCAGTTTAAGTACTTTCCCTTGGTTCAGGGGAAACCTGGTTGGCGTTGCCAAAGATTGCAACTCTCTGACAGAAACAATACTTGCTTGGAGCCCTTTTTCTGGCAGGTTTAGCAGAGTCAACAGTGGTTGGTCAGACATAGACAGTGGTCAGTGCTTGCGGTCCAGGGATAAAATCTTTATCTTGGGAATGAGCAGTACTTGCATGAGCTTATGTGATATCTTGTTAGGGAAAACACGGTGCTTGGGCTCTGCCTGCGTCAGGCAAGCCTAATAAATCATGGGATTTAATCAGAAGAAAAGGGCCAGACAAAAGTGAAACAAAACCTATGGTAGGTTTTATCCTGGTAGGCAGGCCTGAAGTATCCTTAACCGTTTGCTTTGCTTCAGATGCAGCTGGCACATAGCAGAGGGCAGCCCTGTGTGCTGTGAAATGAAATGACTGATCCAAACCACAGCAGGTACTCGTGATGGAAATGAGACTTTAGTCACCAGGAACAGCTCCTCAGAGCAGTCCACAGTGCTCACAGGCTGCTGCCCAATGCAGGAGCTTACAAGGCAAGGCAAAAGTGCAAAAATCCCCCTCCTTTAAAAATTAACAGACTGGAAGTTAATTTTTGTGTTGCAATCATGAAGCTTCATGGAGATCTATAAAACAGTCTCATGTCTTTCAGTGGCAGTGCTTGACTCTGAAAAGATAACAGCATTTCTTTCTGCTGCCCTCATGACAGAAGAGGGTGGGGGAGTCAGAGTGTGGCTGCTAACGTGAGCACAACATTGGTGTCACCATGCTGGCATGCAGAGTGCTAATCCTTTCTGTATTTCTGAGGTGCCTGTCACTAGAGTTTCCTTGATGCACCAGTGCTCTGGGAATAGAGCAGATTTCTAACTTACAGAGGGGTCTGCAGAGTTGCCACCTCGCAGACTCCTAGCACAAGACAAATAACTGCTGTACGTTTCTGCTTCTATCAATGGTACAATTCTTGTGGCCGTTCCCAGTCCCAATGCTCAGTCTCCCTGCCAGCAGGTGTGGGAAGCTCAGCGAGGGTGGTCCAGCTCTATGAGAGGGTATCCTGTGTCTCTCAATAACAGCTTCTCCAGCCGGCGGATGAGCCCCAGAGGGAGTCCTAGACAGTCCTGTGCTGGGCAGAAGGAGTTGGCAGCGACACAGGGCCTCAAGGATGTAGTTTATAAAGCCGGGGAAAAATCCGCTCCCATGGTGCGGTGCTCTGTGCCAAGGCCATCATCCTTCCAGCCAAGGCGGGCTGGATGGGTCTCCCACAAGAGCCTGTCAATCCCTTTCATTAGGCAGCCAGAGGGGCTGCTGCTGAATGATGCACGGCACCTCCTTCCACCCCATGCGTGCTTCCTGCCAGCCAAGGGAACGAGAGGCTGGGATTAGAAATCAAACTCCGGTTTTTCGGCATGACTGTGCAGGGCATATTGGTATTAGAAAACACCACCACCCCCCACCCCCCTTTCTTTATTTATTTAAAATAAACAGTTTGGGGGTGTTTTTTTTCCTGGCATCAGTGGGTTTGTTCTCACCCCCCCCCCCCCATACACTCCTCCAGGGGCATGGGTATGTGGGAATTGTTCGGGATGTGGGTTTCAGGGTTTTGTCCATCTCATTACAGCGAATGCATCACCTGCGTGACTCAGTCATTCTTTGGCTGCCTGGGGAGAGGCCTTCGAGAGCAGTTGCAGCAATAATCCTGTCTCATTACAGCCCATGGCACTGCTGCTGTGAAAGTAGGCAAGCTAGCAGATCTCCTTCTTAGAAAATACCAGTCTAGCCGTGCGGAAAAACTACCTTCTATTACTGGGTAGTCAACACTATACTGTGGGCTTCCGTAGATGGGGTAATTTAAATCACAATAATTAAAATGAAAAAGTGATGCCTGGATAGAGCAATTTCCTTTTCCTTCATCTGATATCTATAGTGGTAAAAGAAACGGCAAAAATCTCTCTTGATAACAAAAGAAAATTCAAAATATATACTAAATATACTATATTATACTAAATACTTGTTAAAAGCAAATTTACAAAATCCTCATATTTCTCTGTGTTTGTCTGGTGATCTTTTCCCCTGCATTTTGGGAAAGATGCTCAGACTATGCAGTCAGTGGGTCCTACTTTAAGTCACTAGCTCAGCTTGCCACTCTTGTGGTCTGCCAGGCTTTTCCAAACCACAGCCAATTCACTGGCATTTCCTTCATGCCACACATCTTCTGGTGAATACCCATCCTTCAAGTACAAGGGCTGGAATAAGTTTAGGTAAAGATTTAGGAGATCCTCTCCATAAAGAAGAACTGTGAACTGTCACTGAAGGCTCTTCTTATAAATCCATCTCTTCCTGTAAATCCATCCACTGGGAAGTGTGGTTCTGTTACAGCCTTTGTCCTGCTATAGCCATCATCATGGGGCAGCATAAAGCTGCTTCCCTCAGCCCATTCTGCAGCCATGGCTTCCCTAGAAGCTTTTCCCTTTACCTGTTTCCAGGCCTGACCAAGGAGCTCCCTGGAGCTGCATGGGGTCCTCCAAATGGGGGCTTCTGGAGCTGGAGTTTGGCTCACTCGCACTCCCACTGAGTGGCCAGAATGGCCCTGCAGTATTTTAGAGAATTCACTGCAGGAACATCCTCCCAAACCAGATGTCCTTGCCAAGGAAGGGTATTCAAGCTTATGTTTTCCATAAGAAAGATGTTTCCTGAGTGATTAATTTTTCTCTCTGATTCTCTCTATTAAAATATTTTTTTAAAAGAGAAAATATTTTTTCACACATGTGACTGTGTATTTTAAATATAATTAAAGGGAAACTAGTCTTTTTTTCTCCTTCTAAAGAGTTGAATTTATACATTTTAATATGAAGATATTCTCAGTAGGGAGCAGGAGCCTATCATTGGCTGCTACTACAGGCAACATAAACTGCAAATCTAAAAGAAAGGGCTATGGCACAGAAAGGAGGAAGCAAATTTTAGATGCAGAGGGAGAATACAAGTATTTAGACCATATCTGTAGCTATAAAGCTAGAGATAAAAGGCTTTTTCCTTTATATTTTCTTTTTATTGTTTTTTATAGTGCAGTACAATGCAAATATTACAACCTGGCTGACTCCTGCAGAGATGCCAGGCACTAGCATCGTGTCCAAAAATTAGCTTTATACATATGCTAAATTAAAGATTGGCAGCCGCAGCAGCACAAATCCCATATTGGCAGCAGTTTGCAAATCCCACGTTGGCAGTCTTCTCCACATGAAAGAAGAGAGGAAATACAAAGGGCAAAAAGCCCAAGAGTCTTTCTCTAGCAAATAGCAGCGAATGGAACACAGAAACTATCTGCAGGGAAAAAAACCTCCAGATTACTGGAGATAAAAGAATATAGCTGAATCTGTGATGAGCTCAAACAAGAGCCCATTTACACCTTTCAGAGAAAGAGACATTAGTAAGCAAATGTTATTTTGGTGGAAAGGGTGGGAGTGTGCTGCCAGACGGAGGACAGCACTAGCCCTTGCATGATCTGCAATGGGGGGGGGTGGGGGGGGGATGGATCCTTCTTCAATACTTGTGCAAAGATTCCTTTAAATCTCTTAAATTTGGCTTTTGCTAAATATATTGAACCTAAAGCAAATAGGGTGTATTGGGTTCTCCTTTACAAATAGTGTGTTTTGATTTATCTGCAGAAAAAAAAATGAATTGCATGTTTTAGGAAGCAATCAAAATTGTCATTACTTTCAATTTGTTCATCCAAACATCCATGTTTTCATCTTAATTCTGTTTATAACTGTGTTCAGGGTGTGTTTTACAACAACAAGTGGTTTCTCTTGCATGTATGGTTGGTAGCCGTTCTGTCTTAGTCTGCTCGGTTGGGATGGATTACTTAGCTCCTTCAACCTGCCCAGCTATGTAATTTTGGCTGGCCTGGCTCCCCTCTTTGCTCCCGTGTTGGACATAGGTCTGCTGCCCAGCATCCCCTGCCCCGTTGCATTTGGCTTTCCCACCCTCTGCAGTCTGGGACACTGGCCACCATATCGGACAACCTGCCACAGAAATGGTGCCATTTCCAGGACAGTGTTTGATTTTCAGCAGTTCACACAATACAGAAGCAAGTGCTGGGAGAAAACAAAGACCCTATAAAGGGGATCAGAGCTGTGCTTGGAATCTCCAGCCGCCAGTACCATCTCCTGTGCCATCCAGACCGTCCAGACCATGCACAGGGAGAGCCAGGTGGATCTGGAATTACAGAGCACTCCAGTGTCTGTCCTGCAGGAGAGGGAGAGGCAGGGGGTCCAGCTGCCACAGTGAGGACTTAGCAGCAGTGCAAGAGCTGCAGGATAAGAAGGACCACATAAATAGCTGATGAACTGCCTTGCAAAGAGGAAACAAAACCACTGCCATGGCCACCTGGAAGCTGGTGATTGCACAGATTTCTCTGCTACACTACCAAACATTCGTGACTGCAAAGTGAAGGCCAGCAGAGCTGTTGGCCCTGTCTTCCGGCAGATGATAGACACACGGCTTGTCAAAGTAGTCTTCTCTTGCACTGGCTTCACAGCTGCATCAAGGGATGGGATCTAAAGGCTGGACTTGGGATTTAGACAAGGAGAAAGTGTTGTTACTCTATTATTCATTAGCTGACCTCTGCTAGTCATGTTCTGGACAAAGGCCTTTACGTTTTCCACTGAGGCACTCACTGAAGTCTGGCTGTGCTCTACACTCATGGTGGCTTTCTCTGCCAAGTGTGATTTTGCACATTCACTCTGTGGAGTCTTCTCTCAACTCTACAGCCCTGGTTTTGTTCCCGGGGTTTCTCTAAAGCCTGTAGGACCAGCTGTGTCCTTGAGTTGTCTGCCTTTGGCTGCGGATGCCAAGATGCTTCAAACAAGAAAAATTACCAAGTAGCACGTTCCAAGCAAATCAAAAAGCAGCTCAGTTTCACACAATGAATAGTTAGACTCATTTCCCTTTCGATAGTGTGGAAATAAACATCAGTCAAAAAGCAAGAGTATATTCATGAAATAATCCAGTCAAGGACTATTAATCACAAAGGACCTGCCACTCGTTACAAGGATCTCTGATCCAGTGTAGGTAGAAGGAGAAAGTTATTTTCTTCTTACTCTTTGGAACAGAGAATTTTTGACTGCCTCTGTGAAAGATGAATGCATCAAGACCAGCTTCCAAAATACAAGAGAGTGAGGGGAAAGAGCTTAGACTGACTTTTTAGTGACGACTCTGACCATTTGGAGGCATCACGCAGACCAGAGGATGTGACTTGGACCCATGCTATTCTAGGCTGACGAGTGTTCATCTTGGCTCATGCCAAGCATGTCCTTATTCCATGATTGCATACTGTGTCTGCAGTACATTAAACCATAAGAGAAGAGTTCTGGGAAGGTTCATCTGGAAAAGCTTGCTGTGCTAGGAATCTCTTTTGTTATCTCAAGTTCAAGTTTGATTTTTATAAATTCTGATGCATTAGATGAAGTTCAGAGGAAGGTCTGTAATTATGTATAGGCTTTGCTGGCTCTCACAAAATCAATATAATGTAATTCATAGCCATTAATCCTAGTGAGAGTAAGCCTGTAAGGAGAAAGTCCTTAGGCCATGGAAAGTTTAGGCCTTGTGTCAGGGCCTGTGTCTGCTCCTGGGAACAAAGAATTTTTGACAGCCTCCATGAAAGATACATGCATCAAGACCAGCTTCTAAAACACAAGAGAGTGAGGAGATAGAGCTTAGACCAATGATCAGCTTTGGTGATGACTCTGGCTATTTGAAGCCATCACACAGACCAGAGGATGTGGCTTGGATCCATGTTATTCTAGGCTCACAAATGCACATCTTGGCTCATGCATGAAAGTGAAGCCACTCTCCTCGTGAATCATCATGGCCCTGCACGTAAGGGCGGGTAACCACATCCAAGGGACAGCCAGGTGGCTTTGGAAGGGTGGAAATGAAAGGGGAATAAGAAGGAATCCATGAGAAATCCATGGTTAGTTGAAGGAAGTCCAGTCATTTTTATGCACACCCACAGCCTCTGATCTGGGCCAAAGTTTTAGAAATTTTGAACAGCCTTCACCTGGCAGAGGGACCTTATATTGCATCAGTGCTTCACATCATGTGGTTGAAATTATTTTTAAATCTTGGATTAGGTGCTTTAATCATTAGGCACACTTCCCCACTGACAACAGCTTTGGTTTTTGTAACTTCTTCGTGGTACTTATCTAAAATGCTAGTGATGCTTCTCTTTTATTATGTTCAAGGGCTTATCACTTTTAGTGAAGTGTTCAAACACTTAAATTATTTGTGCATGCCTTGCATCTTGATTAGAATTAAACCAAACAATGCATTTTTATTTCTTTTAATCCTTTTTTTATTTACTTTGCTCCTTTTTGCTTCCATAGAAACTTATTTCTATTCATTATGGTCTTTCTGATTACAAAGTGACCAGAATTTGAAGTAAAAACTGGCAATGCTGTTGTTGCTGAGCTGTGCAGAGATGGAGATGGCATAATACAGCTCCATTGGCCCTTTTTTTGATTACTGCACAGTCGTATAGCAGATCCCTCTCTCATTCTCATCCCTCATTAGCCACACTGCCACTTCAGCTTTGTCTTTCTCACTCATGGTCTGTGGCTTTGAATTTTGTTTTTATCCTTATCTCTTCTTTATTTAATTCTCATCCTCTTGAATCGCTTTTGATTTTATTTCATGTTACGGCCACTAGAAATTTTTTACTAGGATGATGTTCACATTTTCTCCAAGATCATCAGCGTAGATGCAAATTAGGAAAAATATCCAGCAAGAGTATCCTGGGCACTTTTCTTAACTCAATCTGATTATTTTAGTGTTTACTTCAGCTTATGATCTGCTTGACAATCTTTTCCAGCAATGCATCTTTTTCCCATGGAACTTTAATTTTGAGTGCTCAGGTCTCTGTGGTAAAATATGTAAATTGCACTGAATATGTGAGAAAATCTTGAGCAGTAAAATGCTGCTGCAATGCATAATTGTTGGAATTGTCCTCCTGACTCCACTGCGTTATTTTCCTTCTATTTTATCACAATGGCATGAGCACATATATCAAAAAGCTGAAACGTGTAGGAATCGTGACCGTCTACTCCTCCCCCATGTCCTGTCAGTTTCTTCATCCCAGATTAGTGTCTGTTGGCTTGGGAAGCAAAGAGGGAGCAGATGGACCACAAAATGAGATTCTGTAACCTTCTTACCCAATAGATCTGCTTTCTGCATGTATTCAGACATATTTACTTACTGTAGTGACAATTATCAGTTTTATTTCTTTTAAGAAAACCAAACAACTTCAGCTCAGTATGAAAGAGCAAACTAAATTGTCTTCTGGCACGATTACTGTCCGTATAATTTCAAATCAATTAGGAGAAATGTGGCTGGATTCCTATCTGCACAATACCTGAATATGCCCATTAAATTCATAGACATGCTTATGTATAAGGGGACAAACACAGCATGTACCTTCTCTGGACCTTTAGGCAACTTTTTATTGTTCATAAGACAGGTCAGAAGAGCACAGTTGTTTATTTTCTGGTGTACTTTGTTTGAATATATTATTTGGACAGCCAGATGAAGCATCTTTCTATTTGCGAATGGAGAGAGATGGATTCAAACGTAACCAAATAATAATAACTACAAAGCTTCAAAACCATTCTGTGATTCTATAAAAAGGCATCAAGTAAAGAATTCCATTTATTCAGAAACTCACATGTTTCCTGTGCCTCATTCAAAGTGCACCCATTCAGAGCACTAGACATATTTTAAATGAGAGGAAATAAATAAATGTTTAGTTAGGGTGTAGCTGTGAATAGAGGCTGCCCTCAGCCATGCAGCATGTTAGTACAACCATACATTGAGCTCAGATCCACTGCCAGTGTTATATTCTTATAGCAGCAGAGGTCTCTACCTCTGCCTTTCATGTTAGCAATGGGATGTGTGTCTCATCTGGGACAGGAGACACCAGCCCTGAAAACACTGAGGTGAGGTTCAGCTTGACTGTTGCAGCTCTCTAGGAAGAAGGTGCTTCAGCTGAGGGAGCTGGGTGCCTCCAGAGAACAAATGATCTTAATGCCTCAGGCAGCCACCCTAGAAGATAAATCTCCTTGCAGATATATTGACCTCTGTAACAAAACCTCTAGGAAAACCCTTAGAGCAGACACCAAACTAGTAGATGACTCAGGGTGGGTACAAGGAATCCAAGTGTATTGTGACAACGCATTTGGCCAAATACAATGCGACAAGCTCCTGTAATGAAAAAAGTGCCTTCACTCTCATGCTGAGCGAATGGGACTTGTCCAACAAGTATATGGCACACATATGGCCCTGCACTGGAAGCACTGGGTATCTTCCTTAGGAGGAAAAAGGAACATGTTAAACCTAGTGATTAGAACCTAGAGTTTTAGGACATTTACGAACTAGGGAAAATAAAATCAAAAGGTAGAGACTCGGAGTGCAAGAATTGCCTGGCTGCCTTATATACAGGAGTGCATTGCCAAGAGCTGCAGGTGTTCAATCAGACTGCTTTTATTTGAGGTGCCTAACATGGATTTCGAAACCACCATGTAGGCAACCCGGCTTGAAAATTGACCTTAATTTCTTCTAATTGCATGTCTTATTCTTCCTTATTTTTCTTGTTAGAGACAGAATTTTGAAAGGCGATTCACTAGTGCAGCTATTTTTGACTCATCGCTGCCTGTCTTACTTTGTGTTATTTAATGGGTTCCAGTGGCCATATGCTGCAGAGAATCCTGGAACAAAGTGAGTAAACTGGGAGGCATTGCTCAGAAGGATAAATTTCACAGTTGGAAACACACTTAATACTAAGCCTTCTAACCAGTTTTTCCAGAAATCGCAAGCTTGATTGCCATGATATCTGAACATGGCATTAGCTACTCTAATGAGGAAAATAATTGATATGCTATGGAAATTAGGTCTAATTAGATCTTGTTAAGATAAATATCTCAGTTCAGCTGAAAACTTGAAGAGATACGTTTTGCAGCTTTCCAGATTATAAATATGACCCTTGTTCTTCACCCCCCTCTGCGTCTTGGGTTACTACTGGTAGAAATGGATGTGAAAAGCCTCCTTATTGCAATCACTACATTCTATACCCACTTGACATGGAATAAGTGACAAAGATGCTGGATAGTTTAAACTTTACATAGCTTAAAACCCATTTATTTTTTACATTGGCTTTAGACAGAGTCAAACTTCAGAACTGTGCAATAAAATGTGTCCTGCCTGTTCATTTTCTGATATTAAACAAATATATTAATGTTTACAAATTTTCAGATCCATGAAAAACAATGTTCTTCAGTGCTCTTTATCACTGTTTTCAGTAACTTTAGAACAACATGCATGCCAAATTATATCAATACCTTCTTAATGCAGGACCAATACTGAATGCAAACTCAAACAAAATCAAAGTTCCTTTTAAATTTAAAGGGAAAAAGAAGAAAGAAAGTAAAAAAATGGCCACCCAAAAGGTGGATAAATTTCATTAGTATTTAGACCAAGCAGAGGACTGATACTTCAATGTATACTTTGCAAGGTACTGCCAATCCATGGGCCAAACTCATCTCCTCTCTTCACTGGTGGAGTTGTCATGGGACTCAGAGCAAGATGAAACCTTGTGAGCAGCTGCTTTGTTTTCTTCTATCTTACGAAAAAACACAGATCCAAAATATTTACTGTCCTACTGGGCTCGAGTTTCCATCTTGCACACTGGCACTTCTGCAGTGCAAAAGAGACGGGAATCAGTATTCTGCAATAATTTTGGCTTGATGTTTTTTTCTTATTCTCACAGAATAAGTTATTTAAAGTGAATCCTTTAAAAGTCTGTCTTCAGATATTATTTTTTCAGATCTTCTGAGCTAATGACCTACAAGCCCCAAAACAACTTACCCTGTAACATCACAGGCCGTTTAAAAACAAAACATATCAAGGAGCCACTTCCTCTTATTTGATGCAATTCCTTTGTCATCAGCCTAGCAGAGCTGCAGCTTTAGACAGCTGTTTCTGTTCCCTGCAGTCACCAGCTTGCCTTCTGGGAAGCAGGATGTGCTGGGGGGTGATTCTGCAGAGCCCTGGGGACACCGTCTTGGTGCACCAGGGCCACTGAGAGCCAATGGCAAGAGGAATGCGCAAGGGAGCAGTCTGAGCTGGGGGGATTTGTCCATGAGGACCACCACTCCAGGAGGTAGATCCACCAGCTGGTCCCTGCAGTGATGAGGATCTGATGGGAAAAAGCACAAAGGCGTTTTCTAGGCAAATCCACTCTCTCTGAAAAACAAGAAAACAAAAATCCATCTGTATGTCTTCTTTGTGTCAAGTCTGGAGCAAGGGGAAAAGTGAATGATCTGATGTTTGCTGTCATGATTCCTGATGGCTTTTCAATGGATCTGTGTCTTGATAAACACATACCTCTGTCCCCTGACCTTTTTTCTTATGAGTGCGGGGGAAACTAGCTCGCAGGGCAGCTACTGTGTAATTTCCCTGGATGAAGGAGAATAATAAGTGAGTAAAACAAGATGACTCTTCCTATGACCTTTAAATATTAATAAATTAAATATCTATTTGCATTACTCATTTTCTATTATTAATGTATTTCTCTTCTGTTATCCTTGGTCTGTCCGGTCATTACCACCAGAAGATTCTGCGTCTTCCATTTCAGAAAGCACTTGCAAGAATTGAGAAGATTCCCAAAGATTCCCTCCATGTATATAGGTACATACACAGTCACTGGCTGAGATGCCATGCAGACCAGCAGCAGATGCATGCAGATTTCTTCTGTGGCAGTCTATAGCAATGATTTCACTATTTAAGTCACACAGTACCAAGGCAGCAGTTGGGATTTTTTTTAAAAAAAATCTATTTTCTCTTTTTGTGACAAACCTAATGATTGCAGAAATGAGAAATCAGCCTGCAAACAGTCCAAATTTAAATAAAATCACCCCCACGCTAGACTATAACAGTGGCAGATGGGCAGAGGAAGAAAGTGTATATAGTCATATTTTTTGCCATTATAGTATAGACCCTTTCAGATTGCAGCAGCAACTTGCCATCTGCAAATCTGAGTCTTTCCTTTTCTGCTGAGGCACTGATTCAAAAATCATGATTTGTGAAGTTTGAGTTAAAGTATTAAGAGGCTTATCTCTCATTTTAAAGGCATACTGATCTCCTGATTTTACTTCAAACACATGGGAAAAGCATCCTGAAAATTTCCCTCAGCTTCTTCTTAAGACAAAACCCAAAGCCACTGGCTCACTCTTAGGTATGTGGTGAGGTAATGGGTTCTGCACATGAATAGCTTTTTGTCAAATAGTCTCTTATTGCTGTTGTTCTCTGGCTTTTGTTTGGTTTACTCTTTGAGGAAGTGATTTGCTCTATGCCTATAGGATATGTAGATCATGCTGGGCACCTTCCTTGCAGCAGCACACATACTGACAGCAGCAATGAGCATTTGGTTTTAACGCTGACCCTCTGAAGAGAGAAGAATCTGATCACTGCATAAACGTCATTGATTTTTTTAGGGCCAGATCTTCATTTAAATGGCTGCCGATTTAGTGGGTGTGTCAATTTAATACAGATTTGCAAACAAAATCTGGACACATTTTAAAAACGTTTCAGTGTGTCTACCCACCTCTGCTTTCCACGGTTGTATCCGAGGATGTGGCCGTCACAGAGATCAGACAAACATACGCAATTTGCAGCCTACCGGGGTTTCTGATGCTTTCACACTATGGGCAGGGAGTTACTTCATCTAAGGGTCAGGACTCTTACACAGGTTTAACTTACCAGTAACCAAAAAATCGCCTCTAGGTATGAAAGCTTATTTGGAACTTGTTTAAGAAGAGGAGGATGCAATTAAATTCTGGCAATTCCCTTTCAAGAGGTGCTGCAGTATGCTTTGCATTGCAATATTTCTAATTTTCACCAGGTCGGGGTTGCTCTCTGTGAAGCAAAAAAAGAAAAGGTTTATTTTGCTAATCGTACATGCAAAAGCCATGTACAAAATAAAATACTAAATAGAGTAATTACAGTAATTTTTGTTAAAATATTTTTACACGATAAACCTTTGGCTCTGAAAACTCTACCAGAAGCAAAAGAAAAACAAATTGTAATGAAAAAACTGAAATCAGAGGCCGCTAATAACACTAAAGGGAGCCCAGAAGCCAAATTAATGTTTCTACAAAGAAATACTTTTCTACACCAGGCAAATACCCAGTAAGACCTTTACCTGGGTCTTTATAGACAGGATTCAGATTTCATTTTGAAGTATGTTTTTTACAAACTGTTTAGTGTTCATATGTCATTACCACTGTTGGGCCAGATTGCACCTGGCATCGATATAAACAAAGCTTTGGCAAGAATTCTTTCCTTTGGGATGGAGACATCTGATTTTCAAGCTGAAAACATGTCAGTGTTGCAAGACACTCCAAATAGCCTGTTTTACCAGCGCAGTAAATTAACCCGCCTGGTGTAGTGTTAAATGCTTTACAAACATCGACTGAAGGTGAGGGAGGGAAACACCAAAAAACAAACAAAAACATTTCAATAACTTGTTTGACTACGAGCAGTGAAAAAAGTACAAGGAAAGCTTGAAGGGAGGGAGGGATGCCTAGGAGACAGGACAGCAGAAAAAAACAAATTCTCAGAATTTTGTCCTGTATTTAACCTAGAGATTGTGTACCATGGTGTGGAAAGACACAGAAGGAGCAGAACAAGTTACATAGATGATAGAAAAAGCATCTTCGTTTGAAAAGCAGATCAGGATAACAGCAAACAGTGACTCTAACTCCTCATTACCTTGTCTAGAGAGGAAGGCTTTTTGATAGCTATTGCATGAAAGAGGTTCACCTTCAATGCCACAAAACACTGGTGGACAAAGACTACGTAGGCAAAACAGAGCATAAAATATTAGGCTATCCCCCTTGCTTCCCCATTGTTCAGGATGAAAAAGCTGAGCTGAACTTCTGGGCACGCAGAATTGGCTGTGTGAAAGCTCTCATCGCTAGATCGTGCATTTGTGCTAAGCTTGAATGGTCTGGAGGACAATGGGGTTCATCCTGCCTGTGGCTCTGCAGTGATCCTGCAATATAGATGTGAAACAAGAATAGCTGGAAAGTAGGTCCACATGCGTATGGAGTCGAACAACGGCCTGTCCTGAGAAACACAGGCAGAAGTAGTATTCTTAAATATATATATATTGATATAGTTGTTAGAATGAAGCCATTTTGCTACTCTTCTTGCTATTTTAATTGTCCTAATAGCTGTCTATTTACAAACATGCATGTAAGTGGGCTAGAATAATTAATTAATATTCATAAGCATTCATAAAATGTGACAAAGTTTATGTTAGGGCAGACATTAATTCCCAATAGGATTACATTTCTATTAAGTGTAAATTTATATTAGTAAGATCCAGCATGATTGATTCTTGCTTGGCCAGCAAGAGAGGACTTAGCATCCATACTGGCAGAGATTATATCTGGTCAACAGGAAAAGAAAACTGGCCAAGAAACTGCCAACACAGAATCTGAAGCTGTGAAACCTGGTCAAGAAGAAATAAAGCCAAATAAGCAACAGATGAAAAATTATCTTAAAGCAAAGATCAAATCACTCAGTTGAAAACAGGAATTGTATTGGAAAAGGTGATGCTGAAATCATGAAGGGACATGAGAATTTTAAAAACAATTATATTAATCAATAAAATGGAGTGCTGAATACTAGTATTTTTTTTTAAGTGGACCTTAACATTTTAAAAAAGAAGAAAAAAGTAGACAATTTTAATGTGCTTAAAGATGTCTGACAAAGAGCATAGAGGACTTCTAAACTATGCAAATCATCTGGAGGAGAATGCCAAAGATACCAGTACTCAAGAGCCATGGACATACTGGAGAAACCTCAGGAATGGTCTCCAAAACACTTGAAGGAACTAGAATATCTGTGCTCTAAGGAGAGACTTAGAGAGCTGGGATTGTTCAGCACAGGGGGATCCCATCAATGTATATAAATACCTGCAGGGAGGGTGCAAAGTGGGCGGAGCCAGTCTCAGCTCAGTGGGGCCCCGTGACAGGGCTGAAGGCAATGGGCATAAGCTGAAACATGAGAGGTTCTCTCTGGACATCAGAACACTTCACTGTGTAGGTCACTGAGCACTGACAGGTTTCCCAGTGGTTGTGAGTCTCCATCCTTGGGGATATTCAAAAGCTATGTGGACACAGGTCCCAGGTGTGCTGTAGCAGGGGCATTGGACAAATGACCCCCAGAGATCCCTTACTCAGCAATCCTGTGATTCTTTGACTTCATTTGAAGCCCAGTGGGAAAGGTGAACGATCAAATGAAGAACCAGGAAAGAAAGAGACTTTGGTAAGATACAAACTTTACAATAATTTTCTGGTACTGTTGTAACTTCTAGGGCACCCTCAGATACTGGAGTGGTCTAGTGGGTTCAAGTAGGGTTCTGCACCCGTGCTGCAGAAACCTACTCCCTCTAAAGAGGAGGCTTCCTAGGAAGTTTATTGATGATTGCTTGCCAAATCAAGGAGTGAGGACAGAAATGGGTAGGGAACTTGCCAACAGATAAAGTCAAAGAGCATTAATGCCACTGTGTGTTTTGTCCTCAGAACATAAGTGAAATTCTTTAAATGTAGAGTAACTGAAGGATGATTTTGGACTGTGCCGGCTACAGCCCCATCCTAAGTGAAAGCAAAGACACCTTAACCAGGAAAGGACACGAACAACCTTCTGTATCCAGCACCATAAAAAACACACCAGCACAAGCACTGCAAACACACTGGTGAGGGCAGTGCCTCAGTGCCCATCTGGAATAAGAAAATGGAGCCAGGGAGCTTCCGGAGGTTGCAGGGGTGGCTGCCAAACAGACACGATGCTTGGTGGCAGGCTGGCAGCATAAGAAGAAACCACTGCCAAGAAAAGGGAGGGGAGTATCACCTGAGTCCCACCAGGGTTAACCTGCACCTGATGCAGGTGATGGGAGTGGGGATTCTGGCTGGAGAAAATGTCTCTGAGCACTTAGGGGAAAAACTACCTTCTGTTCTCAATACAAAACACATTATTACTGGGGCAATCAAAAAAATATAAACAGGTTTAGCAAGTAAAGCAGAATAGTTTCCCAAAAAAGAGATGTTTTTAGGTAAGTAAAACACATTTTCACTAATCTCTTTTGGCAGTCCTTCATTCAGAACAAGAAGGAGAATCATATCAAGTCAAAAGGACAAAAAAATCGCTAAATACATACTTTGTTCAGACAGTTACACAACAATAAAGCAAGTTGGACAAAAATATAAGAGGAAAAGAAAGTGAGGGGAAAAGGCAGTTTAATGGGTGTCAAACTTGTAAACACTGAATTTGATTTTATCACTTGGTTTAAAATTAATATAAGATAAACAAAACAGCAGTACTGTATTAATGCAGTTATATTGCTGTAAAATCCTGATTGTCCATGAATTTTATTCATACAGGAGAATAAATTATATTGCTAGTAGCATTTTAACAAATAGTTTTGTTCAATAGCCAGACCATTGCATCAACTTAATGTTATTGATGTCAAATAAATCTGAAGTAGTTAAACCAGTACAAAGTTCAGGCTGACCCCAGAATTTATTGTATGTTTTTAGAAATGGTTCAAAGCTGAACCCATTTTCTTATTAGTCTTTTACTTACACTACATTTGGCAGAGTCATTGTCCAGAAAGTGAGAGAAAATACCTGATAAGCCATGTGTAAAGAATTTGAACTCAAACCCTGACAGTCTGCTTGAAGTGAATGAAATTCATGTTAGATTTGGACAGATGCAGCAGTAGGTAACAAAAGCACAGGTGAAGGAACCCTGCATGTTCAGGTCTGGAAAAATGTCATGAAGGGAACCACATAAATACTAATAAATACTTCACATAAATGAAGGCAAAAGTTGTGTTAGTTGAGTAATCAATGATTTAACAAGGTGCTCTGCTTCCAGATGCCCCTGTTGACTATGCTGAGGTAATTTTATGGGGAAATACATATGGATGCAAGAATGGGGGTTGTAATGAGGGTTGTTGAGGTATGGAGGCTTTTGCTTGAATCCTACCTACTACTCTCCTCCTGCACAAACTAGGTGCAATGGTGGGTGCTCAACTGGCTGGGTTCTGGTGGAAAGAAAAACAAAAATGGCTCAAGAAGTTCCTTTTTCCATGTTGCCCTTCCTAGCTGCTTATTGTCATCCTTTGCCATGCCCTTGCTTGCAGTGCTGCAATTGTTTGTTTGGCCAGGCTGTAAACAGGACTGGTTAAATGGGCTGGGGAAAAAAACAAATTTCTACTCTCCCACACAGAAGAACCTGAGTTTCTCTAATGGGATTGCTTCAGTGATCCAGCTTGCATCTCAGCTCGAGAAAAAGTTGATTGGAAATGCTTGCATAAGGAAAAAGTGGGGCATGGAATGGGAATAAGCAGAAGAGAGTAGGGACTGCTTAGATGTTGCAGAAATAATAATATATTGGTTTATTTTATTTTTTTATTGGGAAATATGGACCTACTTTAAACTTCATAGGTATTCCAGAAGCCCCACTGGGGAGCACCTTCTCAGTTAGCCTAGCATTTAAAAATAATTTATTTCATCAGGGAAGTAAGTTGAAGAAAAGGTTAGGGAAGGAAATGTCACAAGGTCCAGTAACTTGTTCCACTGCAATCAGGAATATCTAAATGAGAAACTTAATCAGGTTTTGAAGAGCACCAGTGAAAAATTCTCGCCATGGCTATAAAGGTGTGTATTGTATTGTACCAGTAAAATACATCTATCAGTGATGTACAAATACCACTCTACAACTGTAGGACTGACGCAGGTGAGATCTGACCTAGAAAACAACCACCTTCTCAGGTCCCACTTTCAAACTGGAGAAAAATCTCAGTTCCTTTGACACCAATCACAGGTCTAGGCAAGGAAAAATTCTCACTGTCAGGTTTTGTTTAGACCACAGAACACAGGTGAATTCATTTCTAAAAGGTTCATACTCCTTGCCATGAATACATGAGTCATGGAGTTTATTTTTAATAATTTTATTTTGTACCAAGGATCACTCACTGCCTCAGCTAGTCACTGCCAATACGGGCACACATGGGACATGGCATTCTGGTGCTGTTTCCCCTCTCCCACTTCTGGGGTGTGGGGGCGGAAAGAAGGGAGGGCATCTGCTTTTGTACTGCTGCTCATCCTTCAGGAACTCTGCCAGAAGGTGTAGTGGGCTTTGCCTCATCACATAGAGCATCTGAGAAAATGTTGCCTGCAGGACAACATTTAGTTTTGTTGCTAAAACCTGCATTTGGGTTGAAGTGGGGTTGTTGGGTTCCTTGACCCACCATGGTCATCCATCCAAGTGGGATTTCTATCAAAAGGAAGCCCTTCTTCTGGTAGAGAAAGAAGAAGTATTTCTGGCAAAAGCCAGCTTAGTGAGTTGGGTCTTTGTTAAGGTGAGCACTGGCTGAGAAATACAATTATAAAACAAGTTTGCTTTGCAGAAAGGCAAGAGTGTCAATTTAGTACGAAGCTTGTTAGATCAAAGTTTCCTGAGTTGAACATCTCATAACATCACTCTCCCACAGAAGTAATTACTGTAACTACAGGCTCCTTCTACAATGCTAAATGCCTGTGATCCATGGAGAGATCCCTGCTGCCCTCACCTTGTGTGGCAAAGGGGCTTGTGCCCACATGGCATAGGGGCAAATCTCTAGAGCAGATTAAGTGCAGTGATGGATAAGTAGCACATGGATGCCCTGTGTCTCCTCATTGGGTTTTGATGTAGTTAGGTTTGTAGTATGGGGGGTTTTTTGGGTGGTTTTTCTTGATTTTCAGTCTATGAGCAGGGTGTCATACCACCATGAGGTTTTTAAACTTCAGCTGAGGATGTGTTACACACCCTGGGGCTTGGAAAGACAGCCTATGTGATTGTTTGGAGGGACACAGGCTTTGCTGTAGCCACGTCACAGGAGCAGGGTGGAGGCAGCAGAACTTGGTGCAGTCCTGCCCAAACCACTCTCTGGGCATGATGCCTGGAGAGATCTATCTCTGAAACCACACCAGTATTGTGGTTTGGAGGAAACAGATGATTCAGTCCCCCAAAGGAGAGTCTGGATGTACATGAGCAGTTGTGCCTTGTGGGCAGCTGAGACTCAAAACCTGCAGATGAATCTGGGAGCTAAGTTAATCTAGTGGTGTAAATTTTCTCAGAGAATCTGTACACGGAAATTGATATGAGTGGCATGATCTCACAAGGGCATATACAGTACTACATGAGATGATTTCTACTTTAAAAAAAAATGCCTGTGGGAAGAGAAGGTTTCAGAAGTCCTCTTCTAGATGGCTCAAGAACCCATCTTGTGGGAGGACTTCCTAGGAGTGCCTTGCCTGGTGTAAGATGCCTGAGTGACCAGTTTTGGTCTTGAATCCCCACTCCATGGAAACACATGCATCTACAAGGTGACACTCTAAAATGTAAGTTGAAAATGAAGAGTTGAGAGGTTTTTTGTATCATTACAGTTTTACTGTGAACATGAGCTGTGAACATATGGACTTAGGGCATTCTGTGGGGCTTTGATCACTTTACAGAATATTAATTTGCTAATTTACCAAGTCAGATAAGGCACTTTATGAAAACTGAGATAAGAACTGTTAATCAGTGTTTGCACAACACCAGAAACACAACCATTGTTTCAGTCCTTCTCTTTGAAATACATAGTTTTACTGAGACTGTAGATAGACTGGGAAAAGTTTATTCCAGAAAAGAGGAAGGATAGAAGATCCCATGGCATAGCTAACCTGATTTTTTGTAATGCCTTCCTTGCTCCTAGGAGCTGTTAAGCAGCTTGGGGCACGCATGGGTTCCTCCAGTACAAGCAGGCATAAAGTTCTGGCCAGTTGGGTTTTTTTTCAGAAAGCTTCTGTTTACTTCTCTTTGCTTTAAGTATTTTTTTTCAATTGATTTATTAAAAAATTGAGGCAATAATATGCCAATCATTAAAACATTTGATCCATATCTCGCTTAGAATCATCACATCTGAAATCAGCTACTGAAGAGGGATTGATAGTTTGCTAAAGCAGATGTACTTTTGACAGACAGGAGTGTATTTAATTTATCAGCATTAACAAAAAGATACACTCGAAAAAATAAAAAATAGATGTCTAAACGAACACATTTTCCATAGTTATCTATGCTGCCAAGTAAATACATCTAAAACTGTAATAAAATTCATCTAAAACTGTAATAAAAATTAACATACTGTTAAGTTTAGAGGAAAGAAAAGTATAACCCTTTTTAAAACTGATTTATTAGATTGCATATTTTGTGGTCTTATTTCATCCTGCATTAGCTCATTTGGACTGTCCAGGAAGACTAATTAACACTAATGCTTTTAAAGAATTTTCATTTGTGATGCTAATCTGTCACAAAATCAAAAGTATCTTCACAAAGCCAGTGGAAAAAAAGTAAAGAGACTACTTCTTGCAGCCAGCTTAAATTAATGCTAGTTTGTTTTGTGTTATTTGAAAGGTTGTTTACATCTCTTTTGTAAGTGTTTATAAAAGTTGGCAGACAGAAGAATAGCTGCCTACCTACATGAACAAAACTTTGATTTATTTAAGCTACTGTAGATATTACTATCATTAAAAACCTCTTGAAACATTCTGTACAAACAGTCTTAAGGTATAGGCCTGTCTCTGGGTTTATGTACACACAGACACACACATATATACCATGCTGTATCATTTTTGCTACTGAGACATTTATACTCAGTCCTCACATTATGTGAATATTTCTATGTGCCAGTTCATTCTAGCAGCCTACTGGTCTCTGTTTAAATTTCTCTGAGATAAGTGCAAGTCAAAAAAATACCTTGATGACAATTTGTGAAGATGTCTTGCTGTTGCACTCATATCCACATCCTTGAATAGTCAGCCTCAGCAGAAATTTAGTACTTAAATAGCTGAGCACCCCTAAAGCTTTATTGGAATTGGCTCTTGGCTGCTGGATGAGACAACCTCAGGCTCTTGTTCACTGGTTCTCCACACTCACATTGTCCACAGTGGTAAAGGGAGGGAGAGGTTTGCTAGGCTTACATGGCAGCAAGCACTCCCAGCTGTTCCTGGGCAGCTTTTAGAGATCTTGTCTTTTAAAAATACAGGGCAGCTATTGTTGATAAGTGCACGGATGAGATCCCAGACCTTAAATGAAACTTCTAGAGAAATGAGCAAAGCAATTTGGTGTCCTCAGCAGAGAACAATTAAATTGCTGCCTAGTTCACAATGCTGACTACTGGCGTTTGCATCATTTTAGTGTTGCTAGACCATGTACTGCATGTAAGGACAATTAGCAGAGCAGAGAGAAAAGCAGCAGATGCTAGAAGTGCACAGAGTTAGATGACTCATTTTGATGTCATGAAAAATCTTTTTCAGACGAATTAAAAGGTTGACATTAAACAAAAAAAAAAAAATAGAAGACCAAATAATTATTAGAGAAATAATATGAAGATTTCAAGGAAGAGTAGCAGCAAAACCTGTGTCTTGCAGTGTGATAAAACATATGTTTACCTGAAATACAGAGGAGAGACACCAACATCCACGATGGCGACTCTATTCTCCCTCTTCCTCCCCACTCCTGCCCCCCTTTTCCTTAAGGATTAGTTACATGGTGGGTTTTGGTGTGTTCCATGTTGAACCAAAAAAAAAAGTGTTCTAAAATTTCTGAAATCTTTAAAAACTCATTAATTGATTATCTGCTCAGAGGTAGCAATAAGAAAATATTTAATAACCACTTCCTGGAGGCTTTGTGCATATTTTACAGAAGATTTTCAGTTTAACAAGATTAACTAGAAATACGTATTTGCCGTTTCAAAGATTTATTCTCACGAGTACCTGATATGTGTAAGGTAGAGAGCAAGTCTCCTGAGACAAGTACCTCCTGCTCTCAGAAGTGCTCTGCTCCACACTTCTGGTTCTCTTTATTTCCTTAAAAACAAATGTGATTCGTCTTTTCTCTTGCCAATCCCATTTGTGAATTTGAAACTAAATGGCATTTGTATGCTACCATTCTGTATGATATCACTTCATTGAGAGACTTATGCATGCAGAAAATATCAGATTTTCCTCCTGCAAAAACTATTCTGCACAAAAGCTACTATAGGTGTATGAGATATATATATGTGCTCTTCTGCAGAATCTTATTTGAGAGGGGCATTCATATGGCATGCACTAATATAAGTGACAAAAGATGCAGCAATGTCACGTTCTGTAAACAAACTGCTCCAAGGAATTAACATTAGCACATAATTGTATGTTTTTACCGTGTCAGACATGTCACAAAAAAAAGAACTTGAATTGTGATTATAGTAATTAATTTTCCTCTCCTATTTGAGACATGCCAACTTATTATGGCATTGAGGATGATAGATTCTGGCCTGACATTTTAGTGCATCATATATTTACATTTCCATATGAAGAATGGTTACCAAAAGATGTTAACAGGATGAGATCTATATGCAAACATATATTTAAGTACGACCACTATCTTTACATTAAGACTTGGAGGTCTTTAGAAAAAAATGGGGGAAGACTAGGCCAGAAAAATAAAGTAACACAGAGATTTTGTCCTTAAAATTAGGTAGGTCTAGAAATCACAGTGCTGAAAAGCAGGATTGTAGGGAATTGTACCAGTTAGAAAAGAAAGGATAAAATGTAATTTTTCCATCTGCTGTTAATCTGACCATCTTTGCTTCATTTTTGCTGTATTAACAGCATGTCCAAGGTGAGTGGGTGGTTGAACTTCCAGTTCTGTGGCATTTTTTCTTCTGTATCTTTTCTGTTCTGAAGTGGAAATTTCTATGTTTTGACATATAACGTGAAGGAAAAAAAGAGGTGAGAAAAAGCAAAAAAGGAAAAACGGAAAGGTACTGATTCAGATGCTGGGAAGCTGTTTCCAAATACCAAAAGCACGTACTTAGGTGCACTAATGCAGTGTGGTTTTACCAACAAGCCCGAGGGGCTCCTTCTTTGCTGCCACCCCCTTCCCCGCGTCTCGCCTCTGCCTGCCTGATCCCATCCGACAGTAGAGTTGATACCGCACTAATCCCCACAAGTTTGGGACTAATGAACTAACTGCTGGGCTGCCGCCACGGAGCTTGGTCCCAAACTATACTGTACTTCACACTCGATTTATTCTCCAGATGGCGAGACTGCGCAGCCCTGCCGCGAGGGACCACCTCTTCCACTGGAGTGTAAAAGTGGACGGATGTTGTTTTCTTTGCAGATTTGATAATTCAGAGCTAGAAACTCATGAGGATGGTTAGTTATTAGGTTTAATGGGTGCCAGTGGAGCCGCCAATGTGCATATTCTCATTTTTCATTTCGGTGTCTGTGTGTTTGGATAGCAATGGATTTGTCAGCAATGCTGCGTCACCGAAACCTTTATCTTCACCAGTTGGCATGGCTGCACGTGGTAATGAACCTCTTCCTGTGTCCTCCTCAGAGTCAAACAGAAGAGGTGCTAAAGTAGCCACCCTGACCAACCTTTTTTTTTTTCCCTCAGTGAACTTTCCAGCTCAAGTTGGAAATTTAGAGTATTTTAATAGTATCACTATTTACCATGAAGCTCTCTATTATCTTTCTGTCTTGTTCAGTTTGGTAAAGATCCCAAGTCACATGGGACCCAAGGAGGATACCACCATCCCAAGCTACTTGAGCATGAAATATTTTACTTAATGATTTGGTTTCTTTCTTTATCAGCTAGTTTTTCATGACCAAGTATTATCTCATGTGAAGAACAGGGCAAATATTTTTCTCACCATTCCTTAAAAATTTTAGTTTTCCCATTCTTGGCAGTAAGGATAGTATTGTTCCAAGGAGTACCTTTTTCTCTGTTTTAACATTGAAGTAGTTTACCTGGGTTAGGATTTTAGCTTTTGCATGAATTCTACAATAAGAATAGCATCTACATTTCCCTGCCTAATGAGGAAGAGAGGGGTCTCCCTTTTCTCCATGTTTTCAGTATATTTGGTCAAAGGTTTTAGTGTATATTTATTTTATTTACCCATGAAATATTTTATTGGAAACCTTTATGGGAACCTGATACTCTCCAACTAAAATCAGTTGGATTTCCTCCCTTGTAGGAAGGGTAGGCATTGAGTCAGCCCCCTCAGAAGCTCTGGCTTTGGCAGCCAGGTCCCATCAGTTTGTTCCACAATTAAAAACATACATTGATTCTTGCTGTGGAAACTATAGTGACTAGAAGTATTATATCACAGAAAGGAAACATTTCCATTCCTAGAGTATCTAGGCAGACAGATCTAAAACATAGCAGTTCTAAGAAAACACATCAATTCTCAACCCAACAGATGGCATGGGTGTGTTAACTAACATAGTGACATATTTTTTATTAAAATATGGGAAAAAAAACAACAACCCCCTCCCCATGTTTGTTGGTTGGTATAAATTCAGTGAAGTTGTTGGTTATTTTTGGGATACGTACCAGAGGGCTGCACATTTAGTTTATGTAAATTGATAACAGCAACAGCCTGTTAATAAGTGTTTTGTATGGAAATATACCTAGAAAGACACGATCTGTCTTTTTTGGGAAGGGAGTTTGCAGACTGAAGAGAAAAACAGAAATGAGATGATCTAGTGCTCATCATTATAATCTGAAAAAAACCATAAATTAGACTGCAAGTTTGCTGGAGATGTGCCTTCTGCTGGAATTGAGTGCTGCCTTAGAGGATACTTTGGGAAGATCTCTCTTTTGCAAATTGCATTGGTGTGTGCAGAAACCGTAATAATCTGACTTTAATTAAAAGCATAAATTGGTTTGGAGTGTGTTTTTAAGCTACCCTTCTGCATTGTGTCCAGAAACTTTCAGCCCAGCCCTAGAAACCCGTTACCCTGGGCCAGAGAAGAGAAACATCGGGGATTTGTATTTCCCGGTATTGGCATCATATGGTTGGGTTTACCAAATTTGGAAGAGCCATTTCAGACAGCCATGCGCCGGAGCTGTCTTCCAGCTGGACGTGGTTGTACTAAACAGCATGAATCTTTATGTGGCTTTCCTAATGGCCCCAGAAAGAGTCCATTCACAGCAGTTTGAATGTTTTGAGTTGCGTTTTCCAGAGATTACCTCTGAATGCGCCCCTCGATCGCAGCCCAGGGATACATACATGGGTGCCTTGTTCCCCTCTGTCCCATTGATGGGCATATGCTCCCAGCCTTCGGAGGAGCACGGCTAGTAGCCCCAAGCTCAAGGCTGTTCCCTTCAGATTTCATTAACTTTCTGCTCCATTATTCCTTCCTTTTAACCAGTTAGAACCATCAATTGCTTTTCTCTAAACTTACCCTAATTATCAGGGGTCTCAGCCCTGTAAATCAGTACACTGCAGAGCTGTCTTAAACTGGCCTGGGAGACCCTGTTCTCATCGGTCCTGACAACTGTAAGCTACTGTTCCCTCACACTGTTTAACTCAGACCACATTGGGAAACCACCTCTGCCCCTCTTGCTGGCAGAGGTTTGCATCCGTCTGGTTTAAATCTACTGTCATGTGCTCTCTTGCTGATTTGTATTAGCCTGGATATTAACTTTGATGATTTTTTTTTTTGGTTGGTTTTTTTCCCCTTGAGTTTGCCTGTTTTCTTGAAAAGCATCTCTATTCAGCAACTGCATATTGTTAAAGTCATTCCTGAGCCTCCATGAGTCAGGAGCTTTAAAGTTTTATTAGCCCCATAAAAACTCTTCACAAATTAAATGACTTTTGATAAGTGTGCATTTTGACAATGTGAATTTGTTAGGGGCTGTTGGTGAGTGGAAGGAATTTGGGATTGAAACTAGAGTTGGCAGGAAGCAGGGAGCCCAGCACCTTCCTTCGACCTCTACACCCTTCTCCAGGCCAAGAAATGCATTTCAGAAAAGCATACCAGTATACTTCATGCAAATCAACTATTAAACAGATTTGTAAATTTACATTCACAAAAACAGCAAACAACCAAGGAAAGCGTTTGTCTTTGGAGATTTTATTTTGTGCCAACAGAATATCCTTTTATGTGGTCTAAGAAAAACTTCAGAGTTATTTCAGCTTTGTTTTTATATGCAAGTTGCGAATTCTATTACTGCTTTTAATGTACTTTGAATACATGGAGTAAAGGAACACCAAAGCAGTATATATACATCTGTACTTTTTGACATTCAGGCAATACAGAGCCAAATTAAGAAAGTAATTGTTTTATGCAAATTTAAGAATATGCCATTTTTGAGAGAGCAGATAGTGCAACACATTATGTTAGCATAAAGGTATGTGTTGGTTACAGTTGTTCAACACTAGAAGACACAAAAATCTTGTTTTCTGCAAGTGGTAGAAACTCCATGCATTGAATTTACCAGTTATAAAGAAACAATAAAGAGGAAGTTAAAATTGTGTGGTTCTGGTGATAACTGCCTCAATAAAGTCCAAGAGTGACAGACATTTTGGGGACGCCACTATACTGGCTGTCTAGCTTTTCCCCTGTGTCATCTCAACAAGTTGTCTACTCAGTGCATCTTTCTGGCAATAGAAAATATGCTTGCTTTTTGTTTTCTTGTGCATCTGAACTCATATATATATTGTAGAGAGAAGCAAGACTGACCATCGTGAAAACCCTTGAAGAGTTTGACTTTGGCCATGCTGAAAAGTGTGTCAGGATAAACTCTGTGTCCAGCGGCCTTGCAGAAGAAGATCTACAGGTGCTTTTGCAGTCCAAGACCCTTCCTTCAAGTATGATGCTGCCAAAGGTTGAAAATGTTGAGGAAATAAGATGGGTGAGTACCAGCAACACAGTAGCTTTTGACTGGAGCTGGTGGGCCAAGTTCACACAGGCATAGAGATGAATGACTGTGAGTCAAGAGGAAGCCTGCAAATACCATATTGTTGCTTGGCTGAGGTAATTGGGAATTGCATCCACTTAAATGTGTGTGTGATGTGCTGTATAAAAAGCATACATGGAACACGTTTATAAAGAAAATCAGTTGTATTTCTCCCAAGGCTGACAAAGAACCAACATTGCTGTCAGAATATATTATCAAAAGTAGAAGGGTAAGTGCCTTACTCTTCTCAGACTACCCTAACAAGCAAAATTATTGTCTGTCCAAGAGCCTTAGTTACGTGCATTGGAAGCAGGAGATGGGAAACCATGCTAGCAACATATGAAAAAATGAGTTGGGGGGAAGGTCACTCCTTGGGGCAACTGGAGGAACAAACAGGAAGCTTTTAACTAGTGTTTTTAATTAGCACAGATATTATTTCCTGAACAGTTCTCTACTTCATCCTTTTTAATTGCTGACAGGTGTGTTTGTGTTTCACAACTGACTTTTCAGCCAATAAAAACCTGAAATGTAAATGGTTGCCATGTCAAATTACTTAAGAAAACTTTGAAATAGGCCTAATTATGCTATAATTGTTTTAATTGTCAAAAAAGAGGGATGCTTGTTTGGATATACCATTATTGCTGTAACACACCAGTGAAGGAATAGTGCTTAATTATTCACTTTATATTTTTCCAAACCGCTAGCTGAGCAACTAGCACGCGTGCAAGCTGTGATGAAAGGCAGGCAGGCGTATTAGGATCTATTTTAATCTCAGCATCTAACCTTGATCATACCATTGAGATGGGCCTGAGTGCACAATGGAGCACAGCCCCATACTCCGGGTGTGTGACAGGCCCCGTCCGTTCTGCAGTGCTGCCCCTTCGGCCTCCACCACTTTCCATGGAAGGTTCGCCATCCCCTTCCACCGAGGGTAATTAAATTAACCAGAGTGCACCTCTCAGGGTTTACAGCCATGTAGGTGTTAGATGTAACTTGTCAGTGATGAATATTCATGATACCAAAATGGCAGAGCCCTTGCAGCCACCAAGTAGGTTTTACGGGGAATTGGGATGCCAGGGCTCTTTGTCCCCTCATCCTTTTCCACTTTCCCTCTCGCTAACTTGTATTTCCATGGAAAACAAGCCAGCCCCAGAAGCTTCTGCCTCATTGTCCTTCTTTTGCTTTTGCTTCGCTCTCCCTTTGCCCAGCCTTTGCACACAAAGAATATACTCTGCCTAACGCTGCTGCCTTCTTTTCCCAATCCTCCAAAAATTCACTCCAGCATGATTTTTCAGCCTCCCAGAAGCTGTTGCTTTCCCCCCATGCACACCCACTCCCCCCCTTCATTTTTATTTATGTGCAGCAGAAAACCTGGAGGCTGATGCACAACTAAAAGATGGGCTTACTTGTTTTCTTTTGTGTGAGAATCTCTTGCTTTCCTTTTGTCCCTAGTGTGGGTACTTGTTTGACTGGCATGGCTTATTGGACTATAACAAGCGTAACTCTCCCTCCTTTGTGGCGGGACAATTCTCCCACAAATCCCAACCAGTGTGCATTCTTCCCGACACACTATTGGGTGTGCACTGGAATTGAAAGAATTGCTGAGGCCTTGCTACTTCATCCCCTCCCCAAGCTTTGTGGGTTTTTTTTTTTCCTCCGCCTTCTTTTTTTTTTTTCCCTTTCTCCCTGAAATGAACACTTTACCAGGCCGGAAACATTTAATCGTCTCCTTTTGAAAAAAAAAAAATTAATTGAAACTTCTCCACTCGTTACCTTTTGTATTGGTGCTTACTGCAAATCTTTTACAAGGGAGAGGAAGGCAGGCAATATTTAATTAAATGTGCTTTTTTTTTTTGCTTCGCCTTCAAAACAAAAGGTAGCAAGAATTCCAGGAGTGCGACTTTTAAAATATTTTAAAATAAAACAACAACTCTGCTCTTTAACTTGCACCTAAAATATACACAGAGTAGCACTTTTTACTTTATTTTTTCCTCTTAAAAAATAAAAACCAGATAGGAGTCTTAAGAAGGTATGCTGATACCATTATATTACCTCGTTTTCTGCATTTGCCTGTGTGAACTTTACTGTTTTCTGTCACTGTAGTAACCTGCCTTACTGTACAGAGTGAATTGAATTGATTTTTTTTTTTCACATTTTTGAGTGGAATTCTCTTCGCTAAAGAAAAGTTACCAAAAGGGCCATGGTGATGATGCAGAGCAGAGATGGGAGGACAGAATTCTCCATCAGAGAAAGCTGTGATTTATTTTGGCCTAATTGTAAAGTTACGGCAAATTGCTGGAAAGCTTTTTTTTCCAAGATCTGGGTGATTAGATTTTCCTTCTTTTGGGGAGGGGTGGTGGGGGGAAGCTAAAAGGGGAAATAACACCTCTAATCCAGCTTCTGGTAAATAGGCTGCCAGCTTTTAAAATGAGTTTCCTTTCTATTAGTCAGAATATTATGCTAAGCCTTAAGCATTAGTTTTTTATGTTGCCATAGCAGCCTTATTCCTGCAGGGTTGTGACCTGCGATGATTACAGTACAAAGCTTATAGGGTCTTGAAACCCCCTTTGAAGATGAAAAGTCTTTGATGGTTTATATTTATGCAAATCTCTTAGATATGATTTACCCAACTGAGACTGAATGGAGAGATGATTAAAATTCCCTTTCCTTTGATATCCATTAATAGTCGAATATTCGTTAAATTTAAAATATATGCATATGTGATTTTTGTCTTTATTTACCAACATTTTTGCGGTACCTGCAATATGTTTATCTTGACACAAATTACTCGATCTGGACAGACATAATGCATTTACAATCTAGGGCTGAAGGTTTTTCCCTTCTTTTTTTTTTTTTTTTTTTTTTTTTTTTCCCCTTTTGAAAGGGGAAAAATCTGTGCAAGAGCTTTTGTATGTTTCCAGATGATAGATTTTGGAATTTGGGCTACCCCACTGGCAGCTCAGAGCTAGCTGTGAACTGGTCTCATGGAAAAAATTGGCAAGCTTTGGTCTTCAAAGAATTAAACTTCCTTTTTAAGGCCTTCCTAGGTAAGCTAAAAAATTATGAAGAAAAGCCTATTGAACAAAAGGGTAACGGTGCCGTAATGAATAATACGGATGCCACTTAGAAGGCTGGGGAGCGCTTCCAGTGATGGCAGTGCTGGACCTGAAACAAAACCGGACCTCAGGTACAGCAGCCCTTCATTGTTTTTCAGAGCCCATGGATTTGCATTTCACTAAGCCAGGGTGAGAGGTGTTAAGCTTGGAATTTTATTTTTTTTCCTTGCAAACCAGCCTCCAAATTTAGAAATGTATGGGAATGCTGCAGTTTCAAATCACAGGCCTTGTTAAAAGCTGTTTTAATTTTTTTAGTTATCAAGTTTTTGGGGTGGGGAGGGGTGTTTGTTACAGTCAGGTGAATATTTTCCATGCTGTGTAGACTGTTCCTTTTTTTTCCCTCTGATAACTCATTCTGTCTAGTTTTAGTTTTCAGACAAATTCTTACATCACCTAAAAGGCCGAACACTTGTAGAACCAATGAATTTTATCCCCTTTGTGGAAACTGCAATGGGTTTGCTCAATTTTAAGGTAAGAAAATCTTGAAGCGTTGATATTTTGCCACCTCAGCAAACTAGGATAAGCAGAATATTCCTCAGTGTCTCTCTAATTTCACCAAGGAAAAGTGGTTAAAAAATACAAAACATATTGTTCAATCCCCAAAAACATTTGCATGTTGAACTCTGGTATTTGTATTGTAAAGGCCTTCATAAATTGAAAATATTCCAGTGACAGAACAGTTCCAGACAGTCCACAACAAATAACAAAACCTCTCTTCATTCCTGTTATTGTTTTGAACACACTTGGAGTAGAAATGGGCCTGTCCAAAGATTTGGAATACTCAGCGTTGCTGGCTATTTAGTAACTGTCAGATGCAACTTTCATGTATCACTTAGTTTGAGTTAATAAGAGTTAATCATCGCTTCAGTATTGTTAAACCTGCATCTTTATAATGGTTTCTACTAATAACATTGCAACCAAATTCCGTGTTATCATTTCATTGTGTGTATGATGGAGTGTTTAATGCTAAGATTAGAAACAGAATTAACTTTGAAAATACCTGAAGAACATGCTCCTTTTTTAGGGTCATTTTCGATCCAATCTAATTTATAAACTTAATTTTAATACAAATCACTCCCCAGCCCTTTACTATCGAGTCCAGGTTTTTCAGAAAGGCAAGGCAGCATGGTGATGAAACGGAAGAACTCGTGTATGCACAAGGAACTCTGCATCCCCTCCCAAGCTCTAAGGGAAAAGTTTCAGACCAGCTGAGGACACACAGATCAGAAGTACCTCCAGAAGTACCTCACAGGCAGCCTGATCGTTTGATACAGCCATTTATCTTACAGCACACACTAACCTATCTGCAAGCATGATAAAGCAGTAACCCAATGGACACACTCCTGTCCGGTGTGCAAACACAGAATTAGATCCTACATTAAACCACTGAGGTTTTTCTTCACCTACAGTATTTTATAGTGGAGGTTTAATGCTGCAGTTGCTGATGCTGGCAGGAGAGTTCCCTTTTAAAGCACACTCTGTTAAAGAATAACTCTGTGTCCCACCAGCTGCTGTAGAAGAACACCTATTAGTAGACCTGGTAATTACACGTGTCTCTCCATGTACCTTAGCCTTAAAAGATACCAATATTATCTGAACATCAATATAAAATAGCAATGTACTCTCATCATGAAAAAAGCTGCAGCAGCATTTTTTTTTACTTTTATTTTAATGCTCTTCTGATACACTTGTTGCATTTTTAACTTGCTTAGCTTATTTTTAGTTATATGTAGCCAGAGACTTTAAGTTGGAAATCCTTCTATTCTGTAAGGAACTTAAAATAATTGTAATAATTTATTTCATAAAAGAGATTCTGATCTTTATTTCTCATGCAGACATACTCCATGTCAAACTAATCAAATTTAATGCTTTTTGTTTGTTTTTATGCAATATTTTCCAAATGTTTTGTTTCATATTGCTACGCAAATATCTGAAGTAATGGTCACAGTAACACCCAGGGCATAAAGTAAACCAGAAGGTGGGGGACCCGTTATTGGTGTCCTGTATTTGCTATCTGAGTGCTTAGGGTAACCAAAATACTTTTTCTCTCTTGCTGAGTCATTTAAAAGCACTGTGCATTTTCAAGCAGCTACAGTGGCTTTGCTTAATAGGAGCAATATTCTCGGAAGGATTTTGGTAAAGCTGAGCTGCTGTAATGTCCTCTGTAGTCTCTCTGCATCCTGCATTTCTGTAGATATTAATACTCTGTTCTCATTTGAAGGCTGTCTGTGAAGAAGCACTGAGAACAGGATCCCAGGCTGGCTTTCATTTGGATGCAGTTGTCTTTGGAGGAGAGGATTTCCGTGCCAGCATAGGTTGTTACTTGTCTCTTTACTATAAATGTTTATGTATGGCATTTGCATTGGAGAAGCCAGTGAAATTTCTGACAGCAATAATTAAAGTAATGACACTTGAGTCTGAATGTTATGTTTCCATTTTTCTCCTTAATTTCTTTTCAGTGCAGAATGTACCACAGGAAATCTAAACCATGGTCCTTGTGTTACAGGGCACTGAGACTTTCTTGTGCCTCTTGCCAGTCAGTATCAAAAGTTAATGAAAAAATACCAAAACCAAAAACCAAAAACCAAAAACCAAAACCAAAAACAAAAACAAAAAAAAAACCAAACAAACAAAAAAAAAGAAAAAAAAGGCAAAAAAACCCAAACCAAACCAAACAAACAAAATCCACCCTGTGGAATTACTGAAATGATTTTAAAATATTTTATCCATAAACAACATTTACATGCTTTTTAGAACTACATTTGAAAGTCATAAAATTCTGGTGTCCACTTCACCACTTCTTTACATACAACTGTCGCTCAGGCTTTTGACATCAAGCACAAATACTCTCCTGCTATATTTTGCTTTCATAAATTTATTTTAAAGATGTGACATGGTAATACAGCCACGTATTCACATGAAAGCATTATTAGTCTTCCTAAAAAATAAAAAGTGCTTCACCATTTCTTTTATAAGAGGGCACTTAGCTTCTGATTTAGTTTAAAGATAAAAGATAAAAGCACAGACCTATGAACGTCTGCATTAAAAATAATGTTAATGTAAAAATAAGCATTGCTTTACAAAAATATTCCTTACAGACTGAAAATCTGTATAAATCTAAATAGTTATCTTATGGTTATTATTGTTATTTTTTTTTCTCCCACTAGCCTTCACATGAGTGTGTTGCTTAGCTGGTAACCTGTGAACACATGAAGTCTCATGAATGCTTTTGCTTCTTCTCAGAAGTCATCTACCATCAATTTTTCATTCAAATACTAAAGCTTAAATATTCAGCTTAGGACATCAGTTGTGACAAGAATCAGAACCAAGGAAAGTGCAATTCTATTCCCAGTGGGAATTTTTTAACCATTTAGTTGGACCCAGTATATCAATTTCTGTAAAGCTTCTCTTGCTGTAATGCTTCTCACTGTACATGCAGTAAATAGTAAAATCAAATAATTACTTTCATTTTAGTCAAGTCAGCAGTCTTTACCAGACAAAGCTTACACTGAGTTCAGGCTTTCAACTTCTGATTCAAACTAAACCAAAATCTGAATTTACAAGCCAATGTTTAGAGGGACATTATTTTTTATTTTTGCTAGAGCGGCTTTCTTTTTTTCTTCAGAAGAGTATAATTTTGACTCTATAGTATAGCCTTACACCCCTCTTCTATTTTCTAAATCAGTTAAATAGAATCTCGAAGTTTCCCCTTTTTTTTGAACATAAGAAATATTTAAAACAGAAAGGTTTAAAACACTCTTGTCAGCTTTTCTTTGTTCTCATTATTTTCTTAGGTGCAACAAGCAGTAAGGAAACTCACGATATTCTATATGCCAGGCAAAAAATAATAGTCACAGCAAAGGCATTTGGCCTTCAAGCAATAGACCTTGTTTACATTGATTTCCATGATGAAGATGGGCTCCGCAGGCAATCAAGGGAAGGTGCCTCAATGGGATTCACCGGTACGACTTTCCACCGATGTCGCAAAAGAACGCGGATCTTGTTCATTTTAAATATGTTGCTACGTTTACTGTCATTTAGACAAATAACTTGATTTTTGTTTCAGATCATTTACTGAAAAACTCATTGATATCAAGCTCTTCTGTGTTTATTACTATCTTAAAAATTGCAGCTGGAAATTTTGCCTGAAAAGTCACAGGCTGCTTTTTAGAACTGCATGCCATGAAGCGTAGAGGCTGTGCAGTGATTCCTCCTTTCATAGAGCACGGGAAAGGCAATACTGTATCTGCAATGGCTCCTCCACGACTGGAGCCCTTTCTCTTTCTTTGAACAATGGCAGCAGTTAAGAAATACTTTTTAGGCGAAAAAGTTGAGAAGTAAATCTCATATGCTAACTGCTAGGGGAAAGTTATTTTCTTATTGTTTTTTTTGGTTTGTTTTTCATCTCCTGGCTTTCCCCCCAGTAAGTGCTGGTGACACCTACGGGTATTGGCAGACAGCAAAAGCAGCAGGCTCCTTGCCCCACAGTTCTGTAATGCAGCCTGTTACTCTGTGACTGGTGTACCAGGTCACTCAGACACCTCGCTGGGACAGTGCGGCCACCAAAATTTGGGGGGGTTACAATAGAAATCAGCCATTTGACACAGGCATTAGAGAATTCTAACACACAGGACAAACATTACATTCTTTTTCTCTGAACATCATCCAGGACACACGTGAGAATAGTGCATCCCTTAGGTTTCTGTTACCAAAAGCATGGATCCTGGCAATGCCACCTAGCAAACTCTGGTTTTAGAGTTAGCTGTGTATGATATCTTAAAGCACCAAAAAAAAAAAAAAAAAAGTGCAATTTTGAGTGACCTTGGCATGCCAGCAAAAGAATAGCAATCAATGCTTTTCGGCACAAACTCTGCTTTACTGTCTGTCAAGCTTTGACATTTGCAAACCCAAGTCTTGTTTTGGAGGTGAAATGGTTAGCTCCTCACAGCTACATTATCCACAGCCGTGTGGACTTCCACCCTTCACTCGGCTGCCTTTGAAGTTGGGAAAATAATAGAGCTGCTGAATGGTAGCACCTGCTGACGGCTACCTAGTCTCAACCAATATTTCCTAGCTTAAGGAAAGGCTTGATTTTTGAAAAAACATAAACATCTGAACCTCCTGTTGACAGAAGATGGAGTTGCAGGTGCCTAGCACCTTTGAGAGCACTCTTTTTGAAAGCTTAATGTGCATTTAAATGCTTAACTGAGGCTGCCAATTTAGGAAATTTAGAAATGCTCAACATAACTAATACTGATGGTGATTTGGACTCCACTGACTGTATGGTGGAAGTTGTCTGACCTTAGAACAAGGTCCAGACAGAAGATGAATAAAAAGGTCACGTAGCAATTTAGGGTGTAAAATGACTTTCTATCTTGGCTGTACATGTGTCATACTTGCCTTTCCACACAAGGAGTAAAGGTCTGTGAAAAGTACAGATTTTATTAAGGTACACTCACAGCACCTGCCCTTTGCCTTCTGTCTTTCTGCAGCTATCATCAGCACATTTCCAAAATTCAGCAAACAACCTGACAATCAGTCCAACTGTAATTAGAGATAGGGCAATAGTGGCTCTACTGATTTGGTGGGGGGGTAAAAAAATTAAAATCTGTTTAAGCTAAAACAAAACAGCATTTTTCCTTTGCTTCTGCAAAAAGAAAAAAATATGTTAGGTCAATCTAAAATATTTCACTTGTTCTTTGTTTTTTTGCTGTCAGTTTATCTAATATTTTTATAATCTTTCCTGCTTGTTTTGACTGAAATAAAATCTAATTTCAAAACTGAAAAAACAAAATCATGTTTTTCCAAACCTATACAAGTGTTTTTTCCAAATCTATGTAAGTGAGACATTTTAACATTCCCAATTTCACATTCATCACAGAAAATTACAAGTGGGCCTTAGGTTAATCCATGCCCTTGTATAAAGCAGAAGTATGCACATTGTATTTGCCACTGACAGTCCTCTGATAATGTGAAAGTACTGAAATGTCGCCCTAATAACAAGTTCAAAATGTGCAATTCTTCTAATTTTTAAATATAAGATCCTTTCCTGCTATCTTTTTATAAAGAATTGGAGTCATTGAAATCAACAGAACTAAAATGAGCTGAGTCTTGCAAATTGCTCTCATAGCTGGAGAACACTCACTTATTTGCGTGAACAGGGCTGAACTCACCACCCTCCAAAGCAATGCAAATCCAAAATATTCAGCAAAGTTATATGTCCTTAGATATTCCCATCTGAGGCCAGTAAAATTGCCCTTAATGTAATCAAATAGCTTCCCTCAAGATTGAGCAAGCAAAATAACATAATGAAGAATTGACCAAGTATTTAAATATTATTGCAGACCTCACTGCTTATTGCAGCCAAGTTTTCTTTTCCAATTATATTAAAATCAGCCTGGTTTTCCTTCAGTGAATGTATAAGCAAAATCAAATGTTTTCAAATGTAATCCAGCCAAATTAGTAGTCCTTTCATATGTATATTTATAAAAAAATATATAATTATATATCCATAGACATCCATCAAGATGTTTTACACTACCGGTACCTGTGGACTTTAAATCAGTGTGTTGCCTATATAAATGAATTTTAGGAATAGGTTTTAGGAATGTTTCTGTGAAAAATTAGGTAAACCTTGCCATAAACTTTAACAGCTGACTTAGTCATTATGAAAAGTCCTGTGTCACATGGTGAGAAAGCAGATATAAATACGAAGCAGTCTAGGTGTCCTCTCTTTTTCAGTCTATTGTAGAAGACTAAAATGACACCATCATAGAGTTACCTAAAAGACTTGACAAGTATTGATTTAAAACACAATATATCAAGTGGTACTGTAAAAAGGATTTCGTGGTCATAAATTTTAATGTCTTCCAATTTTGCACTCTCTCAGTAACTTGTCAATAACAACAATTCTGTTTAAAATATTTACTTCATTCTTGCATGGCATTATGTTTGTTATGCAGTTATTTGGATAGGTAGTCTGTGACAAAAATCAACCAAGTGCTATAAATCAAAAGTTCGATTTTATTCTCCCTAAATTGTTCAGTAGTGTTTTAATGATTAAAAGCATATTTTACTACTATAGGTATCTTTATCAAAAACAGGTCTTTTTACAGAAATCTTTTACAGTTTAAAAAATCATATTTATGTATTTTTAATTTTTTTATAATTAGAGATTGACTTTAAATATAATTTTAAATATATTTAACATTTTTTTCAGAAAGTTAGGCTCCTTAGGATTTTTCAAGAAATTGTTGTACACACTTCAATTTTGAAATTAATGGTTTAGCTATGGAGAATTTGTTGTATTGCAAACAAGGAACATCATCAGCTTATTAATTATGACATTTTATTAAAATTACAAAAAAAATTCTGGGTAAACCTAAGATAAAACATATTAGTTTAAAAAAATTCTTTGAGTAATTTCTTTCAAAAATTATAATTCTTAATGGGGTTTAAGCTTTTACCTCTATTTAAAGTATTTTAAAAATAGCTGTGATATTGAAATTTCAAACTGAATATTTGCATGCCTGTAAAATCATAAATTAAATGCTGTTTAACAAGAAATAAAATTGAGCTACTTGTGGCTTTTTAGCAAAGGAACATAGCAAAGGACTAAAGGACTAGTATTTCTTTGCTCATTTAGTTAAGTAGAGTTTCTTTGTACTCCAGGATATCACTCAGACCCACTGCATTCTGATGAAAGTAATCCCAGGGATTTTTGCAGTGGTTATTTCATTGAAAATAGGTGTATTCCTGTGCTCATGCGTGAGTCCTCTCAGATCCAGTGATGAATCCTGAAGTACAGCAGGCTTAATGTCAGTAAGAACACGGGGGCAGACCCCGTTGTGCGGGCAAACCTCCTTAGGTCCTGACACTTCCAACTTTTCCTGGCAAAGTGCGAAAACCTCGCTCACACGAGAGGCTGCGGCGGCGGCAGCGGGGCTGTGGGACCCTCGGTCTGCAGGGCACTGCTCACTCGCTGGCAGGTTTGCAGGGTCAGGCTCATGCCCCTAACTAGTTTTGTTATCTGGCATCGAGGAGAGTCATTGACTCCGAAGGAAGCTGGGAATTCCGGTAGCCTCTCTTTATTAATGCACCTTAAAAGCAAACCACAGAAATCACACCGGTCTGTGAAATTCCCATAGAAATGAACTAATAATGTCAAACGCTGCACTTTTCAAAGTGTCAAACAAATTAGACATGTATTTGTTTTAAGGTAGCTAAATTCAATCACGGATTAAAACAGATTATGTGGCTGTCTATTCACGTTTGAAAATCTCTAGTGAAAAAGACAAGATCTATTTTTATTTTCTGAACTTATATTTATACAAGAAAGGATTAAAAAAACTGCTTCGTAAAACCTCAGGGCACTGCTGGTGGTTGTTTGCTATACCAGTGACTAGATAAAAATTGCAGCCTACCTGTAACTACCAATAATTACAGCAACGACAGTTTAAGCAGTTGAGGATTGTATCATGCAAAGCCAATACTGAGAATTTACGGAATGATCCTTTGGGTACTGGTGACTTTTCAGACCTACAGATCTCTTGCCATCTTCTTCAGATCTCATTTTCTGAACACTCTTTAATGCAACATATTAAAGAGTTGCATTAAGAGCTGGAGCTGCTATTTATATAGTCAAATTCAGAGATGATTTATATTTAATTGTTATTGACTGTTCGAGACAAACAATTGCACCTGAAACAACTGAGAGAAGATGTATGGATCAAAATGGGGAGGGAGGAGAAAAAATTGTGGGTTCTTTCAAACTATACTGAATGCAAGCATAGCATAAGGTATTCTTACTCTTAAAATAATCTGTCAAAAAGCTATCTGCCTGTTTTCCAGTTTTAAAAATAAAAGAAACCAAGTAAAATAATTAGTTAGAGAGCAAGAAAGTCTGCAAGGCATATGAGAGCCTCAAGTGGTTGGAACATTTTGCTTGAACATCTGTTTGTCGATGCATGATTCTGGTGTTATTAATCTTCTTTGTAGGTAAGCAGGTGATTCACCCCAACCAAATTGCTGTTGTCCAGGAACAGTTCTCTCCGAGCCCTGAAAAAATAAAGTGGGCACAAGAACTGATTTCTGCTTTTGAAGAACATCAGCGATTAGGCAAGGTAAATATTTTGTTAATATGCCATAGTGGAACCAAGTTTGAATAGTATTTAAGATTTAGAAACGTCGGTGATGGCTCTTTGCTTTTATCTTATGAAGTCTGCTTTAAATAAGAGTATTGCTTGTGAAATCTGTCTCTGGATAGTGTATATTATAAATGTATCATTTCCCAATATATTTAGAAATAGAATGGCTGTCTTTTCCTTCTTCCCCATTTTAGCTTTAATTCTTTGATTACACAGCCTTTTGAGTACCTGCAAGTATCCACAGCATTGGAAAATTAAAACTGCTTCTGCATTATGCCGCAGAATCACAGTGTTACTGCCAGAGGAAAATATTTGCAACCAAAAGTCAGGTAGCCTGGCAGAGGACTCAGACTGCTTGCACAGGCATCCTTTATGGAAAGAAATAAATGGATTAGGAAGCCTCTGGTTTCTAAAAAAAATCTGTATGTTGGTAGACCTGTTTCACTTTTGGGGGTTTGATCCCTCAAACATGCCCAGTAGTAATTGAATGTACTTTTGAGTGAAACTGCTTGCAGATTGTGGTTCTTAATCATTAAAAATGGGAATGTTTTATGTGCATTTGTACCAATTGCTGGACCTGAATTTTGGATAGAGGAGAAAGCAAATTAACACTAGAATATGATTGTTCCTAATTTAGTGCATCATTGAGTCTCACGTTTCCTGCTCTGTGGGTTTCTGCTATGTAAATATTGCGGTGGTGATGCACAATCTGTCTCCACTTTGTGCCAGTAATACTTAAATTAGGGGTTGCCTGAAGGAAGATTTTATGCTAGTTGCGGCATTGTCAGTTAATTATCTTAAAGGTTATTTGCTATAATCCAGTTTGCCTCTTTTTGAAAGAAAAAAAAAAAGTTGCAGCCAAACATGTTTATCTTAGTCTCAGCCAAGCCTGGGCTAGTTAAAAAGGAAAGTCCCAATGTCAGAATGGGGAGTGTAGATGAGTGGGAATGGTTCACATGTGCTTGTGTGGAATTCATGTCGGAGATAAATCCCTCCAGTCGAGAGTTTCATCTATAAGACTGTGCATAGGGTCTCACTTTCACTGCTGCCATATAAATGTTTTCTGCACATTTTTTTCCACTTTCTAGTGGGTTTGAAAAAAACTGGGATGTCTGCCTTCCCTGTTCCCCTGCATTTCTGATACTGCGGATGTTGTGCATTAAAAATGCTGCAAAGGTCAAAAGAGAAATTTTACTTTCTTCTCAGAGTTAAAGTGTGGCAAGGTATTTGCTATTGCTCTGCCCTTCTCCTCACTGGGCTATAGCACCCCCTTTGTGGTACCTGGGTGTTTCCAGCACAGCCATGACTATGCTGTTTGGGTGCTGTCCAGAGCCGTGATTTCAGGGTCCCTATTAGGATGCTGTGTGCCTGGATCTCTTTGTTCTCTCTCCCTCAATTTTGAAATGTAGCTCTCTTCATGCAAACAATATAGATATAGAAAATACGTGACTGGTTTTGCCCATTATTCTGATTTACAAGGCTTGGCTCCCTTACAAAAGGCATCTTTACAAACATACTGCTGGTGCAAATGTGTAGGCAGGTACATGCAGCAAGAAAAAAGTCAAACGACTTACTCAGCCAAATATTTTTTATGATGTGTTTAATACAATTCATTCAGCTGAGTTTTGTGTCAGAAACTCACCTAAGGAACACCCCTGTCATATGAACAGCAGACTAGGAGACTGGACCAAATTTAACTCTAGTCCAAGTATCACACGATCATTAAGCCAAACATGTTTAATATTGAATAATTTAATGTTAGGCAAGCATTAGTCTTTAGGTTTGTTTTTGGGAAGCTGCTATTTTACTGACGTAATGCTGAGGGGTTTTGTTTATATCAGCCATTTAGGGGGGGGTTTATTTGGGTTTGGGGGAGTTTTTTCTCTTCATAAATGCTTTTAAAATATGTTATAAGCTTCTGTAGTCAGCTGCGAGAGCAAATTTGCTGAGGGTGTGTGGTGCAGGTTATTTTTTTAACCAACCAGGTTGCATGCTTCATATATTTTTGCATGTAGCCGTCTATCAGTAAAAAAAGACTGGCAGATTAATATAATAAGTGAACTTCTGGATCTCGTAGCACTGTCGTATTCCTGGATTTTATAACAAAATTGGAAAAATAGCTTTCCATGTAATGCTGGAAACTCATTAACTGAGTTTCTAATTTGCTGTTATGACTGTGCCAGTGAGAAGAGCTTGGACGGTCTGATTAGTTAATTTTTTTTCCAAAGCAAACATATCTCACTGAGGGATCCTCTCGCTCCACATCCTAACGACATGCTAAAATGTGAGTAATAACTCTTCCCCTACCACCTCCTGGCAAATGCTCCACGCAGAGGTTTCAGTAATCCTCGTGTCCTAATGAAACACCTCTTCTGTTTTCCTTTCCCTTTTATTATATTAAAGTGTTCATGTCAGTAAGACTAAAAATATGGCTGTGGTTAATATGGTTGAGACTTGCATGGTTTTACCATGTTATTAATCAAAGTTGAAAGCCTGGAAAAAATAAATGTGAGGGATTTGTGCAGCTGTTTGTGTGGTAGAGAAGTTACTAGTCTGCAGTCTCTGGGACCATAGTTGCTATTATTTTGGTTTAAAGTTTGATGCCCTTAGTTTAAAATGGTTTATATTAAAATACAGTAATAAGCTTTTATAATCTGTTCAAATTTGAGACCCACGATTTCCATAACAATCTTCTTTTGAAACAAGGCTGAACCAGACTACTTCATCCTGGACGCTGAAATGCTTTGACATAGTAGCCCCCAAATGTGAGTACTGAGGTCAGGAAAAATTAGGATCTCAGATGAGCACTGTAGAATTAGAGATGCTGTGGCAGTGTCCAAACAGAATGAAATTAGAGAGCTAACCAGCTAGCCAGAAGTATTTGGGCTTGCCTTATGGTTATATCCCTATTTGGGGGGTTAATTTGGTTTGGTTTCTAGGTTGTTTTTTGTTTGTGGGGCTGTCTTTTACATTTCTAATCCAGCTACAAAATGGCATGTCTAGAAAATAAATGGTAATGTTGCATTTTGGACAAGTAGAAACAAATGTTGAAAAACTACATTTTGTATTTTATTCAACTATTTATTAAGTGCTCTCTTTTGTCTAAAACTTTGAGGTCTAAAACTGCAAAGTGCTTAAAAAGAAAAGTGTTATTTCCAGGTCATTTCAATATCTTTCCAGTAGAACTGCTTTACTAGGGGATATCATTTTCGAAATTAAAATACTCATCCTAAAGAAAGCAGGTATAGCTGTTAGAAAGCCTGAATATTAGATAGATGTCGGTGTGCTCAAAAATAAACAAAAGGGTGATAAACATCATTCCAGTGGTCTAAAGGACCATTTCTGTTAGAAATTTCTAAAGCATTTGTACTGCTTTAAACAGGGAAGTGATCTTATAAATACAGATTAACTGAATCTAAGGGGGTAGAGTTAGTGGGAGAAGTTATTAGCCTATTTTAAGAAAATTATCTGATTTCTAACAATAAGGGCATAATAGTCTTTACTATTTAGGTAACTCCTGAGTTTACATTACCAGCACGCTGAGTATAGGACTGTATCTCTTCTATAAGTAGTTTGTGTTTATATATGACAAAAATGTAAGATATTGAAAATTAATTTCTAAGCTATTCAATGTGTAAATACATCAGGCACAATATCATTATCGAAATTGAATCTTCCTAAATTGCCTTAGTTTTAAATAAAATTCAAAGATAAGGAAAAGCAGAATAATAAAGTAAAAGGTTGATTACACATTTATCTCACATACTAATTGACAAATGCTTTCAAAGCACCCACATATTAAACTAGGGAATAACTAAATGCTGTTGCCAAGGTCACTTGTCAGGTAAGGATTATTTAGAGTTAAGGAAAGTATATCACAAACCCAAGTTGTAATATGGGTTGAATATTTAAATCCCATAGAGCAAATCAAAAGCAGTATCTGTACATGCCACATACAAATGCACAGAGTGCTTCTAAGAAGACCTTTAGCATATGTTTCTTGCATTATATTCTGTGCCATTGTATATCATGTTCCCAGCAGCTGAGGAATAATACATATGAACTCCAGTGATTTGGCAAACTATACAGTTTCATTTACGGACCTTTCCAGGATTATGAAAAATCTTTGGAATGCATTTATTTACACAGCATCAATCCAACAAAGGAATGGAAATTTCCAGCAGTGGCTCTCTTATAGAGCTCTTTGTTTAGGAAAAGCTACCCCAAGCCACTGTATCTTAGAGACGATGCGCCCTTGTGCTTCGGCCAGCTCCAGCTCCCACTCCCTTACAAGGAGATCTCTCCCGGCTTTCTTCCCTCTCCTGGCTCTGCAGTGGACCCCAGGAGGGCTCCCCAGCCAAGTGGGATCCACCCTATCTCAATCTAACCCGTGGCTGCTAGGAAACTGGGACCATGTCCAAGGGGTGCCTCTTGGAAGGGATGCACGGGAGCATCCCTCTGGCGTGGAACTGTATCAAACCCCATAAATCCACAGGGATTATATTGCACTTTACAGGACATTATATCTTGGCGTTTTATGTAGAGCTGGGGGTGAGGGAGCAACCCAGGCCCCCACTCCCCTTGCCCAGGACAGACTGCTGAGTTTTGAGGTGCCACCAACCAAGCTGGATCCCATTCCAGGGCGACAGTGGCAACACAGGGTACCTCTGTGTGTGCTGGGCTGCAGCACTGTCAGCCATCCCTCCGAGAGCACAGGGCTCGTGCTGTCCTTTATGTTAATTAGGCAATGTGTATTCCTTTCACTGCAGAGTGGGGGATTCAGGAATTTGTGATATATTGCCACCTTTAAGGAGCACCAGCCTTAAGAAGTCTAGGCTCCAGTACATCTCTATGCAAAGATGAAGAGTGCTGGTGGGATTTAACCCATGGGCCGCAGTTATGTTGGTTATCTTTTTAAAAAGTGGCCAAATTAAATTTTAATTTCAAAACTGAGATCAAGAGAACTCATATTAGTACTCAAAATTTCTCTGTACACTCCTAGGATTTGAAACATGCTTTATAAATGTGTTCTCTGTCATGGTTGAAGGCTTTTCTCCTAGAAAGATCCATCTGGGGCAAATTTTGAACCTCTACAAAAGAGCAGAAGGGGTTGTATTAGCTAATTGCTTGTGCTATACTGGTTCCTACATTGGTGCAATCAGTCCTGAGGGAGTTATGCCAGGTGGGGAGAGAAGGAGACAGATTTTACTACACAGGACAGCAAAAGCTTCTAAGCAGGGCAGAAACTCATACAAAAACATTTTCTTGCCAGCTTCCGCCCATTCCACTCCCCAGCAGGCATTCAGTGGCTCTTAATCTGTTTTCCTCCACTCATTAAAGACCTGTGTCCAAAGCGCAGAGGGAGAAGGACTCGGATGGCACATTGATACTTCCCACAGGGAGAGGTTTCTCCATGAGCCGGGAACAGGATGGATCTGTGCGCCTCCGTAGCCTTTCCACCTGGAGACAGCCCCTGGAGGAGGCAGCTGCTGCTGTCCCAGGGGACACAGGCCCTGCAGAGGATGGCACCTCTCTGGGCTCCCCCCTCAGCTAGGCACGGCTCCTCCATCCTTGTCGGCTCAAGGAGGTAAATTCAGGGTGAGTTGCTTTTGGAAGGGCTGTGCTGTATCGGCACATTCCCAGTGCAGGCAATGCTTTGCTATGAGCATGGAGTGGGAAGACACCCAGCACTGCAGACACCTGCCCACCATCGTTCCAAAACCTGCTCTGCACCAAGCAACCCACCAAGGCAACTACCCACCTCCAAAATCCCTGTTTAAAAAGCATTAACAAGCACTCATGAGCCTCATTTCAATTTTCAAAGCAGGATCTAACTAGAGAGGTAATGTTCTGACCAGATGGCTCTTTTTAAGCCTTACTGAGGGAATTCAGAAGCCAGTACGGCCAAAATATTGTTTCAGTTAATTTAAGTAGCAGCAGTCTTGCTGCCTTTTCACTCCTCTCTGTGCTAGCCAGCTTTGTCAGGGACCTGGAGTGGCTTTCTGCAAAATCTCTGTCAGTTGAAATAGAGAATCGCAGTAAAAAATGGCTGTCCAATCCTATTCAGAAAATGAGTCTGAAGTTATTAAAAACACAGAATACAAAAACATGGGCAATTCCATGCTTGTTGGCAGAACAAGCCTCACTATTATTATTATTTTTCTCAACTCCATTGTATTTTACCGCTACTTTTCCCTTCAGTATCGAATGCCGTCTGTATGCCCTGTAGTCATTTACTTTCAGATTGAATTTTCTAGTTTATATTTAACAAATTGCTTCCATGACTATAAACCTCAAGTTAATTCCAAATTACTAAATGAAGGGCATCTGAGGATCCTTAAGTCTTAATATCAGTTACTTTTCACTTTTCCATATAATAACCATGAATCTCACTGGGGAGAAAATAATGTATGGTTGGATAGGCTGTTTGTCCAGGAAGCTACTTTTATGCTATAAAATAAAGATTTGCTTGGCAGCAGCAAGTGTGCTCTCTAGGATTCTTCCGTTCCCAATACAGCAGAAGACAGAGAATGAAAACCAGTGGAGAATATTCCTGATTTCTAGAACTTCCCTCCGCTTCTTTAATTTTATTCCTTCCTGCTCTAGAGGAGCACACAGGAAGGCAGCGACCACAATGAGAAGGTAACTAAAGAAAATGCAAAGAGAGCAATAAAACCCCCTCATATCTGCCTTTCATTCAGGGATCTTAAATAGATTGTTTGCTCAGGCAGAGGGAGAGACTTTGGCAGCCTGAGGAGTTTCTGGAGCTGAATCAAGCAGCATCCCCAGGCCCACCCCAGCTGAAAGGGCTATCCCTGGTGGTTCAGGCAGCTTGGGGGACTGTAAGATGGAAAAACAGCTTGTCTGGCTCACACAGCAGGGCAAAACCCTTATATATGAGCTGGAAACAGTAATGCCAGGTGGAGAAGAAATGAAGGGCCTTGTAGGTCCTTGTTCTTCATCTTTCCTGCCCCACTGTGGACTTGAAGGATCACAAAGTCCTTTCTACCTGTTGAGCTTTAGAAAGGGTTTCTTCTGTCAGAGTTCTTGCACTGCTGCTCAGGAGTTATTTGAGGCAAAAATCAATCTCTATTTCATGTGGTTGTTGCTCTTTCTTTCTTGACCTTTTGTGTCCTTCCATCTGCTCCTAGAGGCAGAAGCCTATCTCAAACAAACAGGCCTGCTTCTGGCTTTACAAACTGATTTATCCTCTGAACTCACTGACTACTTCTACTCCAGTGGAAGATTACACTGGCAAAAAGAAACAAAAGGTAGTGATGTCTAATGTTTTCTACATATCAGCAAAAAGGCTACAGAAACTTAATGGTGATGATACTTTGCAGAATTCCTTCCCCACTTACGCTTCAACAGATCAGAGACCCACTGACCATCTCCTCTTGCTAGAAGATATCTCTGACAAACCTTTTCAGGGATCATTTCTTTTCCCCAAAGATTTTGTGTACACGTGTCTTTCCACCCATAATGTTGTTACAGAAAAGGGGTGAATGTGAAAGGGTCCAGAGGAGAGGCTATGGAAATATGTAGCCCAAAAAGCTGTGTCCATACAGCTCAGGGCCTGTGAAGTCTTCCTTTTTGTCATATGTGACTACACTGGTTATTTGGGCATTTCTTACCTACTGCAAAGAAACTTAAAGAAAGCCAGGGTAATGTGTGAGCCTGCTCTGGAGGCAGGACAGGCCTGAGCAGAGAAGAGAGGCCACAGTCTGGAACACACTCTCAGTTGACCCAGATTTCACTGAACACCTCCTAGCAGCTCACTAACCTTTGAAAGTTCATTATGAGAAGGTAGAATCATGACCCAGCTCTTTATGACAGCTCTTTGGCTACAACTTGCAGAAGAAAAAAATTAATTAAACCTGCATTCAGCACCATCACAGCTGTTAGCTCTTGACTTCCCCAAAAATATGGTCTCAACCTTCTGTTTCAAGAGAAATCATTCCTTTGTACTCAGGATAATCACTCCTCCCCCAGGCACAGACCCAATGCCATTTGCTGTGACCAGGCTCCTCTTCTCCTTTGTTCATTACCTGTAAGCAAATCCAAGCGTTCTTTTTAAGCCCCAAAGCAAAGACTTCCAAATTTCCTCTGCAGGGAGTCACTTAAACAACGTGTGTTTTCATTAATCCCAGGGGAATTATCTTCCTGAATGCCATGCTTTTTAGGGGGAGCCTTTGCCATCCACCTGCTCCCTTCCCTCCTCAGAAGACTAAATCTGCTCTGCTTGCAGAACACAAACCTCTTATTTCCTTATAATAGCTAATATTGTACAGGATTAGAGGTAATGTTCTCAGACCCAAGCACATTTTAGTGCATTTATTCCTTGTGTTTTTGGTGTCTCCAAAAAGTCATAACTAGACCTTTGGCTTTCAGAAGTGGCCGAGACACTGAATTACCATGGAAAGAAACTAGTGTTTCTCAGATAACTGTGGATCAAAAATTTCTTGTGTCCGTGGACTTGAGGCCACTTGTCTATATGGGTTAGGAGGTACACAAGGTTTGCCCTGGCCAGCTGGCATCACCCCTTCTGCTCATTTCCATTTAGCCTGGCGTCTGCCCGTGAGCGCGGACGCAGGTCACCAGGGTTGGAAGGGGACTTACATAATCACTTATTTACACAATGGCTGTATTCACACACAGCCTCTGGCCCGTGTTACCAGAGCAGTGTGGGAGCGCTCTTTGACTCACGACATCTCCTAATGATGAAGGGGGTGGAGGAGAGAAGGGTGGCCGGCTTGTTGGTCCCCTTATGCCCATTTCCCCCATGTCCTAATGCACATCCCTCCAAAGACAGCCCAGTAGGACATGGAGATAACCAAACTGCCATACACTCTGCATTCATTTGGTCTGCAAAGGAAGGTATTGCAAAACTGTGGAGAAAAGTAATTGGAAAAGAAACCAAATCTTTATCAGTGGGGCACTATTTCTGGCTGTGTGACAGTAGAGTACTGTCTGAGAGCCTCCCCTCACTTGTGAGACTGTCATAAAATCAGTAGTCCCTTAAGTAGTGGAAGAGGGGGTTTTGGCAATTCCATAAGCATCAGATAAACCCTATTTTAGACCCATACTTAATTCAAACTTCAGCAGCAGGTGATTTCTTGTCCATATTGCAGTTTCCTGGAACATTATTTTGTCTTACTTTTCCTTTCTTTCCACTGACCTAACTACCCAGAGTGTCCCCCATGCCAAAGCCTGACTAGGTTCCCAGAGTAAGCTGCTTTTGAAAAAGTCATCTTCCTCTACACAGTGGCCTAGTACAGCCCATGTATGGACACACACAGCAACTTAGCTTAGCACTGTTAGCTATATTCTTTCATCTGATGCAAGACAATTGAGGTTTTCTTTCTGCTGCAGACAAGCCACAATCTTAATGTAACCTATATAAATACGTTTGAGAAAATCCTGGAAGCTGTCATGTGGGAGTTAAAATTGTTGGCTACATATATGATGAGATCAAGGCATCAAATCAAAGGTTTATTAGCAAAGGCTGGACAATGATTGAGTGGACCACAGCATGGTTCCAAAAATACAGCACAGAGTTCTTAAAACCAATGCTCACACTTGGAGTCACACCTGCCAATAGACAGGGAGCCAGTAGACTTTTTTGAATTTACAGGAGTTATCTGGTACTTCAAACTTTACATGTTTTCTGTGTCTTAGGAAAACCAATGCAGGTAATTAATAGATTACAGTGGTCTAAGAACTGCAGGTCTGCAGTAACCCTCTTAGTGAGCTCATTGCAGTCATCAGGATGGATGTGGTTAGAGGCACTGGTAACCACAGATGGAGCAAATGCTGAGGAAAAAGCCACAAGTATTCCCAGGTGCAGGAGTACATCTGATTCTTCTGTATTGCCAACCAAAGGGGACTAGCTCGTTTGATCACCGTCCCACATGTCCCAGAACAATTATTATTTGACTTTAATTAACTCAAGTACTTTAATACACAACTCAGAGATAATTGTGTCACACCACTATGAGGTGCCTTAAATGTTCTGTATCATGATAGTTTTATCCTGCTTGTTTCTCTTCTTAATTCAGTGGTACATAAAGAAATAAAATATGGTGAGAGTAAAACCCCATGTAACATGGTGTATCATATAAAAAGCTTTCGGTACAGATGAGGAAGTATAAAACTTTACATTCCCTGATCATTTGGAAAAACATAGGGGCACCTCACTTGCCATCCTGTCCATCCCCTGCGCAGTCAAAGTCAACACAATTCCATATATAACACGATTCCTTTTGTACTCATGATAAACACTAGTGCCTGTATCATTCCTTCTCCTCTTCTGGTTCCACCAGAAAATATTGATCCCCAGACAACACTAAAATCATGGATCCTGAATCCTGTCCTTTTAACTTCTAGAAAGGCAAAATTCTTCTTGCCATTAAAAACCAGTATTACTCTGGTATGAAATGGTCTTACAGATTTACCAAGTTCTTAACTACTCCCAGAAGTTTCACAAAGTAAATGTTCCCAAATACAGGAGAGACATGCACCAAAAGAGGAGGTCTTTGTGTTCTTGAAAACACTGCATTAACATGTTCATCTTTTGCCATGGCAAATGACAGACCAATACTGAGACTCTTTTTGTGACTTTATACATGTCATTTCTTATAGATAAAGGAAATCTTTAAGGATAACATATAGCTATTACAAGAACCATGTTCAAGATCCTTGGAAGAACGTGACCAAGGTTGTATTCTAAGTTGTCAAAGAAGAGCCCTCAATTACATGTTGAACTTTGCTAGGACTGAGCTGTACTGGAGTGGCTGCATTTATCTCAAAGGAAATTCATACGATGCAAGCATAAAATCTGCCAGACTGGTGTGTTACAAAGTTTGGTTCTGCATCTCTTCAATCCACAACCACCTGGAAATTTGTTGCATTTGTTACTCTTATTGCACTACCGATTTACCCTCCTTTATCACGAGCCTATATCTTCATGTCCTGACCTGTGAAAATGTCTGTTCTCTCTCAGCTATGCCTTATGGCTTCTCTTGCCTCTAGGCTGGATCCTTGCACCACTTAGAGTGGTGCAATTCCCGTTTTTCCAAGACTATCATTTGCCATTGCCTTCTGAAAAAAAACAACCCAAAAGCAACAAAACCAAAAAAACCCTATCAGCTATCTATAATTCTAATTCATTTGCAGCTCTTTTCTGTGTCTTCCAAGTCTACTTTTTTCCATCCTCACAGCACTTTAGGATATACTGAAATTTGAAGCAGAGCTGTTAAGACCTTACTCAGCCTGACCTGCATCTTGCATAAATTGCTGTTACTTTTTTTAAATGTTACTACTGTCCTAATGGAGCATTAAATGTCACAGTGAATAATACTTCATTGAAGAAGGAAAAACCTTGAGTCTTTCCTTGCTTGTCAGTCAACCGGGAAGGACTTTTAGACAGTCTGCATGATGACCCAAACAGGGAATGCTGCCCATTCACTTTCTTCCTTGATCCCTCCTTGGTAGGCTGCCCTGACAGAGCTGTAGAGCAATCAGGCTGAGGGGGCACAGACATTCTGTATTTACAAAGCCTTCTGCTGTGTTGTGCTGCCTTCACAGCTGTACAGCGTGGACCAGCCAAAGTTCCCTTAGAGCTCCCATGCCCTGCAGGGTGGTGAGTGCCAAAGTCATCCCACTTCTCACAGGGCTTTGCCTTCAGCACATTCTCTATGTGGCCGCATGAAGGATGGCACTGAATAGGCACAGCAGAATCTGTCCTGTGTCGCTTTAAACAGGGGCAGAGTCTTTGGCCCACAAATCTGCCCACTCCTCAGTAGGGCTGGACTTCCAGACTGCTGTCTGGTGAATGCCACAGTTGTCCTCCATCCTGCCGTTTCTCATCCCAGCTGAGTTGTTTGCATCCAGGTATTGTCACCCAGAGGCTGTGCCCATCATCTGCGGCTCTGCCTCCTGGCTGGTCCTCCTCCCCACTTCTCCATCAGCCTTTACCTGCAGGGCCTGTCTCTTCCCAAGGCAGGTATGACACATTTGATTAGCCTGATGGCAGAGTCCCTTTACAGGTTTCTGAAAAGGCTCCCTCTGAATGATTTATATGGTTGCATGGTGAGCAAGAACCACAGCCACCGAATGCGACGGATGCAAACCCCAGCCTTGCATTACCCACCTGCCATTGTTCCCGTTCATGCTGCAAGCTTCCTTAGGAGCAGGCCCTTGGTCCCATAGTTGAACTACTGGAAATCTAAGTACAGGCTGGAAGTGTGAGATTGTTGAGAAAATTAGCCAAAAAGAAAATTTAGATCTATGACTAAATTAATCCCCAGATTAATGCTATCAAAGCAAATGGTGTTTATAGAAAGTCTTGTTTTCTTTATATTCATGTGAGAGAAAATCAAAAGAATGCTAGAGGCAAATTTCATCTAGCAGAATTGGAAAAGAGAGCATGGGGACAAAGCTGTAATTACTGGTATTTCCTATCTGTTGAAACCTGTGGGTGGAAAGAGAGTCAGTGAATAGGGTATATTCAATGGCATTAAAATTGGTTTCTTTTTCTGGACTTTAGCTCAACACTGCAAATTAGCAGGGGGAAAATAAGCCTCAGAGTGAACAGGCAGAGAAGCCAACTTCATGTTACCCTTTGCTGTTAGGGAAAAAGAAAAGGCATTTTTTTCCTTCAAGAATTCAAATTCCTAGCAACCCGAAGTACAGCTGCACACTGACAGGCAGGGAACGTACGGCATTTCTCACGTGGTTCAGTGTTTGTGTGTCCGTATACACACCATTATCCTGTTTTCCTTTTAAACATACTACTTTAATGAAGAGAGAACAAGCATGCTGTTTAATTAGCTCTGGCTTTGTAAAAAACACATTCTGACCCAGATTCATCATGGTACAGCTTAGGTACCTGGAGGGGTGTCTGACTTTAGATCATTCTGTATCCAGTCAGTGGAAGGGTTGAGACCCTCCCAGCCATGATTTGGACCACCAGAGATCAGAACTGACATCGCTAGGCATCCACCTCTTTCTGCAAACCATTGCAGGTACTTAGTATAACTGTACTCCTAAGTCAGCCTTTCACAGAACTAGGAAGGATGATTAGAGACTTCAGCATGTTTCTACTTATGACTGTCATCCCACATGCAAGTTTCTTCTGTAAGCAATAGCTGTTACTGAATTAGCTTTACTCTTTATTTTGCTTCTGAATTAGCTGTTCCTGAAATGGGCATTACTGAACGGCTACAGAAAAAAAAGGACAAGTAAACCATGTTTTTCTTACACTTAAAAAAAATGTGCCTTGCAGTTTGGGATCACTGCATAGACCTGAATTATTCCAAATAAGTCCTATGTCATAAAATGTTTACTTAGTTCCCAATTTTTTTCACAACAGTTAATAAATTGAGAAATTTGAGGCTGCATTTTCTTTAAAGTTAAAAGTATAACTGAAAAATACAGAGATGTAGCTATAATTAGAAGTGCTATGCTAATACTAATACTAATACTAATAC
>VZDJ01007754.1:12760163-12779256 GCA_008694505.1 Cyanoderma ruficeps
CTGTATTTTTGCATGGGCTCTCCCTGATTTGTTCTATCTTCTTCTTAACTCAGTGCACCTTTGCCTCAGGGCAAGGGGGTGGTGGGCTGCAAAACCCAGCTTATGGTCTTCTGAAGAGGCAGGTACCCTGCCTCATCCATCACACATTCACTTGCAGAGATGATCTGTCTCCTGAGGTACCTGCTCATTTCATTTATAAGGAGTCACATGTGAAGGCCCCTTTCCCATGAGTGTGTCAAGCCTCCCCCCATCCAGAAATCTGAGTAGAAGCTGAAGGTGTGACCAGGCAGTTGTGACTTCCAGGGTGGGTTTTCTGTCGGCTACTGACTTCGTTTCTTGTATCAGTGACACAGCAGTGACTCCAGAGCACCAACTCTTTCAAGTTAAAGTACACTCCTACTGCTGGTCAGGTTCTGACGATGTTTATGTTCTTTAAAAAGTAACATTTTTTTAGTTTATCTTATTTTAAAACAAATTAACCCCAGAGGCAAATAATTTTTTTCTAATTATATTATAGAATGGAACATTTGTAAAAGTCATTACAACCCTCATATTTGAATCAATTTCAGACTAATGTCCTGTTACCCGAAGTTGCCAGTTATTTTTTGGCATTATTTTGGGTGATTTTAAAATTGGTGTGTTCGTCACTGTTACCATTAGAGTTACATAAAGCATATTGCTTACAGAGCCGTGAAACGCTTTAAAAGCAGCAATTGTCCAAATTGAAATTTATTTCATCCGAAACATCGTCCTGGACATCCAGGTGGTAATAAACATTTTTCAACCGCATACAAACTGTGAATTGCATTTGAAATTAAATCGCCACATTAAAATCTGCATTGCTGAACCTCCCGCTGGCAGGCACTGTTCTCCCGAAAAGTGACATCTTCCCTGGCACTGGTGGGGAGGGAGTCCTTGCACAGATGTTGCTGAATGGTTGCTGATCACTCTTCCCATACTGGGATGTTATAGCCACATATGCCAAAAGGGTACAAAGGATGCAAGGTGTGTGAGGAATACAGGAGGGGCCACCTCAGATTTAGTAGCTATAGATGTTTTTGTCCTAACACACAAGGGTGGAAACCGCTTTATAAACCCCTATTAAAGCAGCATATTGCTGATGTCACAAATTATGTCATTTTTCAGCAAGCTGTTAGGTAGCAGCAGGATACTTAGAGGTCCCAATCTGAGTGCACAGCTTGAAGCCTCATCATCCATTGAAGTCAAGGAAATACTCCAGTCCCCTGGCCCTCTGTTTACAAATAATATATCAAGAATCAGGATGCCCACAAATGAACTTCCAGGGACTGAGCTAAAAGAAATGTGTTTGTGAGTGTGTATTTCTAGACATATATACGTACATGCTATGTATTAGTCTATTTGTGTATGTGCATGTGTGCATTTGTGAGTAATGCAACTGAAGTCTGCAGTCTGACATTAGATTTTCTTTAAACCATCATTTTTCTTTTTTCCTTGATATATAGAGTGGATTCTTCATTACCAAATTCGCACACAGAATCCCCACCAAAGTCAGAGATAGCCACATCAAAAAGGGGTATACCAAGTACTCCCATTTTTTCTACTCTTTAAAACAGTGAGGGTACAAAAGACATCTGATTGAACAATACGTACATAGGAAGAGATTTATCTATAATGGAGTTGTGCAAAATCAAATAACAGAAATGTATATACACTTACTCATTAGTACAGCAGAACAGCAGAACGGCTCTCCTCATCTCCTGGATAAACCATATTTACTCAAATACATGCTTTCCCCCCCTAGAGTGGAACATATCATTGTGCTTTTCCAACAATTCACATGCACTTGGGACACAACAGCCTACATTAGAAGAGGCAAAATACATAGTATGTGGCCTGAGGTTGCGAAACAGACGAAGAGAAGGAATCAAATTCAAATCTAGCTGTGCCAAACTCATCAGTGGGTGCTTTAACCCCGCTCCCCACGTATTAGGGGGAGCCAAACATGCAGTGTCTAGGCACAGCTTTGAATTGCCTGATTTTTGCCAGCATGTTAACATCACTCCCCTGGCAGAATGAGGGTCCTGGCAGGGAGATGGATTAGATGGCCAAACATGGCATTTTAATCCCCACACCCTCTCCCTACACCGATCCCAGTATTTTGCTACTTATTTACTGACGTAGTTGGCGGTAACTTCCTCTACTGGAATTACAGGGTTGGATTAGTTTCTCCTCTACAGCGTCTCTCTGATTTAACTACCACTGCAGCTATCCCCCACTATCTGCACCATAAATACTGTTGCTTACAGAAACATGATTACAGGATTAGAGTTATTGGGCCCCCGCCCAGACGAATGCAGTGACACAGCATAGCACTGGCACCTCTGAAAGCTACACTGACCTCAGGCATCTCTACATCAAAGGCCACGGCCACAATCTGAGCTTCATTAGCTTTCAAGGCTGAAGTTACAGGAGCACTACTTCCTCAGCCACTAATGGGAAACATTCTCCTCCATTTGCTGTTGAGGTGTTAAAAGTTCCCCTTAACATCAGTTACTGAGCTACAGCTTCACCGGTATCCCAGTAAAATAAAAATGAGTTGTGGAGTGGGAGCTGAGTTCAAATTGAAAAGCTATGTTGGACATCCCTTACTCAAGCAAAGGGCAGTCACCAGTGCAGGGATGCTTCGTGAGGAAGGACTACAGGGGGAGGTGCACCCCAAATCCCAGACTGGGGGCCATAGGGAAATTTCCACAGCTCCTGAAGGGTTTCATGTGGTTGTAACCAACTGTTTAATGACGAAGGTATGTGAAGGACGCTCTGGTTTTCATTTGTAGGATGTGATGAGAGTGATTAGTTGCAGCTCAGAGCATCATCAGGTCCATATCCACCACGAGAAATCTGTGATCTGTGGTGATAACTCCTCCAGCCCCCCTGGGTTGATCTGAACCCACAAAGAGCAAACCTGGGAGGTAACACTTGATTCCAGGGAAAAATGGCTACTCAGAGAGAGAACCACAAGGTGATAAAGCACTAAGTTGGACCAAACTTAATTTTTTCTCCTAGCATGTATTTCTATGTGGAAATTTCTCTGAAATTTCAGTATACATCAGTTCCTCCTAACACAGCTGGAACATTAGTGTTTCCTTTGTCTTGTCTATTTAGATGATGCATTCTGGCATACAGGTCACCTCTTGCTGTGTTTGCACAGCTCTAGCAAAGTAGTTTGGGGTTTTCAGTCTTTGCCCTAATTGAAGAAACCAGGTAAGTGTCTAGATGATGTGAAAGAAATCCCAAGGTTTCATGACTCTCTGTCCAAAAGGGGACAAAACATTTGTTCCACGAAAGTATTTGAGGATGGTAAGACATAGCCTACCACACCAGCCACAGAAAAACAGGAGCTGGCTTTGTATGAGAATTAAGAGGCTGAAATACATGATTTGCATTAAAAGACCTCAACAAGAATAAATTTTTGAAATATTTTTTAAAAAAAAGAAAAAGAGGAAAGTAGAATAGAGCTAGAGGATTTACACTGAAGGGCTTGCTTTTCTTTCTTCAGTCCAGCCAGCCATCTCTGGTGCTTTGCCTATAGGATTATAATTTCTACTCTTTGAGCTGGTGCTGAATAAAGTGACTTGCCCATGAGCCTCCCAGCTGGGCCAGCTGGATAAGGTGGGCTGCTCAGGTGCTGCCAGGGATAAGGCTATGGAATTACAGACTGGTCTCTGGAGCTAAGCTGCTCCTTCTCCTTAGGAGGTAGGAGACTTCCCCAGGTCTGAGGAGCTCCTTGTGGCTGGAAGATTCCCTGGAAGATATCAGCAGGCTCACATGCTGCCTTCAGAGTTTTCTCCAGCTCATATGTTTGATAAAGCTTAGAAGCTTTCTTCAGCTGGCAAATTTAACTTAATCTCTTGGGTTTGCTCTGCCCTAAGCATTCTGTTCATGTTATCAGAGCTCATTTCAGTTTTCCAAGCTTAGGGCTGGGTTAGGAACCCAGCATGTTTAGAAACCAGACTAAGAAGACTTCTGCTGATTTTCAGCTAAGCACATTTTCACCACAGAGATTTACAAAAAGGCATTTATTTCCTAGGAAGTTTTCACTGGATTTCTTCTTAAATTAAATCACTATCACTCAAAGAAATAGGAAATTCCTCCTTATGTGTACACTTTTCCTGAATTACTGATTCTTTCCAGGCTTTCCCTTTGCAGGGCAGTGACCCCCAGTTCAAATACTGCAACAGCTCTCTGACCAGTGGCGGCTTAAGTATTGCAGCAGCAGCCACTGCTGTCACAGCAGAAATCCAAGCCCTTTGCTTTGCAAACCTGGCAAGTATGTGATGTTAATTAGAAGCACTCACTCTCCTTACTGAGTAAGATCAGGGGTGGTGTGGAGGCATAGGTTGACCCAGGGAGAGTAAAGGGGGCTCTTCTCCCTTTCAGCACCAGGACCTGCAGCCCTTACTATCATTGCACATGACAGACACACAGGTCTACAGTCATTTTCATTATTTCAATTACTTTCATTCATCATTTTTATAATTTTCACAATTTCCTTTATTTTCTCTCTTTGGGACAAGGCAGGATGGAGCATGGTACAGTTAAATGAACACAAAAAGGCTTAACAGTGGTAATGGAGTCCAGGTGAGAGAGTGGCTCTTTAGAGCTGGCACGTTCTTTAGAGGTGATGTATACCAGTTTTTGGCGTGTCACTAATGATTATTGCTGTAATGATTTTAAGGTGCTCAAGGATCCGTGAAAGGGTCTAATCCAAAGCCTAGAAATGTGGACAGGAATTTTGCATTGAGGGGAGCCAAAAAAAGCAGTTTTAAAGAACCAGAAAAAAAGTATTTCTAAGATTGTCTTTATATAAGAAAATAAAATGGGGGAAGAAAACAGTTTCTCTCTTCCTCTGTCTTGCCAGCATGCTTTGATGAAAAACAGGGAGGTGATTTCAAGAACACTTGCTCCAGCCTCCTGTTCATAAGTAGCAGGAAGGCCTGTCAAACCTGTCAAACTCCTTGAGCTCCTGGGGTTTACAGACTTCTCTAAGCTACCCCAAGCTAAACCACAATCCCATAAAGAAGCCTTTTCAGTGAAACCTTCTGCCATTTGCCTGAAGCCAACATATCACTCATTTAAAAAAAAAAAAAGTATTTCTCATTTGGAAACATCCCTTCCCCCTGTGCCTGCTCTCTCCTGGTGAAGCCCCGAGCAATGGCCTTGCTCCATTGGTTTTTTGAAGAAACCTGCCACCACAGGGTATGTCAGAGTCCAGAATCTGCAGTCCATACAGTGACCAAAGCCTTGCTGGTCCAAAGAGAGTCTGGTTTGGGTAAGGACTGCAGAAATGAGCTGGCTTCAATCAGAGCTCAAGGTCAGTGTTGGATGGCTTGCATTCATTTCTGTTCCTTGCCTCTTGGTGGACTTCTCTGACTCCTTGACTCCAGCTAGCTGCCCAGGTGCATGGCCTACACTCTTTGCTAGAGATCTAGAAGAGACCTCCAAGCAGTCTGGCTTTTGCCCTTTCTTCCATTCCCTATATTGTCTCATCCTTTCCCTGAAATTTGTTGTGAAAACAAAAGCTCTCAGAAAGTCGCCACCGCTACCAGACTTCATCTTCATGCTACACCCAATGGCTGCTACCTAAACTCCCCTTTGTATCTGCCCTGCCAGCATATGGAAACCTTCAGTGCCACAGATCCAAAACCCCAGCTGGTCATGGAACAAATTTCTGCAATTCTCAGGACCACTGTTCTCTTATGATGTCTAATCCAGTGATAGAAAAAAATAATAGCCCCAAAAGAAGAGGACAGGCATGAAGTAACAGTCATTTTGGAGGCATTTCTGAATTTATTTGAATGGAATTGCAGGGGCACATTCTGCACTGAGTGACCATGGGTGTGTCAGCTATTTTCCAAAATCATTTGGGGCTTGTCCCAACTGGCATATGTCTTTGGCAATTGTCTGACTAGTTATATGTCAAATCCTATTCTTTGATTTATAGGTAGCAGATCAGAGGACAAGATACCATATTTTTTTTCATGTACTTGCTGACAGTAACAGAATCACACCCAAGTCCATCATGGCAGAACCATAGCAGCATCATAATGAATAAAAGAGTGATTCCTCAATGGGAGCAAAATGTGGCACCTTCAAGCTGCAATTTATTCACAATATGGGAGACATGCTCTGGCAAGAGTTAAGCAGTCATCAGTACATGTACCATAAGGGCAGAGGTAGAACAAATGTAAATCTGTTGACAACACAGTAAAACAATGATACCATAAAAACTAAAGCAAAACTTGAAACATATCCCAAAATACAGGTTTTGAAACCTGGCGCTTAGTCTGTGCAATGAGATGAAATCTTGTTTCATTTTACATCTGCTCTTACTTAGCCAACAGCTAAAAACTCTTCAGCAGAGGCTGCAAGGTTTGTATTGTGTGAAAAATGAAAGGCACATGGACAATATTATAATAGTTGTTGTCCAGAATGCAAAATACGAAAACAAAGTTAAAAGAAGAGAGAACCAGCCTAGCATACTTCCTCAGGACTTAGAGCTACTGACTCCATAATTAAGCCCCTTAATAGACACAAGCAGACAGAAAACATGAATTAATCTCCAGTTCATTACCCAAGCTCCCATGGACTGGGACTTCCCCATGGCAAAGGAAGACACACACGTTTTGAGATAAAACCCATCCACAACCATGGATTTTATCCAGAAGTGGTGTATAGCTCTATATATTAACAAACACATACAACTACTATAGTTGTTGATTTTATAAATGTACTTGCAAGAAAGAATACAAATGTAGCAAGAACCAGGGACAGAAATATTTAAGATGCACTGACAAAAACCCCTGCCTTGTCTTGAAGCTGTTTTCCCTTATGCTTCATGCTTTTGTTACTGAAGTATAACCACTGTAGTTCAGGACAAATAATGGCCAGCAAGCCAGGAATCCTGTCCCCAAGGGGGTGTGCTGGGTTTCCAATGAAAAGGATGAGGGTATGCATAGACACAACCAGTGCACTTCCACAGCCCACTCACCTCCTCCATCTTAAAGGAGAGTGAGATACCCCAGCTCATTGCACTTAGACCCTGCACCAACACTGATCTGTGTTTTGTAAAGGCCAGAAACCTTACAAAAAGTTCACATGATGAGCAATTAGGACAAACAATCCATTTATCTGGGACCTGAGCAACTAAGATGAGTAGTCACTCAGACCCAATCCTGTGCCAGTCTGTGCTTTGGGTATTAGGTCTCCTTTTTTTAGTATAGCCAAGCTTGAAAATGTACAGGGAAAAGTTGGGAAAGGTTTCATAGTTCTGATAAAACAAGCAATGTCCTCAAAACTATATTTACAAGAAAAAAAGTAGCCAGTACTTTGCCATGATGTGCTAAAACAGGATTGACACACCAGTGGGCTAGGGGGAGGCAGAACAGATCTCAGGACTGTTCACTTTGTCTGGGAAAGAGTTGACAGGATACACAAAACCAATGCATGCTCGAGGCAGCCATGTTGGCTTCTGCTCCACTGGAAAGAGAAATGTTTGCCACATGGGATCAGAAAACATTGGCAGGAAAATAACTTTGATTTCCAAACCTGAAAAAGAGTGTCACAAGCATTAAANAAAAAAAAAAAAAAAAAAAAAAAAAAAAAAAAAAAAAAAAAAAAACCAACAGGGAAGGAGGAGGGGAATAACATTCACCTGACTAATTTCTCTAACTCCACCTCTGACTCTGACCCTATGATGGGTATGTTTGAAAGAAATGGGTTTGTGAAAGAGAGCTTAAAGGCAACTCCTGAATGCAAGATGGGGGGAAAGCATGTGTACCCATCACCTGTGGACTGGGGCAAGGGTGAACAAATCCCTCTTGGAGGAAAGCAATGCAGCTCTCCCATACCAGTTACCACACGGAGATGGTGTGGACGTTACAGATGTGTGCATGTAGTTACAGACATATGTAGTGGAAAAGGCAGTGGAAGAAGTCCCAGCTATAACATGCACTCGGCAAACATTCAACTTTCTAAATTTCTCCCGATTTCCACCTTGAATCAGCTTAGGACTCAGAAGAAAGACAAAAAGGCATATTTATTTCTGGCAAGTGTCATCAGAGAGTGACAAAAACCTTATGAGACATTTTGTCTCATCTACAGCCTTCCACGCCTATTGTCATTTACCTCCTGAGCCTGATGGAAATATGCCCTGGATGGTCTGTTCCTTGTTATTCTTTCAATTTCCTTGTCTTTTATTTATTTCCCTTGCCTCTCAAGAACCGTTCAGAGGTCCCATTACTTCCTGCTGGCCAGGGAAGGCTATGAGAACAAATAGTTATATTGGATTAAAATACACACACTATCACAAGAAAAACAGAGGGAAGGGGGCAAGGGACTTGCTTAGCAAAGGGTGGTGGAAGTCGTGGGACAGAGAGCTGCCAGAAATGTTGAAGCAGGGGTTTATGTCAAGACTTGTTTTAGACATGATCTCTGCCAGGAGCAGAGCATTTGAATTCTTACTCTGGCAGTGCTGTAATTTGAACCTGCGTATATTAAATTAGTTCAATGTTTCCTTTGGATTTTAAATGAAAGTTTGTTTGAAGTACTGCAAATGACAGTTCCTGGCAGTGTGGATTCTTCTGGTACCGGAGGAGCTGGTTGCTGCTACAGGAGGCAGAGGAGAGCTCATGCACAGTGTGCTTCCCCTCTGCAGCAAAGGCCCTACACCAACCAGCATCCTAGAGGAGCACAACATCATTGCCAGAACCATGGACATCATTAGCCCCCCATCTCCAGGGCAAATGAACCCTGTGGTCCATGCTTGACCCAGGCAACAGCAGATTGTATCTGCTGCATTTGGAAATTTTCCTTTCTATCATCTGTTAAAAAAAATATTATTAGCAGGTGCTGAAAATTGCGGCCTCCAACCTAGAGACCAAGAGCCAAAATACCAGAGGGGGAAAAGTCAGTTCTTGACAACCACCTGACTCCAGGGTTGGATGAGCCAGAGAGACAATCTGCTGCAATGGGAGATGCCACATCAAACACATCAAAGGAGGGAAGTGGTAGCACTTCCTGCAATAAGTTTTTTGGGGGGAGTTTTTTGTTTGGTTTTGTTTGTTTGTTTGTTTTTTTGGGTTGTGTTTTTGTTTTGGTTTTTTTTGAGGCTACAAGTGGCAAAGGACAATTCCTTGCCTCTGTGAAATTATAAGCCTGGTGATCCTTTCTGGTGCCATAAAAGAGTTAGACCAGCTCGCATCCGATCAAAAAAGGTTAGGCTACCTGTGCACTACCCAGAATAACAAACTAGTCATTTAACATTGGCCATGTAAATGGAGCACTGCTATGTGTGCATTTCCCAGTGAACAGAGGAGAATAAATTCTTATGTGCCATGTAATCATATACACACTAGTGTAAAAATGGGCTGATATAAAGTAAATATGCATATAGCTATGCCTTTGCCTATTCCAGCCTCTGGGTTATAGCATTGTCAATGTGTTGACATAAAACTGCAGTTTTATGGATCACATCTCAATAGGAATGTGTGAAAAGGGATTTTGTTTTGGCTACAGCTCAGTCTCTTAATATAATTATAATTACTATTTTTACTACTACTGCTACTACCACTACTACAGTGAATTGGGAGCTCCCTTGGTTCTACCTACGGTACAAATAACGAGAACAAGCCTGACCTAAAAAACAGGACAGCTGAAAGAGGGACAGACACAACATAATTATCTCCAAGATGGAGTAACAGGACAGGAGATGGATGTAGGATTCAGCTCTTAAACTCCAGTCCCTGGTGTGGCCTCGGCCTTCTCTGCCACAACTTCATACATGGCTTTCTCAGGGAAGAAAAGAGGGGGTAAAATTACTTTACTGGTGCAGTGGGAGGACTGGCTTTTGTTACAATTGGTGTGGCCTTGCTCAGCATTCCCAGCATTTTTGCAGCAGAGATGGAGTTAACCATTGGTGAGGGTTGTACTGTGGGCCCAGGCCTGGTGGCCTTGGCTGCACCTGGACAGTTTCCCTGTGACACTGTGGGCCACCGTGGTGGTGGCTGTGCAGCAGAGGTAGCAGCTTGCTCAGGTCACAGACACACTGACAGATATGTGGGGGCAAGAGCCAAGCAAGTGGTTTTTTCCTCCTTTATTTTTTTTTCACCTACCTGCCTTTGTTAGGGCCATAGTGGGAGTCATTCTGCTTTGTTTCAGCCTGAAAATCAGAAATATCTCTCCTTGACAGTTTGTCAATATAGCAGAGTTTTTGAAAAATCTCTCCCAGGACAACAAATTCACTCTGAGTGACATTTTGGCATTTGCCAGATCTCTTGTTGCTTCATGCTGGGTTCTGCTGGGTGCTTTATGAAAAACCCTCTAAAAGTGCCACTTTCTTTCTGACAGTGGTCTTAATCACGGCCCGTGCAGCCAGGAAGCATCCTCACCACAGCCACTGCTCTATACCAGCCACCCTTGTTCTGAGGTGGCTCTTTTCTGCCAGCTCTGGGGCTCAAAAAATGAAATAAAAGATAATGAGAGTACACCCTCCCCTCCTCCCCTCCCCAAAAGGAACATTTTGAGAGAACAGGGCAGAAAACACAACATGAGCCTCTTCATTAAAGGCAGTGGGCTCACAAGGACTAGGAAAGCTGTCTGCCAGGAGGCCAAATGGTTTGCCTGCAGCTCCAGAAAAGGAGACGTTACTTGGTTGAAATCATTTAAAGAAAACAAAGGATGACTGCTACATGCCTGCCCATGATCGTCTGGAGCACTGTGCTGTTGTGGGGTGTTTATGCCAACCAAATGGGAGCAGAATGCCAGTGTGTGGAGCAGGGCTGTACACAGGCATGCCTGCAGGACCAGCCCCCGGCGGCTCCGCACACGGCATCAAACCCCAAGGAAGGGAGGATGTCCTGCTCATTATCTCCATTTTACAGGTGTTGAAAAGGAGGCTGGGGAGATTTGCCACCAAGGAGGTCTGTCAGAGCTGGGATTAGTGGTTGTGAGTCCCAACTCTCAGCCCTGTGCACAGACCTGTGTCTCTTGGAGCAGATTTGCGGGAAGATTTCTATTTCCCTGACACAAGAGAGAAAGGAAACACCTTCCAGCTTCCACTTAGGGAATTATTTCTTCCTGTTAATGTCGTGTTGATTTGTCTTAAGGGCACTGTTAGTATTAGCTGAGTTAGAAATCCATATTGTCAATTAAAACTTTACATCATCCCAGAGAGACCCTAAAGAAGATAGGCTTTTGGAAGCAGGAATAACCAAGCTTGCATAATGATGATCAGCAACAAGAACCATCATTTAGGAAAGCTTGTAAATGATCCTGCTCTGCTAGCTGTCCATGAAGTGACAAACAACTAATTATTTGCATGTATGCCACTTAAAAAGGCCACACTATCCCAAAATACTTCTCCTGTTTTGGACTTTCTCTTTCCAGCAATCCAGCATCAATACTGCTCTAAAACCTTTCAATGCCAAAAGAAGTGTGAAGATTTCCTACCTCATTACTGCCTTTCAAAGGCAGCCACAGCCACAAAAAATAGACCTCAGGGAATGGGGAGAAAATCTCTGCATGCTCAAACAGAGCCCCACCTGCCAGTTATCCCCTCTCCTTTGTGCTTTGAAGAAGTATCTCACCTCCTACAAGGGAAGCAAGTTCGTCATGGAGGGAGATGTGGTTAGTAATTCTGTCTGTGCTTCCCTCGCCTCCTCTGAGCTGGCGATGCCATGGGCCCAGTGGTCCCTCCCGTGCCACACAAAGAGTCAGTCTTGAACCAGACTCACTCCCTGGCACCCCTGGTTCCTCCCAACTCATGCATTTCCCAAACTGTCCTTTAAAAATGCAGTGCTGGTGGCTGAAGAGATAGTTAGCCAGCAGCAACTGGACCGTGACAGAAATGTGAGTTTATAACCTGGCAACACAATTTTGGCTCTGAAATGTAATTGATCCCATTATGATCTCTGCACTCAAAGACTTGAGTTTTAAATAATCTTTTGTTGAATGATAATGTCCTGAGTGTATTTCAGCTTTAGTGAAGTTTAGTTTACGATCTGTTCCTGGCCCTTCTCAGCTATCAGTGATATTTTCCCAACACCCCTCTTGCTGCTTTAATGCTGCCTCAGTTAATAACACCTACAGGCGGGGCAGCAGCATCTCTTGGCAAACTAAGTGTGCACAGTCTCAGGAGTCAAAATCTGAATATGTATAGAGCACGTAAGTAATCATTAATGCATAGCACGTCCCCTCTGGTCATTGAAATAAATTATTGACATCAACATCAACAAGACATAAACCAGGTGCCACCCCAATGGTTGAGATCCCATAGGTAAGCATAAATTCAGAGTGCTTCTGAAAATGAAAGAATGATCACGCTGCGCTGGTTGTAAAGATATGTGTCTGCACATACATGTTTGTGTTTGTGCATGAGCATGCATCACACCTCAGTGTGTGCACAGCATCATGTTGTGGCCTTAATCATTTGTCTTAAATGGCTGGCAAGGGATACCTATAGCATCTATATGTGCATAGCCAAGATTCACACTTGCCATGCCAATTCTGATTGCCACAGTCTAGAAATTACTCCAGGAAAAGTGTAATCCTGGTTTTACCTTTGTATTTTAAAAATCATTTCCCTGTGTATTATTTCTTCACAGCTTTGTACATTCACGCTTTTACTCTCCAAATGCCTTGACTAGAATGCTATATCCCTGAACAGAAATATATTCCCCCCTGCTATTTTTCTGCAGGAGCCTAGTTCATTCAGAAACAAAGAAAAAAATACGAATGATTGTTTTTAAATTCCCCAACAAGTGGAGCTCAGACAAGCCACAGATGCAAATGTGGAAAACGAATGCAGTGCTGGCATTAGGAAATGGCTGGGTTCACTGCACTTGTAAGAAAGCACCTTTATTATTTAGGCATGGCTGTAAGCTGCCATTTTGATATAATCCCTGGGTTTCTGGACTGGATACACAGGAGCTGGCACAGCACACCTACTGTAGCCCCATAATACTCAGCCATCAATCAAGCACCTTCTGCCAGCACTGAGCTACACTCATTCCCAGAGCTGGCAGCCACAAACAAGCCTGCACATCCATGTCACCAGCGACTCACGGATTGTCATATTGCTCCCTTTTGTCATCGGGGAGCACCAGGGCCTGTGCTAGCACAACAAATGGTACTGCAGCCCTCTGTGAGTCAGAAGTCCAGTGTTGCCATGGGGAATCCTGAGCTGGAAGGTGTCTGTCGTGTCAGAGCATGGACACTGCCCCAGCACGGGGAGAGGTGGGGTCCTTCCCTCCGGAGCTGAAGGCTGCCCTCCTCAAATCAGCAGGCAGAGGCAGCAAGACAAAATGTGCACGGCCCTCTCCCCTAGGGACCAGCTTAGGCTGTCTGCACATTCATGCCAGCATTACCCTTCCCAGTCCCATATCTGGGCTGCCCAGCTGCCCAGCCAGAGGATGGGATACGTGTTCCTCCCCACCCCTGTCCCTGCTGGTTCGTCAGACCCCCAGGTTCTTTGGGGAGAGTGGAAGCTGCAAGTGATGCTCCTGGTAGGGCAGCAGGTAAGGTGGACTTGACGAAGATTTGGCCCAATGTTTTCCAGCAGTCAGAACAATTTTTTAAAATAAAATCCTCCACCTTGACATTTTTAGTTTGCTTTAGATACAATAAATGGGTTTTGTAAAATTCTTAGTTCTTCAATAGATAGGCAACTAAGAAAGGGAGAGGGTAAAGCCTTAATCCCTAGGAAAGGTGGGACTGCTTTTTAAGTGACAAAGTAATAAAAATAAAGAAAACACTACCAAACAGGCCATTAATATAAGGCCACATCTGCCATTAAAAGGGACCTTGCTGTCACTCTGTGCCCCATGCTCTGTGTGGTGGCAAGGGGTTGGTAGTGTCCTTGGAGAGCTCAGGGGAGAAGGCAAGTGGATGGCAGCAGCATCGTCTTCCTTTCAAGGTTGTTTTCTTTCCCTTATATTCTGGGAAAATCCCTGTGGAATTTGTTGTTCTAATGAACATGATCTGAGGGTGTTCGGGTGAGAGGGGTGCCTGTGTGGAGGGGAGGGCTGGGAACCAGGGGTAGGTGTGTGCACGTGTTATCCGTGTCCAGAGGGGTTTTAGCTGCAATTCCAGACATTGTCTCTTTTTGGGTAAAACACAAAGCAGAACAGGAGCAGCCAAGAGACAGAGATTTATGCTTTATGGTACCTCACAAAACACTGAATGTAGCTCCATTTACACGGCTATAAAATGTTGCTAAATCCTTATCTTGCCAGCTCATTACCATCTTGGGCAACTGGGACTACTGACCTCCCTGCTCCTCTACCTCACTGGAAGAGCCCAATGCCCACAGTTCATTTTTGTATTTGGGCTTAAGTTCTTCCCATATTCTCTACTTTCTATTTAAGAGCCACATGGTGCAGAATTGCATGCACCCAGCTCAAAGTTCCCTCTCCAAAGGACTGCCTGGCAGGTTCATATCCCTGAAAAGATCCCAGGTGCCAGCTGCAAGCATCAAACCCCACAGGTATGCTCCCAGGTTCATCTCATTCCTGGATTGTATTTCTCCAACCCTAGCAGGATGCACTAAATGGCAAATGCATCTGGCGTGTGAACATTGCCAACTAGAGAATAGAAATCTAAGTACTGATGAAGTAAATGTTAATAAAATCCTGGGCAGATTGCCTTGGGTCGGTTGATGGCATAAAATAATGCAAAGTTTTCAGGCGTTGCATGATGAACAGTTTCAAGGGAGGGTTTTGGGGGTTTTTTTCTGTGCTAGAGAATGGGGGGGGGAAAGAATCCAAGGGCTGTCCCCAACAGTTAGGCACACTTGGGCACAACTGTTGAAGCCAGCGCCTGGTGCTGCCCTGGCTTGCCACCAGCAAACTTGGAACCTAAAAATCTGTTCTGGGCCAAGTCTGCTCCCTGTCCTGCAAGAAATGAGAACAAAAGAGTCAAAGGAGGCCCCCCACAATGAGGGTATCTGAGCTGGGGTAGAGTCAAAGCAGCAGGCCCCTGTCTTTGGCCTGCCCTGGCCCTTGGGATCGAGGCTGTGCCTAAGCTTGGTCTGAGCTGGGCTGGTTTGTATTTGGCTATAGTTTTAAAAGCGAAGTCTTATGTCACTCTGCGTTTTTGTGGAATTAAAATATTCTTTAATTAGATGTTGTCTTTTAGTAGAATGAAAGAGGGGGTTTTATTTCGCTTTACTTTGCCATTTTAATTTACTCCCATTTGTGTTTAATAACTGGGTAGGAGAACATTTACAGCTGCTGTAAAATATTTTGTAGCATGGTCCCGACTTTAAAACATGATCTGTCATCCAGGTTGGTAATGGCGGGTGTCTGGGAAGCTGCTCCCAGCTTTGGAATAGGGGAGAGCTGACTGGACTTGACCCTTCTCACCCACTTCCCACAGGAAGCAGCTTCCCTCCTCCTTAGTAACAGATGAAAGGGATGTACCCGGCGAGAGGGTACAGCCCCCAAGAAATGTCCATGAGCTCCCTGCCAGGGATGAACAGCACCAGGGGCAGAGGCTGAGGGTTGCTAGTCCAGGGGGTGTGTGCTGGGCAGGCAGGACAGACAGAACCAAGCAGGACAGGCAGGGAGGGTGGCACGGGCAGGACGGACAAGCACAGGCAGGCACAAGTGGGACTGGGCAGGCAGGAGCAGGAACACTCGTGGCCAGGCAGGATGGGCCGTGGGGCAGAAGGGACCGGGGCCGGGGAGTGCTGAGCCACTCCCCACGGACACTGCCCGCGACTGCCCGAGGCTCCACTCGTGACACCCCTCCCCCGTGGGTCCTCCCTCCTCCCACGAGCAATTCTTGTCACCCACGGCTGACACCCTGACTCCTCCGCTTGCAGTCAGTGCTACCTTCTCCACCTGCAGCTCTCTTGCTCTGCAAGGCCTAGGGTTATCCCTCCATTTCCAGCCCCGCGCCCTAAAAATAGCACCAACATGTACCAGTTCCCGCGACTCTGCGTGAGCGCTCCCGGTGGACTAAATTACGGGATTTGTAGATTCGGGGGGAGGAGGGGCGAGAGGATGGTAGGGGTTTTCTCCCTCACAGGAAACGCTTTTCATTTCAGCGTTTAGGGTTTCGGGTCTGTCCTGGGCACGGTCTCCCGCCCGGCAAGAAGAGAGCTTGCCGCGCTGGGACTGCTCTCGGCCGCCGCGCAACCTCTGCGTCCGCGCAGCGTCCCTCGCCGCCTCCCCGCTGCCATCACCGGGGAGCTCCCGTTTATCCCAACCCCGGCGACAAGCCGCTAGGCTTCTCGGACGGTCGTTTTCGGACAGAAGAGATTGGATATGTTCCATGTTTAAGCGATTAAATATTAAAAATACATAGCAATTAAAATCACGCCGCGTCCCGGCTGCTCCGCGCAAGTAACGCTCCTCTCTCCCCTCCGACTCCCAGATGAAATTTACGGGGTTTTTCCCTGCTATTTGCTTGAATTTGGGAACCTCCGGCCCTTGCACTAATACCGAGCCGTGTTTTCGGGGCGGAGGGAAGAGAGGGTTCGCCCCCCACCCCCGGCGTGTTTTATCACCCTTATGTGAACGGCCTCGCAGCCGCCACGGCAGCCCTGCACGGCGACCTCTGCCCTGCCAGCACCACCAGCCCCCCACTTCGGCCCCTGCAGCTGGGGGGCTCCGAGGCTCGCTCCCCTGCGGCCCGGGCCGGGGCGATGGAGACCCACCACGCCCGACGAGTTGCCCGACGGCACGGTGAGGGGCGGCTCTGTCGCGGGTGACATCTGCACCCTCCCCTCCCCTTGTCTTGCCTCGGACCCGGGCTCTCGCCACTTGGAGGATGGAAATTAGGGATCGCCCCATTCCCTCAGCCGGTAGGAGCCGACCCAGGCAAGTACCGGCGGGGCTGCTCGTCCCGTTCACCTCGACGGGTTTCCATGGGGGGGGACCGGGCCGGCAGCGGGGCGAGAGAGCCCCTCTGCAGGTGGACTGCCGAAATGTGGGCAGCGCCTGGGAACCGAGAGTGGAGGTGTCGTCAGAGCCGGACACGGTACTATTCCCACACAGGGGTACATACGGCCCGGCCCGGCCCGCCCCCTTTTTCCTTTTCCCTTGGGTCGCTGCCTCGGTGCCCACCCGCGACTGGCTAGGCGTGGGGTGCATAAGCCCAGGAGCTTGCCGGGTGTGCTGCAGCCTCTGACGGGACATCAGCTCCCCTCCCTCCCTCGCGCTGAGATAAGGTGAGGGAAGTGAGCGGGCGGCAGGCAGACACCCCAAAACAGCCCACACTCCCGCCTGCCTGGAGGGCGTCTTTCTGGGAGCCAGGACAGCCCGAGGAGGGAGGGGGCTGCAAAGCCCTCCTCTCCCCGGAGCGGCCCGGAATCCCTGCCCCTCACCGCGCCGGCGGGCCCGGCGCAGGATCCGAACCGGAGTGCGCAGAGACGCGGCCGCGGCAGCCTCTGCGGTGGGAGAAAGGGGCTGGGGCCGTCGCCTGGGGGCAGCCGTGGGGCAGGTCACGCGTGGAACCGCCTCCCCGTGGGGGCCGCAATGGCAAGGCGCTGGCTGCGGGGAGAAGAGGAAGAGGCCTGGCTGGTTATGTGGGGGAGTTTATGCACCTCACTTTCCGCCCCCAACAGTCACGTCCACCCCAAGTCCGAGGCGGCTTTCCCTGCCCCTACCCATCCCCCTTCCTGCCCTGAAGCCCCCCAAACGAAAGCCTCTTTGCTGCCGCCCCATCGCTGAGCCCCGCTGGTTTCCCCCAACACGCACACCCACGCCCTGCCCGGCTGCGGGCAGCCGACTCGCAGCTGCAGCCCTTGTTTCATGCCCTTCAAGGCACCGAGCCGCCCTCTTTTGTCCTGGCTGCGGATGACCCATTTCCTCCCTTTCCCCCCCTTCGGCCCCTGCCTCCGTCCCACCCTCCCGTCCCTCCGCCCTCCTCCCCGCCGCACGGCCCGGGAGCCGCACCGCGCCCGGCTGCGCGCAGCGGGGCCGGCGGCCCGAGGAGGGGGGGACACGGAGACGAGGAACCGGTGCCTCGTCCGCGCCGTGTTTGTTTTCCTTTCCCCCCTGAACGCTAGATTAAGACGTGAAGATTACACTTTTATTGTGGCGGCCGAATAATACCACGAGTCAACACACACAGCAAACAAAAGTGCTTGTAGTACATGGCCAACCCCGCTGGGAACCGGGCTGCGGGCTGCTGCAAAAATCAAGCTCTTCAGTGCTAATTACAAATAAATGATGATGTGCTCACTAAGTAATTGATTTAATGAAGTTCCTATGAAACTATTAAAACCGGGTAGAGGTCAGGCTGGAGACGCCCCAGAGCGCCCATTGTGGGCTGTTTAACTCCGCCAATCTCCTCGGAAAGACATCGGGGCTAATAGGTGAAGTCACAGCTGGGTCGGGCTGACTTTTGCAGCACCGGCACTGGCCTCCCCAATCTCGCCTAGCGGCCCGCACCGCAAGTTCGGGGAAGCGAGTTCCCCTGGCACACCCCCGGCCCGCTCTTCCCACCCTCATCCTCCCCTCCCGCATCTCTCTCCGGGGGGCGGCCGCGCCTCCTCCTCCCCGCTGAGCGCGGAGCCCCCGGCGCGGCTCCCCCGGGGTGCCCGTGCCCGTCCCGTCGGGGCTACGATGGGTACTCACTGGCTCGGCCCGGCCGCCTCGCTTGCACCTCAACCAGGCGCCTCCGCGGCTCTCCCCAGCCTAATTAAAGAGGGGAGAAGTGGAGCTCTGAACTTGTGTCTACCACTACAGGACGGCTGTAATTCCACCCCCCCCTCGGCCCCGAACCCCCCACCCGCCTCGCATACTCAGACACACACACACTTCTTGAAGAAACTTAAGCTAGGATGCCAGGTAGGGTGCTTGGGAGATTTTGGCAAGGTGCCTGGAAGGGGATGTGTGCCCATTTTTCCTTGAAGGGTTTTCTTGTTTGAAAGGCCATTTGGAGCGCTTTAGACGGGCTTGCCGAGTGAAAGGAAGAGGAGGAGGAGAGGGGGAACACAGAGATCGAAAAAAAAAAAAAAAGTAGAAGACGAACAAAATCTGGCTGTTGGGTTTTCCAGCCTCACGCTTGGCTTTCTCCTCCTCACCGCTCGGGGAGGGCAGAATTGAGG
>VZDJ01007754.1:12812149-12921618 GCA_008694505.1 Cyanoderma ruficeps
CAAAGAAAAGAGAGGGAGAGGAGTTTCTCGTTCCCAGCTCTTCAATGAAGTTCTGGGACTTGGCAAAGACAGCGCAGGTATCTACAGATGACCCGTTCCCCCCGCGGAGGCTGCTGGAGACTCACGGGGGCGTTTCTAGCGTGGTTCCCCCCGTGAGGTTTCCCCTCCGCCCGCGCTCCCCAGCTCAGAGGGCGATGTCGCTGCCATCCCTGACGGGACGTGCGTCGTAGTTGCCTGGAGCAGCGGCCCACCTGCCTCTCGCACCCCGGGCCTCCGCGAGTGCCTCCCCTGCTCTCCCGTCACGGGCTGACCCCCTGCTTTCTGCGCAGCAGCCGCGCGGGTGCCCCGAGGTATTTGGAGTATCTACAGCAGGTGGACTGTTGGTCCAGGAGAGGGGTCCAGATCCTGCCCCCCGAACCTTTCCTTTAATGAATTTGTAACAAACTCGCTCAAGAGCCCCACGTCTCTCCCTGTCAAGGTGCTTCGTGCATACAGAGCTGGCAGGGGTGCACTCAGCCACTGCCCCGCCCTGGTCGGAGGGTCCGATGCTCAGCGGCCAACACACGCCGTCTGCCTCCCGTGAAGCAGGAGCCTAACCCTTCTCGGCGGGCTTTTAACAAAAAGGGGCAGTTACGTTTAATTAAAAGCATGGACTGAGGCCAGGGGAAGCCGGGTTCAGAAGGTGCTCTCGCTGCTGAGGGGGATTTGACTCGCTAGTCCTTCGGGATGTTCCCGCCCGCCTGGAAAGGTTCCTGTTTCCGCGGCTTTAGGGGGATGAACGTGAAAGTCAGAGACAGCTTTTGTCCTCAAACCCGATTAACGCAATTTTGCAACACGATGAGGAGTTCAATTTTTTTTTTTTATTCGTGGTGGTTTTGTTGTGGGTTTTTTTTTGTTTTTTTTTTTGGCCGGTTTGTCCTCCCCGGGGAAGCACTGAAAGCGGCTCCCCGAAAGAATACAAAGGGGATGTGTGTCCTGGCACTTCCAGGCTTCTATCGCCGAGCTCGGCGACACGCAGTCCCACAGGCACGGGAACAGCTCCCCCAGAGCGCCTGGGCTCTACAGCGGCACTGTCCGTCCTGTTCCCGCTTCTCCCGCGGCGCTAACAGCGGGATGCCTCCGCCCCGCTGGGGCCGTGCGTCCTGCTGCCCTGAATTTCACTGCCGGGCGAAACGCTGGACTCCCACCCGCGGGCCACCGAGTGATAGGTCCCTGAGTCCGCTCCGGTGCACCGGAGGGGTTTCGAGTCGCGTTTCCCCGTGCCCGTCATCTTGGCATTTCGGCACTTCCTGGCGACCTTTTTAGACGTCCGCCGCACTAGGTATGTAAGCTGCTCTCGGCTTTTGGGGACGCTGTCCCCGCCTCCGAGGCGACTCGGGCAACGAGTGGCGAAGTCCTCGTGAAATGCCCCAGCGCTAGGTCTCGGGAGGTACACGCGGGGCACACGCACACGCTGTGCCATCACTGTGTGAAATGAGCCTGCCAGGCTTCGGAGCCTCCAAGCAACCTCGCACAGTTAATCTCGGCCCCTCGCCCCCTCCCGCTCTTGCAGCAGGAGGGACGTGAACGAACAGGGCTGCGGCTCCCTCCCGGTTTCTGGCATCCCCCAGGGCCCCCTCCGCAGTGTCCTCGGTGCTGGGAGCTCCTGGGGGCGCCTGTTCTTCCCTCATGGCTGGCGGGGTTCCGTTCGCGCCTTCGGAAAAAGCAGCGGGCAAGAAACCTCAGGGAGGTTCGGGGCGGGCTCTGTGGGGCCAGCGAGGTGTCCCCCGCCTCGGGGTGGGTGTGTGTGTGTGTGGGCGGTGTCGCGCCGGGAAGCGGCGTGGATGTGGCAGCGGCGGCTGTCGGGGCTCAGCCCCGCCCCCGGGCACCGGCAGGTTGAGAGGCCGTGCCGGTGCCTGGAGCCCGGTACCAGAAACTACACCATTGGAAACTGGACCATTGATAGCATGCCTCTGAAGAAGCGGGAGAAGGGAAGAAGCAGTCTTTGCTACACTATTTCTTATTTAGGTGGGATACATCCACATTCATGAGCCCTTTCACACTAATGCCTTTTATCTTACCCTTTCAATGCTTTCTAGGGGCACCCAGGCGGGCGCACCCCGCACAGCGTGTGGGCTCCTCCACCGCCAGCCCAGCAGGTGCTGTGGCATCTCAGGCCCCCAGCTTGCTGGCCCTATCTGCCCTCAAACACCCATGGAAACTCACACCTACTTGGAGACACGAATATGATGTCCACCACACAAAAGGTAATGTAAAATGTAATGGTAACCTAGTACTGCAACAGTTACACGGGAAAACCCCCTCCTTTCTTTTGTCTATACAGTGGCGATGTTTTCCTTCCAGAAAGGAGAATAACAAGCAGAAGGCACACACGGAGGTGCAAAAAACCAGCTTTAAGGGCAGGTTCTTGCTTCCCAAGCAAAACCGACCAACCACCACTACCAGCCAAAAGAAATCTCATATGTTTTATTTGCCTTCCACAGACTTGTATATTTAGCACATCTTTTATTGCCCCACTGTGCTTCCAGAAAGTCACTATACCTTAGCCTGAAATCACAGGCTATGGCATGAGCTTTTGGCAACTCCCTCCTGCTACAGCTGTGAAAGGAGGTTTAGCTTCCAGCAGCATTCATTCATCTCACCACTCACGCCAGATATTAAGTGACTAAATCAGCTGTTGGGGTGGTTCGTCGTGCAGCCAAAATTATCAGCTCCCTTGTGCAGCACACTAGAGATCTCATCACCTAAGCCAGAATGATGCTAACACAAAAACTCCCCCAGCCAATGGTTGGGTTTTAAAAAACAATGATTACATCATATACAGCTCACACCAGTTTTGCTATTGTCAAAGAACAGCAGAAGCTATGTGAGAGAATGTAACCACAAAAGTTCTCGGGTTAGCCCAAGTTAGGGGCCTGAGCACTGAATTTAATGGATGTGTTAATCCTTAATCTTAATTTCTGCAGGAGATGAAGCAATAAGAAATCACATAGGGATTTTTGTCTTTAAAATATGCTCCTTTAATACTCTCAAATAATAATCCCTAAACGCATGACTTCTTACCTTCATGGGGTTTTAAGTGGATTTTAAGTAATTCCTAGACCTTGCACAGTCCTTTTATAGATAAATACCTTTTATCCTCTGCACGTATTTTGCTAAGCAAGTATCATGGTGGTGTGTATCAGAAACATCCAGATGGGCGATGCCGTCATCTATGGTACTATCAGGAGTTGCTGAAGAGATAATTGAGGTGTCAAGAGGCTGCAGTGGGGATTGAGTAGCAAGAATTTATAAACTTTAAGAGCAAACAGACCATTTTAATTCAATATTCTAGAATGGGAAAGACAAACAGAAACACCCCAGCAGAACTGTTTTCAAAGAATGTTTTCGATGAAATCTCAATGGTGTTATGGGCATATCCCATTTGCTTGAGAATATTTACTTTTCTGTTGGTTATTTGAGAGCCTTTGATGTTTACTCAGCTGACCCATCCTGATTTCTTGCCCTTTGCTGCCCGTAGGCACCTTTTGTCACTGCATGCCTACATGCTTTATATTCAGTTTCCACACGGATCAGAGTTGTCTCTTGGGCAAGCCAGACAAAATGAAACCTCGAGGTTTATTTCAGCTGATTTGAACTGCTGCCAAGGCAAGGGCCACAATGTCTCAGGAACTGAGTTTTAAAAATCTAGTAAAAAACAGAACAGTCAATTACTATTTATTTCCAGAAGGTATTTCTGCATTTTCTTACAGCTGAATTTTATGAAGACTTACTCCATCAAATTCTACCCCCCCCCCCCCCAAAAAAAAGGGGGGGCCCTGATGGTTTTAAATCTAGCATGTTTGATTGTGGTCATTATGAAAGGGACCTGGAGTTTAATGAATAAATAGAATCAACTTTTTTTTTCTTTTCAGGATAGGCATTAGTGAAATGGAAATGTTTGTTTAAAACAAGGACATTGCTACTCTACTTTAAAAAACTATATAAGATACTCAATTTTATAAAATTCTGTGCAAATTTTTTCTTTGAGACATATCCTAATTCCTACTATGCTAAAGAAAACTGAATTTTAGGCTTCTATGTCTATAGAATGAACAGATTAGCAAACAAAAAATTTCTTCAACCAGTTCTTCCATGTAGATGCCCAAACCCCACTGCATACCCTGAGAAGTGGTCTTGCTTGCTAGTTTTGTGAACAGTCTTCAGTGAAGAAGCCAGGTACCAGCAGGGGATGAAGAGTGGCCATCTTTCTCACCCCAGGAGGTGATTTCATCCGGTCAGGATTAAGGAAAATAGCAGGGCAGGTTGGAATATCTTGCAGGACTGTCAATCTAACATCTTCCAAGAACAATACATTCCCACAAAACTATAAATAAGAAAAAATGTGTGCTAACTGCAGCATATGAGCAGAAGAGCCTCCCGAAAAAGAAATCATCTGTCTATTTGGGAAAAGTAAAAAGCATGTGCTTGAAGTTGTTATCATATAAATACATGCCTAGAACATGAGCTTTTCCAGCATGCAAATAAATTGACTAGTCACTAAACATAGTCTCTATATACTGAAACTTAAAGTAATTAGAGGAGAGTTGCTGGCTCCATTTGTAAATATTTTATTTTAATAACACTCAGGATATTTTCTGTATTTTCAGAGGGACTAGATTTCAGTTTGCTACAGTTAATGTAATAGAGAATTCCATTGTCAGAACTACAGAACTATGCAACTGCCAACATACAATTTGAGAATTAAAGTCCAGTGTGGAAAAGTGCTGATGGATATTGACAGCAGTTTGTGCTCACAATCCACCTTATAACCAACAGTTAGAATGAGCTGGTTTTTGAGGAGCTACAAGGGGATATGGAAGCTGGTTTCAGAAAAAACCAAACAGTTACAGACATAGCACTGTGTCTGCAATCAGTGGCTTGGTCTGTGAGTTCAGGCTGATTTGGTCTGACAGGAACAGATAACTGGAATGTGAAGTGTATGACAATGCATTTGATAGTATGAGATGATACTCAATATATCCTCCTCCATTAGCGTGACTACCCATTTCTCATTAGGGTCAGAATGTTCTCATTAGTAAATTGGCCTGCATGATCCAAAAGTGCTTTCCCTGTGGGCTGGAATGAAGTGCTGCTCTGGGGAGAAGGAGCATGGGGGTTACTAAGCCCCAGCCCTCTCTGCTTGGGGCCCTTCAGTATTGTGCCAAGCACAGGCTCTTGAGATCTGAAGCACAGCCCTGTCCCAGTGCCAGGCAGGGGTCTGGCCCTTCCACACAAAACAGATTGGTGCTCTCTTTGCAGTTCAACACCCCTGTGATCTGTCTTTCTTTTCTTTTCTGTAAAGATACAGAAGCTCAGGCTTACAACTCAAATTGTAGGGGACTCCAAAGAACTCTTGATGCAAGGGGAACCTGCCTGTTCACATCATGGATGGTTTCACCTGGTTGTGGGGCTTAAAAGGGATCTAAACATCTTTGTTTCCAGTGACACTGCGACTAGATCCTTTTGTCCTTGATTAAATTTTACCTGAAATTGTAATTGGAAAAACATTAAACTTCTTCTTGACAAGGAGATGGGGGCAGTATCTGCCTGTGTCCTGCTGGTACCTTCCCTGTCCACTTCCCAGGGTGGGTGACCTGGTTTGGGTGTCCACCGACTAGTAGGATATAACGTCCACTACTCACCTGTCAACATTTCACTGTTCTGATCCCACATAAATAGCTGTGCTGTGACAGTTGATGGAAAAATTGTGAGGCTTTAGAAACAGAGTCAGGGTTCCCAAGCGTGTAATGCCATGAGCCCGTTTTGCTGTGTGGGGCTTTCCTCTGGAAAACAAAAACCACCTATACTGGAGAGGCACACAGTTGTCTCTCAGGTAGTGATCAGTCACTCAAAAGATGGAAAACCCCTCTAATGAATTAATACAGCCTTTTCCCTCTGACATCAGCAGATTATCCCTGTAAAGGCACTGGACCCATGGAGTTGGGTTAAATCTTCCCCTTTCAACGATACAGTTAACCTCAAAGGTATAATTTATTTGGGAATATGTTTGAACATTTTTTCCTCCGAACATTTCTAAGGATTTTCAGTATTTCCTTCCTGTTATCTTAAATTTGACTGTCTTGAAGGTAAACAAAATCCATTTTAATTTATAGAAATTGATTTTAAAATGAATGAAATGCTACCCTCCTACAGAACCAGCTATAGCTACACTCAGGGGTATGAGCAGAGAGTAAAAGCAGCAATCAGGGACACAGATTGCCTTTCTTGCTGCACTTTAAGGGGCAAGCACTGCAGGTAATCCAGATGCCGAATTCATGCAGAACAACTGGCAACCTTTGATAGGCCTGACAAATAATACAATCCCTGATTTATTGCAGTGATATCTTCTCACTCTGCTGCTTTGAGGTTGAATGAGAGACCACAATTTGAAGTCTGGTGCCTCATGGTTGTATGACACTTCCCATAGGACATGATTAATGAATATGTAAGCAGCTTACCTGCTTTATTGATGAAATATTTACTTTTTAAGTCCTGTAGTCTCAATACTACAGTCTCCATACTCCACACACTTTTGGGAACATTGATGAGAAAACACACATTTCTGGGAATCATAAGGCAATGAACACATAACTTGGCTCACACCTGAAATCTGACATATTGTATATACTTAGCTTGTTCACGTGCAGCTTATACAGTAAACACATCAGCAAATGATTACTGGTGTCTATTATACTTAAGGTTGCCAAATATTTTCAATTTAATCATCTCCTTTCCTGTTTTCATGTGATCAGTTTTCCTAAAAAAATGTTTTGTGGCTTTGAATTTCCTCTCTGTGGCTTTTGCTTCTAAATGATTTTCCTAAGTATTTTCTTTTTACAGTGCTCTTTCATCCACTTTTGAAGTGGTGATGGTTTAAAAAAAAAAAAAGGAAAGAAAAAAAAAAACCCAGAAAAAAATGGTTTCCACATAGACTAAACCTCCCAAACTATGAGAGTCACAGCAAAGTTAATGTGGACATAATCTGCATTGAAGACCAGTGTCCTCCAGTCAGGTTTTGATTAATTTTCCAGTAATTTTGACTGTTTTGTAGTAGGAACCTTTCATTTTGGGAAAGAAATTTAAGAGATTTGACTGGAAAGGCAGATACTTCAGCATAGGTTGTAGTCAGTCTGAAGCCTCCAGATATATTATGCTCATTAAGTGTCCCATTCCTCTGTCTGCATTTTTGTTTCTAAGAGGCAGAGGCTGTACCCTCTTTAGGATGAATAACTTGGAAAGAAAGAATTTACAAGCTCCACAAGTTTATTGGTTCCAGATTTCTTTCCTTTCCTTTCCCCCCCCCTCCACACATAATTTGAGATGCCTTCTCCTTAAAAGTTTAGATAAATATGTTGAAAACATTAATACATCATAAAGGTCAAAAGATTAAACATTTAAGAGCCAGCCAACCTCAAGAACTATTGTAGTGAGATTTACATGATCTATATTCATCTCAAAAGACATAGAGTATCAAGGACAGTTACAAACTTGCTCCAGCATTTCAATCTGTTTTCTGAGCTGCCTGTAAATTCATATCCTGTTTAATTCCTTGCTGAAACATAAATTAGAGAGAACAGACGTTACCACATTACCAAAAATTAGCATGAAACTCCTCTGATCTTAGTAGGCAAGATGGGCATAACATTGAATAAACAATGCATTATCACTGCAACCCTGGCATTTTTCAGGTATGCTTTCAGCCGTCTAGAGACTGAGCTCAGACAAAAAGTCTATTACTTTTCATAGTGGCATAAATAATTTCAGGAAAAAATAATATACTGTTCCATATACAGCAAACTAAATGAATTATGGTTTAGGGGGGAAAAAACCCCAACCAAAACTTAATAAAACCAAAAAGGATACTACCTTCTAACAGTGGCTGCTAGGTATGTATATCCAGTTAATATTGTTTCTACTGATTAGTTCTGTTAATCTGAAACTCTGCACCAGTTATGCAGACCAAGACAAGCTAGAAGGGACTTTGTCACCCCTTTCAACTTAGAAGGATGGCTACTCTGCATTCTTCTCCTTTTAGAGACTTCAGGACAGCAATGCTGGGCCAGCCGTGAGGAACTAATTAATTTTCCCTATTGCACTGCAACTGAGGATTCAGACTGCAATGTTGCTGTTTTAAAGTGCAAGTAAGTTCCATTTTCTCTCTAATCCTTATTTTCTAAGAAAGTGATGGTTAGGACTGATAAATGCTCAGTATGGCTGTGGGTAAACCCTAAATCTAAACTAAACTTTGTTTTGGGATGAATCTGAAACTAAAATTGCTCCATGTTTTCCTCACCCCTAAACTGGACTAAATCCTGACTCTCAATCTGCCTGAGAAAACTCTTCCAAGAACCATCTAACACTTTTCCTGTATCTATTAGGAAAACAACTGCAGGCCAGGGAACATCGCAGTATTTGGGTGTATTTTCCCAGATATTCACATTACCTGTGAGTAAGGACTGAGAAAGAGGCATCTATCTCTTCCTCAACTCTGCTTATACCTGAATGAAATTACATTTCCTATTTGACTGTATGATTTATTTCTTAATCACTTTTCCTCCTTCTCAACAAATACAAAAGGATAAAGAAAAGGTAGAATTGCTTATGTGAAGCAAAAGCACTGCAGCGTCTGTAGGAAAAAGACACACCTTTATATATAGTAGGTTTTAAAGAAAAGTTACTTTAATGAGGTAATTTATAAAATAATAAATGAAACATAATGCAGCTTGTTAGAGAGGCTAACTCTTCTCCCTTACAAATTTTATCAACATCTTCATGCCACTTTAAAGGTGTTGAAATCCTTACATTCCACCTACAAAATCTACTGAAAGATGTAATGAGGAGGAAAAAAAAAAAGAAAAAAAAAGAGAGGTGAATAAAGAAAATCTATCCCTTGGGGTAATTTCTAAGGAGGCAAGATCTTCTTTCCTGCCAAGAACCAGTGTCTTCAAGGATCATGCAGCACTTGGTGCCAAATGTTTTATGGCACCGCACTCCAGCTGGCAATGGGTTTTGGACCACAGCTTTGGCAGTGGCAGCAGGGTGAGCTGACTGCTGTGTTTCTGAATGTAGCATGGTTCTGATCTGAAAACCCTGGTGTGATCCAGAAAGGCACCTTATTGCTTCCTGAGGAGGTTTCACGAGCAGATTAGGTGCCTGGTCACATGGGATGAAATATTTAAAATTAAACACTTATATTCAAAAGATAATCTACCTGCTGCCCAATATTGGTCAGGGAGCTCCTCACAGCTGGGTAAGAAATGCTGCGCTTTAGTCTTCTTTAGGCTTCAGTAGCCTGATTTGCCCTGGACTGGGAGTTTGAATTTGTTTTCAGAGACAGCCTGACTGATAAGGGAGGAGTTTTAAGTGAGGTGGGCTGAGAACTGTTGAAGGGTCAAGAGGTACAGCATGACTTTTTCCTGGGGAGCCTTGTAAGTGGAGAGCAGCTGGGCGGGGGCCACATCCTCTACCCCTGGATTGCGGCAGAGACAGGAATGCAAGAGTTATGAGGCCAGGAGGAAGGCAGGCAAGAAGAAACATCAAATAAAAACCTAGGGGGTAGGGCAGCCAGCCAGAAGAGAGAAGACACCCAGCCAAATACATAAATAATCCTGGGAAGCCGGAGTAGAAGTCAGTAATTCCCCAGTGCCAGCAAGCCTGTGGTTGAGGAGCTGGGACTGGATCTTGTGAGGAAAAGGACTGCCTATAGCCATGCCCTGCAGAAGACAGCCTCCAGCCACCCTGACCACCTTGCACGGGGATCCAGATGAAGAATAATTTTTTACTGAAATCACATTTTTGTGGCATTTTTATACAGCCCACCTGACAAGCAAAGGCAAACATATATTTGAAGACGCAGAACCAAGAGAGTGTATTTAGTCTCCATACTGAGAATGTCCCAAACTCGGCAAACTTGCTGTCTTTAGTTTAACATGGTGATAAATACAGAACCTACTCAAGCATTAACCAACATGAGTGGGTGTAAACCGTAGATTGCATAGTTCTCAAAAAAGCCTTTTCATAGACACACTGAAGTTTTTGGTAGGAGGTGAATAATAACATAACACAAAGAAATAATTCTGGAAATGGAGTTGAGGTTTATTCTTTCTTTTCTTTAAAGCAATGTGGAAAAATGCCAATATTTCACATATATCTCTAATAAATGGGTGCACATAAACAAAATTATTTCTGGAAAGTTTGAAAACACAGCTTGTAACTCCAAAGAGTCAGTGGCTGTGGCCTTCATATCTTAGCCAGGTGTGTACTGAAAGACAACCAAATGTTTACTTTTGAGATATATTTCCACATATGCCAAGTTTCCTATCTATTTCTGTGATTACATTTTGTCACAAAACCCAAACAATGTCCACCCGAGAAAAAATGCTAAATGGCTGAAATGGCAATGACCCAATTTATCTGGTGCAACAAGATGATATATGTCTGAATATCTGTCCTAAAAAAGAAGTGGAGGCAAAAACATTAAAATGGCAAGCCAATGCTCTGTCATCAGCAGGAAAATACTTTGTCACTGACTGTGACAGAGTTTGCAAAACCTATTTAGACATCAGACGTGTAAAGAACTAAGAAAAACACATTGTAAGTATATTTTATGGAACAAAGATCTTATTTCCATAATGCCTTTAAAAACTGCAATACTCCAAAACCAAGAAATGTTGTAGATGCATTAACTTAGACCCTCAAGTTTTGAAATAAATTCAGGGACTTCTACAGACTACAAAAAATCTGTGAAGCAACAGTAATAAATGTATTGGAAAAACAAAAAGCAAGCTGTAATTTTCCACAATAATCCACTGTTTCATATGGGACAGACTCCCTGAAGTTAATGGGAATTAAAGTGGATTAACAGAAGGATGTGGCTCGAATTTGATCTACAGGGGGACCTACTGGGTGCTGTCCCATGGGTGCCAAGAGCCCTTGACATTTTTGGAAATCAGTGAACCCAGGAGAAAAGCTCCCCATGGTGCTGGGCCCAGCCCAGCCAGAGAGTGCAAAGATGTGGCTGAGATGGGGCATGGCTGAGCCAAAACAGAATCCTGTGCCCTGGGTGGAGGTGGTGTGCATGGAGGTCACTGGGAAGACTGTAGAGGAGAGTAGGGGTTGAAGGTACCTTCAGGGACCCGACACAGAAGTCACAAGTCAAACCAGAAGCATTAGTCTGCTCAGGAATTTGAAGCATTCTGGTAAAGACAGTTTTGCGGGAGGTACTTGAGCAGAAATGCGTCGTGCTCTTGTCTTCTCCACTCAAGCACTCGCTAGCACAGCCCAGGAGATTATTTCTCATTATTTCTTATTTCCCATGATTAGGAAAGCAGGATCTCTTACATCATCTCAAAGTAACAAATACACCACGGCACTGCTGAAATAATAATGTAGGCAAATATTTCCTCACCAGCATAGTAATGCAGGCAAGCTCCAGTTTTTGCCTGGTTGCTCTGGTTCCCAGTCAGAGGACAGTCCACTGCAGCTGTGCAACCCAACACCCAATTCTGTGTGCAGATTCCCACTTTCCGCTTTTGAAAACTCAGTCCAGATTTCCTTTCACTCTGGGGCTTCATGAGCTGTGGATGTGTTTTCAAATACCAAACACACTGACTGCATTTTGGAAGGGTCTCACTGTAAACACTCAATGAGTTTTTCCTGCAAACATCATTGTTACAAAATTACAAATGACATGGAAATGAAAACAGGTCAAACCAAATTACAAACATGCATTTTCTGTTAAGAATCCATTTCTCAACGTATGAACTCATTTTTTGGGAAGTATGCCAAAGCATTGTTTTGAATTTATGTCTATCTCTACCAACATGGGCTCACAAATACAAAAAAGATGCCAGAACTTATTGTAGGCAGAAGAATGCGGAAATGAGGATAAACTTTTGCTGAAGTTTGTTACACAATTTTTTGTGTCTGTGTCTATTACTGGTTGTATGGGATACTCTGGTCATTTTTAATTCAAATCTCTGTCGGGTGTGATAAAATGTCTGGTATTATAAAATGCCAACAGTCCAAATAACACATGTCCAACAGGCAAGAAAGATACCCTTTAATGGCAGGGTCGTTATCTTCATTAAAGGCTGGTAATGTCCTGCTCCTCGTAGGCACACATTCATCATCTGATTCACTGTTGCAGCATATGGCTGTGAAGACCATGGCCTGACTACTTCCCTTTCTTCCTAGATTAAAAGTTTCTACTGTTCCATCTTCCAAACTGGGCACTTAATGTTTCTCAGTGGAGCAGAAGTCCTTCATCGGCTGTGGACTATTTGTGGGCTCTAACTCCTTGTTATATATACATACAGTCATTTACTCTGAAATGTCCCTAACTCCTAAAAAATATTTCACCTAAATATTATATGTTGCCAGTAAAAGGACTAATATACTAAAAATATCTGTTTTCAGAAGCTGAAAACTACAAAAATACCTGCTGACACACTTTTCCTGGGGATGCTTTAAGGAACTCAAGACCAAATTTAATTAGGGTGTTGTAAATTGGAATTACTCTACTGATAACAGCTGAGTTCTTGTTTCAGTGTAATTGGTAAAAAACCTTTTTCTGCCTTCCAAATATTTCTTTTGAAAGTGGAATTTCCATGACTACAAAAACTACCAGCAGAAGTAGAGGAGCAGGTGGAGTAATCCAACAGCCTAGACTATACATTATAAACTCCTCCTGTGGAAGGAGAGGTTAGACTACAAGACTACTTGTGTGATGACATTATTTGCAGAAGGCTGCTGTTGATACCATAACCTCAAGCACGGCTGAAGTAATCTTCCAAGTCTAATGTAAAAAGTTTCATTTCCCTTGAGATCTACTTCTGTAAGCGTGACACTGCAGGATGCCTTGGGGACAAGATCACTGTCACAGTATCAGTCTCACTAGCACCTTTCTCAGATAAAAAAATGCCTGCCCCTGTTGTTCAGAAAACTGGTATGAGTAATCAGTAAATCACCAAATAGTAAATTCATTTAAGTAAAGCAACTGGTGCTGTGGTTTGAGATGTAAAAGAGTTGTAAAACACATAACTGCCTCTTCCTACAATTATAAAAGGGGCTCTGTGCTGGACAGAAATCTCTCAGAGGGCAATGGACAGATGGATTTGAGCCATGCTGCAGCATGAAGGGATGGAGTGGTGGAGGCTGTGATGGCCCAGCCATCACAACACAGAGCTATGTCCATTTTCAGGTGCATGCCAAGGAGCTGTGTTGTCACCTGCCTCTGAGCTGTTCCTGCAGCTTCCCTGTTGCTCAGGTCTTCAAGGTGTGTGGGACCCATGCTGCGGTCCTCAGCCCCAAGCAAGTCTGGGTGTAGGGCTCATAGGATCACAGGACTTGGTCCTCTAAGAGGGGACGTTTTAAGGAGGGAGGTACTCTCTTGTGTTTATAAAAATACTATTCTGCAGCATTTATTACACAGCTGCACGCATGATATCAAGGCAGATAATAACCATTTTATGTAATACACAACAAGTATTTGGTATTTCCTACAGGTTTTCTTGTCAAAACCTCCAGCTGATTTGCACTTCATACTCTATGTTCACAAAATAAAGCCTTGGTATGGCCTGAGCTGTTTCTTGTAAGGATAAAACAGCTAGCAATTATCCTATACTTTTAAATGTTACATGCTGTTTTGGTTAATAAGTCATGATCTCTATTAGTGAGGGCATGATGAAAACTAGCCAAGCTTCTACCGTACAAGAGTTCTGCACTGCATACCTTCTCAGCAAGCACCAAACATGTTTTATGTACTTCACAAAAGGATAATATTTTTCTTTTAGCAACATTTTTTGCTTTGGCCACAGTGAGTTTTGCTTTATTATCCTGCTGGTATTTTGATATTCATAAACAAGTCTCAAAACAGTTTTAAAACCTGCTTTAAAGGAGTAGTTCAGCAGTAGAAAACAACAGAGCCTCTGTCTACATATATCTTCTGCAGCATTCAGCCTCTTCCCTGAGGTGTTGGACTTCAGACACGTTTTATTAACATTCTGGAGTTGTACCCTCCTGACTAACCAGCCATTAGCTGGCTCACTGATCCTTAACTGCAGATCACTTTCCCTCTTATATAGGCTGCATTTCCCTTAGGTTCCAAAATAATTAGTCTCCCGGCTATGGATGTGATTTCTGTTTAAAGGAAAGCAGAAGAAGCACCTCAGCCACTGCTGGCAAGCATCTTTATTCATGCTAAGCTCCTTCTCTGGTTGATATTCACAGACCACAAGATTCTAATTCTACTTAATAATTAGACTAATACCAGACATACTTACATTTGCCTTCCAGAGCAATTTTCGACACAGTAAGCAAGGAGTTGCATGCACAGAGCTCCCATAGCAACATGTTATTGTTAACCAAAGTTGTGTGCACAGCTCCATGTGCTAAAAATTCACCAAGGACCAATTCAGCTGTCAGATACACTGGGGCAACTCCCACGGGATGTCAGTGGAAGGCTCAGAGGGCAGAACAACCTTATAAAAATATAATATTGTGTTATGATAATAACCACCCAAAGCTCTGCTAGGTCGATACTGTGAGCTGACTTGTTTTGGATCACAGATAAACCCCTGTGCTTTCTCTTTTGCCAGAGCTAAATATAAGGGCATTGCCATTGCTAAATATTTGAATACTGTTTGTTAAAATGTGCTCTAGGTGTGATACCTGTACACTAAGGAAGTGTTGGTGCATCCTTATGAATTCTGTGACTGCAAGCATCACTTCGGAGAACTGAAATGGAAAAAAACTGCTTTTTATATCAGACTACTAAAAAAAATACTGCAAGTGATGTCAGAATGAGACAAGATAAGCTCAATGCAAATATTCATCAAATAAAATAATAAAAATATTTTCTTGCATGGCATATACTGACCTCTTCATTTAGGAAAGGGAAAAAAAGGCAATAAAAATGCCGTGCCTGAGGAGTCACTTTTGCATAGAGTCACAAAAAATCCAGTGGACTTTCCCCTAAGCATTTAAGAGTCACTGTTTGTTTTGACTGCCTTTTAATAATATTATGTCTTTTGATTTGGCTTCCTATTTATTGAATATATCAAAAGCAATCTGAGTTTTAATAGACTAAAGATATTTTACAAAAAGGATAGGTATCTAGTAAGTGACTTTTGCTTCTCATACTTCATGCATTACATAATTTTAGTGACTCTAGGGACATGTTTTAACTCAGGTTACTGGACATCATGAACCAATGGGAACAAACATAGTAAGTGGTAGGTCCCCATAGTGAATTCAGCTCCCCTGCACCCATACAGTATGAGAGCTATTCCCCTCCTCATGTTTGCATCCTCCTAAGGCAGGCAGGACTAGGCTCTCTCTGCCCCCCTGCCAAGACTCCTGTGAGTGATGAGGCTCTGTGCTGTTGCAAGTCCAGTTACATCTTCCATTTCTGGGTGCCTTCTCGTATCACAATCAATCATAGCTGTAAATGCTGAGATTCAGACATCTTACCTTGCAAATACACCAATGTAATGCATAATAGCAGCCTTACTTTTGCAAAAGTAACCTGGAAAATAACTTTTTTTTTAGAGACAGAATCAGTCCTCTGTCTTTCTCTGTACATGTGCATATACCAGGTCTGACATATCTATTTCGTACAAGGATGACTGTTTTTCAGTCAAGCACATGAAGCCGGGAGGGAGTCTTCTTAATTCCCTGGGAGGGGAGTACTAGGCCAATCTGCATATTTACTTTCTTTCCCCCCTTATTTTATTGGATTCCATCTTCCTTGAGAAGTAATTTCAAAATGTACATTTCAGGCATTTACTTTGATCTGTTTTCCTGGTAATTAAATTTCCAGTCTCTCAATTGACAATATAAAATGAACCTAATTAAGACAACTTCCCCAAACTTCAAATACTGGTTTTGAATTCTAGTGTGAAGAGAACGAATAATGATTCTCTGGGTATTCACTTTAACACTGTCTACTTCTCCCACACAAGGAAATTGATTTTTCCCACCTGTCATGTTAACTAAGGGCACAATCCTGCAAATTCTTACTTCTGCAAGTCGGTCTTAGTTAGACAGCAATTTGCTGTAACTAATTACAAGATTTGCTTATGTGAATAAGGATGGCCTGGATAAAATAATTTGGATAAATGTGCAAGTGTGTAAGTACACTGACTAAGCCTGTACAATGAGCAGTTCATACATACTGATGCTTAAGAAGCTCTCCCTTGTAAAACATTAACTGCAGTTCACATAGGAAGTGGAAATAAAAATTTTACAGGTTGAAATAAAAATAATTATCATGGACACATAGATATATGCAGTGAATTGCTTTCAATCGGTATCCAAATAATTTATGATCAGATGATCTGACTGTAAAACATGTACAAAATTCTGCAGTACTTCATTTTTACCAACTATAAACATCATTGTGTATTGAACTATTATGACACTTACAGAATACTAAGACAAGAGTTTATGAGCAACTGTGACAGTCACAAGAATATGAGAAGTATGTAATCTGAATGCCCAACTACTAATAGTTTACAGAGGCTGTGAAACAATTATACATTACTATGTTTACCTCAGCCTTTTATATTTACATATTGGAATGTATGTTGGAGAGTTTAATTGTGAGGTTGTCAAAAGTAAAAGCACTTTCAGAAAACCAAACCATGCAATATTACAGGGGGAAAAAAAGATTCAAATGTCTTTTGTTCAAATGGAAATACAGAAAACAACATGTTGTTTAAGCAGGATTTTATTTTCTTCTACTCAAGTGATGAAGAGGCTTTTGTAAAGAAAGGCTTTCATCTTACACATGCAGTACTCCATCACAACGTAATTACCCTAATTTGTATTCCACTGTAGAAATAGGCTTTTTCAGCTTAAACAAATTAAGCAACAATCACTAAGTGTACATGATCGGCATTCTTTCAAGTAACCTGTTATCAGCTCTGGCTACAGCTTTATCTTGATAAAATGGAAATCCTTTTCTATTTTCCTACTTTCCCAGCCCCCTCCAGGATTATGCCAGTCAGATTGCCTAGAGAGGCACCATGATTCACTGGCTGGAGAAAGGGCTGGTGCATCCAGAGATTATTTCCTACAGTCTCACTAAATCATTATGTGATGTGGGTCAAACCCTGACTGCCTTTGGGCCTCTATTTAGGAGGGAGCCTAAGTACACACTTAACTCTGGACATGTGAATAACCTGGCCACACTTAGAAGGTCTTTTAAACAGCTGCATGTGCTCCCTGCTGCATAGCCACTGTTCTGCTGCTTTTTTCCTCTGGCTTTGGTTGATATTATGTGTCCTGAAGGATGACAGGACAAGCTCCATCTGTATTTATATTGATTGTCCTTTAGCTGTGTAACTAAGGATATTCCAGCTGTTTGTACACAGTCTTCTAAATATTAATCTCACTTTGATCTGGTGGATCACTTCAGTGGGGCTTTGCCTTCATCACCTTCTCCTCCTCAGTTCCTCCAGGGATGACCAGGATATCTTCTCCACTGCTGGATCTGGATGAGATAAAGTCTCACTGGTGCCCACTTTACAGAGTGCAGCTGTGCAAATGGCATCTGGCTTCATATGGGCTTGTTAAAATACTCATATTAAAAAAACCCAAGAAACAACACCAAAAAAGAGGAGAAATAAGGCCATTCCAGAGGTGTGGTAGGAGGATAGAGGGACCTCTCTGCTCACAAGGCAATAGTTACCAGAATTTGGACATTTCCCCAGGGAATAAAATGATCTTCTGTCAGCCCTAAAGGAGGCTGATGCCACTCTGTGACCCATCACACAGAGATCTTTTCAAACTAGGTAGGCAGCTCTCAGCAGGAACAAGATGAATGGGAAGAGAATGTACCTAGCTCCAAAGAGTGGGAACTATCACTGCTTCTCCTGAAGTGCTGGAGAAACAGCACATTCATTGTGATCTTCTCTGACACAGCTGTTAGAAATACGAGAATTAGTGGTGGCAGCTGGGGAATGCTACCTCCCCAGAGTTCTCCAATCTCCCTCTCTTTCTAAGCCATCCCTTGCAGACTTCCCTTTCTCCTAAAATCCCTACAGACTGTCAGAGAGGAGCAATCTCAAGGCTGCTTCATGAGGGAAGGTGAGCTGAGGATTATCATAGCAGAGGCACAGCACTGCCCTCACTGTTGGGTGAGCAGAGCAACAGTTTTGAAGGCAGCAAGTCTCATCAACAGTCCAGCAAGTTGAAACGAGGCTCCTGAACGTGGGCAGAGTGTGTGGATTCATGAGGCTTTAGAGGAGGAGGCATGAAAAATGGGGTGAGTTTCAGGGATCATGTAAGCCAGGAACTGAGGGTGGGCACAACGCAAGTGAGGCAGTCCCACAGCAGCCGAGTGGGGCCGTGACAGCAACAGGTCCCATTGACAGTCCAACCATCACCGGGCAGAGACAAGGTCATGAGTTGGGTGCAAGGTCAACCCAGAAAATCTCAATAATAATCCAGTCTCAGGCAGCTCAGAGCAGGCCTAATGACCCAGACCTGAGCTGAAAAGGGGTAACTGAGCTGATGACATGCATGCAGTGAGGCTGACCAGGACAATTAGGGTCCCATCCCAGCCACCAATCTGGATCATAGACTGAATGGAGAAGAACCCACTCTTTCTTAGAAAAGGTAGAGAGAGAGCAATTAGTGGTTGCGCTGCTCCTTCCTCAGTGTTTAACAGTTTATTTATGCTCAGGAGTTCCTGAAATTAATACCTCAAAATCTGGTCTTTATTAACTCTACCACCCTTTGAACTACCAAAGCACTTCCTAGCACCTTGTGGGGAATGCACTGTCCTCCCTTGCCATCACTGGATCCAAGGACGAATATGAAGCTGTGGGCATTGGAAAATTCATACCAGAGAAAAGTTGTTAAGACTTAAGGGGCTTAAATGGCCTTCACAGGCAAAATAAGGACCTGCCAGGAGTATCCTCATGCTTGATATGAGGATTATCACCCATGTGTCACATGTTGTGCCACATATAGAAGATACTAATTGTTATGAGGAAAAATGGGATGGGAAGATCTACACAATAGAGACCCCTTTGTGTCAGAGCACTGTGACTAAATGAATATGCTGCTCGACCTTGAGATTTAGCCTTCTTGATCTCCTTTTAACAAGTTTGAAATTTCGAGTTGGTCCATCAGAAATTAGAGGAGATGGGTAAGAACATACGTCTTTGCTGCAATAGCAAGCCAAGTTGTAACCCACTGGAGATTGTTTCAATTGGCAGTTCTGGCTGCCACTATCAGGAACAGAGCTGAGCAAATACTTTCTCTCATGCCTGTTCCCCTCTCCTCCCTCAGAGTTTCACTTCTATCTCTGTAGTCAGGGGTATGGCTGCACTATGTACTCAAGAAGAAAACTTCTTTTCCTTTCGATCAAACCAACCTGTCTCTCTTGCGCCAAGCTTTCACGCCATGGCTGGAATTCAAACAAATGATTTAGCCCTGTTGAATTTATTGCCTCTTTTAAGCAATTCCATCATCTCCTTTAGCCTGTCCATGCCCAGGAGTAGCAAATTCTAAAAGCAATCTTAAATTTAAATGTACCATTCTGTTTACTGAGCAGTGAACCTTCAGGCAATAAATACTACAGCAGGAATTCACCAGGACTCTGTTAGGGCTTGACAGCCCCGACAGCCATTGCACAAATCTTTGTTAGTCCTGACAACACATGTGTTTTTTTTAAAACCAAATGAATTACAAATTTGTTTTTAATCTTTGGGGTTACTCCTAATGCCTTAGAAAGGATCCAAAGCTGTTTAAAACTGTATTCACATTACAAGCAGGCAGTAAATTTCAGACTACTAGGCAAGCCCATTGTCACTCAATGTGAGCAGAGAAGCATAGAGAACCGCAGAGAAGCAACTCGGCAAAACTTTTGTCCATGTGTTAGAGTTCTTTAATGCATTTCTTACACAACAAGTGCTCTGGACCTCTCTGGTTTTAAAAGTCACTTCCCTGGTTCTCAGACAGATGACCCACCCATCCTGCAGAACCTCTAGAGGCATAGTGCAGGTGCTAAACAGCAATCCTGGCAATCATGTGATTGTGTTAACTTTTTCTTGGTCCTACAAGTGTGACAGCTCCAGGAGCTGTTGAGCAAGTTTCCAAGCCAAAGCTAATTTCTGCACAATGGGGTGAATAACATTCATATTTGAGTTCGTATTTGCTCAGACTTGTAGAGCCATCATGGTTATCCTGATTCTGTAAAACCCTTGTCCCAGGGCTCCTGAAGAGGAAATGACACCTTTACATTGGCACAATCTGAGTTCTCCTCAGACTGAGTCTCTTTCAGTATTTCATTAAGGTGGCATATACTTCCAGGCTACATTGGAACACATTTATTTGCCTTTTTACCTTCTCTCTGTGAATTTCAGATTTTCATCCTTTTCCTCCTTAAAGAATCTCTGGATTTCTGCTACTTTGATGCAGCCTTGCAGAACCCTTTAGTCCATGAAATCAAAGGAAAAACACAATTCCCACAGAGAAATCACTTCTTGGTGTCAAAGCAGTTGAGATTCCTGTGCTAATCTCATAAGAAATTTCATTAAGCAGTATCACTTCATCACATCCAAGTGCAATGCCTTCCTGAAATGCGCCATTTAGGGCTGTACCTCACGAGCTGCTTGGAATTATCTGATAGGTGCTCTGCTCCCCTGCTGCAGACTCTGTGTGGATTGCAGCTAGGCCTGAAGCAGGCGGTGTTAACTCCTCTTTTTTACTAAGATGCTTCTGTCAATGGGCGTCTAACATCCCGAGGTTGCAAAAAAGTTAAAAGTTATGTTTGATCCAAATCATCAGAGTGGAGGAAACCAGACATGGTCCCCAAGACAAAGGGACTCTCACTCTGCTAATGAGTGACGTCCTTTCTGCATCTTTCCCCACCAGCCCTGTGTTGCAGTGAGCAACTTTGACAGGGTGTTGGGGCACTGAATACATCAACAGCCTTTAATGTCCCTGACCAGCCTCACCTGGGGTCTTCACCCACATCCTCTGCCCATATCCTGGGGCATCCATTTAAGCTCAGGCCTGAGCCTTCAGCCTTGCTTCAAGCTATATTGTTGGAGGTGTATTTGTCTCCAGTCTCTGTTCCTGTCTCCTGGCTGAACCTTGCTCTACTGACACTGTTCTGTGTTCAGCCCTTCCTCTTGCTGCTCCACCTGACAGGAATTCCAGGATAGATCTCTACCTAAGTGGAGGAGATCATCTGCCTTCAGCAGTCTGGGACTGTTGATGGACCTTGGTACCAGCTCCCAGGTATCAAGGTGGGTATCTGCCCACCCTGGTCTTTTCCTACAGAACTGAGCCTGAGGGCTCCCTGAATCACCCTTGCCTAGGCTTTGAGGCTCCTCTGGGGTGGCTGGAGGCAGTTCCTGCTGTCCCCAAAGAGTTTTAGGGACTGAATGGCTGGTGTGGGTGGAATGGGTGTGGGTGTGTGTGACCAGCAGCAGGAAACCAGGATGCTGAAGCTGTCAGTGGGGTTGAGCAAGAGTTGGACAATCCAAATTTCCCAGAACTCTCCTCTTAAACTGTGTGGTTGCAAAGGTTAAGGTTGTCCCTGGGAGCCACGGGGATCACAGAACAAGTTAACCTGGTTTGGGGATGCCACCCCTGCAGCCAGGTAGAGGATGAGGTCAAGCCCCTCTATCTAAGAATGGACTAGTGGTGCTTCAGTTGTCTCTGAGAAGCTTCTGAGGCCAGGGAGGTTAAGGACTTTCCTGATTCTGGAGACCTGAAGGCTGGGGAAGTGGAATGATGATGCCTAGGTGGTTCATGTTCCTGAAGAAAGAGAGACCACATGGCATGCAAAGCTTCAAGCTACCCCTGAGGCCAGGTGGCCAATTAAGGATCAAGTCAGCTCTGAAGTGTGTGTTTATGTGGTAGGGTCAACCCTGAGGAGCCTTAGCAGGGGAAAGATGTTTCTGCCACCTCCAAAGAGTCACACTGTACTCCAAAGCCAGGGCAGCTGGGCATGGGGTGGAAATCAAGGTGCCCCAGATGGGTAGGGAGCTGCCAGCTTGCACCCTCTCCTGGTTTCCTAGTGTCTGTGGCTGGGCTTTGGGGTCTCTCTGGGGTGCCTGAAAACCCCTCCAGCTCTTGACTCTCCTAGGTGAATCTGGCATGAAGGATCTTTCCTCACAGTCAAGGTTTTTCTGTAGGTACATAGAGAGATGTAGGGAGATATTGACTAGTCTGATTCTAAGGCTGAATTTCTGTCTCTTGCAGAGTGTTGAGCAGAATGCTGATAGAAAAAAAGGCTGTTTACAGAATATATAACAGATACTTCAAAGAGTTTTTCTAGCTTTGAGTTCTTCAGGCACATGCTTTTGTGCATAAGGCATTTCATGTTCAGTAAACCTGATACAATATATTCCCTATTAGATGAAGGATTGCAATTGCTCCAGTTTTCTCCCTGGGTTGCAGCTTAAAATTTAGGTGATGATACAACAACTTATGATTTCTGTCTGAATTTGGGGTTATGTTAGAAGATGAAGGTAACTCTCTGCTCTAATGAAAGGATCAAAGACATTCTCAGTACTCAAAGCTGCAGTCCTCTAGGACCCCCTCAAAATAAAGAGAGAATAAGTTGCACAGCGTTCCAGCGTCTTATAAACCTGCTTAACTTTCTGCATGTTAACAGCTTCACTGAGACAGGAGAGTATATTGAGCTACGGCATTAGAAATGTGCTTATAGGCAGGCAGAACTAAGGTGTTTGCTTCTATCCAAACTCATATAACCTTTAATTATTCTAGATATTTTAGTTTTGCAATTTAATTTTTGAATATCTACAAATTGTTTAGCAATGATGATGTAGGTTAAGTTCTCTTTTTTTAATGTTCTATAGTAATTGTGTATGATCTTGATCCATTACATATCTTCCTTTTCTTACGGAAACAAAATTTTATATTTTGTGTGCACTACTTATTTCAAAACAGAATAAGCAAAAAGACTGACTGCTACTAGAAGTCTGTCAGAATCAAATCATACTGAAAGCAGAAAACTTCCTTCGCAGAGAGATTAGCATTTTTTTTTCTTTTTTCCCCCAGTCCCTTCGACTGGTGAGGAGCCTTAGCTTCACTTGGAAACAGGCTTGCATTAGGCCATTTCTCATCAAGTTCTTTATGCACCCAGCTGGCGGTGTCTGTGTGTAATCCCAGGCAGTTTCCCTTTGCAGCTGTGGGGGGCCTCCTTTGATGCGCCTCTGTAGGTGGCTGCCTATCCCTCAACTGGGGCTGGCAAACAGCATCTCCTCTGCAGAGGAAAAGAAAACACCCCGGTGATGCCATGTGACTGTTTGCTTTATGCATGCAGGAGGAACTGACGTCAGGTGCCTCAGGATATTGTTCTAATGCAGTAACACGATGTTGTGGTGTGTTATCTCTGTGCAGGTAATACACCTAATGCAGTGCCTGTGGTGAATGTGGTCAGTCTGCCTCCCTTCTGCTCTTGTTCTCCTTTACTTTCAAGGCTCTCCACGTGTACTGGGGAAAAAAAAAATCTGCAGGGTCTGCTTGTGACTATCAATTGAAAATATGCTGACCTCCTGTAGACACATTAAGAAAAGTTTTCTTGCATTCTTCCTACCTGTGTGGTTGTAGGCATTGTTAATGCAGCAGAGCAAATGCGTAAGCATGCAACAGAGGGGAACCAATGCTGATTTCATTTTTGCTACTTGCTTGGGAGGAAAGGGAGAGAAGTTATTTCACAAATCTTTGGTATGCAGCAGAGTTCACAGAATGGTTAAGGTTAGAAGGGACCACTGGATGTCTTCTGGTCCAAACTCCTTGCTCAGGCAGGGACCCCTGCAGCTTGTTACTCAGGATTGTTTCCAGATGGCTTTTGAGCAACTCCAGGGAAGGAGACTCTGCAATCTCTCTGGGGATTCTCTTCCAGAGTTCAGTCACTCTTACAGTAAAGAAGATCTTCCTCACGTTCAGGTGGAACCTGCTGTGTTTCAGCTTCTCCTTTTGCCTCTCATCTTATTGACCAGCACCACTGAGAAGATCCTAGCTCCATCCGCTTGACACTCTCAGATACTACTGTTCTCTTTTTTTTGTCACAGCTTTCATATCTTTCAGTTCTAATGTAAATACTGATACAAGATGTTTAAAAAGTTATGTCAAACAATAAAACTAGGCCAAAATTTTCAATGTTGTGTGTAAATGCGAATAGGGCCTTGTGCTTTGCTGAGGGCACCACGCACTAGTGGCCTATGAAAATATCCATGTTTGGGCAAACCCAGTTGCCCAGGAGCTTCTGCCCTCCGTTGGTGTCTCCCTGCAGCATGGGAATATGCAGAATATGATTGTACATATAGTATGTATATCCTTAGAGAATTTACTGAGGACTATAAAAGCATAAAACGTAAGGGTTGTTATGTAATGATGTGTGAATTGAGGGGGTGATGTAATCTGGCAAAACCTGCACTTACACAATCATCTGGCTGTATAGGAAGCACCTTCTTACCTGCCCAAGGACTTAGACTGTTCTAAAGTCTGAGGGGTTTATTCCTAATCTAAATGCGTGTATTGCTCATATACATTTTCCTTATGGATGTAATTATTTTTGCTGTCTCCTAACCCTATTGGGAGCTTGTTGTAAAGCACGTCTTGGGTGAACTGCAAACTATGACCTGCTCCTTTTTCTTAACTGAGAATAATCGTCTTTCAGCCTCAGAAAAGGTAGTCTTGATCTGCTACTGTAGTAAGGATGAAGAGGAGGCTTGGGTCTACGCTCATCTCCCACATCACCATTGTAGGGAAAAAAGGGTAGAAATATTGGTATTTAAAGGGAAAAAAACCCCCCAAACCCTGTTATTCCAGTGCTTTGTGAACACTTGTTTGGACATCTTGGATTATGTGTTTTCTTTGCGTCAGTGCTGTGGGCAGTTTATACTTCTGTTGTATTTTAAGAGAGGTCTGAGATGGTAACAGTGATACTTCTTGTGCACTCTCATCATGGTAAAACCTTTACAGCGTTTCCTGGGATGACAATTTACTTGGGCCTTGCCACTACTCTGTCATGTCCATCAGTTGAGATCCAGCACACCTGCAGCAGAGAACACGGACCCAGCTGCACAGGTCATTTCAGAAGGACCTGGCTCAGAGTTTCTCACGTGCTAGGAAGCCAAGCAGCAAGTACATCCTGCAGATGATGATAAGTAGAGGATGATCAGCATTTCTGTCATGCCGACCGTGCTTGTGTTTCATAGGGCAGGAGCTTGGATCAGGCACGCTGTCGCTGTCACAGTTGCGCTTTTCACCTTCTCCCCACAGAAGCCCAGGGGAGGGATGGATCCCCTCCTGGGGGCTGCTGTGGCTTCTGGCAAGTGCACAGGAGCAGGCACCCCCATATGTTCAGGGTAACGGCACGAAGCTGTCTCAGGGGAGGTTTAGGATGGATATTAGGAAAAGGTTTTTCACCCACAGGGTGGTTGGGCCCTGGCATAGGCTCCCCGGGGCAGTGGTCGCAGCGCAGGCTGACAAAGGAGCCTTTGGACAATGCTCTCAGGCACACGCTGGGCCTCGGGGGCCGCCCTGTGCGGGGCCGGCGGTCGGCCTTGGATGACCCTTGCGGGTCCCTTCCATGTACAGTATTCATTACGCGGGGACGTTCTGTGGCTCCGTGTGCGCGCACAGCGCGCGGCCCCGCCGGGGTCAGCCCCACGCGCCGGGCGCGCACAGACGCCGCGCGAGCGTGGCGGACGCGGGCGCGCGGCCGGGGCCGTGAGCGGCACGCGCAAGCGCGGCCCCGAGGGCCACGTGCCGCGCGCGGCGGGCGCCTCGCGCCCCTCCCCGCCCCCGGCGGGCGGGCGCGCGCCGGGATTGGCTGCGCGCGGCCCGGCCCCGCCGGCGCGGGTGAAAGGGCGGCCGGGCAGCGGTAGCCGCGGACATGGCGGTGGCTCCGCTCCTGCGCTGGGGCGGCCGGCGGGCGCGGTTGCCGGGGGTGAGCGTCGCCTTGGGGGCCGGCCCGAGAATGGCGGCAGCCTGGGGGCACCGAGCTGCGGGTGGTGGAGGCTCCCCGTGGATGCGGTCGGCTGCGTTCGGCTGCGTTTGCCGGCGGGGGCTGCTCTGTGTGCGGGAGGGCGGGGGGTGGGCGGTGTCTCTCCCCCGGGGCGCTTCCCCGTGTGACCGGCGGGGACCCCCGGCTGGGTGAGCGGCTTCGGGGAGCTCAGTGTGTGCTGGGCCGCGGCCCCGGGCGGGCGCCGGGAGCGGCTGTGCGGCCGGGGGTGGTCGGCGGGTGCCGGCCGGGAGCAGGCGGCCGCCGGGGGGCTGTGCAACCTGGGTCCTGGCTGCTGTGCCTGCGGGCTCCCGGCATCCAAGAGGCCGTTTCTGGGTGTATCCCGTCGGCGTGTTGCCAGGAGACTGTGATTTTTTTGTTTTATGTTTCTTTTTTAAAGTTAATTTTCTGCTGGTGAGCTGGGTTATGTGATACTTTAGGATGGTGGAGTCAGCGTCCCCGGGGGTGTTCATTGAAAGACTGGACGTGTCACTTAGTGCCGTGATCTGGTTGACATGATGGTGTCTGGCCCTAGGTTTGGCTCGGTAATCTCAGAGGTCTTTTTTGACCTAATTGGTTCCGAGGTTCTGTGATTTCAGTTTCCTTCTGCCCTCTTCCTCTGTTAAACACGAGCTTATGAAAACTCTGGGGTAGAGGGTGGTTTTGTGCTATTTTTAGTTGTAAAATGCTAGCTAACAGAGACAGGAGTTGTCTCCTGCCCCCCTTCCCCACTACCTCCCCCTTTACCCCGGATACCTGTGGTGCTTTCAGCTGTTACTTGAAGCTTTACTATGGTTTTCTCTCTTTTTCTTGCTTTTCATGGAAAGGTAACAAACTCATTGCAGTACCTTGCCAATGTTTTTGATGAAGAACTGAAATGATCTAGAAAACCTTATTCCATAGCCTGTGGAGTAACTTCACTGAGGCACCTGCTGTATTTTCATCTCTGTTACTTCTACAGGTTGTATTAAGAGAAAGATATTATTTTAGATAAGAACAAACAGCATTTGCACATTCTGTTGTGTAACAGTTGAATGACACTGCAGTTAGTTTTTTTATGGGGAAAGTAGTGCAACATACTTCTAATTGTTTACTGTAGAAGAATTTACTGGTTTTTTTTTCCTGAAAGGAAAATATGTGTAGAGTTCCAGTGGAGAAGAGTGCAATGAATTACAGAAAATGTTTTGCCCAGTGCACCCCTGAGGGCGTGGGGTGGCCTTCTCTCGAGAAATGTTGCCTCACAGCAATGCAGTAAATAACTCCTCACCTGTTTCTAGGAATCATGTAAAAGAGGTGGTTTCTGTGGGCAGGGAATTTTGAAAAGGGATTAAAGAGGAAAAGGGCATGTGTTTTGCCCAAGTATTTTTCCTTATGAAATACATATATATATATATAGAGAGAGATAGTAAACCTGTTTTCCTGTGAAGGTGTACACAAGGGATGCTTTTTGAAAACTAAAGTTGTTTAATTTTTGGTAGTCACGAGTATGTGTGTATAGATCTGGAAGGCTTCTGCTCTTCCTACTAAAAGCTAGTAGTTCTAAGACTTTGATATCAGTCCTTTGGAGCCTCCAGAAGGCCTGTAGAAGGCCTACTTTGTTTCCTTTTTTTCTGGCATCTCAAGGGTATTGTGTGACAGCAGCAGTGCATGCAGTATTGAAAATCTTGCATTAGTAGAACCTCTGTAAAACAAAATGTTTTTATAGCTACTCAATAGCGCTCATGAGTTATGTCACTTGAGTGGTTTCTAGCCCTGAAGGTCACCATCAAGGCCACAGTATGTTGAGAAACCTCTAATAAAATAAATTTGCATGGAAATTGCTTTCATAGATTCTTTTATGTTTTGCTAACATAGACAAATAGTAAATTGACATCTTCAAACTTGGCTGTGCTCAGAATTCCTACATTTTTTGCAAGAGCTGGTACCTGCTGAGATGTCCTTAACTTCTTGTGCTGCTTTCATGTGGGAATCAATAAAGGACCTGAGAAAGGTGCAGATACGCTGAGCTGGGGATCTGACTCTTCACTGTGTTTCTGATGTAGTGCCTGTCACTTCTGTTCAGGTTTTACGTAGAACAGGCTCTGCTTAGAATATAACCAAAATTTCATTTTGAGTGTTTTGCGCTTCTGGAGCTGTGAGAAAACCTGTTGTTGAAAGGCAGCTGTAATCAGAGAATGAGGGTGAGACACTGCTTTTGATATTTCAGTCATGAAACTCTTTTGAGAGAGCTGCTGAACTGTTTAAAATGTAAGACAAAGTGATAAGTACTGTTCATCATGACTTCAAAGTAAACTGCTGGTATAGATTTTATCAGTGCAGGTAAGTTTTCTAATCATTGAATTAAACATATGGAAAGTTTGTCTGCTATTTGTGCACCCAACATTTTTAAGCCATGGAAGTTATCTATACAGTGGGAGCTCCCTGCTCTCTTCTCTGGTGTTATTTTTAGCATGCTGTTATTCCAGGGAAATATTTTCACCCTTGTTCATAAGTGCAGGAGTGTCAGGCTGATGGGATAGTAAGGTTGGATATCATTTGCCGCTAGAGAAGGGAGTTCAAATGGTTGCCAGTCTGTGGAGAGGAATGTAGCCATAAACTTCTGGAGTTTAGTGATTGTTTCTAGTATGTAAACTACAGATTTTAGTACTGACAAGCACTTGTAAAGCATAATTCAGGTAGAGATTTCTGGTTCCAGGAGCAGCTTTTTGGAATTTGTAGGGAGGCTATGCTGCGCTATGTACTGTGGGCAAAAAGTACAACATAAAGTTTTGAAAGGAAAAAAATGGAGAGTCCAATAAAGTCTATGTTGGGTAAAAAATGTCACTCTTCTTCTGAAACACTGTGTTTTAATTTATTTTATCTGTCCCAGCTTGCATAGATTGTTACAGTACTGTGATCTATTTCACAGGTGCCAGCCAGCCTGACTGGACCTCTTAAGGCTGTTGCTGTTAGAGACTGTTCCAACTTTCTGTACCTGCTAGGTCTTGATCACAGGTTGCTCCTTTTGAACTCCTGCCTCCTTCCAACTTGTACCAGCACTATGCATGGATATCTTGGATAAGCTGGACTGAAATCTGGCTGAGAATACATTTTTCCCACTCCTTGTGCTTCTCAGCTGGTTGTATTCCCATGTCTGGTTTACTATACAAGCTTTAGGGACTGGCAGAGAGGAGAAGCTACCTGGATATAGGAATGATTTAGCTTAAAAAAATAGCCTTAGATGGATGAGTGTTTCCTTGTTTGTAGTTTGTATGCTATGTTGGCAAATATGAAAGAAATTTTCTGTTCTTAGAATCGTGGGTGTTTGTCAGTCTAGTCAGAGAGAAGGAACTGTGAAGTGCAGTGTGTGTTACAGAACCTTGTACCACAGCTGTGTTTGCAGTTGGCTTCAGGAGAATCTGCTTACAGCTACAAGGGCTTGGCTGTTCAGCACTCTGAGTATACAAAGGAAGGGAAAGTGCATTCTTAGATTTCCTTTCCCATTTATGAGATTTGTACAATATCGTATTACAAAGCTATGTTTTCAAACTTACAGATTAAAAGTATTGCAGTTACCTGAAGGTGTCTGCTTCCTATGTGCTTTATAGCTACTCCATCAGTTATACACAGGTGTTCCACACACAGGAAATTATGTTGTCAAATGAGTTGAAATAAAGATTTGGGAACAGTTGCTGTGTAATCAAAGTATGAAAAAAGAAATAATCATTTTAGTCAGTTTTATAACTACTCAGGAATAGTGATGGGTAATTCTAGATACACCACAAAGATAAAGGGGTTATTCTCATGGTATCTTACACCTGAATCTCTGAAAGTATAGAGGCAAAAATTTTATGAGAGGTAGAATTTGTCTAGTGAAAAGAAATGTGCTAGTCTGGCTATTACTATTGGGTCTTGTTTACTGTATTTTCTAGTAATGCTAAAATACACATTCCTACCCATACTAGACTTCGTACAGCAAATATTGGTACACGATGCTTTTCCTGCCTGAAATCTGGAACTCTGCATCTCCGTTTCAACACTGAGACATTTTTCTGCCTGTAAAGCTCAGTATCAATGAGTTATTTACAAGCTGGTCAGCATGGCAGGAAGATTTCCTTCCTCCAGGAGGGCATGTAAACCTTTAAAAACACACGTATAAGCCATATCTAAATAACAAGTTAATTTTCTGGTTTGGTGTTGTATGCTGTGTCCTTAAACCACCTCAGAAGGTTTTCTAGGGTCGGGTGCCCAAGGGGAGGCAGGTTGTCTGTGAGGTCTCAAAGTGGCAGTGTGCAGTGGGCATACTGTTCTACAAGGTACTCTGTAGTTTGATTTTTTTTTTTATATGAAGGGTTTTTTTATAACTGTTACAGTTATTTTAGCTCGGTTTGGCTATTTTGCAATTGATAGTAGACAAAGCAGGATGCTTTTCCAAAATATACCGCTGATACTGTTTTCCGAAAATTTGCTAGATGTGGGAAACTCCAAGCCAAATGCAGAAGTGCAGAATTTGAGTTCTCATAAATGAATAGTCTGCATTCATGGGCTTTCAAGAGTCAAAAGCTTTATCAAATGGAAGTAACAGATAATGGCAACAATAGGTTATACCAGATGGCTGTACTGCCCTCTCCTAGTTTTACAAGATACAAGGAAGTCGTTAGGTCAAGCTGAGCTCTCTGGGCTGTGTTCTGAGGAAATGTCTGTGTAAGGTATAATAGCTAGGGCATGTGTGGTTTGGGGGAGGCAGCCAATTAAGGACGTAGCTTGAGAGTTAGATTTGCTTGAGAGAGTTTGATTTGAGTTGTTGCTCTGGGAGGTCTTTAGGGGTTTGATGTAGCCCTTAAAGAACCGACCTATGGCGGGAGCTTGGAAGCTTACGGGTTGATGAGGATACCTGCATAGCTGTAGAGCTGTAGATGGAGTCTAGTAGCATTCCTTTGTGGCTTTAGATGTGCATTATTTACAAAATGCTTGTTTATTTTCAAGTAATTATTCAATTGGTCGTGGTGGCTAGGAGCAAACCTCTAAAGAGATTTTTCTTGAAGTGGATGCTAGATTAAGCAAGCTCTTAAACCTTAGTGTATATTGGTATGGATACATACAGAACCCCTTCTTCTAAAAGCTGTGAACTAGAGGTGAAATTTCACATCTGAGTTGAGCAGTATGCTTGATTTGTTTTAGGAAATTGCCCCACAAGTACTCAATTCAGGGCTGAACCTGGCTTTTCTAAGTGATTTGCTTGTGCGTGTGGGAGGAGGCAGTTAAATTTTTAAACATAGGTATATAATTAGGTTAGGCTGTTAAAAGATTTTTATGTGGAATCCGTCCAATTCTGTAGTGTAAAACCAGAGCAGAGTGTGATTTAAAGTTTTTCCAAGTTTTTTTTAACTGCTTGGTAGTTTTATTCTTTCTGCATAAAAAGTTTTAAGAGGACTTTTTTTTTCCCAAGATGGCTAAGATTCTACAGCTTAATGCTAGCTAATTTCCCACATCATAGCCTTTCCTTCCAGTCTCCTATGCATAGCTCTTCTGGCTTCTCATGGGCATCCAAAGCTAGTTTTGTATGAAAGGTATTTACAAGAAAGTTCAGAAGTTTTTCCTTCCTTGCCTGGTTGTCACCTTTTCCCTGCTAACTGCAAGTATTTAGATTAGCCCCACTGACCCTTAACAAGCACTTTCTCCAATGAATAATATTAACTCGGGTGGAGAGTTTGTGTGTGTGTCCTGTATGACCTTCTTTAAACTATTTGTGGTCCCTCAAGCACTTCTGTCAATAGTGTTTCCAGGTGAGGGACTCAATCTGCTTAACCGTGTGTATTCTGGAGCGGGAGAGTGTACTCTGCTGCTTCTCTAGGTATCCTTCCTCTGCCCTCTGACAATATCTAGATCATAGTACAGTCACTGAAGGTGTAACAATCGTGCTGTAAACTTGAGGTAATGATCAGCTGGCAAGCGTGATTGCAGCTTGCAGAATTCTGTCCTTTAACTCCATCTCTTTAATGCCTGAAACAGTTTGTACTGTCACACCCTTAGATGAAGAATACTATACTCCTGCAAAACAAAATGAAACAAAACAAAAAAGCCCAAAGAAACCTCTAGTGGATTTGATTCTAGCATATCAAATGATCTGTGTTTCAGGTTGGTTTGGATTTTATCTTTGGGGAACTAAGTGAAAGAAATAAAAGAATAAACCCCCCCACCAAAACAAACAAACAAAACTGAATGGGAAACAGCTCAGTGAAACAAGGTGGAATGGTTGCTTTCCACTAACCTTTTTTTAGTTTTCGAAAAATTAAACATATATTAATTGTTTGGAAGAATTAAGGTGGATTTATAGGTGGATTATCTGGGATTAATTCGGATTCATAGGTGGATTATTTTGCAACAGTGTATGCTATGTCTGCTACTAGTGACTGGCAACTAAACAATTGGTGTAACTGTAGTAGCCTTTTGCTCAGGAAATTTGGTTGAAGCTAGCAAGAGATGGTATGGCTCTAAGGCTTTCTTTACTTGTGTTGAAATATATTGTTTTTCCTTTATAACATTAAATAATCAGCTGTATTACAAATGTGATGGCCTTCTCAATCCTGGGCTGGTTTCTGCTTTCTGTGATGCAACATGGGAAGTATTTTCAAACTTGATCAGGCTGGAGGGCTCTGTAGGGAGTGTTCGCATTCCAGTTACTGACAGCCACTGTTGCTTCAAAATCACTATGAGCTTACAGTAAACTTAAAATTTTATCAATTTTTGAACTATCTTAAGTTCACTACTCTTTTGTGGAAGATGCAAATGAATTCTCTAATTAAGCACTTTATGTGAACATATGTTTCCTTATTTTTTGATCTTTTTTCTAATGTGGTCCATATTTGTCTTTTTTCCCAGTCTTTTCACAGGACAGCCTTTACTTTGTACTACTTCCTCAGATATTTCTGCAACTTTTGAAAACAGTTCTTTAACACAGAATTGACAGATTCAGAGTTCTGGCAGTTCCTGTCGCTTCTGTTTCATGTTTCCTACTAGACAGTATCTATTATTAAGGCTTTTATAGTCTTTTTGATTCCAAGTGGGTGATTGTGACCTTGCCAGAGTTGTCTGTATTGATGCATCTTCGTGGTATCATTTTATCTGTATGATTATTTTTGTTTATGGCTAACTGCCATTATGTTGTGAAGTGACTTGCTGAAGTACTACCTATCTGACTCTCCTTTTTGATTCATTACAAATCTATGATATCATCTATTGTGTTTTCTTTGAAATAGTGTGTGTGTACTGCTTTATCCTGTGTTGTGCAAAAATGATAAACTATAGGAACTGTCTTCGTAGGAGTTGGTTCAGAGCAGAAGTCTAAGAGAAAAAGACCTGTTTTCCTCAGACTGCTGTCAGGAGGCTGTGATAGGGAAGACTGAGAGCTTAGCTAGTGTCTGAAGTCTGTTCTACTTCTTCCCTCTGTACGGGCCCAGTTTGCTGCCTGCTGTGTGCCCAACAGTTCCCTAGCAGTGAGGGCCTCTTCCCACAACCACTGTGTACAGACTTATGCATGTATGCTCTTTTGAGAATTTCTTGTAGGTATGTTGTGGAACAAGAAGGAAAGTAGATGGTATAGTAGAGAGTATATTACAAAAAAAGTTATGCTAAACTAATGACCTCATCTAGAACTTCTGAGTTGTTTCTGGTCACTGTTAGTGGGCTTTTGCTTGGAGAAGTGCAGATTTCTATGGGCTTTAATGCACTTGGTGAGGGAATGAAAGGCTGTGGAAGTTTCCTCAAGATGTCAGTGTATGAAATGTTTTCAATGTAATGGCATACTGCAACAGGCTTAACTCCTTGTTTCTTCTGTAGTGGGAAACACTGTGTTCAAGATGGTGCCTTATAACTTCACATAAACTCTACTCATCTGTGTATGATCCAAATGAAAAGGTAAGTAATATAGTGCATGTTTTCTTTTTAACATCTTACTGTAATACTGAAATTTGGATTTTTAAGCTGCCGCCTTCTTTGTGCTGCTGCTAACAATGGTTGTTCTCTTGGTATAACCCATGACTGATTTAACAGCATGTTTTTCTTTCTGAACCAAAATGGAATAGGTTTTATTGCAGGATACATGTCAAGCAAGATTGGATACCACTTGGAGTGTATACCAAAAGGCTTAATACGTGATTGTGAGCTTGGGAAAGTTACATACTGGCCTGAACATGTTATAATTATGAAACAACTGTTAATGCTTTTCATGGTGTGGGTGGTAATGGGGCCTGTTAAAACATCTGGGAGCTAGATTAGCCAAAAACTGTTTGTGGAAACAAAAAACTAGGTAACAGTGGCGGCGTGATTGTTAGATGACCTGGCATGGGGGTGAGAACTTCAGACCTTGAAAATCAAGATGGGTCTTTAAGGCCTGCAGAGAATAGCAAATCCTCGTCTTGGGGCTTGTGCAGTAGCAATCTCAATTTACAGTTATGGGCCAAGAAAAACTTTCCTCATGGAAGATTGTCTTGGCATGGCCTCTGAAGTAACGCACTTGGAAAAATAATGGGACTGAAGGTACACTAGTGTTCAAGAGCAAGGATGCCAGCAATTCAGGACTGATAGGCTTGTCCTTATACACTGATGTAGAAGCAATTAACTAGAAGTGAAACAATATAAGAAAGTGGGGAAAGCCAGTGTGTGCCTAGGACTGTGGCTTTACAGTGTTTTTCAGCAGATTTTATTTTCCTTAAGGTTCTTGCTGAATTAAGGTTCCCTTGCTTTTCTAAATGCATGATTATATTTAGGCCATATAGTTGGGTATTTTGTTTCTCTCAACTAGGAGCTGTGTCATTTCAACCAGTGACTACTACAGACAGTGGAAGGGCAGTGAACAAAACAAACCAGAAAAGAGCTTAAAGAGCTGTCTTTGTAATGACAAGACTTTCATGTGACACCTTTTCACCCTAATTAGTGGAAATGATATAAGGAAATGTTACTCCAAAGCAGTATATGATTTTAAAATTTTTTATTGTACTGGACTTGTGTCTAGTCTCTCTGTCTTTAGACAGAGACTAGAATTGAAAAATTAAAATGAATGTCAAATATTCTTATAATCTTGATATTGAAAGTCTTGTCTTGCACTGTGACCACAGCTGATTAATAAAACAGCTTTTATGTAGCAAGAACTAGGTCGATGGTGATGAGGTTGATGAGTCATGACACTTTTCAATATCAGGTATTTGGGAGTATTGTTTTAATTCCCCCCCTGGTCTGTGTGCCTGAAATCTTTAGGTACCTAGAATGCTGAAATTCAGATGCAGGAACAGTTTGTATGATTATGTTGATAACCTTTTTAGACCAGATCCCCAGCTAAAAAATAAAGCTCTTTGAAAAAGTTGCTAGCACCTGTGATGTTCTTGAAGTATTTGCCTCTGCTAATGGAGCTTGTTCAAGGATGTTTAAGATCTGTCTGAGTCAGGTATGCCTGTGCACTGGGCAGTGGTATTCAGCAGATCTGGCTGAATTTGCTGTATAAGCTTGCTGCAGCTCTCCCCTGGAGGGGTTTCTTATCACTTAATTTCCGTATGGTGTTGTCATGTGGTAGTATTTTTAAACTGGTCATGTGATGTCAGGTCAGCCCTGATTTTGAAAAAATAAATTTGGTCAAGGGCACCTTGAGTTTCTCTGGGGTATAGAGCAAATAATGAGTTCTAGTCTGTCAATAGCAGTTCCTATTGGGATTTTACAGTGTTCCTTCCACCTCTGGCACTTGTCTTCTCCTCCTGAAATGGCTGTGAGGGTAGTAAACTTTTTAGTTGTTGTGGTGGCAGTACCTTCTCCTCCCCAGTCCATATGAAAACAAGCTGTTTGGTGTAGTGGAGGAAGAATAGCTGTCAAATGTCTTTGGGTGTTGTTTGATAAACCTGATGTGGTATGACTGCAGACTGTCCCTGAAGAAGAGTCCTGCTGATTCTCTATCCTGTGTCTTTCATTTGGAGCATGGCAGGCAGAGTAGGACTGTTCAATTACTGTATTAAGCTTGTGATGTGTCCTGAAGCTGCATCTCTGTGTTCTGGGGTGTGGAAAGCAGTGGGGTATGTCACACAGGTCTGTTTCAGTGGCAGTCTGTATTTATAACTGACCAGGTGCAGTTCCAAAGTGCACCCGTGTGTTTAGTAGCAAGGCCCATGACAGCAGTAACCCTCACTCCCAGCAATGAGATTTTCACGCTGAGCAACTGTGCTGATCCACCACTCTTTTCTGAATGGAAAAGGGTGTAGGGCTCATTGACTTCCAACAGCTTGTTATCCCCTTCTTACAGGCACATTATATGTGTTGAAGGTAGACTTGCAGCATTAGTGCATTGCAGTGTGAAAGGTGACAGTAAATTAATTGCAGGGCAGTAGTAAGTTTGATTTGTTATTCCATTGCATTGTGGTTGCTACTTAGTATTGAGTGTGTAACAATGTCTTGAGGGCTGTGCAGAATTTTGCCAGGTTCCTCAGGTGAGGCTGAGATAGAAGAGGCAAGGCTGGTACAGCTCAGCAGGTGTGCCTGTTACAGTGTCAAACTGTTGGTCTTTCACCCTCCATGACCTAGGCATGATGGGGCCTTTCTTCCTTACTATTGGAATGTCTTTTAAGGGGCTCCCATAACAGATGAGTGTTGTATTCCAGGTCACCTATACTGGTTAGGGGCAGTGACCACTGTACCTGCCAGCATTGTGCCAGTATGTACCTGTGCTGCTTCCAGTGCTTTCTGGTGCTACCTGCACCTCTTCCCTGGGCTTGACTGAGCTGCTGTAAGGTTCTAGTTGGCAAGAAGATCCAAGGAATGCTGGTGTGAATAGTCAAAGCATTTTTCTTCTGAGCTATGTGTGTGCTAGGTAGATCTAGTATAGCATGTTGTTTGTTATATCATCATTTAAATCAAGAGATTTTAAAAGTACTACTACTACTACTTTTAAAAGTAGGTGATCTCAGAGTTACAAGCTCATGCATAAACCATGGTTTTAGTGGAAGTGGAAGAGAAAAGAATGCATATTTTTGGAGGGAGAAAAGCTTGTCTCTCAAAAATCTTATTGTTCTTTTCCCTTTAGACTTTTGAAAAACTCCTTATTGCCAACAGAGGAGAGATTGCATGCCGAGTAAGTATGTAACATTTTAAATTTTTGATATTTAATTCTAAAACTATTGGTATTTAAATATTGGTAATTGTCACTTCTTATGTGGTAGGTCATCAAAACGTGTAAGAAGATGGGAATTAAAACAGTTGCCATACACAGTGATGTCGACGCCAATGCTGTGAGTACTACTTAATTCAAGTGGTAGATGAGGTTGTAGTAATTCAGCCAGACTTGCAGCTGTTATGCAGTCTTGCTGATTATTGTTGTAGGTATGTTGGCATTTCTGAAGTATCTTCATATATGTCCTTTTCCTCTATGTGCTTGAAGTGAGTGGAGATACCGAGGTGGAGGAATGACTGGACAAGTATTTAGCATGTTTTTCTCTCTGAACTCTTCTGTGTTTTGCTTGTGTAAACGTTACCTTCCTCTTTGTGTGGATTAAGCTAGATACATGTGCACATAGGTACATGTGGGCAACATGTGAGAGAGTGGCCGTGAAACCTAAATTTTGTTTTGCCAGTATGCACAAAAAGACAACGAAGAGTGGATCCTTGAAGAAGGTATAGAGCTTAGTATAAATTTTTCCTCTGTCTGGTAAATCTTTTTCATTACTTCCCACTTTCCAGAGAAGTGTTCCCTTCTACCAGGTATGCTAAACAGGCTTAATGGCACTGTTCCATTTGTTGAGGATATTGATGTGCCTTCAGTATTCAGCAGCACAGCAGGAAGGCAGTAAAATGGCTTTTTAGACAAGTAAGGTACCCGTCTTGCCCATTTTCGGGGTTTATAGTCTCTTCATGATCATTCATGGCAACAACAGCAGCATAATTTCTTGTGTGGTGTAACAGCAAGTATAGTCATACTTGCACATTCTTGTTGACTAGAGAGAACACTAGAGACTAGAGTATTATCCTTGCCTGCAAGAATTGCTACTGGGAGAAATGACTGAGGCTACCCCCATGTTCCAGGAAAATTTGTTGAAACCTGGAAGGGAGTTAAACCACTGTATTATGATTTAATAAGAAGTCACTCAGACAAGCTACCAGAAAAAAAATGTGTATTTTATGCAGGACAGGACTTGTGAAAATAGGTGGTGAGTTACTCAACATTAGAAAAACAGAAATGGTTCATGAAATCTGAAAGTGTTTAGAGCTTAGGTATTTTCAGAGTTAAATGAAATGTGAGAACTGTTGGGAGTTTTGGACTTCTACACAGCTTTCGTCTGAGTCCAGTTGTGGTTCTATTACTACGTGACCAGCTCAGCTCATGAATAGGTTGTAGATTGAGCAAGGGACTGAAATGGGACTTTGTGAAATGCTCTACTGATGGATTTTTATGCCAAGTATTTCCTTCTTGGAGGTGAATGGAAAGTACACTTGGTCTGGATTTCAACTGGTAGCAATAATTGGTAATGTAGTAGCTTGTGGGTGCTCAATGGGCTGTGAAATGAATTCTTAATTGGGTGGATGTCAGACATCATGATAAATTCTGATTCTTTTGAAAGCCAAGGGTTATGTGAATATGAATACATACTACTCTGTATGATCTATGATTCCTCTTGTAAAACTGAAGCATGCTGATAGGTACTTGAATTCCATCTTATGTATATAGTATCTGCTGTTAGGATAAATGGATTCACTGATTAGCAGCTCTGCATAGCCTCGTTCACTGGCATGGATTCATCCTGAAAATAGACTTAAAAAGCAGTTTAAAAAAAACCCACATGTTTTTTTCACCAGTCCATAATAGACTTGAGAAAATGAATTGGTCGTCTCTCTGGTGTGTCTGTTTATTGTGTGGATTCTGCTGGAACTGGAGACTGTGAAAGAATCTGAAAGCAGTAAGTAAAAACCAAGATTGAAGAACATAATGAGAGTAAGAATGGCATGAAAAAGTGCAACTCATGACCTTAGGGGGAAGGGTGTACAAATAGTGCATTACAAAAAGGAAGTTGGAAATATGTCTATGATGCTTTGATCTACAGTGCTGTTTTAGCTTTAAAATACAAATAGGGTCTTTAATTTGTAATAGTTCCCAAGAGAAAGAAAATCCAAGCTGATATCTCAGAAATGCTTTAATATACTCATGGCAGTTCATAAAGATAACGTTAAGTGTGTTAGAGGGGATGCTGACATTTTGAGCATATGGACAAGAGATGAGGCTCTAATAAATGCTGTAAGGATGATGTAGTGTCTGCTTAGCTCTTTGGAGCCTCACCTAAAGACTGACCAAACTTATCTGTACAAGGTTAAGCATTTGCTGTGTGCATTGAGGAAGCTCCAGGTATTTAGAGGAAAATGAGAGAAAGGCTACTTGAAAAACTGTTCTATATACTTAAGGTAGTGGTATTAAGTCTAAGCTAGTTTTTTTGGCTCTAATTATATGTGTTGTTTATATCTACCATAAATCCTTCAGTCACTACCTTGTGTGCTTGCACTGGGAAATAGTTACTTAATGTTGTCTGTTTTAATGACTTGGATACTTCAGTTATTCGCTGTGGGAATGACCTGGCCAATTGCAGTGATGTGTGTGATTGCCATTTTGGATGACTCGGTAGATAAGTCCACTGCCCAAATTCTTTGACTCTTACTTACCATAAAGTAACCAACAATAGTTATCCATAATTTTTTCCAATGTTTCATCAACAGCATCCTTCTTTGTTGTACCAGTCGTAGCAAAATCTCAAATGTCCTGAAGTCACGCTCAGGGGCTGATGCAACCTGCCAAAGGAGCCCCTGTCCTTATGGAGCTAGGAAAAATGTGTTTGCTTAGTGATGGGAGGCTGCAAGAGAGAGTTGTTAATATTCTTTTGATTTTGTGCTTGACAGGATATCTCGCTCCGTCATGATTTCTATTGCAAAAACAATGAGTATGATAGGCAGCTACCCTGATGATGATGGTCATTGAACCAAAGACAGAAATAGATATAAAGGCATGTGGTTGAACTAAGTGCCCATCCCAACACTGTTTGTCTTTACTGAAAATAGTGGGACCTGGTTTTAAGTAAGCAAAGTAGGTAGGGATATCTTACAAAAATAATTTTTTATTAACATGTTTAGAAGTAGCACTAAACAGTAGATAAATTTTATGCTTAGAACTTGGAATAACCTTTGAGATGTAGTAAGAGCCCCTTATTACATTACCTGTCATCTGTATAGCTACTTACTGAGAAGTAGGTAGCCTGATGCTCTTAATATGAATTATTTGTAACTAATATAACTGTGAAAGGAGGGCAGTCCAGTTGGTCTGTCGCCCTGATCTTTTTCAGCCTTCTGATGTTTGCATTTTTGTGGCGGAGCTTTTAATGGATTGTTATGTAAATAAAATGATATTTACATTTTTCTATGGAGGAGGGACAATTGATGAACTTCTAGTTTGACCAGTGTGGTTGGAGAGGTGGCAACCTTCATCCTCCAATCCCTGGGCATTGTCAAAATTTATATAAATCAAAGTGGAGAAAATAAACTCTTTCTTTTTGCTCTGACAACTGACTGCGTGCGTCTCCTTCATTTCCTGTCGGTCTAGTGACATTGGTCTGCTACATCTCTCTGATTTTGTCATACTGTTTGAAAACACAACTGAAATTGAACAGAAGCAAAGTTCCTTCAGTGTGCTCACTAAATATTTAAGGCAAGAAAGAAAAGAGATATGAGATATTTAGCAATTCAGGCTCTTCAATCAAAGCTTCTAATTTATTCCTTACCTAGTGATATGCATCAATGATTCAAGCAGGCATTTTCATTAATGTTTGTATAGGAATTGCATACACAGTCTTAAAATAATGGTCTTTGACTGAAAGTACTGTAAGATTTGCAAGTGAGTTATCTTCTCCTAGAGCTTTATTTTAGATTTCTCTTGGTTGAATATTCAACTTTTCTTTTTTAAAAGTTTTTACATTACTGAAATCCATGTGGAATTTACAGTGCTGAATAGAGGTGATGGGAATAAACAAAATACATATAAACTTTCCATGAAACAGCTTTTTCTTGTTCTTCACACTTAGTGTCTGTGCCGCACCATGGCAAATGTCTTGAGTATGCTGTTAGAGCAATATCAATCTGGACATACTTGCCATTAATAGATAAAACTAGTAAGTAGACTACAAGAGCACAAAGCAATTTTCATTTCAAGGAATTGAAACTTTGCTGTTATGAGGAGAAAGCAGCAAAGAGGACTGTTATAAACTGGGCATGTGGCAAAAATGGAACATCCTGATGAGAACCAAATAAAGCTTACCTGAAGAAGGAAAATACAAAGAACAAAATATTCTATTTGGTGCTGTTAATTTAAAAAATGACCTAAAATCTGAGGGATTTTTATAGGTGAAAATTGTTATGGTGGTAGGGAAGAGAACATTAACAAAACTTACAAGGAAATGGGTGACTTCAGAGACTTTTGGATGCTTCTGTATTTGTGCAGATTTACAGATAGCTGGAAATGGTATTAAATGGGATTGAATTGCGTTTAGTTTTGTGGAGGTGGAAGGGTGTGTGAACTGGTGGGAAAAACAGCCTGACAAAATGGCTGCTGAGACCCCCATAGAGCATTACAGTTGCTCACGTGGAACTGAATAAAATAGGTCATAATGAATGCTTTCAGGTTCTTGAAAATAGTGGCTAATACTCTTTGATGGCATCTGTTATTTTGGGGAAAGCAGAGAAAAAAGTTGAATACTGTTCAAAATACTGAGTTTTGTTGGTTTTTAAACTTCAGTGTTCAACTTTCAAAACACTGATTCTTTACATTTGAATAGGTAAAGTGGGGAAGGACCAGTAAAATTCAGATTTTTTTTTTAATTAAAGCATTTGGTGGAATTATTTTTAATATGAGAAAACAAGCCAAGAAGTTTCGTCTGAACAAGAGTAATCGTATGTACTTTTCCCCCTGAACTGATTGGAATAGAGAGTTAAGATGAAAGAGCCTCCTCAACCATAAATGTAACACTGATGGTGCAAACATTGTCAAGGAAAGCTAGAGAACTATTGTAATGCCTAATGTAATCAGCTAAAAGTATGATAAATGAAGAACAAGCTTTCCCTAATTGGATATGAACAAAAGAAGGTATAGCATAAAGCAGTGAATGAGATATAATTTTACTTGGCATTTTTTAACACAGCAGGGATTCTATAGCCATATGAAGCAATGAACTATAAATGACTGAAAAAATCCCATGGGAAAGTAATGTAAACTACTAAAACTTAACAGAATAGTGGACACTGAGTTATACTTCTTTCAGATAAGGTTTTTCCTGTCAGTCACTTAAGACTTCAGGTGTTATTGTATTAAATTGCTTGTTCTGAATCTTGTTCTGCCACATAATATAGAATGAAAAATAATGTGAATACTCTTTTTGATGTAAAAGTAATTGCACAGAATTGATCTGTTCTCCAGCAACTGTAATCTTTTGAGTGACAGAAAATTGAAAAAATAAATTAACTAGAAATGGAAGATTCTTGGTATTCCTTTCTTAACTTTTTTTTTAAGCTTGGAGACTGAGACAATATTTCAGAAGGAGGTTGGGGAAAAATCTGGCTTAGGGAAACTGCAAAGTTGATTAGGATTGCAAGTTTCTATACCATGTCTTTATTGAGCTTAATGAATTTGAGTAAGATGAATTTTTTTCTGAAACAATAAAAACTTAGAATTTTGTTGAAGAGTTCTCTCTAGCTTAGTGAGATGCTGTCAGGTTCTTTTGTTCTTAAGAAGTCTGGGTGGCAAAAGTAAGTGTTGAAGGGGAATTTGGCATTTAAGTTTAATCTAAAAAACTAATTGGTTTGAAAAGTGGAAGTTTATCTAAAACTGAGGAGTTTTATTGGCTTGTAACTAACTTAGAGGTTTTAACATTTGTCCAAACTCTCATTTACTTTTTTTTTTTCTGCTTTGTCTTTTAAAATGTGCAAAGCTCTCTTCCATCATCTGCTACAAAACTAGAAATTCAGTCATTTTGATAGCTCATTGTCTCCCATTGGCATTTCAGGGATTTGTACTTAGAAAACTTGGAGAGATCTGTTTTGGGTACTTAATATGAAAATGAAACTAATTTTTTAGTGCCTTTTTGAAACCTGATTCCTGGGCTGTTGTCCAGAGTGTATAGAGTGGACTCTGCCTTCATACACTGTCCGGAGAAATTCACTCTTCCTAAGTGGTGGTGTTTGCAGAGTGTGCAGAACAGGAGTGGGCCAGATCATACCAAGGAAATGTTGGGGTCAGGTTTGCATTGCTCATCTGCTCTTCCTTCAGTGTATTTGCCTTTTGTTTCAAAAGCAAGACAGCATGTTGCTCATCTCTTCATGAGAGAGGATGGAGATAGTCTTACTATCCTTCATATAGCATGTCCCCATGCTTTATTGAGTGAATTCCTGGACAGTTTTGTAAAGCATGAGAAATGTATGTGGTAGTAATCCTCTGTGGAAGGAGTGTGCTTTTGTTCAAAATTATAGCTTACTTGCTAAGTAATTTGCTTAAGTTTATCATTGCTTTGAAACTGGGTGGGTTGCTGGAGGAAGTAATTAATTTTTCATTGGCTATAATGAAAAATGCAAGCTGGATCTGCAATATTAGAAGTTGGAGGGGCTCATCAGAGCTCTAGAATCCTAAAGTTTCAGCCTTTTAGTGTGTTTTAATCAGTGATAGGATGATGTGAAATGCATATATGACCTCTGAAATGAGTCAGGCTCCTGTGGCATTGTTTGATGGTTAGGCTGAAATGTCAGTTTTGTTGGATTCTTGTTGAAACTCTACCAGTGAGTAGCAGAGGAAGGATGTAGAATAGAATGCTTTAAGCATCACACTGCAGCCCTACTGGGGATACTGCCTTGGAGGTGGACAGTATATGTTGTAACGAAGGAATTGATACCAGATCTTTTGACCTTTGTGGGGATGATTATTTAATGATCAACCTGTTTTATTTGAAGGATCAATGCATGGATTAAAAATAATTTCCTGTCACGGAGCTCATTTAGGGAAAGCGGCTGTTGTCACAAGTACTGAACTACCCTTGGGAGAGGAAAATGTGGGAGCCCAGTCAGCAAAGTTAATTGCAGCTTAAAGGTGCAGGTGCTCAGTGCTGTGGAGAATCAAGTGGTGGCTCTGTGGTGTTATGACTGTCTACATCAGTAGGTAGTGGGCAGTAGCAGGAGTGTGTGTGAAATGGCTCGTGCTGAAGACATGGTGTTCTTCTCTGCCTTTCAGTATCTCTGTGTGCTTGGTTCTAGTCTGGTGCTGAGGGCTTGGTGTGTGCTTGTGGTAGTTTGCTGAGCCCAGCAGGTATCTCGTTCATGTGCTTTGAGACAGCTGAGTGTTAGAGACAGATGTATTTTAAGTGGGGATGACTGAGAGATTTACTTAAAAAAAAAAAAAAGCAGTCCTGATTTGAACTTAAATACTGATGTGTACTGAAGTCACTCTAATTGCTTGCTTGGGACTGCTCTCCTGGTGCTCTAGCACTTCTCTGATCTTGTGCTGGGTTGTTTTCATGTTTTGAACACACCAGACATCTTACTGAGCAAGTAAGTTCAAACTTTTTTCTACTGGCTTTTTTATATAAAGATATTTCATTGGAATGTGTGGATGCTGTAGCCATGTATAGAAACAAATTCAGTTGGATTAGGTCAGTAAAGTGACTTGTTGCCTTGGTTGTCTGCAGGACTCTAATGCTATACCCAGACCTGTGGGGTTTGGAGAGATGTACAGGCATCTTAGTGATCAAGTCTAAAGCTTTAGGCTGAGCAGGTCTGAACTCATTAGGCTTCACTTCTTCTAGAGATTTGCCTCTCTAGGGCAGCAGTGGCAGAGAGCAGGCAGTTCCTTTTTCTGAAGCCACAGGTATGTGCTGAGGGCACCACCATCAGCCGTTGTGGATTGATGTCTCCTGCTGCCATAATTCTGGCTCGAATTTGCTGTCGTTATTACGGTGGGTTTCCCCATGAAACCAAGGTGGTGTAGATCTATTATAGCCTGTTTGCTTTGTGCCGATCTCTAGTCCTCTCCAGAGGTAGAAAGTGCTTTATGTAGAAATTTTATTGCAAGTGAACATTGTCAGTGTGACCAAAAAAAGGACAGTTTTACCATCTTCTTCTCTAAGAGAGGGGCTGCAGCAGCATAGTTTCCTCACCTCCTTGGATACAGAACATAAGGTCCCTTGGATTCCTCTTTTGAGGCTTTGAGAGTGTCCTGTCTTTTTCCTGACTTCATCCTTCACCCATATTCTCAGCAGCAACTACTTCATTGTGCAAATTCATTGCTCCTGCGGTTCATATTGTCCCAGTTGTGCTATTTGTTATCACCTGTGGTTGCGGTTATTCAAGGATGATCTGTTTTCAGGCACTGTTAATGAACAATACTATTTGGCAATAGTATCTCTAATTTCATGTCTGTGTGGGTGTAAGTATTGGTGAACAGGCCCCAGGCTGAATTTCTTTTTAGTATTTGGATGAGCTCTAGACAGAGAGGGACCTAAGGCAGGTTTTCTGTGACTAATATTCACCAGTACTTAGAAAATTACTTTTACAACTGCTGCAAGACTGTGCGGTCAACTAAGAGCCGTTCTCTTCTTTTCTATCTTTTGTGTACTACTACAATGCACAGCCTTTTGTTGAATTTTCTGCTTATCTGTATGATAACAGTGGAGGAAAGAAAAGAAAGAAATGTGGATCAGCAAACTCTTTGCATAGGTTAATGAATGCTGGTGCTGATGGTATCAGGACACATGGTTAGGGACAAGGAGAATGAATACTTGGTTAACCTTTTGAGAGGCAGTGTAGATTTAGTGTTGAGTTAATGCCATCACACATCCTAATAGTGGAGGAAGTGGGGAAGAGGGAGCAGGAAAGGAAATAGGTATCAGAGATACAGGTTCACACTATGTGAAGAGCTGGTCTGGTGAGCAGGGTCATTTTAAAAGATCCTAGTAAGAAGCATTGTATTTAAAAGCAGATACTTTTCTTGGCTATTAGCTGTATCGCTCAACAAACAGCTGCCAGGTAGTTGTGGAGTCTGGGATTCCACAGATGAGATCCTCATGCCATTTTTCTAGGGAGGAGTGTTAAACAAGAAACTGAATTGCTTATGAGGTGTCTGAAAGATTGAAAAACTCAAGGTGGGAGACAGGAAATGAAGACACAATTTGTGTGATATAAGGTATAAATGTGTATGTCCTTTTATGGTTGTTGGTTGTTGTGGTTTTAGGTTATATTCTTTTACCTTGTTCACAAAAAGCATCTGTCACTTGTTTACTTTTGACAAGGAAACAGTATATAAAGGATGAGTATGAGATACTGTTTTACTTACAGCTGCTGAATTGTCTGTAGGCAGCAACTAGCATTCTTTGATAGCTGTTTGAAACTAACCACCCCCCCAAACCCTTAATGTATCTTGTGTATTACACAGGAAGAATGATAATCAGTGTTTGACTAGTTGGTGCAAGCTGAGAGACATACTGACTGGTGACTTGGATTTATAGAAATGCATGTATTCTGTTTAGATACTGTACCCCTCCTGGTTTCTGCCACTGTCTTGCTGTGCTAATTGGGCAGTGCTTCAAGTTTTATTCCTGGACTTTAATTGGTTCTATAGCATTGCATGAATTCTCACAGTCCCATTGTAGCTCATGTTTAATGTCAGCTCACCTGTTGACCTGTAATGTTACTGGCCTTGTAAAGTAGGCTGCTGAGAGTTCCGAAAGTGAAATTGTTCTTAATGTGGGTTTAGCTGTTGACAAATTTGTGAGAGCATATCATCCCCCTTGTCTGCTTTTTGTAGCAAAGGAACATCCCTACCCAGGAAGTGTATCTCCTAGACTGATCTCTTGTAATTTTGTTTGGCTGGGGACCCTGCATCAAACTGATATTCTATACATTTAGCAAGAAGCCAGGGGAGCTTAGCACTTGTTTGTATAACGCGACTTCTTTCTTAAAACTTTTTAATAGATATTTATCTGTTCTTGGATGGTATCAACACTAGGTTTCTAAAGGATGCTTTGAAAGTAACTTTAGCCAAATATTGGGGTTTGGTTTCTTATGATACTTCCTGCAAAAGTTTTCCCCTGCCCTCATTAATTCCTTATTGTACCATGTTGTAAGAGTTGAAGAAAAGCATTTTTGCGTAACTGAACATGTGTTAATCATAAATCTCTCCAGGAGCCATAAGTTGGTATGAAAAAGTTTGTGGAAGAAGTAGGGCTATGGTCTTCCATGTCTTGGACTCTAGCAATTGCCTGGTGCTTCCCTTTGAGACTGAGAGCAGGAGCTAGGGGCCCTTATAAATGTGAGTTGTGCTCTGGTCCTGGCACTGAGTTGTAGGGGAAGGAGCTGCAGGGAGATGAGCTGACTTGCAGGATCAGGAAGGACAAACAGATTGACAGGCCCTTTGCAGAGAAGCTGCAGAGCCAACAGATTTATGTGAGACAGATTTGCTTGAGTAAGTGGAGGATAGAGATCTTCAGGGGAGGCTGACTCCTGCCGCTAGGCCGGGTGGTGTTGGATGCCGTAGACACAATCATGAATAAGAGGCAGATAAAGTCAGCTCTAGAAAACTGGAGGAAATGCCATCATTCCAAGACACTAGTACACATGTGAAAACAATTGAGGAGTCTTCTTAATGTGTGGAGAATGATTTCTTGACACAAATGATTGAGTTAACTAGAGGAGGTGCTGTGCTGGACTTCTTGCAAAGAGGGAAGAGGTAATCAGGGATGTGAAGCCTGGGACTACTATGAAATGGTGAGGTTTAGGCTTACAAGAGGAGTAAGACAAACAGCCAAATTGCAACCATGGACTTTGGAAATGCAGTATTTTTTTTCCAAGCCAAGGATTTGCTTGCCAGGGTGTCATGAAAGGCTGTTTTGGAAGTCAGAGTGGCTCAGGAGAGCTTGTTCATACTCAATATAGTCTTCTCCAAAGGAACTTTGGCAGAGTTCAAATGTATTGAGCAGAATGAAGGTAGGTCTAGGTTTCCTGGAGATGAAGTACACAGGGGCATAATTAAGGAAACCAAAGCTCTGCTGGTGTTGACTATATATTGGAGGATGTGAAGGGACAGGAGGAAGTTTGTGTATAAGCTGAATTTGTGAGGTAGTCAACTTAGGTAAACTATTGTGTGATTGAAAAAATTGATCGACTCTGCAAGGTCCTGTCCAGCCATAATTGTTGTTCAGCTTTGTTTACTGCTTTTTTAAAAAAAGCTCACACAGTGGGAGAAGAACTTGCAAAGCAGAACAGACTAAATTTATTTCTATTATGTTGACAAATGGGCAAATACATGATTAATCAATAGTCTTTGGTTATGCAATGTGAAAGAAAGACACTATCTGAACATTTATTGCATCATGTTTGATGAGAAGAGAAAGCCTCTTCACTGATAATTTAAAAGCTTATTATGGAAGTATGACCTATGGTGTTTGTTTGTTTATTTATTTATTTATTTATTTATTTATTTATTTATTTATTTATTTATTTTTTAAACTTGGGGGATGTTTTTATAAATTGCTTGTCACCCATAGCAGAACTATCAGGTTCAGCTTTGGTGATGCCTTTTTCAGTGAATATCTTCATTGGCATAATAAACTTACTAAAATACTGATGTGATTCTGAGAAGGTATAAAAAGCTAATAATAGAAGTACATGTAAGCCTCCACTTGTATCTTAATTTTATTATAAGTTGAGTGTAAAATTTCAAGAATAATGTTCAGGGAAATTTAATAATAGTTCATGTTGATGACAAACTTTTGTTTATAATTTTGCTGATCTTGTGGTTAATGATTTCCAATTTTGTGTATGGTGCTTTAGCTGTTTGAAAGCTCTTCAGTTCAGCTTTTGGGAGATTAGTTTAATTCCAACATGAGCTGTTGTGCTTAACTGGCACTTCTGGGTGGTGCTGGTGGTTTAAGTATTGGAACTGTCAGTCCCCTAGAAATGCTCCTGAACCCAAGAAAAAGTTAATTTGCTGACTCTGATTCAGATTTTTTTTTTCTTAAAGGCCTTTCCTGAATATAAGAAAGGTGGTTGTATTGCCTGACTAATATTCATGCTCTGTGGAGGTGAGAAACTCTACTTGGAACGTGTTGGAGACTAACATGGGGAAAAAAAAAGCTTAAAAAAAGCCCAGGGAAGGAGGAGGCAGCAAAAAGCAAGAAGCTGTGATAACGAGTTTCATGTACTGTGACACTTGTGTAGCATTAGGGCTTTGGCAGGTCTGCTGTGTGGTGCAGTGAAGGCTTGGTGCTGGAAGCCTGCCCGGCTTGGCCTGCCTGTTGGCACTCCTAGGTCACTCACTTGTGCTGTGAGAAAGGATCCCCAGCGCCTTTGAGTGTGGATGACTTAGTACTGCTTGCTTGTATGCATTTAGCAGCTGCAAACCTTGTGTGTGTGGGAGGGAAGGGACTGCGGTTGAGGGGCTGCCTTGGAGTGCTATTGCCTAACAAAATCAGACCCTGGGTTTTGTGAACATTTCTTTTTGTAGAAGAGTGAAATGTAGAATGGTTGAGCTTGGGCATCCTCACTGCCTGCCACAGTGAGTGGCTGTGGGGATTTGGAAATCCATTGCTGTTCTTTTTTCTTATGCTTTCAGCAAGATTCTGGTTTGCTGGCTCCTAAATTTTAGGTAGACTAAACTTAACTAAACTATTTGTGTTTCCTTGTGTTGTTTACCTTGTTAAGCATAGCAAAATTTTTAAGAACTGTGGAAACCACTGTTGTATCTCTTGTACTTTTAGTTTGAGAAGCCATTTTTTGTGTTGGTTGTAATACTTGATGAATTCAGGAATTGATGATTATCTGTGCAGTAATTAAATTAATTCAAAGCTTTTTTTTTTTAACAACACTAGTGCTAGTAAGGATTTTGCTATTGATTTTTTTTTTTGATGCTAGCTTTTATTTGATAAGAGTATGTAGAGGGTCTGTAGGTACCTTAAATAGATTACTCTTCTCTGCACACATGAAGTTATGACTGATGTGGGGGAGACTTTAGATGTATGATTGATAGGGTTTTTTTGATAATAACCTGAATTTGAATAGCAAATGTAATTTTTTTTCTTGTGATAGTTAAAGTGTAATTTGTATTTGATTTCTACTTGTTGAGTGTTTTGAAGAGTTTTTATTATCATTCTTGAATATGGGTTGAACTGAGCCTGAAGTTTTTTAATGTGCTTCTTGTTCAGTATCTGTGGAGCTCAAAATTGTCAGATAAACTTAGACTGAACTCTGCAGTACTGACACTTGTTGACAGGAGTTTCCTATTTACTCTTTTCTTTTTCCTTTAGAGGAAGTACTATAACTCTGCTGCAAGTTAACTTCAATAACTTAAGAGGAAGGTGTAGGGCTTTCTTATGTTTTAATGTGTCTGACACAGTATTCATCTGATAATAAAGTTTGCTTCTGTGCCAGGTTTTATTTCTTTTTTTTTGTGTGGAGAATTTTCCAATTTAACTAACAAAAAAAATATAATGGGTGTTTTCTGTCAATTAGTTCTGAAAGCTAATTTTTTTAATTAGGGTGCTGAGATTCAAGAAGTGACACTGCTGTGTTAAATTTTTTTTTTTTTTTTGGTAAAGCTCTAACATAAAGAAGCGCATCAGCTGAACTAAAGCTTGGAATTATTATTACAATTTCCTGCTTTTAGATTTCTGTGAGTACAGCTAATTAATTAACTTTGGTAAATTCATTTTGCAGGCATGCATGCCTGTGTATTGTCTGCACCAATACTCTTTCTGCAGAAGAAATTTCTGTTGTATACCTTCAAGCAGTTAAGCCAATAGTAGCCTTCTCATAGCACAAATAGATCACATGTTCTGTAAGAAACCAGAGGTGTGGTAAGTCTGGGATGGAGTTGGCTGTTTGCTTTTTAGTTTGCTTCCAAAATTTAACTTCTAAGCTTATTTGGAGTGATACTTTCAGTTTTTGTTGCTATTATATTCGTTCACAGCCCTTCTCTAAAGATAGGAAGGAAAGCACTGAGATTGTGTTCAGTGGAAAAAGGTTCTGTTTTTGCTTATAATTTTGCCCTGCTTCATGTGCTAGAGTGAAGAAGTTATGTTTTATTTTTGGGCTCTCTGGTTCTTTAGAGGAAAATGCTTTGAATTCCATTGTCCAAGCATGTGGTGGTTAACATTTCTTGGACAAGTTGCTGTAAAATCTGTTGTACTTAGCATGATTGGTAAGGTTGGTAAGGTATGTTTGATAAGCCAATGAGGCGAGGGCTGTGGGTCATAAATTTGAGAGTGAGAAATCTGTGTGCATATGTGGACTAGAGACTGGGTTTTTTTAGGGAGAGTATTTTGACAGGAAGCTTGTGAAGAGCTCTTGCGTTTTGAACTTTGGTAGTGATCCATACATGCTTTGAAAAGTAGTTTGTCTGAGTAGCTTGTCTCAGGTATGTAGTGCATCCATACCTAAATTTTCAGGGATTTTGTGGAGCTTTGCTTTTCTGTTGTATTTGCATTTACATATATTTTAGAACACTTAGAACATTTGAAGGAGAAACCTCGGAATTTCTCCTTGAAAAATGTTATGCTAACATTATCTGAACAGGAGCCTGTAAGTTGCTGCCTGTCCTGTGTAGCCCCACAGGGGGAGAGTACTTTGAAACGGGACAAGGGTTTCATTGTGAGCCTGTGATCGTATTTCACATAGTCTGGGGCAGCGGAGGTGCAAGGAAGTGTGTGTGAGGGTTCCTGCCAAGTTCAGGCACAGTGGTGTGGGCAGGCAGTCTCTGGATACGGAACCAGTGTGCCTGTAGCAGCAGTACCATCCACACCTGCAAGAGAGCGCCCTGCTGCTCTGGCTCGTATTGAGTGTTAAAAGTGTCTTCAGCCAGAAGTATACTGTGGGATGGTATAATGTGTCTGGTACTCTCTTTGTTCTTCTGCTGTCTACTCTTTGTTCTTTCTATAGTGTTCTCAGTTTTTGATCCTTAGTTTTGCCTGGGTTTTTTTATCCCTGATGATACCTACCACAAGTAGACATGGTTGTGGAATTTCCTCATGCTTCCCCCCCATATTCTTTCAGTATTGTTTTGTTCTTTTTTATTCATCTGTTGCATAAGTGATGAACCGTACATTGAAGAATATAATCAACCCTTGTGCAAGTTTAGTGATGGTACATGATGATCTTGGGCAAGAAAATGGAGTGTATTACTGACCTAATGGTGGTGTTTGTAGTTCCCTCTGTAGAACAACTTTTAGATTCTGTGCTAGATAGCAAGCCCTGGGCTTTATTATGAGAGATTGCTTTAGTTATATATATATAATTGGACTGAGAGAGATGGAAGGATGATGCTATTTTGGAAATAGGGAAAGAAATAATACTTTTTGAGAAAGCAGCTACTACTAAGTTCTTATTTTGCTTCTTGACTGATCACCCCACCCACCCCCATCAGGTATTTATTGAAGCAAGAATTATCTGGTATCTGCTTCCAGCATGGATAGTGAACTTTGCATGTGTCAATGAGTTTCAAAGCTAGCATTTCTTCTTTCAGACCTCTGCATACATTTGTATTGTTTCAACAGGAAGGATGCTTAAATTGTGAAACCGAACTTTGAGACTTTACATAGCTTGATTGATTTTCTTAAATTAAAGAAATTTACCTGTCCTTTTCCTCCCCTCCAAAGAACCTAGATTTTCTTTTTTCTCACTTGAACCCTTGAGATGAATTGCCTTGCTTTCAGCATGTCCTTTTCTGCCAGCCTATATACGCATGGTAAAATAGATGAATATTTGACATTTACCGTGTTAAAACAAAAAGCCAACAAAATTCATGAAAATCTGAGAGCTGCATCTTATCCAGGTGGCCTGCTGTTTGAAATATGACTCCTGGTGTGTATTGTACTCTTAGCCCTAGGATTCAGTAATGAGATTGAGTGGTATCTTGCGTGAGCACTTCTGGATGATTGACAGTGAGGTGATGTGAATCATCATTTATCAGGATATTATCATGCCTACCCTTGATAATTTCTCCCTGCTGTCTGGGGAGGTGGTGAAGACAGATAGGACTTTGTGATGTCAAAGTAATTAGTGTGTGTTGGTTTCCAGCTGAACAAACTGGAAACTAATGATCAGGTAAATGAAGATGAAGTGCATTAGTGTAAGGATGAAGGTGCAAGGACCTTGGGGAAGAGCTTATCAAAATTTCATGGGGGTTATTTGAATATCTTACAATTTGTGCAGTTGCAAGCAATATTTTTAAAGTACTAAAGGATACTTCTGCAACAGTCTATTTACATGTCCTTTGTTGATATCTCTTCTAGTGAGAGGGTCAGCACTAGGGTTAAGGACATTAGACTCTCTCCTGTAAGGACTGGGAACTCCTTATGATTTTCATAAAACCTAAATAGTCAATTTCCAGCTAATGGCAACAATTTTGAGTTAAATGTTACGGAATTTCAGTGTACACTGGAAGGGTTAGATTTTCCTACCTATTTTAATGTGGGGAGATTACTATAATTTGGCTTTTTTATATTTGACCCATGACTGGATGTGTTACATTATTAAAATATTTTACTGTTGCTTGGTACATCTGTAAATATCTTTAAAAATGTGGACTTCGCTACATAATCTGTGCTACTGCAACAGCCTTTTAACAGGCCTTGTAGTTTCTTGGTACATGTTCTGAAAATTTTATGGATGTGTCATTAGTGAAATATTTTTATAACCTGAAAAAACTTTGTGTATGTGTGTACAGCTATGCCAATATTTCAAATAATGCTTAATGCACTAGACAGGCTGAATATAATTGATATACCAGCAGCAAGTGATCTGAGTTAATTTTATCACAAGTGATTAGATATTGCTAATTGTAATTAACTGATTGAAAAGCTATCTGTTTTACATGCTTGCTTTTCAATTATTAAAATGGCAATTTACTCTTTGCCATTTATCAGTAAACTTGTATTAATAAGCCAGTTTCCCAGATACCTCCAAGAATAACATACTCGTGACAGCAAAGTTTTGTAATTAAAGCCTCGTGGCGAAATCATTCTTTTGGCTAATTTTTATGTACACAGCTTTTTTCTTTTTATTTCAGTTGCTTCTTTGGTGGAAGTGAGTGGGCTAGAATCTCTGGCAGGAATTTGTCCGTATTAATATGGCTCATCAGAGACATTATATTTAATTGGAGAGCCTGCGGTATAATCGCAGGAGGCTGGAGGGAATTATTTAGCATTAGCAATGGCTCGTCTGGGAGTTGTGCACTAATCAAGGAGCTTGTGTGTTAACTGTAGGGATGATGGCAGTTATGACGATTATGACATGTGAGCACATGTCTGAATGAGAACTGGACAGGCAATGAGTTAATCAAGAAATATATTAAATGGCTCCCATGCTGCTTCATTATTACTCTGTAGAGTGTCTGTCAGATTGTGTACTTTAACAAAAAATAAAATGATATCCAGCAGATTGATGTTTTTGCAGGTAAAGTTAACACCAAATTTTTAAACCAAGAACCTCTTTCCTCTCTCTGTTTTTGAAGTGAATGTGTGCTTTCAAGTGCTGTGTTGAAAAAGATAAGGGGAATGCTTGGCCTGCAGAATGTATCGAAACATTCCAAGCTTTTGTATTTTGCCAAATGCTTGTTTTCAGTAAATATGAATTATTTCCCACTTTCAACTAGATGTTTTTAACATCTTTAAGCTTTTACATAATTAATAGCTTGCTAAAATATAAAATTTATTGTTAGCAACTTAGCTTCAAGGAAATAGGAATGCTAATGTTTTCCATTATCAGGCTGCTCCAAACCTTGTAAAGTAAAGAAACCAAACACAGCACCCTTCAACTGTAATGCATGGACTATTTCTATCCAGGTAGACACATTCTGTGCTCAGCATGGTTAGAGGCATCCATTTCCTATCTGTCATGAAATTATCAGTTATGCTGGAAAAATTCATGCTTAGAGGAAATGGAATTAATAAATTGAGTCCGCCTTAAAAAAAGTAAAACCAACTGAATTATATTGGTAGGCAAATCTATCCCAGTTACTGGACAGGTGAACATGTGCACTTTTCCTGCTATTGTAAGCACTGCCAAATTTAATACAACTTTCTACCAAACTGTAACCTTCATGTATTAGCTTAATTAAAGCAGTATCATGGCTACTACCTGAAGTGTTAACCTGTAGGAGGTTGTTATTGAAATCCATTATCTGTGGAGTCAGTATTAGTGGTCAGCAGCAGCAGAAGTAAAACTGCAAGTAAGACCCTCCCTTGGGTGCTGTGAGCTCAGCAGGTTAAACTGTCAAAGCTTCTTAAAGGATGGATAGTTAAACCCCCTGGAGTTAAAGGTAAACCAATCATTTGCTGTCAGCAGGAAATATGACTTTATTTAGCAGGTTGGAGGGGGAAAAAGCCCAAACCTAAATGCTAACAGGAAAGCGGATTTAGAAGGAACCATTCTGTAAGAGTGTGTGTTGCTGTGTATGTAGATTCCATGCAACCTGGAAAGATGTTTTAAAATTCCAGGCTTTTTTGAAATAGGAATTTTATATAGATGTTTACTCCAATGGCTTATAAAACTATGTGTAAGGTTGGGTTAATTTATTAAACCTGTGAATATTATCTGTATGTTGTGAGGAATGCAAAACTTTGTGCCTCTTAAATGGAAACAGTTGTCATGTTGCAGAAACAGATTTTCTTTTCTTTGGTGTTGCGCAGGTGTTGTCTGTATAGCATGTAATTTTCTCTCATATGTAATTTTACCATATGAGAGTATTTAGCACTGATCAAGTGTGCTATATTGAAGATCTAAATATGTATTAATAGAATTTGTATGTATAGGCCACATGTACTTATGATACTGTAACCAGGCTATTCTGATAGTGGTACATTTTATCTAGTTTTTACTTAATCTTCGAAGGTGAAGATCTGGAGCATTTGTCTTTGCACTTCTGAAATTCTTGCCTCAAGAAAGAGAATCCCAGAAGTGATAGCTTGTCACAGAAGGGTGGGAACTAGGTGCTGGGGGAGAACTTTACTATCATTCTATTCATTGGAACAAGGTCTGTGCTTGGGTGGGGAGAACTTTGTAGTGTCATGCAAAGAATGCTGTTTTGTATATCAAGACTGTTTCCTCAATACATGCACTGTTTTTAGACTAAATCTGCTTGATGTGCTGAATTAATACTGTCTAAGATTAATGGGATGCAGTGGAGGCGCAGATTCAGCTCACTGTCCTTGAGTTAACTTCAGCTGGAAAAGTGTGTATCATAGGAAATATGCTAGGAGGTGGAGGTGTTGTTAGGGAAAATACTTAATAAACTAAAAAACCCCAGGCAAATAAAGGCTTTTTCTAGGATCAGACTAAAATAAAATTTTTACAATTTGAGTTGTAGTTATGGCAGAACTCTGAGGGGAAAAAAAATTGTTCAAATTTTTTTTTGTCAGATGATCTGGAAAAGTACGGAAACCATAGACTCTGACATCTGCAACCATGAATAAATTGTGCAGTGCTGGTAGTAACTGTGAAAACTGTATTAGGACAGTGCAGGTTTCCTTACCTATTCCTGCCTGTTTGTTAGACCATACACAATCCTTACGGACTTGGTGAGCTGGCTGCTTGTCTGTGCAGTCTTTTTCAGGAGTGCTTGGTGCCTTTTCTCCATTGCACTGTTTTTGTAGACTTCGTGTTGACATCTGCATCTTGAAATCTCAAAGCTGTCTTGTCTTTCAAAAGAAGACTTCTCAGGGTTGAAAACTTAGGATGGATTTTATGTAGAGGACTATCTTCTTCAAAGTTGTGCTATAATGAATAGTTATTGTACACTGGCAGAGAAGTAATTTTCTTGCAAAACTAACAATTTTATTTAAGAACTAAGCAAAGAGTCGTTTTTAAGAAATCTGAACATTCACGTTAGTGGAATTTTGAAGGAAGAATGCTCTGCTTTTGAAAATGTCATGTAATAACATAAGATTAAATAAGAATATTTTGTAAGGCATTTTTAATTATTTAATTCCTTGTAAAAGCATAAGGTTATGATGGTAATGTTGAGATTTTATGATGTAATTTTTTTAATTATATGTACTGCTTTAGTACTTAGCCTTAGTGGAAAAACCCCTCTCACTGGGTACCTAGAAGTGGTTATGGGGTGTGTGTATGTATATATATAGACATATGTACACGTGCATATATGTTTTCTGTTGAGCATATATGTATTGCATAGACATGGGGAAAATCTGTGTTTTAGGAAACCTGGTCTGGAATTTTGTCATCCTCAAGATATTCTGCATTCAGTCATAAACTATTTTTTCTGATGTTTTCTTTGGATTATTTGACATTGTAGAACTTGCTTCAGGTTATGTCTAAATTCCTCTAAGTCTAAAGTACTTGTGAAAGGAGTGCTTGGGCTCTCCTGCCCCCTCTCATTCATTCACTGTATGAGATCTGATGGTCATGTGGCTGGGAGATGGTTTAACTTTCTCATCTGACAGAAGGTTAATTTCCCCTCCCCTTAGATTACTTTTCCACTGTGTCTGTTCAGTTCATTGATCTGTCTCAGCAGCACTGTAATTGCTGGAGCTGAGTGTGGAGGAGAGTTTAGGGGTGGGAACATCCTTTGAGTGGCATTTTGTATTTGCCTGAAGTGAGGCTTATTGTGTAACTTAATGTCAGTCTCAATAAATGAGAAGTTATTTGGGCCTGAAGTTATTCCACACCGGGAAGAATATTACTGACTATACTTCTGCATCTTGCGTTTGTGATTTAAAACAAAAGTCAATCTTCCACCTACTGATCTAGAATATCTTGCATTTATTTGATGTCCACATTTCCCTTTTCACCTTTCTGTTAAGTACTGTTGTGTAGTTGAAGTGCCAAGTAGCTGTGAATTCACCTTGCTGTTGTTGTGAGCTATTCTCTGGACACTAGAACTGGTTTTAGGAATCCCTGATCTTTGGATGCTGTAAGTAATTTCTGCCTACATCCAGCTGTAGGCATCTGAATGTACTATGTTCATCTACCTGAATGGGAAACTCAATCCAAATTAGAGCTGAAAATCATGTTACCAGTGCATACTATGTGTTGCTTTGTACTGGGGCTGAGTTTAACCTACTTTTTTCTGAATCCCAAGTGTCTTCTGGAATATCTAGCTTAATTAAGAACTAAATCTTTACTATGTGAAGTTTTGTAGTTGACTGCCCTTCCTACCACGTGTTACTGTTTCCTAGACCTGCTTAACTACCGGTTTTCCCATCTCCTACACGTCTTAACCTCTTTAGAAAGCAAAACAAAGAAGCATGCATCAAATGCATTCCTTGGTGAGCTTGTTTTTGGGAGAGCCAGGAAAAAGAAACAGCATGAGAAAGATCTGTCCTATTGCTTTGCTAATGTGCTTAGAAGCTGAGATTCCATTAGGGAAAGGCTGACATGTGGGTGCAGATGTGTTTGAAATGCAGGGAGGCTACTAAAAACACTGTAGGGCATCACTGTTTTGTTAACATCACAAAAAACTTAATTCTTTTTCTGAAAACACCTAAAGTGCAGAATCACATTACACTGCAAAGATGAAACTCTGAGCATCCTTACAGAGCATAGTGGACTGCTCTAAATAAATATGATGAATTGCACAACTCCTGCAACAGATGGAGACTTTTTCTTTGCTAAATACATTTATTAAGTGTCTTTCCAAATTGTTAGTGTATGGTCCGAACTAAAAAAATCTCCTGTTTGTCCTGGAGACTTGCTCTAGATAATGTATTCCAAAGTAAAAATAGTAAAAATATGCAGACATATGAGTACAGTTGTAAGCTTGCAGACTTCCTTCACAGTACCCCAGACATCAGCAAAGGTTGTGATGAGTGGCTGTGCTGCCTCCGATTTTCACTTGAGCAAAGAAACTTGGTAGCTCTCCCACCAAGGTAAACACCAGTTGGAAGGAGGCAAGAGGGATGCTTTCCCCTCAGCATTGTTAGTGTGTTTTGCTACTGATGCAATGGCTTGGAGTTAACGATTGGGACATTCTGGTTTTCCCCTCTTGATTGCTCTACCTCTGTTAATTGTTCAGTTCATCCAAAGGCAGATTAGTGAACAAGGTGACTATTGACGTACTTGTTCAGTTATTCTACCGCAGAAAGACTGATTGTTCCTGACTGGTGTTGAGTAAAACATGTTGGAGGTTGTGATACAAATTAATTATTTCATTCTGCTAAATTTTCAATAGCGAACTTGTGTGCTAGCTGGAGGGTTCCACACAGTAAGCACTTGCAGTAAAATTCTGATGGTGAATTTTGATGAATGATGGTGAAGCTTTTTTTCTCACCTTTGTTCTAGAAGGTGGTTCACAGCTGTCAGAGTAGGCATGTAGGGAAAGGCTTTTAGGAGCCAGGGCCATTCTGGAACTCCTCTCCTTTAGCATGAGGAGTCTAGCAATTTAGCATGACAGCTTTAGCATGGTCTGGTTTTCACAGTAGGAGTGGTCAGGCCTCTAAATACAGTGGGGAGTCCTTTCCTCTTCAAGATGCAAGTAAATTTGTGTGTCTTTTTAGCAGCAGTGTTCCAGAGCTTCATCCATGGAAGAGAGAATGGAGATTTACCTTTTCTTTTTTTAAGGTTACAAAAATAAATTCAGGTGTAGAAGTGAGAATGCAAACAGGTGAACTCTTGATATGTTTTGAAATGTGCTTTCTCGTGGTGTTGGTTAAAAATGCAGTCTTCCTTGCCTGATTCATGTTGCTTGTCTTTTAGTGATTGTTCAGTTCAACCTGGGTCCATTCCTTTTAATTTTAGTAGAAGACTCTGGATTTTTGAGGCCCTTGGTTGCTGAGGTTATTTACTGACTTTGTTTTTTGACCAGTTGGCAAACTTGAAGGGCAAGACTGGGAAGTAAAGAAAGGGTGTTATTTTTTAAAATTTATTTTTCTTAACTGGTGTCGATGAACCAGGGATCTAATCCTGCAGATGCTAATGAATGGGCTGTTTTCAGGGTCGTTGTAGACTTGCTGTAAGTAAATGCCCTTCACCAAAGCACGTTTGAAGGCCACTGAATAATTGTTTTGTTTTACAGAGTCCTTCTATAACTATTTGTGGGCCATCAAATTAAAATAGTTTCAAATAGGCTTGCAGAGAAATCTATTTATGTTGACTCTGCAGGTTGACCTGTTTATTTGCATGAACTTTTATTTAGGTTCTTGGAATGCTAAGTAAAATTAAATATAGGAAATACAGGATATTTATGTTTTCACAGTTTTGTTTTTTGTGTGCTTTAGACATGTTTCCATTATTTTTTTTTTTTAGGGTTAAATGCTGTAGTGGTGTGGCAATATTTCTTTGCAGATAGCACTTTAAAGGCTGTATGAGTACTGCACACCGTGTGCCTGTACTTGTCGTATTACTGGTGTGTGTATTTTAATGTCGAACCACTAAAGACACTTAGGTCAGATGAAAGATGTGTTTTTGGCAAAGCAGTAAATTTGAATATTTTTTGCATCTGTTTGATTTTCTTTTTTTTAACTCAAGACTGTTCAATGCCACAGGCTTTTTGTTCTGTTTTGTCTGTCTCTTTTGGCAATAGTGCTGCCAAGGTTTGAGGTGGTTGGTTTTTTTGAGCTACCTTACAAAGGATTTACTCATTAGCCCTATTTTATGGGTTGAGCTAATTGTGATTTGTCTTGCTGAGCAGTATTATGCAGTTTGGGCCAATTACGTGAATCCACTTACACCAACGGATGTTGTTCCAGTGTGTAATATTGATTTGAGCTATAAAAGGAGAATGACTTGTTTGATTAGATTTCTTTGTCTAAACAATGCTCAATCTTATCTAGTGTACTAAACAAAAGTGTTCTCTTCACTGAGGTTGTTTTAATTGCTTCTTAGGTTTGATTAGCACTGTATATGCAGCTATAACAGTTTCCCTATAATATAAATTCTAAAACAGCACAGAAGAATTAGGGGGAAAATGCAGCCTGCAACTCAGTATAACTGTCTCTGCTGCATGAATATCAACTTGTGTTGAGACCTGGGGATGTGTAGGCTGACCTACTCTGGAAAACAGGGACACTGGGGAATCCCAGACATTTCCCTCCTCAGAGATGGAGAAAAAGTGGAGTGTGTGTGTATGTGTTAATTAGACATTTACACTGAAGTAGATTACATCTGTCACATAAGCTTCAGAAACTGCTGAAGTATATAAAATCATCTGTAGAAACTGTGCAGATGATATTAAACACTCTATTAGGAAATGCATGTAGATATGTTTTTCTTTGTTGACAAAGTCAGCCTTTACTTTTTGGAGTTAGTAAATGAGAATGATTGATTGTGAAACAAACTGGGGAGAAAAAACTTGAGCTGCTGAATAATTATAATGCTAGGGATCAGTAAATTTTCTTAGTGTCTTTGATAGTTTTGTAGACTGTATATACACTGAAATAACTGGTTTAGTTCTTTGCCTTAAAATAATTTTTAATACATTCTGTATTCATACTGAGAACTCTTCTGTATTTAAATATTGAGACATGCATATTAAAATGTAGTTGCTTTATAATGTAGATTTCAACTAGTGATCTGCAGCAGCTGACTGGCCCTAGAGAAGGTTACCTTGATACTGCTGTGTTAAACAGAAGACCTATGAGGGAGACCTATATTTTAGGTAGGAGACCTATGTATATGTCTCTAGGAGATCCATGTTTATTTTAGGTAGCAAGTTACTAATTTTGATTTCTTAAAATGATGATTATTTGAGATACAGGTTTAATTTTGAGGATAATTCAGTAAATTCAAAGTATGGCTATGCAAGAGAGCATGCTACTGTCAAATGAACACGTCACTCTCCAGGATAAAGGAGAGCTAACATAATCTAGGTAGTTCGGGTACATCCTGGCTCTGATTCAGTGCATACCTTCTAAACTGGGTTATCAATCTAAACAAGGCAGATATTGACTATTTTTGTGGTGCTCATATCCAAAACTTTAGGTTATGGACATATTTGTCTTCTGGAGTGTGATGCCAAGCTTTAGCATCAAACCTGGTTTTTAAATCCTCCTGGAATATTAAAACATAATCTCTAAACCCAATTTCTGCTACTGGTATCACCTCTTACTGCACTCTGCACCCTGAGAGCTGCTGCAGAGTGGAGTGGTGCTTGAAACCAGTCCAAAAATGACTGACAAGTCATCCCTAATGGACTCCTTGCTTTACTTGCATATTTGTTGGAAAGGTGGTGAAGAAACATGAAACTTTCTGTGTAAAGATCTGGCAGGATTTGCTGATTTAGATGCCTTGCTGTGAAAACCTAAACTAGTTTTGTAACTAGTGGTCACTTCTGTGCGGTTTGCCTCTGAATGAATGAGCTTGTTGGACTTGAGCTAGTTCTTGTGTGTGTTTGTTGTGGGGAAGACTCGTGTAATAAAATAATTGTACTTCAAATTACTTCCAGTTGACTTTGTGTCTTAATCCAAAAATAGTTACACCATTTCATAGTATTCATTCTAATGTTGTTCTGCTAGGACTCCTTGTTAAATCCAGAGTTTTATTATTAGTAGCTTATTTCTCATAGATACAAGAGTCTTTGATGAGCTTGTTGGCTGTTTGTGATTGGTTTGGATTTCCAAAGGTGACTGTATTTAGTCTCTGGTTTTTGAATTATGTTGAGGTTCGATAAAATGAAGATTCAGTAGGTTTTGCTTTTGTTGTTTTTGAAATATAATCAGCCTTTATGAAATAGACTACTTAAAGTATAAAACTTTTACAGAAATTAAACTGCTTTTACACATAAGATATCTTTCCATGACTTTTAGTTGTTTGTATTCTCTAACATAACAAGCCCTTGGTAGCTGCTTGAGACTTCTCTCTTGAGGCCCAGGTAGCCCAATATGATTAAAACCTGCAGTATAAACCATTAAGCACTTAGTTTCAACTGTTTTCCAGCCTTTGTTGTTATCCATTCATGCTTGAGATTGCAGGGTCAATTCAGATATTTATGAAGCAATTGCATTGTTTCAAGAATCTCCTGGGACTTGCTTCTTTGTTTTTGTTGACATTGGGTTTTTTGGTGAACTAAAACAGAAAAGGGAGAAATTACACCTCTGGGGTTTTAGCTGTTAGGGACAGGTTTTGAATACCTAGGATTGTGTGATTTAAGTCAAGTACTTAAGCAATCCTTGAATTTGAAAATCAATATATTTGAGATTTTTGATGCTTGAGGGAGGGGAGTTGCTGGATTCTTCGAACTGTCTAGAAATATTGCATTACAAGTTAGCTTTGGCAGAGGTAAAGGTTTAGTGAATTGCTATGTGAAGTAGGCAGCACTCGGTAGTAAGCTGAAAGTTTCAGTTGTCATGTAGACTCAAATGGTGGCTTTTGTTACGTTTGCTAGTAATTACATTTGTACTATACTAAAAAATTTATGATGTATTTTTGTTACAATATTTGGGGTATTCTTTGTGAACTACAGTGCATTGTCAAAGAAATCTAAATGCTAAGGGGAACTGTCATTCTGAATTATCAAATAGCAGATATTTTGAGTTTATATGTGTGCTGGTTTACTCACAATAAAAGTAGATATGAACTCATAATAAAAGTAGATATGAGAAGCCCCCTAGATGGAACAGCTGTCACTGGATCCTGAAAATCTGGAGATTTTGAACTAGTGGAGGTGGAATGGAGACCTATTTTTTGAGAAATTTGCCGGGTGCATTCAAGGCCAAACTGGCACTGAACTAGAGAAGGCACCAACAACTTGCAGTAAGTTGAGCAAGGAGCTTTACCAGGTTACTGAGTAATGTGAAAAACAGAGTTGAAACTCCAAAGAGTTGAATAGCAATGAAGTATTTCAGAAAGGAGTAGGGGAATATTGGGGGAAAGTGCACAAGACTGTTTATATGTTTAAATTCAATTAGTTTGTGATATCTTCTATGACTGCTTTTGGTACTGTAGTACCAAACTGTAGTGGGTACTGATTTGGTGTTTTAGTGCAAGAAGTGGGTGTGTGGGGGGGTTTCATCTTGATACCTAGAAATAGCTAAGGATGTTTAGTCCTTTTTAGTAAGGAAGGTTTTGGTTTTGTAAAACATATATTCTTAATTAAGCTTGAGCTTGAATGACTTTGTTTAGAAATGTAAACCACATTGGGATTCAGAACAACTTTAAGCATATAAACTGGTCATGAAGATAAAGGAGCACATGCTGTTCCTTCAACTTAGTGCTGCAGGAAGGATGACACAGGCTAATCTCCATAGCATTTGATCAAAATAGATTACTTAGTTGCTAAGGTCTATGTACTAGAAAGCACTACAACCTGCTGCATGATTGTCTGTACTAGTGCTCTAAGATTTTTTTGGTTTTGCTCTGTTTATGTTGTGAGACCAATGCTGTGGTGATAAAACAAAACAGTTGTGACTTTATAAAAGCAATAGTTGAAATGTGAAGTGTGTGGTGATTCCAGGAGGTTATGTGAACTCTCATATGCTTGAGAACACAGCAAATTCAGAAGCGATTTAAGAGATGCCTTCAGAAAGAAACATGGAATTAGATGGCAACTTAATATGCTTCTTGTTGGTAGGATTAACTTATGCCAAGTTCAGAAAAGATCAATAAAACCGAAGAATAAATTTATATGCTTAATAAGTAACTCTCTTCCTTGTCATACATGTTTGTTCTGTTTACCTGCTCCTTATTTCTCATTGTATTGTTCAAAATACTGTCTGACTGCTGCCTGTCAGTGTTTGTAGATGATTTTTGGTTTTTTCTGGCCTTGTTTCTTCTGAATGAGGCAATAGTGTATCCAGACTACATAACGTCTAACTAGTTTGACACACTTGACAGCCTTCATACTACTTACAAATAAAATTCGTTTTCACAAAGAACAAAATTTCCTCTTAATAAACCAAAAATATTATGCAGCATCACAGAATATTCTGAGTTGAAGGAACCCACAAGGATTGTAGAGTCCAGCTCTTAAGTGAATTACCCTTACAGGGAGCAAAACCACAAGCTTGGTGTTATTTGCACCATGCTCTGACCAAATGAGCTCATCTCAGTGTCTTATATTTCTCAATTGTTAGTACTCATTTTCTAAAAGAACTCCATTTTTAGACAATGTATTCTCAGTTTCAAATGCTGAAGGTGATGTCAAATAGTTTTAAAAATTTTTAAGCACTGGAAATGTCAAATTGTCATTCTAAACAGGTCTTATTAACAGCTAACAATCTTATACAGTTTAAGCAATGGCATGCTTTCTTAAACGTACTGAAAGGGAGCTTACAAAAAGCAGAATGAGGAAAGACGGGTTATTTGGTTTCATGGTTATATATGTGTATCTTACTTCAAAGAAAAGTATTCTGAACTCTGAAAACACGTTAAAGACCAATCTCATTAAATTTTTTAAACTAAAAAATAAGCGTTCATGTGAGATATAAGAAGACTTCTAACTTGAAACCTAGCTATTTTAGTATTCTTGATAAAATGTTGGAGATATTTGTCCCTTTTTTGTTTAACTAAAAAATATTTGGCAAATGCATATAGATGAGCATACAATAGATTAGAAGTCAAACATGAGCCTGCTTAAATAATTCTCAAGATTTTCTGGTTCACGTGTAGTGATATTGAACTCTTTAGTCATAGGCTTTAATTTGTGCATGGTGCTGACCTGATGCTGTGCAGGGACACTCATTGCATCCCTTCATTCAATTCACTCTAATTATCCCCAACTTCCTGGGGAGCCTGCTTAGAACTGGTCATGAATGTTTGTTATTAAGTATTAAGATATTAGACAACCCTGGTTACAAGTAACAAAGTAGTTTTTAGTCTGAATTTACATATAGATGATCAGTATAGGAAGCTGAAATTATATTTGTTTTGATTTAATCAAATTCAAAATAATGTATTAGAACAATGAAACATTTTGACAGTGACTTAAGCTCAGAGTTAAATGAATTGAAATCTATTGAAATTTATTGTGCAAGTACTTGTATGCCAGTGTTGGTAATTTCAGTGTGTATTTTAGAGTGGTTATGGTATGTAAATGATCTTTGACACAATCAGATTTGTGTGCACGTAACTGGGTGATGTTAATTATTTCTGCTGGGAGCATCTGTTAATGCAGAATATTGCCTCTTCAGGTTCACGTGAAAATGGCGGATGAAGCTGTCTGTGTTGGCCCAGCTCCCACCAGCAAAAGCTACCTCAACATGGATGCCATCATGGAAGTCATTAGGAAAACCAGGGCCCAAGCTGTGAGTCTGAATGTGTCTATCTGCTACAGCTGTTTGATATATAGAAAGCAGAAAAGCCAGAGTTTGTATTTTTTTTTTTAAGGTGTGTGTGGGGGAAGTGATTGAATACGCTATTCCAGTTAGTTCATGTCACATGAGTTAAATGTGTCTGAAATCGCTACTGGAAATCAAAGGCTTTGTAGCATCTGGCAGCACTGGTTGCTGATCCTGCAGGTGGCTGCTGGATTCAGCTTTCACACCAGGGAGCAGCTTCAGTTCATTTCCAAATTTGCTGGGGGAAAAAAAAAATCCCAATTAGTTGTGAGTGCTAACCCTTTATATGCCATAATGGCTTTTTTGAATGCTCTACAAAGTATGTCCAGAAAGGCTTTTGCTTAAACTTCATTTGAATCACTTTCTATATTGTATAAATGTTACTTGCAGGAAGGTAAATGGTGCATCCCATAATTGCTTTTGTTTCAGAATGTTTACAAGATGCACATTAGCTTATATGTGTAAATGTGGGCAAGTCTGCCTTTTTTCTCTCCAAGTTGGCCGGAGATTCAAAGCTTAACAGAAATCAGTAGGAAAAGCTAATATGTAGTCATGTTCACATTCCTGATGTTCTTTGTTCTGTCACTGAAATAAATGTATTGTTCAGAGCTACTCTACGCAGAGCATTTATTAAAATAAAATTTGATGTGTATATATCAGCAAACTACCCTTGAACAGTTGAATCAACACTGTGATCTTTCTCAAACATGATGTTTTGGTACAGTTCGGTTAGGGGCCAGCAGAAACTTTGCTATGAAGAAAACCAGTATTTTCTTCCCTTTGAGCTTCTGAACATGAAACCCAGTTATTGGCTCTTTAAAAGAGGTGAATAAAACGGCTTATGCTTTGTCTGTCAGAGTATATTAGATCAAGAATCTTATGTGACTTGCAAAAAGTAAATGAAAACTTTCTCATGCTCCTCTCATTAGGCTGAATGTATATTGGTGTGAGTAGCAAACGAGGCACACAGGATTCTTGACTTAGACTAATGAAGAGAGTATATTGTGCTCTCTAGCCAGGGTCACTAGAGGTAGGGGGCTTATGACTGTGGACCTCTGCACCATTGTTAGGGTTAGTGCTGGAAATATTTTGGGATGCAGAGTACTTTATAGTGGTTACTGAGGAGAGTGGGGATGAGCATATTTGGGGAAATCTGCGGTGGAACTAAAAAGAGCAAAAGGCAAATCACGAAAGAGAATGTCCATTTGCTCTGCAAACAGCTCCGTTTGCTCTGCAAGCAATCCTGTTCTCCCTAGTTAAATAGGGAAAGTTTGTTTCAGAAATGGTAGCTCAACAACTTGACAGAAAAATCAGTGCGTTAAGAGAGTTTCTTAAGGTATTCAACCTATTTAAATGTTTAGTGATCTACTTCACTATCCTCAGAATCTGAAAATATGCAAGTGATTTTGGTGTCTGGTTTCAGATTTCAATCAGTGTGAATTTTTTCTTTTTTCTTCCAAGGTACACCCAGGATATGGATTTCTGTCAGAAAATAAAGAATTTGCCAGACGTTTGGTAAGTTATTTTTATTTGCTTGGCCGTGACTGATGCACTAGGTGGCACATACTCATTTCAAGGTATCTGAGGAATCGAGCTACCAACTCAAGGCAAATCTAAAAGATACCTTAACATAGGGGGTTTCACTATGCTTTCTGTACATGTGAATTTCTTGCATTTTGAGGATGTAGTTGCAGCCTGAGTTTTCTTTTGGGAGAAGCCTGTTTGTAAGAACTTTACCCAGGATATAAAACCCTGTCAGGATTTTCACTTATGCCTGGACTGTTTATGGGGCTGCTCTGCAGAACTGGGTCACTGAAGTGATCCAGGCTAAAAGTATCTGGCTTTAAGTGATCATTTTGGTGATTTGTAGCACAGCTGGTAAACAGCTGTATCAGCAGCCCTGAGAAGGTGCTGAACTGCACTTTGGGATGGGAATAGAAAGCTGTTTAAAAATTGGCTTCTCTGCTGGTGGTATTGTATTGTGGAGCTGCATTCTCTGAAAGGACCAAAGAGTCAAGAGGGTGCTGTTTTCACTTTGTCTGAATTTATAAAAATTACTGTTCAAAACCTCTTTACTTGAGTAAGTTTTTTTTGTATATCATGAACTGATATATGGCCTGATTTTATTTTTTCCAAAAGCTTTCATGCAGCTCCTTAAAAGTGTGAGCAGTGCTAGGAGGAAGTTACATTCACAATGTTTGGACAAAGTCCTGTGTGTAGTCACTGTAGATCATGTGTTATTGTCTACTGTTTTTGCTCAGAATAAGGACAAGCACATTTAAGTTCAAAGTAAAAAGCCATTGCAGCTACCAACTTTGTTACGGAATAAATGAACCATGTAGATGAAGAAATACCTTGTTTAACAGGCAGCAAGATAAAATTGTTTCTGCTTTTGGGAAAAATTTGCACCTTTGTGATTCAGGATAAAAAACTTAAATGAAGAATCTGACTCTAAAATGTTCTTTTGTCCTTAGCATTTGTGGAACAGATCTTCCACGTACCTTCCTTGACTATGTTCCTTTAGACTTGAGTTCTAGTTGCAATACAGACCCTTACTATTTAGTTGATTATTTGGTGCTAGGCCACCTGCTCATTAAGGACACTATTTGGGAATGAAATCTAAAAAATTCATACTTCGAAGTTGTTGTGATTTATTTATTTATTTTTTTTAAGCCCCTAGACAAAAACAAGTGCAGGTTCTGTGGGATGCTGAGTACACCCTGCTAGGGGCTGGTGATGTTAAAGTTGAAAGGAATTCTAAACACTTGGTGTTGGCTGGGATTTACCAAATCTGGGGTAATCTCTTACATGTTAGTTTCATGCAGTTTAGCAGCTTTCTTTTATCACTGTTCTGCTTCGTGTACTGCAGGTTCTTTTTACAGGGAAGATTCCTGGCTTAATTTATAACAAACTCTGTTCTCAATGGATTAGGCCAGCAGGATAACTGGCTTTAGTTGGCAGTTCTTGTTTCTTTAGTAACAAAAAAATTCAATGAAATGGAAATGCTCACTTGTGCTATTTTGTTTTGTTCTGCTGCTGAACGTGGAAATTTGGTAGTTATTACTCTGAACTGGGCACATTCTGTAATGGTGTGGTTGTTATTTACAATAAAATGTAAGTGGTGTAGTAACGTTAGTTACAATATTGGTAATGTGACAGTCTGGAGCAATTTTTTGGCAGAATTAAACAGAAATGGAGGAAGTACAAATATTCCTGTAGATCCTCTCCACCGTTCTATTTCTTGTCTTTTCATTTAGATCCTAGAAAATTTTTTGAACAATTCCCTGAAATAATAAAAACATTACAAAAACAAGACATTTGAGTTTTTGGTTGGTGCTGTAGTCTCAAAATAGCTTTCATTATGTTTCACAAAACCAGTGTGTTCAGTTCTCTAAAAATATAGTAAAACAAGGTAATGTGATTTTGCTTTCTGAACTGCACTATTTAAAGTCTCAATTAAGACATCATCATGCTTCCCTTGATGTCAGTGGCTCTAGAAGATCAAACCCCTAGTGAGAACTGGTGAAATGATCTATTTTTTTAATCAGTAGGGCTGCTTATATTTTTTTTCACGCCACTCTGATTAGTACAGTTGGGAGGAAAACTTGCCTGCTGTTTCTTCTCTTTATTTAAGACTGTAACTGTTATGTTGTTAAACTGTTATGAAGTTGCTGAAGACGTTTTTGTTCTGTTTTCTTTCTCCCTATCCCGTTCTTTGTATATACACTGTTTTGTTATTTTGCACTGAAAGTAGTGATGGAACTTATGAAACTTGGACTTATTTCTTGGTATGCATTTGTACTTCTAAAACAAACTTCTTAAATGGAGAAACTGAGAAGGACACCAAACTTCCTGAACTTGCCAGTCTATCTGTAAGAGCTGTAATGAGCTCAAAGCAAAGCTTTATCTTCAGTTAACGCACGGAGGGTCAGCTCACACGTGATCTCACCATGTGTGATTTGAACAAAAGCGTATTTTTTTGTTCATTATTGTCTGAATGACTCATGGAGTAGTATACAGCTATAGACAGTACTTTTGAAGAATTTGATAGATACTTAGAGTATTGAAAATTGCTGGTCTTTATTTTTTTCTTCTTTAGAAACTTAATTTTGTTCTCTTAAAATGGGCAAGGGAGACATAAATAAATGATCCTTTGTTTCCAAAACAAAATTTCCAAAAAACAATCAGTGGGTGAATATCTGGCATGTTGTTCATTGTGATTCAGTAAACAAACTGGTGCATTCAGTCCTGTTTTTGTGTGTCTGTTCTGGTTGCTGTTGTTGGCTGACAGAAAAGAGATCCATGGCATTTATACTGAGTGAATCTGTCAAAGATTTTATAAAAACTAGGGTTAATTTCTTAAAGATTGGTATTTGAACATGTTCTTTTGATGAATTTATGAAAATGCTGACAACATTATTATGTGGAATAACAAAATATGGGTTTATGTAAGTGAATATATTTCATTAGAATCGGCAAATAAGTTGGTACTTTTAGTTTATACATGCCAATATATTTTCATGTAAGTAATTTCCCTCCTTCAAGGAATAATTACGTAATATTCAGTATTGCCATAAATGTTAAGATGAAGTTAAAATCTATTGCTGCATTAAAAAAAATTGCTAATATCCTTTGCCAGATGCTATGCAGAATTGCAAGAGCAGTTTGTTCCTTTCCTGCTTTAGAAGAGTTTACTAGACTTCTGTATTTAGGTTAGCTTGCTTAGTGTTTCCCATTTATTAAAATTAATGCAGACCTTTTCTGAGAAGCTCTGTCAACTCTGTTACCTAAAGCAGGTCTTTGGAATTTGGGAAAGAGAAAGGCCTGAGACTAAGATGAGCCTTTTNTTTTTTTTTTTTTTTTTAATTTCCTCACTTGCAAACCTCCAGAGCAGCTGTTTTGGTGGGGGATGGGAGTGCTGAGTCAGGTGTCTTAACATGCTGGATAGTTTGAGAGAACTGATGATTGGCCCATGGTCCCAATGACTTTTTTTTTAAATTTTATTTTTTTTTTAGTCTGGATGAGAAAAGAGTGAGAAGAAAGTGAGTGTGTGATTGGGTTGCACAGTCATTATTCCAGAGTCAGAGACAGCTGCTTGTCTAGCTGATGTTAGCAGCAAGTAGGAGTCTTACTCCTGCACTTGAGGTTATGTTCCTTTCCTGCTTCCTGGTAATGATTGTAAACTTAGACCTTGATGCATGGTGACTCTGCATTGCAGTTAGTCATACTGGGATCAGTTTTCTTTTTAATTTAACGAAACACAAATGAACTTCCACTTTACTGACTGCCATGAAAGTCCTGTGGGATGCTAACTGTTAAAAACAAAACAAACAAATTCAGCTGAATTATTATTTTGCAAGCCTAGTATGAAAAATGTCATACTTCGCAAGACTATAAATCTTCAGTGTATTTAGGTGTCTTATATGTATGTGATAGAGTTCGTGCTTTCATAAAAGGTCATGGATTGTGGTGTATTTCCTCCAAGGAAATTATTTAATTGTGCATAAAATTATCTCAAAATGATAGCAGTTTAAGTTACAAATGGAATATTCTTTTCTGAATGCAGCCTTGACAATATTTTGATGCTCTATTTCTTGATGCAAAAATAGCCAGCCACTACCTTCTGCCAAAATCCACTCCTTGGGATAGAAGCCATAAACATGAAGGAAAAAGCATTCAGTTTGGAATAGGATATGAATCTTCTTGGAGTTCCTAGTGAAACCTGGTTGTATACATCTTTTGTGCCTTTTTAACAACTACGGTTTGACAAGACTTGGGAGAACAAAGCAGCTAGTGCTATTTCTCTTTACCTTTGAAACTAGATTAACATTCTTGGTGGAATTAAAAATCCCAACAATGTATTGTCTGAAATAAATGGGCAAACAATGTATATGGAAATGGTTGATCACATGTTTGTAAATGGCTGCTAAATTTGAGAAGGAAAAGGTAAACCAAGGAACAACTCGTGTCACCTTCTGTAAGGGGACGCGTCTGATCTGTGAAAGAGCTTTGTGCAGGTGGCTCTACAGACCTATGCACAGCTAATTATGGGTTTATCACCATTTAAAATGTAAAGTCTTATTGGCAGGAGTGTTTCTTTACCATTGTTGTGCATGGCTTTGTTACTTGTAAGCAAATTGTGAAGTTCCTTTTTTGTGATTCAGTGGATGTTACATTTTTGAGAAACATTTGGTATGATTCTCATGCTGTTCCCACATGCATTAGCTTTTTACCTGACAACTCTTGTGACTGATTAGCATTTGTGCTTGCCAAATTGTGAAAAGGTGGTCGAAAAAAGGCAGTGAAAGCCTGGTATCAAGAAGCTGCTTGTGGCAGAGATGTTTACTTCAAGAAGTGGGAAAGACAGAGCTTTTAATGTGTTTTGTACACTGTACCTTGCAGGCCAGAGTTTCATTGCCTATCAAAGCCAGCAGTGTGTTTGCTACCACTGCCTATGGTGGCTTAAGGTGCTTTGTCTGTTGGAGACTGGAGGTTTTGTCTGTAGAGAGTAATAAAGGTTAGGCAATGTACTGGCCTAAGTGAACAGGTCACCACTTTGTTGCCCAGAAGAGCTCTGCCTGTGAACCTATAATTTTGATACTTATTTTGTTCTGGGGCAGAATGCTTCTGAGTGTTACCTGTATTCTTGTATTTAGTTCTGAGCAAACTTTCTTTCATAGAAAAAAAATCTAAATCTGCTGTATCAGGTTGGGCAAAATCCATGAGAGAGACAAACAGTGTGTATATTAAATCACGGGCAGTGTTTGTCAGACATTACTAGTCCATATGAGCTAGAAAAATGAAATCGAGTCATCTGAACTGTTTGCTTAGCCCTTACTAGTGTGGAACTGTGTTACTCCTGTACTGTAGAAAACTTCAAATATCTTTGCTAAAAGCCTTTGATGGCTCATGTTATGTCATCAGCGTCCTGTTTAAGATTGCTATGCAACAGAAAAAATTGATTCTAGTTCTACCCTGTTGCAAATTTCAAATAACTATTTTGAGAACTGTTGTATGTAGCTAGAGCATTTCTTTCAAGGGCAGGTGTATGTCTAAACTTAAAAGTCTCAGGATGCATATCTACAGGTCTTGTGGGTATACATGTGCATAACATATATGCATGTATTTAAAGATGCAAGGTAGTGTTTTGTCAAAGATTCGTGTGATTTGACAAAAGTACTCTCCTTCCTTTTTATTCTTTTGCCTAAACTTCATAATCTTACTATGTTTTTTCCTTTAATCTCCTTTGTGATTAGGCAACTTCCTATGACGTGGCAGTCTTGACCTATTTGTATTTGTTTTTCGTTTAGAGTAAGCCTTTATTTTTGACTTGTGTTTTTTTAAGCTGTGTCTTTTCTTCAAGTGGTTTAGTTTGAAAGCTGTAACATGTGCAACTGTCCTTAGGAAAAATGCAAGCACAAAACCTCTTGATTTGAATAGTAGTGCCTGGCAACATGAGACTCTTAGTGGATGAACTGTGGACTTGCATGGCTTCTGGAGGAATGATTTAATGCTGTGCATGTGATTAAAGAAGATATTAGAGGTATTTTTGCCTATATGGGCTATTGAAAGTAATTTAATGTTTCTCATGAGATTGCATCAACAGCAGTACTTTAGCATGCTTCTTGGGGTGCGTGGTTCTGCAGGTGAACGGATATATGGACTCTTGATCTGTAAAACTTCATCATTTCTTGATGTGCAGTGTCACTGCAATAGTACTTACATCCAGACTTACAGGAATCCTTCCTGTTTCTTCAGAAATACTTTGTTCTGTTCTCTTTTTTCCCACTGTTGCTGTGTCTGGTTGTGAGAATGAAAATGTACTACTCTGTTTTCACAGTTGCAATTATATTAACTCCGTGTACTTGTGTTTTTCCTCATTGCAATAATAGAAGACATGCAAAAGAAATGCTATGTAATTCTCTTCTTACACAGGTAATATTGTTTTCTTTCACTTTCTGCCCCTTTACTATTGCCTTGCAATCCTGCAGACAAGCTTGTCTGGTTATGGTAAATTCTGTCCATTCTGATCTACGGTGATTCGTTAATCTGTCCTATCCTCTATAGCTGACGTAAGCTTGTGTGATAACCTTGCAAATGTGATGTCCTCCTCTGTTTCTAAAATCAGTTTTAAATGTCCCATTAATAATAGTGGAGTTGGATTTAACATGAATTGTTAAGAGATATGTCTTTGAAATAAGAACTTCTGTTGCCCTGTGGATTCTAATTTACTTTTGTGGCAAGGCAGGTGAAGCTTCAGCTTAGAATTCAATGATGTTTCTTTAATAATCACTTCTGTTTTCTGCCTGCATTTTAAGAAATGATGTATTTTACAGTGATTGATGATTTGTGTTCAGTAGGTCTTCATTACAGATTGAATACTTAAGAATTTATACGTATTCTTTATAAAATATGCATGTCAAGAAAATTAATTCTGACTTGAAAGATGAATGCAACTTAGTAAAGAGGGGTTTTTTTTGTGCACTCTTACAGTTGAAATACATTGAAACAATAATATGTATGGTAGAATTGTTTTCCCTATCATAGTATGACTATTCTGTTCTTTGCTGTAGCTGAAAACTAATTGAATACACACTTTATGAGCCAAGATGTCTTCTTACAACATGCAGTGTTTTTGTACACAAAGGCTTTTGCTGTTGACAGTGGTGTGTTGCATGAAGAGGGGTATGAATATACATGTCTTTCATCCGAAGACTGGGAGGTGATTACTTTTGAGGGAAGTTTTTTAAATTTAATTCTTGAAGCCTGTTTAGTTTGGTTTGATGTGCAGAAAAGCAGCTCTGAAGAGGAGGATCTGGAGGTCCTGGTGGACAGCAAGCAAGCTGTCCATGAGCCAGCAGTGCCCTTGTGACCAAGAAGGTCAGTGGTGTCCTGGGGTGCATCAGGAAGGGCGTTGACAGCAGGTCAATCCTGCTCCTCTGCTCAGGCCTGGTGGGGGTCACATCTGGAGTGCTGAGTCCTGTTCTGGGGTCCTCAGCAGAAGAGAGACTGGAACACCTGGAGTGGGTCCAGTAGAGCACAACAAAGATGATCAAGGGCTGGACCTGTTCAACCTTGGCAAGAGATGACTGAGAGGGGCCTGGTCAATGTCTGTAAGTATCTGAAGGGAGAGTGCCAAGAGGATGGAGCCAGGCTCTTGGTGGGACAAGAGGAAATGGGCAGAAACTGACAGATAGGAAGTTTTAGGTGAACATGAAGACGATCTTTACTGTCAGGGTGATTGAGCACTGGTGTAGGTTGCTGAGAGAAGTGGAGTATCCTTCCCTGGAGATACTCAAAAACTGCAAGTAATCCTGAGTAATGTGCTCTAGGGATTCCTTCTTGAGCAGGGAAGACCTTGCACTAGAAGACCTCTAGTGGTCTCCTTCCTGCCTCAGTCTTCTGTGATTGTTGTGATAAGTGATGGAATGTATTTGTGTCTTCTTTTGGTTTAGTGCCTTTAAAATAATGATGTCCTGCTGAGTCTTCATTCCTAATTCACACCCTATAGTTGGGCCTTTCTGATTTTGGTTTTAGTGGATTCTGAAATTTGAGTGACTTTCACACTAGCTGTGGAAAAGGGTGCTAGCTGAAAGGGTTTTGGTTAACATGTCTCTAAAGATGACCTATTATCCTGGACTGGGCAAATTTTTTTGCAGGGGGCTTTGTTTTTCTTGGTACATCTTTTGATTGTAATATTTCAGGAAATATTTTCTTGAAATTATGGCTTAACATCATGTTGAATTATTAGAACTTAGTTTTATAAACATAAGAACTTATTTTATACATCTGTTTGGTTCCTTCTATATAGTTGTATTTGTCTTGATTAAAACTTTTGTATAGGTGTTTAATATGGGTACAGTATGTAGTATTGGTGCTGTACTGTTAAGCTTTCAAATAGTTTGAGCAGTTTCTACAGCAATGAGACTTAACCTATGTGTTTGTTCCATATACTATAGGATTCCCTTGTGGATTCCCTTGTTTCAGTGTTGCTTCCAGGGCAAGAGACTGTCATGTAACTTCTCTGGGATGATTGTTCTCTGTGGTGGGAGAACTGCTCCAGTTACCTGTGCATGTTGAGAAGAATCACTGCTAATATGCCAGATACAGTTGGTTATTGAAAGTGAATTAAGACACTGTATTCAGACATGTCAGGGTTAAATAAGGTTTTTCAGTCTCTAACCTGTTTAATGACACTTCAGTTTCTTAGCTATTCAGTTACTATCCTCTAGATTGTTACGATATCTTCCAGCTGATTGCACATTTTTATTGTAAGGTTGTAGAATGCGTAATTCAGTTGGAGCTGGTTTCTAATTTTGCTATCAAATACAGTCTTTATTTCACAGAATGTTTGAGGTTGGAAGGTACCTCTGGGGATCAGCTGATTCAGTTCCTCTGCTCAGGTGGGGATAGTCAGAGCTGGTTGGCAGGACCATGTCGGGTGGGCTTTTTACTCTCCAAGGATGGAGACGCCACAGCCTCTCTGGGCAACCTGTGCCAGTGCTTGGCCACCCTCACAGTAAAAAAAAATTTCCAGGTAGTCAGAGGGAACTTCCAGTGTTTCAGCTTGTGCTTGCCTCTGATCCTGTCACTGGACACCACTAAGCAGAGCATGGCTCTGTCCTGGGCACTCTGCCTTCAGGCATTTATGTATGTTGATGAGCTCCCTTTTAGCCTCCTCCAGGTTGAACAGTCCCACCTCCCTCAGCCTCTCCTCATAGGAGAGTTGCTCAAAAAAAATAATCTAGGAACATATCAACATAAGCACTACTTGACAATAGCATACCTGGTTTATCAGTTTTTGTCAATGAAAGCTTTTACTACTGAGTGCAACAGTAATCATGACCACCAGGTAAGAGTTAGAATTTAATAGATTGTTTGTAGCCACCTTACTGTGTTTAGTGGTTCATTTTGTTCATTTAGCAAATCTTTTAAAGAATTTTACTGGAATTCTTTAAAATTCCTTTAAAATACTTCTTGCTCATTCTTATGAATGTATTGGTCTTCTCACTTTAATTCTATTTGAAGGTTTGCTTACCAATAAGCTTTGTCTATTTTTACAGCATATTTCTTTCATTTCTATTTCAGACTGAATGAAAGTGATCAATAACATTGGTAGCTTAAAGTACTGCATCTACCGAAAAATTCCTGCTAGAGTTACGGGGAAAGTCGCTAAAATACTTAGCAGTTGGAATGTTTTCAATAGTGAAGTTTTGAATTAACAGAAGTGTAAAAGTTGATTGCCTAAAGTTAGATGGTGTATTTTGTGTAGAACCTAGCAAGTGCTTCTTGCTTCCTGAAGGCGAACTCGTGTTCAGCTCCTGAGGATCAGGTTACTGAGCTATGGTCAGACTGCCCTTCTGACTGTGACCGAGAGATTGCTGCTCCCAGTGGCTTGTTACTGCCTGTCCCCCTAAGGAGTTACTGCCTTCCTTGGATGTGCTGGGATGACAGTGACGCCTAGTCACTTTGTAAACCTGTCCTGTTAAAGTTACCTTTGTTTAGACAAGTCATATATCTCCTGCTCCTAACTCCCCTATTGAAGTCTTTAGGCTAGTACAGCTGATTCTGGCAGAAACAACACACTTCTGCCTTACTCAGAATGAAGGCAGACTCAAAGGGATGGTGTCTTGGGATTGGGGTATGAGAACAAAAATAAGCAACCAAAGTTGATAAAATTTTAACTTATTTATAGCTGAAGTGGTATTTGACAGAAACCTTATTGAGAGGGATTTAGGTACTTAATTTAGGCTGATTGGGGTATCTAATTTATCTTTTGAAAGTCAGTTCAGAGTGCCATCTGTTTATGATGTGTCCTTATCAAAAAGGTTATTTATTTAGTAAAGCATTTGAAGAACTTGATTAGCCAAATAATCTTTAAATAATTTCTTTCATCCACAAAATATGAAGATCCCCTTTTTATGGGTGTAGTTTTTCACCAAAAATTGTCTCCCCCTTCTCCAGCATATAAGTTTACAGTAGCTTCTTCCAACATTGATAGTGTGAATTTTTAAAAGCTTTGAGACTTGGAGTGAGTGTATAGTTGGTAGGGCTTTTTATTGCACTATGGAATGCATCACTGTTAGATGCTGTGGAGGCAAAGGTGTTGTTTTCTGTGACTCTGCAGACCATTGCTGTTTGGAGGAATTATTTTCAGGGTCTTTACCTCCCTGTGAGCATAATCGGTAGGGAGAACTTGCTACAAGTTGACTTCCTAACCTTGGGGCTTATTGGCAGCTAATCCTGTTTTATTTAATCACCTAAGATCTGACACTGCTAATGTTGTAAACCTGGAAATTTATGTATGTTGTCATGGTTATGATTTTTTTTTACTGATATCTTGAAAAGTCTAATGGAAGTTTAAAAATAAGGCTGTTATCAGTGTGCACACGTTTGTCTGTCATCCTGATTTTTGTATCAGAACTGTGTAGGAAGCATACACCTGCTGAATAGTGTCTCACTGTTTAGAGATGAGTTCTTTAATTGATATTCAATTATGGCTTTCAGTACACATAGGGTTAAGTGAAAAGGTTGCAGTAATATCTAGTGAGCTTTTTTTCCTTTAATGTGCTCATTAGCAGTGGCAAGTGCAGGTTTTAGCACATGTCAGTAATTTACATTTCATTGCTGAGTGGCTGCCCTTGTTCAAGAGTTGTTTTTAAGCCTGATGAATATACTTGTGTTGGGAATAAACTGAGTAGAAGAATTGAAAGCCAAATACCCTGCCAGGCTTTTCAATTGGTGCTGAAGTTTCTACTGGGCCACTGATTAGTAATGCATGAAGCAGCAGAAAAATGCAAAGATTATGTCTACAAGGGTTACTTCAGGTAGATTTACCACCTTTACAATAATTTTTCTCAAAATTTCTACTTTTGCAGGCCTTCTCTTAATACAAGAATGTGGTACATTAGATGGACATCCCAACCAGGTTACTTATTTAGAAGTGGTACAGAACAGTAATGCTTGTGCAGTGAGTCCTAGAAACAGATGATCATACAGGCTGTGCAGTTTCCTGCTCTCAGATCATGATGATAGGGAGCTCAGTGAGTATTCGCTCTTGTACTTTCTTCTTTCCTCTGTCTCATCTCCTACTGACTGCCTTGAAGATGTGTGTGGTTCACTGCAGTAATGGCAAATATATGTGCGTTGGGATGCAGTAACATCGTGGTTGGCGATTCAGATGCAAAGTAAAGGTTGCTTTTGGAGGAAAATTGATGCTTTTATGTAACAACAGCTTAGTTTGGCAATAAAACCGTATGATTAGCTAAATGTATTCTTGATGGAGTGATATTCTTGCTATTTTCCAAGCTACTCTATTGTCAGAGCACTATGTGGAAACTTATACTGTGAAATTATACTTTCCTTTGTAGAGAGGCCTGCATATATTTTCTGTCTGAAAGGATAGATATTGCTGAATTTACATATGTACACGGACAACGAAGCATTTTTATTCCAGATGCCTGTTAGGATCATACTGACATGTTCTTCAGAGCTCTTGCAAAAGAGTACTGGTGCTTACTCTTTCCCACTTTCACTCTTAGGTATTGTGAACACTGTTTATATTCAAGTTACTTATTATACAGTTTGGGGATGGGGAATGCATAAAACATTTAGAATGGGGGGGAATCCAGCAAAAGATATTCCAGAACATTCTTGTGAATAAAACCTGCCAGTTTATTGTGTAAGAATTTGTGAACCCTTTTATTACCCTATCTGAACATTGGGTGCACATACTTAAATGAGAATGTTTGTAGAAAGTAGAGCCATTTGAATATTTTTCACACGCTGAAAATATTTTCATAGCTGCCTTGGTCAGGTTTGGAATTCCTGTTGTTAATTTGCAAAATAGCTGTTTGGATTGTTTGGGAAGGCTGTGTCCTTTACCTTTCCTGTATTAGCATGGAGCTATCTGCAATGGTAGTTCAATGATCGAGGTCGTAATTAGACGACAAATACTAGTTTGAGTTAACAAGTAGTAAAGGATCTATGGATGTTACTGGAAAAACTTTCTTGGTTGTGAGCCACAATTTTTTTCATGGTTTATTATTAAAAAAAAACCTGAGGAAAATTATGCTTTTTTCATGAAAAAACTTGTGTGAGATATTTTGCCTATTCGCTAGAACACTTGTATATTTCTCTATGGAATTTGGAGATGTTTGCCTGGCAAAGTTGTTGAGACTAGCAAATAGTTGAGGTTGCCTCAGTAGAGCTTCCACAAAAGTGGGGAGAACATTTTATCCTTTAAATTTAGAAGAGTTTTAGTTTCTTTTTCAGTCACAGCTGAAGTCATAAGGTATTTGCAGATTATGTCCTGGAACTGGACTGTGGTTCTGAATGGATCAAATGGAGAGGGGGCTAAGAGTGCTTTCAATGAAGATTTCTTCGTGGAGGTTTATGGTAGGGCAGGCTTCCGGGCTGGGGGCTTAGTCTCTAATAAATAGGTCCTCTAGCTCTCACCTACTCCTGCCTGGCTGAATGTGCTTCCTGATGGCTAACAAAGCATGTTGTGTGGCTGTTGTGGGTGCCACTGCCCTCCCTAGTCATTCAAGCAGTGAAATAGTGTCCTAAGGCATTGTTTATTGTATATATTTGTGTGCAGGGTTGTGCAGTTGTTAAAGGCAGGGGAACTGTTTGCCTTCAGGATCTTAAGACTTTTTGGAGCATTGATCCACATCTTGATGGAGCATCTTGTACCTTCCTGTATGTGCTCTGGTGGGAATAGATTATAACTGTGAATGCTGGGGCAAAGCTGTTACCACACTAAAGATGGTTCTGAGTAGATCAACGATCCTTTGGTTTTTGGAACAGGATCTGATCTCAAAATGTAGGCTGTTCCTACAAGTTAGTCATTTAGCTATTTTTTTGGGAGGGAGTTGCTTGTTCTCTTAGCTTAAATTTCTCTTTGACTTTCTGTGGAGCAAGAGGCAGATTCTGTTCAGCCGAATTGGTATAGCCCATAACCATATTTGTCTTCAAGGAGATTTTTGGTAGAACGCATCTAGAGAATTCAACACCCATGCAGCCCATACTGCAATGTTCAAAGGATAATTTTCAAGTTGCTCAACTTAAGTAGTTGGTATTGTGACATATGTGATATTTAGACATTAATTGTTGTATCCCAAACTGTAATTAAAAAACTTTAGTCTTTGGGAAGACAATAAGTATATGTAAGTTAGGAATGAGTTTAGGAAGCCAGAGAATGATATATATATACGGGATATGGCAATCTCTTATTTCCAGTGTATATTTTTGTTCTGCTTGCAGGAAGAACATGTTATTTTAAGGTGGTACCAAACTGAAACACTTGAACTTTGTAAGACTGGTAGTTTTTTTCATGGGTTCTGTTTTAAAAATGTAGATAAATAATTCCCATAGCAACCATATTATAAAGCTGTGATGACTTTTGGTAAATGACTGCAGTGGACTACGCAAATACTGTGTGAGCTGTTGCATGTACAAAAGCTGAAAGTACATTTTGTCTGTATATGGAGAACATGCCTCTTAGCACAAAAGGGCTGCTCAGGAATACCATGTGTAAATTTGCTTTTCAAAGGCAGGCAGCAGGTGTGCTGCAGAGTGGTGCTTCCACGTATCCCACCAAGAGAAGTTGTTTAATTTGCTCAGGCTGGAATTCAGGAAGAATAAGTTGCCTGCCTAGACTTTTGGGCAAGGCATCTTTCTGGCAAGCTGTGCTTAATTTTAAATTCAAAACCATCATACTAAAATAATATCAGGCTATTTAAAAACAAGTTACTCAAAAGGTAGAAAATGCCTGAATGAAGACTTTCATTTGGGTCTTGTGTGTGTGTAGGCATAGACACAGTTTTGTATTATATAGTTGCTTGCTTGTTTACATGGGACTCTCACCTTGCTTGGAGGTTGAGTATTTCTTTGTGTTCACTCTTCAATGTTTGGCTTCAGACAGTATTCAAGCCTTGCACTGGGCACATGTATATTTAATTTATCTGGGAAACTTTGTCCATTTCTATTGTATTTGTGAATTTATACACGTTAATGTATTTATTCTCAAAATATCTTGTTGCTCTTGAGCTGAGCAGAAGAGGATCCTGTCCTGCTACTTCCTTGCATTTTTTTTTCTTTCTGTGTTCAAGAATGTCATGGCTTTTCATTTGGAATGCACAGGAAGCTCAGGAGATAAGTGGCCTTATTTGCAGTTATTTCCAGCTCCAAGGAGCAATTTCAGACAGTCTGGGCATCTTGTGGGTGGAGTGTGGTCTGATTGTAATGAGTTTTCATAGTACCTGACAGACTCTCCCTAGAAGGTGATGCAAATTGAGGTTTTCTATGGCTTCTGAACTGAAATATGGCTAACTTTTTCATGAGAATGGTAATGTCTTTATTTATGATATCATGCTTGGCATGGTACAGTGTGGCTTCCATTGTGCTTTCATAGTTGTTAACTGAAGCCTCCCAGCTGCTGTATGAAACGCATTAAACTCATTTTCACCTTATTGTGAATAACACTTTAAACAGTATTACCACTATTTCTGAACTCTTTTTACTGGAAGTTCTAGCCTTTTGGATATGCTGAGAGAAATTCTCGTGCAAGAAATCTTTGTAGTGGAAGACTGGAGTCCAGTGAGGTAGAATTTGACAAATGCATATTCAAGTAAGAGTTTCCAAAGAGTGAATAAAGGGCACTCTGTGTTTTGCTCTTGTATAGACTGTCTCTGTTTTTCTACTGTACCTTATACCAAACTGTCTGTGTGATAACAAATTAATGGTTTTTCTGCAAGATTTTGTTTCAGATATGTTAGGTTGTGTAGTAGATTGTGATTGTATCTTCTTTTGTTTTACAAAAGGTTTTGGGTTTTTTTGTATTTAGTTATCTCCAACTATACAAAACACTTTTCCAGTCATTTCAGTGCTTGATAACTTTAGGCTTCATTGCCTAAATTGTACATTTTTCAAATTATTAGTTTCCTAATGCTTACTTGCTTTAATTTACCCCCTACTGGTATCTTTAAATGCATTTTCAGAATTTTGAGAGTGAGCTACTATAGTTGTATTTCAGTATGGGTCCTGACTGACACAGAATTTCTTAAGTAGCCTCCACAGTTGAAGGGATGGGAGGGTCAAACAACTACAGCAAGATGCCAAAGATTCTCTTAAATAAATTTGTATTTGGTTTCTTAGAATGTTGTTGCTTTGCTTATTTCTGGTAATTTGCCTGTTGCTTTTCCAAGTGCTTTTCTCTCAGATGTAACTTAAATATGTTAATTTCAGTATCTGTTCTAATGCAAGATACTTAATGTTAAAGCATTTGCTTTGTTTAGAAAATAACATACAAATTTGACACACTGCTTGCCTCACAGCACCAAAATATCCATAAAGGACAACTTAAAGAGTTGAGTACACATACTGTATCCATGGATGAGTGTATTAATGCATGTTTGCACATTATGTTCTAAATATAATTCCGGCTATTGTTTAGCTCCAAGTGCCAGAAAACTAGAGAACTATTTTTCTTTCAATTTATGGTTTGAATTTTCCATTACCTAAAATTGAAGAAGCAGTGATACAATATCTGCAGCATGTTCATGCATGGACTGTAGTCTATATAACTTTGAACCATTTAGCATTCTGCTACTTTTCTGTGGAAAAAGTATCATTCATGAGGACTTCAAAATGAGACATTCTTCTTGCAGTCAAACCCCACTGTTATCTTTCTCTCTCCCTCTTGAATCTGTTTTCTGGTAGGTTTTCTGTTTTCCAGTTTCTGACTACTGTATGATTTAGGGGAAATACACAAATATGTTTTAATGTTTCCACAGTACAGGAGACTAGGAAATTTGTGACCAAAGTTTAAAACCAATGAAAGACCAGCAGAGGAAAAGGAGATGGAAAAACCTTACTAACCCAATCTCCCAAAAGTTCGTGTCTGTGTATTAAGATTCCAGTTCAGCTAATTCTTAAAAAGCCTGCATTATCATTCAGTGCAAGAATGGTTTCCTGAATCTGTGACTCCATCAATGAAATACTTATATTGCCCTGTATTCTCAATGTTGTGTAGTGGCACATGAGTCTTGATAGACAGTAGTATAAAAGTGCCACCATTGCAACTGCCTTTGAAAAATAATGAAAGAAAACAGAGCCTTTAGGTATAAGAAAATCTTATTCCCATTTAAGGATTTTCTAATGTAGCATGTTTATATCTTGGTCTGGTGGAGTGAAATAAAATCTGATGATTGGACTCCATTCTAGGAATGACAAATCTTCCTAAAATATTTGGACTGAAAAGCTACTGCAGGGATAGCTTAGAGGAGTTGAAATGGAGATGGAACTTGCCTTATGAAAAGCCTAGGTAATAATTAGGTTTCAGCATGGATAAATAAAACTTTGTAGCCTGTGTTCCTGTGGTAGTTGAATGCCGCTGATACAAGTGGTGTAAAATAATTAATATTACTCTTGAGAGTTTAAATTTAACTTCTGGCTGCTTACTCTTATTTGAGTATAAGACTCCTGGTTTGATCTTGTATTTCCCTATATAAGATATCTGGAATTTGGCCTTTGTTACTGTCTTGTAACAAAACTATAAGCCTGAAATTTCTCATTCACATTGGACTGTATGTATTTTGAGGATTGCAGTGAAAGCTGCAGGTATCACTATAATGTAGAAGCTTATGCTAATTATTCCAAAACACAGATTGGTCAGGATGCTGTACTGTTGCAAAGTACAAAAACTTGAACCTCAGTCTTAAAATTGTCAAAGGTCTTGCCTTATAACTTGAAAGTTAGCTTTTGAGCAGTATTTTTTTTTTTAGGAATAGAAAACAACAGAGATGCTTTGGGGAGCAGGAAAGGAAATGCTATTAGATGTTAAGAAGTTGGTATGTCTTGCTGCTTTTTTTGATTGTGGGCTTTAAAGGAATTTAGCATTAAGCTACATTATCTGCATTGTAATAGCTGGTAATGGATATAGATACTTCCTTAAAACAAGGAATCGATCCAGTGTGATCTTCCAGGGAGTTTTGAAACAGCTCAGATGTCACATGATTTAAAAAAAACCCCAAAAACCTGGTCTGAACTGTTTATATACTATAAGTTTTCATTACTAAGGCTGCTGACATTTACTGGGTAATAATGTTTATATATGATAAGGGTTAAGGGTCTTAATTCTCCATGCCTTTCTAAAAATTAAACTGCCTGTAAAACTATATGTATAAACTATGTGAAGTGATGTATATATTCGTTTTTGGATTACAAAAGCATATAATAATATGAATAAGTGGTATAAGTATTTGGACCAAGAGAAGAATGTTTAATATATTGAACATTATCAAATTAATTTTTCTTCAGGGATTAAAATAATGGGGTTCAAATTTGTTGTGGAACTGGAGCTCCATATGAGTGAATAAAACAGAAGCTGTCCTTTCACCAATGTATTCAGCCTGTTCATGAAAAAGATGTGGTAAATGGACCGTGACTAATCATTATTAGACAGCAGAAGTGTAAAATACCTTTAAAGATATATAGGCTTATGTAAACTAGTTGAGAGATAATATGTTGAAAGAAGACCTTGAGGTTATAGAGTGAATGTAGTTTTAATTTTGTGAACGGCAAGAACTCTTGTCTGAACCATTCATATATCTGCCATGAAGAGATCTGCTCCTTGCACAAAGGTCACTCGATGTGTTTTCTAATCTAACGTTGAAGAAGAAATAGCAGTGAAGATGTAGTCCTGGAGCTGAAGAAAACTTACTTGAAAGATCAAAGATAGAAACAACTTTAATCACATTTCTGACTGTTTAATGCTGAAATGACTCTCCATTTTTTAAGTGTAATGATGGATATTGCAAGTTATAATAAATGTAATTACCTTACAGTATCACTAATGTCTGTTGTTGACTTCATCTCTATTACAGCAAAATCCAAAGAATCTAATTATCCTCACCAGCATCCCGTTCTGCTCCATGTCATGTGCACATGTGTAGTGAAAAGCTGGTTTATGCCTTTTCCCCTTCTCCAATTCTGTTAGCATCTGAAGAAAAATAAAAAGGGGTAAGCTAAAAAAATAACTGGGGAAGAAAAACCTGAGGCTCTGAATGAAAAACCTAATGCCTGCAGCCACAAAAAGGTCTCAGTCCTCACCATTCTTTAAAAAATGGAGACATGCAGGGAGTCCTTGTGGCTGGGTAAAGCAGTATTTTAAGGTATGGGCATTTGTCTCCTCTTTTCTGTTACCTCTCAAGCTTCTGTAGTGGGAAGGGTCTTGTGTTCTCCATTAATATCAGCTTTTCAACATAAAATTTGTTTAAAATGTGACCAGGAAAGGCCAAGAATTATGAAGCAATATAATGCAATATGATGCCTGTGGTGCAATACAAGCTTAAGAGACTATTTAATGTAACTTTTGTTTTATTTTCTTAAAGAATAAGCTCTTTATATTAATTCATAAAACCCTACAGGTTTAGGGACCTGATATCTGTACTGTAGTCCTTAAAGTAAGAGGCATGGTTGCCTGGAAAAGTGACAATATTGGTCTTGGTTTCTATATTTTTGGAACTTTCCCTTCCTATACATAATATTTTTGAATTCTTTTGGAATGTATATATATTCAGAGTGGAAAATACTATTTATTCCAGACATGAGTTAATGAGTTCCTTATTTTCACATTTCTTTCCTGTATTGAAAATCTTGGGAGCCAGGATCTTTGTTTGTTTGTTCTTCTAAAAGAAGTCAGTCCCAAGCACCAGCTCTAGTTCATAAGTACTTCTCTGTAGGTGAATATCTTCTGTCACATTACCTAATTTTTTTCATGGCTAGCTCCCTTGTCAGTTCAAATTTAGTTTCATTTTTAAATTTTTTTAATTTCCAATTTGTTGGAGAGATGATGAGCATCAATTTTACACACAGAGATTAATAAATACATGCTTTAGATTGTGTTTTTGTTCGAAAATATACGGACTAAAACTGGGTCAGAAAAAAGGAGTAAATTTAACTTGTCTCCAGGCAGTTAATGAAATCTTGTATTGCAAGAAATGCAGAGATCATTGTGACACCATTTTTAAAATAATGACTTCTTTCTCACTGAAAGTGGTGATTCTTACTTATTTTAAAATGTTGCCAAGCTAATATTTTACATTCAGAATATCATGCTTACTTTGTATCCACTTGAGATTGTGACCATTCAGGTAGAGCCTGAAGTATGGGGCTTGGGGTAGAAGTTCTGCTGATGCAGAACTGTTTTTCACCAATAGCTCTGCAACTTGTCAAGATTTCTAATTTGGAGCAGGTCTTTCCCATCTTTCAGCTGATTAAAGGCATATTTGTTTTGAAATTGGGAAAGATAGTTATTTTAACAAGTGTTAATTTTAGTGTTAATTTTTTTAGAAGTTTCAGTGATGGGACCAGTTCCTGTTTAGGAGGGTGCTCTAGAGCTTGCATGGTAAGTTCCCTTCTGTCCTAGCCTTTCCTCCTTCTGGAATTCCCGAGTGAATGTTTCAAATCCTCCTCTAGTTCCTGCTGCCAATGGTACTTGAGTTGCTCCTACAAAGCAAGGAATGGGAGCCATAATACCGCCATATATCTTGTATACATTTGTGGAAGAGGCAATTGCATAATCTCTCTAAAAGTTTTATTGCTGTTGTAAGGAGGTGTTGGCCCTGGTCACTTGTTCCTGCCATCCCCCTTGTGCTGGGACTAGTATTTATGTAGTCATCTAGAGAAAACTTGAAAGTAATCTGGAAAGAGAAATTATCGAAATGTGATGGCCAAGGTGTGAAAAATGAGAAGTTTGGAGGTCAGGACCCCACTTTTTTTGTGGCAGGATGGCACTACATTCTGACTTTGTTATCATGGTAGAGCACTTCTCACTGTTGAAGCTAAATTTCCTCATGGGCTGAGCCCATCAGAACAAGCCTCTTGCTGCTACCTGATTGTGGCAGTATTGTTAGCAGGTGACCACAAGGATGATGAAGGAGCTTTGACACTGTAAAATAGGCCTTTCCAGGGTGAGAGCACGTTGGGATTAGAGTTGCTCTGCCATGCTGTGCTTGTTCTCTGGTTACATTTGTGCTGTGATGCAGTTGTGGTCCCTTCTTGTCTCTTCGCCCCTCTTCTTTGGTGCAGAGGTAAAATGTAGCCTTTTGTATATACTTATAGATGCTTTTTTACTGCTTATGTCTCAGAGTATATTCTACCTTTAAGGATTTTTTCTGTAGCTTTGAGGAACATGTTGTTGCACATACTTTTCAGCATTCACTTTGCAAGTGAAAACCCAGTTCACTAAGAATTTTGAGGCAATCCTAGCTCAGCAGATAAATTGGAGGTTGGACTTCTGGAACTTGTTGTATTTCACCATTTTTGTGTAACTTAGCTGAACTATTAAAGTAGAAAAATTTTCCAGGGTGCTGTGGTCTTACTATCTTAGGCAGTTCTGAGACATCAGTTTGCATCAAAATGAAACATGTATTCCATTTTCAAATTTGATAGTTTTCTAGTCTCTGTTTACCCTGGTTTCATGCCTCTCTTGCCTTTGAAAAAAAAAATAAATACCAACTTTCCCAGAAAGATTGCCTTAATGTAACAGCTGATTCACTCTACAGGCTAAAATTTTGAAATTTAGGGCCTGTAACTGTTTAGGCGTGCTTAATTTCAAGCACATGCTTATTTACAGGATCCAGATTTGTTTGTCTAATTACTTTATAGCATGAGTGAAGCCAGACTGTCCAACTCTCAGGCCCATCTGTTGGGAAGGGGAAAGAGGAACTCGACTGTGTCTGTTCCAAAAAGCTGTTTCACCCATAGTCACCAGATGAAATTTGTTTCAGATTCAGAGTTGGTGATATTCAGGAATACATGGTAGATAGTTTTGTCATAATATATTATCCTGACCTCAGAATGGTTGTGGCTCATAGGAGCAGGACCACAAGGGCATCTCATGGATTGCTTCATTTTAAGTGCCTGCAAATTCTCTGGTGCTACATATCGAAAGTATTTATTGACTTGTTTTGTTTATGATACTGAGATAGTGAGAGGTTGTTGTCCCAAAGCTGTAGCATTTTGAATGATGTAATATTGCCTGTCCATCACGTTTTGTTCCACAGGTTTAAATGTGCCAAATTCCACTGTTATTTCCTTATGCTAGCCAAGAAGTATAACTTACACATACTTTGAAAATAATTTGAAACTTTTATAATTTTCAGTGGTGTTTGTTTTCACATGTAGTTCTTTGCCTTCAGTGTAAAAATAAGATTAAATGGCCAAATCTGCATGTTTCATTTGTGTAAGAATATGTGTGAGTAAAAACAGGGCTTGGTGGAAAACTCTTGAGTTTGGATATAAGAGTATACAAGTCCTATTACTTAAAGATAAAAGAAAAATATTATTCCTGATTTTGTTAAGTTTGGCCACACAAGCACCTGATCCTTTTTTCTTAGTTTTATTTGAACCTGCACATTTAAGAGCACAACGCAATCACGGACATCTCTGCCCATAATATCTAATGTCAACTTCATATAAGTAAAGCAAAAATAGAAACTGGAGGGAGAGCTATGTACACTGATGATTAAAACACATAGAAAAAAAGAGAATATTTTCTGAGAATAATCCAAGGGGGGGAAAAAAATCAATGAATTTTTCATTTACTTAAATGTAGTGTATTGGACCTCTCTTGGTGGGCAGCTGTAAGAGCTGGTTATCTTTCATTACAGGGTAATTAATCTACAGTATTCTCCAAGGAACTGTGTGTAAGATTTGAATAAGAACATCTATTAGTAATACTACTACATGCATCTTTTTGCAAAGAGGCAGTGAAGGAGACAAGACAGTGTGCTTCATGGAATTCCATGGAAAGCTGTCTGCTGTTTCTGTGTTGCTTGGCGTTATCCCGTACGTACACTAGCGCCCTGATGAGAGGGCGTCACAGAAGTGCTCCCTTACCATCCTCTCTGATTGTAGCTGCTTCTCCCAGCTTCTTCCATGCTGGTGTGCTGGTGTAGGGAGTTTCCTCTAGTCCCTGCTTGCCCCCAGCTGTGTTTTCCTAGCACCGTGCTGTATCCTGTGTTGACCTAAAACAATTGGATAAGCTTGCCTTCCACAAACAGGAACTTTGGATTTTTAAAAAGACTATTATTTTATTGATCTAATGGTTATCACTTGTCTGTAGAGCTAAAGGAACAGCATACTTTAGTACAGAATTAGAAATAAATGGCTAGAGATATCAGTACCACCAGTTATTAGAGAAGAAAGATCAGTATGACAAGGCTCTGCTTTCTCTTAAAGAAGTGGATGTTGTGAGATTTGGTAGGAAGATTCATATCCCTTTATCTCAGGCAGAATATGTGGGTCTTGTTTATGTTGTGAAGAGGCTTGTGCCAGACTCTCTCTGCTTTTAATTACTGTCCCTCTCCAGAGATTATGATCTTCCTGATATTCTTCACCCAGCTCTGTGGAGTAAATGAGTTTAGAAGGGAACTCGAGAGACGAGTCCCTTTCTTGAGGAGGCATCAGCTGGAGCGAGTTGCTTAAGTACATATCCAGTTGAGTTTGGAATATCTCTAAGAATGGAGACTCCAGAGCCTCTCTCAGCTATGCATTCCTGTGTTTGATCAACATTTTCCAGTATTCCTTGCCTTTCTAAATTGCAGCTCTCTCACATGTGTCTCATCACCATTGCTGTGACAGTACCTTTGTAACTCCCAGTTTTTCCCTGCTAGTGACTGCTGCAGGTATGTCTGGTCATAAATGTAGTTTTCAGTCAGCCCCCCTCCACCTTTTCCCCCATGTACCCTGTTAAATGTCTGGTGACAGTGTATTTGATGACAGTTGTCCCTACTGCTGTTAACCCTTCTGAGGACTGTCCCTCAAAATCCTCTAAGCATCCCTTGCCCCTTTAGCTGTTTTTAGCTCATGTGGTTCCCAAACTGATTGCTGCAAAGCTGCTGCTTGTAGCGTGAGAATCGGGAGGAATGGGAGTGGGGGTACTGGATTTTCTGGGTCACTACTCTGTGACAGTTACTGTGACCTATGGGACAGTATTCCATCCTTGGGTTCTATAATAACTTCATGCTTGAGCAGCTATTGCCCCAGTCTTATCCTTCCCTTACTTGTGTGATGTTTTGTGGTTTTTAGTGATGGCAGGGTGAATATGTCCTGGCTTTGGTGGAAGACAGTCTGTTGGTTTAGTGAATTAAAACCTGGTTTGGTGTGGTGATGACAAACAAACAAAACCACAAACAAATGTGTACCCGTGCACATTTCGTTACTGATATTTACTGCTTCTTTGGTTCTTAAGTAATTGTGATTAATGTAACTGACAAAGTGGTATTTATTTTTTTCATAAATGTGCCTGTTTATAGTTTAATAATGTTTTTTGAGTGTCAGAAATTAAATTTAATGCTGTTTAATGACTCTCTTCTTGTGGGAATATAACTCCAGTTTGCTAACAAGATGTAGATGCTTCCACTTTTTTGAAGTGAACTCGATGGTTTGCTCTGCATCTTCTAGTGTAGTTTAGGGAGTCTTTATAAACTCTCTGAAGGTTTTCAAAACAATCTTTATCAAACGTTTGATGATGACTATTTCTGTTGACACAGTAACACTTGTCTAAATATTAGCAATTTAAGCTATTTGACAGGAAGTAAATTAGTAATCTTGTGAGGACAGTGGTGAGGATTTTTAAGTCCACTGTCCACTGAGAAAAGGGCACTGTAGGTCAGAATGGCGTTACCCATGTTAGAATTTGGTTAGGGCAATGGGCTTTTAAAAGTCCTGTTTTTATCGAGAATGTTGCATATTCAGTGTCTTTGTCTGTTACAAATGTCTGAGGCTTGTTTTCAATGTAGTTTTTAGAGAAGCTGATTATTCGGAAGATAATTCTAGGGTCACTTACCTTCCTGGCTCTCAACACCAGGGTTCCTTATGCTTAAATCCTCAATAAGGTCAGGGTCGTGTGAGCTTCAACAGTCATCATAAGTTTTGATTTGGTTTCTCAATGTGCAGTATAAATATAATTGTAGTCACCTAACTTTGAGAGCATTGTAGAATGTCTGGGAAAATACCAGACAGATTTTTTTTCAGCACACAGGCATACAATTAATACCCTTTGACTGCAAGCTCAATGTAACATCTCAGTAACACAGTGCTAATTTTTCATTAGTCATTCACTTTTAAATATATGCTCATGTTTTGATTATTAATTTGGCCTCCCCTTTGAAAAACACAAGCTATGGTATTGTAAAGTGCACTTACTGATTAAGCTGTATGTTTGTGTTCTCTATTAGTTTGCAAGGCCTCATGAGCAGCTTTAGGACAGGAGAAATAGTATGGTTGTATTAAGAGTATGCCTTGTGTCCATGTATTTTCTTCATTTGCTCTAACATTGGAGTTTTTGAACTGTTTGTTATTCTACTTGTCCTCCCTACTGAACTTTCAGTTTGATACAGAAAATATTGTATATGCCATAAACTTGGGTCTTTGGTAATGTGCGGTATTGCTTTGGCTAGAATGATGCTCCCTTGTTTTTCACTCTCATCACTGTCCTGTTTTTTCTCCATGACTGCCTGGTTTTAATTTAGACTAATGTATATTTTTTTGTTAAACATCTCATTGAGTATTTTCTGCCAGGCTGAAGGCTTTTTCCACAGTGAAAGCCAAATGGCCTAGCAAATAAAGTGGTGTTAGCTTTCTCTGCTGAATCCAATACAGTAATTCCTAGTGCTTTCTCCCCTCCAAACAAGTTAAAAATATGTAGCTTAAATCCTAATTTTCAAAAAAGTAAAGAGCTAATATGCTCCAAGAGTAAATTGGTTGTGTTTTGAGATGAAGTAGTTAATAGGTTTGACTAGTTGTTGCTCAAATGTATTCTTTAATTGATAAGATGGGGTACTTACCGATAAGCAAGGACTCTTTCTTACCTTGCTGACATATTCAGGCTGTCTTTGTGCGACACTGGCATATTACATTTTAAACTAAGTTTGAATTAATGATTAAACAACTGCTGCTTTTACATCAGGCAAAATCTTGTGTGGTCATGCAACTGATGGAACTATTTTGTGTTGCATGAAAAATGAAATGGTCTTCCTGAGGTTGGATGATCGGGAAGACTAAGATTACACTTGTGTTTGCCATTTCCTTTGTGCATACCTGATTCCTTCTCTTTATCTTCGTGTAATCAGCAGCTATATCCATTGCCAGGATCTAATTGAACTTAATGAAGAAAGAGGTTCTGCTGTTAAGCTTCTGCATTTTCTGCTCTTTGTGCTCCTCACTGGTGCTAAAAAGAGATGAGTTAACATAAACCTGAGTAGGCTGTTTAACCTTCTTTCTCTTCTGGAAATGTAGATGCAATAACATTTGCAGCTGAAAAGGCTCATTCGCAGTTTCTAATGTTTAAGGATGCAAATGAAGCATTTTGTCTTTTCTGTCGCCTGGAGGTGTTAAGCAAGGAAACAGAAAGAGGTTTCTAGGATTAGTTCCACAGATTTCTTTTATCATGTAAAAATCAAGGGTGGTTTCAATGCCATGAAGTGAAGAAAAGCAATATGGAAACCATCCAGGGAAAATTCTTAAGTTTAGTTTGTTTCTCCCTAAATTTTCTGGACATTCCTTACTACTGATAAAGGTGATTACTCAAAATTCTTTCTAGCATACCAGGGCTAAGTTCCTGTGCCTGGGGTGGTGTCAATGTAGCATTTCATATGTGGTGAAGTAATTAATCACTTACAGTGGCATGTCATGCAAACTCCTGTATGTTCAAATTTTATAGTTTATATTTGAGAAATGCTTCTGAACTCAGTTAATTCAATATTGCATTTAGGTTCTGGACAAATATATAATATATAGACCACCTAAGGCCTTAAATTGTTTCAAAGTGAAATTATCAAGTAAGACTTCCGGTTGCTGATCAGATCCAAAGTGAAAACTTGTAAGTGCAGAGCCACAGTTGTGGTACTTGTCATGTGCTTTGAGCCCTTGGAAAAAGCTGACTCTGCTTCTTTTCACTTGCAAAGGTATGGCTGGGAACTATGTAAGTGGAAGCACTTAAAAGTTACAATATACACTGAACTTTTTGATAAAGGGGAGTTTTTAGTTTCAAAATGCAGAATTAAATCGATGCAAGCACATTTACTCTTTGTACGTATAATCCATGATAATAATAGTTCACAACTTGTATCTTGTTAAGGATGTTGTTTACAGATCAGTCTGGTTCTTAGTTTTGACTTTGTAAATTTACCACTTATGTGGAACTAGAGGAGGTGACTTTAAAGTTTATTTAAAGAATTATTTTCCATGCAGCATTAATGTTTAAGGTGGTGCTGACCATTTGGAGTTATTCTGGCCATTGCCTGGTGTTTATGCAGAAGGTTGTGTACCTTTTCTGTGGCATGCACTTTTTTTGGACACTGGAGTTAAGTTGCTGTAGATTGTTTGTACTGGCTTGGAAACTGTGCCTTTTGTTTAAGCTGAGCTTTAGAGTAGTCTAACAAACTGAATCCTCTCTTTCCACCTCCAGTATTTCAATATACATATACTACATTTTAAAAAACATAATTATGCCTATCTCTGTCTATATTATATATAGCTACATTCTATTTCTGCATTTTATTTCCAGCCTGCTTTAAAGAAGGCATGTTTGGGGCCTGGATAAGACTTGTTTTCATTTGGTCCTGCAGAAGTTTGTCTGGCCCTACTGGTTAATGGATTTTCATGCCTCTGTATATTTGAAACTATACTTTGGTGACAGGTGTTAACAGATTCTTACCAGGTATAAATAAATCAGTTAATATTTCTTAGAATGATGGTTTAAAGGGAGTATATTAACACATTCCCCCTCCACATGGTAAATGTTAAACATGGAAATTGGCATCAATTGGCTTATTTTCAAGTAAATGAGTTCTAGTTTTCATTTTTTGGGGTATTGCTGCCCAGCAATTTTCTTCTTTTCTTAACGTGTGGTTGGAAAATGCTTTAGTGTTCTTTAAATTCAGTTTTAAGAAGTGAGACAGACTTCTTGCAGCTGTGTTCAATTTTAGGTAAAGCCTTTTTATTCTGCTGGCTTTTTCTTTTCAAAGGAAACACTTTCAGTGTATTACCTTCTCTTACAATATGCACTCCTGTTTGAGACCGTGAGTACAGATATTTAAAGTGGCACAGTGTAGTGTCACAGGTAGTGACATAACTTGTGTGGGGAGCTCTGACTTCTACACTGTAGTGTGTTTTGGAGCCAAGTTACAGTTCTGATTTTAAAGTAGAATTTGGAAGAAGCCATGAGATTTGACAGGCTGGGTAGCACAGTTCTTTATTACCACCTTCCTCTGCAAGTTGCCTTAGGCACTATTACTATTCCAACTGCCAATTTATATTTTGGTTTTGAAGCTACTTGCTGTCACAGTCTACCTGCCTTGTGCTTCAGCAGCTCAGTGATTGTAGTGATCCATCTCCTTCCAAAGACCTCAAACAAAACAAAAGCCAAACCTCTGCAGAAGTAACTGCAGTAGTCAAAGACAGGTGTAGTCAGAGAACAGTAGGATGCTACACCCCTTCCCTCTTGCATATCTATGCTTCTGCTTACATCACATACTGTCTTCACTCTGCCCTAAGCCTATTCAGAAGGCTTTAATTTACTTCAGCATGACTTGTTTTGTAAAAATACCTGTTCTAATAAAGGATGCTACTTGAATGTGTGTTTGTGTAAATGTGTGTGCCTTGTAAAGATCCTTTGTCTTCAGAAGTTCTGCTTATTTCATTAAATGAGATTGGAGGAACTTTTCTTCACTGGACTGCTGGAGAGTTACTGCTCTTGGTGATCCATGACAATACCTAGGCTTTTTACTGATTCAAGTCCTTTGCAGCTTAAAATTAAACAGCAGAGTATTAAATTTTCTATTTATTGGTACTAAATTTGCAGGTTGATGCCTGCACAAATCATTGGCCACTCCTGTGTATGCTCTTAGTTCTGAGCCTTCAAGACAGCAGCAACGGGGCCCAAGTGTTTGAGCCGATAGTTTCTGTGCATCTAGCAGAAAGCTTCAGATGTTTTTTCGTGTCTACCACATTCTATTGTAGAGCATTTTACCAGTTTAATTTCCTAAGTTATTGAGTGGATGCTTCTTATTATATATTCTTATAGTAGATTTTCTTGAAGGATTCCTTCCCAATGTTAAATGGAGAGTTCCTGAATTCTGAAGTGTTTTATGTACCTGCCTTCTTCAACTGATGTCAGTGTGCCTGTGTTGGTGATGGTGTTTGTGTTTTTCATTGTTTGGTTTTTGTTGGATTTTTTCCCCCTGGTAGTACTCCTGAATCTCCTCTGGTTTTGGATGGTTCATCTGGATTTTTCTGTTCTGCTTGGTTTTTTCCTAGGTTGTTTTTACCTCTGTTGGACCTTCCTTTTGCTGCCAGCCCAGCTTTTCTGCTCTGCATTTAGCCCATGTGACTTAGAGGCTTTTTAGCCCAGCTGTGTGTTCCAGTCATCTCTGAGGTGTGCTGCTTATCTGCTCTGCTTTATATATGTCTGCAGGCAGCTGCATGTACAGGTTTGTGTCCTTTTGGTGATCCATGAGCTGTACGTGGGGGACTCTATTTGTGGATGATCCCAATTTTTCTGGAACACTGTGATTACCAGACTACTTGTGGCTATTCCCTTCTCCCTTGAGCCTGCCTCCTTGACTGGTTGTGTGTCAAGAGGGAGTAGTACAATGGTGAAAGAGCTGATGAGCTGCATATAAGGATTTCATGGAAACTTTTTCTGGTTTCTCCTGTGAAGAGAACTTGATGGTTAAGACAACTCCTTTGAAAAACAGACCTGTTATAAAGTTTCTACTGAAGTTCTTATTTGTGGGCTTTCCTTCATAATCTTACCAATAACTTCTTTACTAAGTGTGGTAACTTGTGCTGCCCACACTTGCTGGTCTTGCTGTTCCCTCACTGCCACAGAATCTTGCTTCTGTTTCTCTCCTGCCCCTAAGTTGTTGGAATACTTAACATCATATGTCAGAGTTGTTTTAAGCAGTGGCTTTGATGCTTCAAACTTGAGCCGTTCTGTGTTTCAAACAGTGTTCCTCAGAGAAGCATCATGTTTGATTTTTAAAATAAACCTTAAAACAGTAATGCAGATTTGACAAGAAGAGCAGGTCAATATGGCAGCATGCAGCCATGCTCCAGAGCACCTCAGAGTTTGAGGATGTGCCATTTTCCCAAAGAAGGTTCTTGTTCCCAGTTGCCTGCACCAGCGTCTTGTGGTCCTTCCTTTGGTGCCCATTAAGCTTCTCAGTTTAGCTCATTTTGTCTCATGAAAGTGATGGAAAACACTTATTACACCAAAAAATAGGCCACTGTCTGCCATGTTGGTCAGCTAAGTCAGCTGAGTGTTTAAGCCTGCCTTTAGAGAAGGGGGAGAGATAGGACTATGGGCAGGAGGGGAAGGAGACAGAATGAGGGCAGAGGAACTTGATCAGTTGCCTCAGTCACTTGAGGGCTGTTACTGTCTTCTGTAAGCATCACCCTGAGTTGAAAATGTCATATGTGAGTCTAAATTTGAGAACCTATGATTCAGTGGCAGCATGCAACAGATTGTTTGGGTCCTCCTGTAAGTTTCATGAGCTTGTTTAAACCCAGCTCTGTGTTTACATAGAAAAGCTTACTTTCAATAAAGCAGAGCAGCTACAAATGCTTTTGAGGTCTCTGTCCTCTCACCCATTTCTTCTTCAGAGATGGGAAGTACTTCCTTAAAACTAGTAACTTTAGGTACTAGGGAATGAACAAGCACAAAGCCTGCATTATTGTCACTGCTTCTGTGTGGTAAGATAACTATAGGGGCTCTTGCACCTGGAAGTGGCTGGGCACTTGGAATATGTTTTGCATGGTGTGAGTGGAAAAATCCCCTCATCAAATGATCCTGAAAGAGAAAACACGAGATTCTTGATAGCAGTCTTTTTGTACATGGCATATCTCCTTGTTGGTTGAAGCTGCTCTTCTTAAGCTGATATCACTTGCAGATTCAAATATCTTGGCTCAAACGATGACACCAAAACCTGTGTTTAATTGTCCATAACTAGCATAGTAAAAGACAGAGGATAAGTTTTAGTATTGCTTGTTTTGTCTAAAGCCGAGTTGTAACTGTTCAATAATTTCCTGCAGCTCCAGGAGGCCTGGCAGTGAGTTGGCTGCTTTGCCACAGATTCATAAGCCCACAGAAGAGTATACGTTGCCAAGTATACGTGTGTAAAAGTTGTTTATGCAGTTTTCCCTCCTTCATGCTTTCTATCTTTAGTTCTGCTTAGGCTGCCACTGAGACTGAATCCACTACTAACTATAATACAGTGATTGTGAATGTCTACATTCATAATTTCCAGGAGGAGGTACAAAGGAAACTCCTCTTCTAGACTCAGTCTCTTCAATTACCTCAGGTCCACAGTAGTCTGTCAGATGGGCATGTCCTTTCCAGATGCTGAGAGTGTGATGACTTGCACTGGCATAAGTCTGTTTGGCCCACTGTTCCCAGGGCAATCAGATGTTTGACAGACTCTGACTGTGATGGTCACATTAACTCAATCATGAACTTCCCAAATGGATTTTCCAGATCTTGTCTTTGCTTGTTGTACTTTGACACTGTGTTTAGGTTTTACTGTATTAGGGGTCCTGCATTCCCTGAGGGTAGACCAGGGCTTTTGTCTGGCTTATAAACCAACCACCAAACCAAAAGGAAGGGAGAATAAACAGCTTGCAATTCTTACAGCATGACTTATTAGACCTATTGTTATTGCTTTCAAAAATAGTGGGCTGTTCAGGAAAACTCTTCAATATCTACTACTTAAGACAACTGAAAATTAACCTTTTTGGCACAAATTTATTATGAAATTGTTCTTTTATAAAATATTCCTTATTATTTGCCTGTACCTTTGATTATGCAAAGTAGAGCAGTGATACAGCGATATCACGGGTATGTTTCTAAACAAAATGCTGGTCCATGTTTATGGTGAAACTTGATGTGTTTTCTGGAGCCAGATAATTAGTCTTCAAGGCTGAAATATGCTGCTGAATGTGTGGAGGAATAACAGAAGTTCTTTCAAAACTTGTTTGATATGCAGCGTGTAAGCTTGGTACGAACAGCAGAGGTTTTAGTACTTGCTGCCACACTGACAAGTCTGTGTATGAACAAATTAGTAAGTCTTTGTGGGAACTGAAGATGTTGCCACCACATTCTTTCTTATGGTCTGTTTTTGGCATTTTCAGTATTGGGCAGTGGACTTTCGAATGGATTGTTTAATATGTTGTGTGAGTGTGGGTGATGGAGAAGCTGGGACACTTTTCTGAGATGAGCTGAGCTGAGAAACTTTGGCAGAGGGCTTGAGCAAGTATCTTTGAGTGATAGAGTATTAAATTACTGTACTAAGACTTGCAAGACTTTTTTTAGTAGTACCTTAAGCTGACAAAGTCTTTTTTTTAATGTGCTTAACTGAAGTTAGGTGTGAGTCATGTCAGAGAATATACACGTTTCCTGTGTAAGAGATGGTTAGACACACTGCCTGGAAACCAGCAGAACCTCCTAGGTTTTGCTGACTTAATTTTGATTTATGGTTGTTGCACAATCACATGGTTTTAGGTGTCCCGTGATACCATATTGAGTTAAACTATTTTGTTTCAGATTGTTGGTGGAGAAATAACTGGCTATGGTGACTGCTCTAGCTGATGTTATGAGAGAATAGCTGGTAGTACTATGCTACTGCTTGTTCACCATGAAAGAGCTGATCTGTGAAAGGTACAAAGGTTCAAAGCAATTAAAGCCTAAAGCTGCATATGTAGACAAATGCACTTTGTAAATTCTGAGTTATGGAAAGTATACATTAAAAAAAGGCAAAGATGCAGGTTGCACCAGGTGATATTTGCATTAGAGTAATGTGAATCTGCTGCACATCATCAGGTACTTAATTTTTAGTAAGTAGTGTGGGCTGTATCCATATGGAATATTAACACTGTAGGATTCATGTAACAAATATATTGGATGCAAAGATTAATTTCTTGAAATGACCTGCAGTGTTCCTCCTCAGCTGGTTCAGGAATCTCTTCTGAATGGTACTATTCCCTTCTTATCCAGCTATCTGGACAGGAGCAGGGAGTGAACTGGGCACTTTGGAAGTCCATGTCACAAATCAGGGAGATGAGACTGTAGGTCAAGCATGATGTCCCCTGTGGGCATTTGGCTGGAAAAGTGCAAGGTTGCTGATGCCATCAATGTAATTTTTACCCTCCTCTGTGACCTACAGTTTGAATGAAGATTTTTAATTTTCTGTCAGAACAAAGAGGAGAAAAGAGAAACGCTGTAACTGTATGGAAGTAAACTGCAAGCTACAAGTCTGGGATGGTCTGTTATGGCAGCAAAAGTTTTTGAACCTCCTGTCTTGACCTCTGGAGATCTCATGTTCTGAATGGTAAACTCTGAGAAGAAAGTGAACAGAGGAGGTAATACATGGTGAAGTTTGAAGTGGTATTGATCAGGATGTAAATGCCAGTGTTGTGGCAGAAACTGTGGAAACATGGTGTTTCCAGGTTAGAAGTGGTACAAGAGACACAGTGTAAGCTCCACGTGTCAAGTATGTAAGTGATCCTTTTCCACATGGCTTTTTTGGGATTGGAATACAGTCTGATGACAGAAGAGAACTCTGCCCTAGCTCTAGGTGTATTCATGTACTTATTTGTGCCTCTTGTTAAGAGAGGAAGTAGTATCAGTTTTCAGGTTGCTTCTGAAACAGTCAGCTCCAAACTTTGTGTCAGTGTAGTTTCACACATCAACTCCTTGCTTTGTTTCTGTCTCCTTTAAAAAGTGAATTTTTTAAAGTGCCAAAGGGTCTGAACACTATATGATTATAGATCTGCACCTTTGTTTTGGCACTCCTATCTCTTCCTTCTTCTTATTGCAGTCTTCCCAACTTTCTAAGACAGCTATTAATCAAGTTGTTAATTTCCGAGTTGCTAAGCTAAGAAACCCAATGCAGCAGAGAAGAGGTAGGCAGAGATAAACGCCCCGATGGTTCATTGTAAGTCAAAGCTAACAATCCTTTGATGTAGCAGAACTGATGCATTTAGTTTGGGTGTCCTTGCACTGAGCTTCCTCGTGTGTCTGTAGTGCTCACCTGATCTTTTCTGGATGATCTCTAGCACCCTGTTAGCTAGGACAGTGTGAAATAATGTACACAGAGCTGCTGCTGTTACACTGGTTCTGCCAGGAAGCTGCTGGCAGTGCAAATGGTGACTCCCGAGCACATCGAGCTCTCTTGGCTCTTATAAGATCACAAATAGGAGGATGTTGCCCAACTTAAATGTTTTTTCCCTATGTTCTGGGATTGGATCATGTGCTACCATCAAATAAATACACAAAGCTTCAACAAACAACTTTTTATTGTTAGTGACTGTAACTGTATGGGTTGTGTAGCATGAGTATGTGTCAGGAAAACAAAGTACTAAGGCATAAATGGCGATGTAAGAAACTGCTGTTTGCCATTTTGTTACTATTGAAATTAACTTAGCTGCCCATTGGCTAGAAACAAGTTGTTGGACATTTTGCAGGTACCTTAGAATTGAGGAGAAGAAAATAAATGTAACTTGGAAAAATTGTGCAAGGCTTGACTTTAAACATTTTTTTATTTTTTTTTATCCTTACCCCTCTTTTATCTTCTCTTTCCCCCTCCAGTACAAAAGATGTAAAGTTACCTGAAACACATGAGTACTCGCTATTGCATCAGTAATTTTCGGGGAATAATAACAACAATTCTGATAGAATTGCCTTTAACTTACTGTAGTACTGACCTGAAAAGGTTTGAAAAAAATGCTTCTCTGAATAACCTTGCTAAAGTCTATTGTTGGCTTAGAGAAACAGGAGGAAGAAACACGCAGTTCAGTGTTTTACCTACATATTGATGTTGAAGTAGTAACACATTTTATGTTAACCCCTTTCCACATTATTATTGGAGAAGAGTTGCCTCAAAGAATCACGAAATGTTGTTTCACTTATTGCTTTATTTTCAAGGTCTGAAATATGCATTTTCATTGTGATGTTTCATTGAGGTTTGGTTTTAGGAATGCATACTATATAGAATTTTAAACTGGGTTATCATTTGGCAAGTGCATCTTTGTAAATCACTTTTGGTTATTTCAATGGTGAATTAACAAGCTTCTGTTTTCTGAAGGGATATTTCTAACTTTCAGGCTGGAGTACTTCCACTTGCAGCTATTTTTCTCTAGCCTGGCTTTTGATTTATACAAATGCTAATTATAGGGCTTTGAATCTGTGTGTATATGTAGTTTCACAAGGTCATACACATTTTTAATTAACTGTCTGAAATATTTATATATTGCTCTGTTGTTATGTAAAGAGATCACTGCCATATAAGTCTTGTTGCATTAGTCAGCTCAAAAGGAGAAAAAAGTTAATAGTAATATCTGTGTATAGAAAAGCTGATTTTTATTTTTGTCTCCTAAAGTTTTATCTTCATTGTCTTTGCAGGCATCAGAAGGTGTCACCTTCATTGGACCTGACACACATGCTATTCAAGCTATGGGAGACAAGATTGAAAGCAAATTGTTAGCCAAGAATGCAAAGGTCAACACAATCCCTGGGTTTGATGGAGTAGTCAAGGTGAGAAATCATTTAATTACTGTCTGCCCACTGTAGGAGCAGTGTTTAAATCAAAGTACACCCATTGAAGGTCTGATGCAGAATCTAATTATAATTTCCTCTTCTTTTTCAGTAAAATATAATTAAAAATGGAGTACAGAGTTTTACTAACAAGAGAGCTTTGGAGAAGAGGAGAAAGTCCTTAATAAATGATGTATTAGGAGTTCTTCAGTGGAGTCTCTAAAAATATTTTGCTTTAAATTTAACATGAAGGCAGGTAGATGTGTTAAATGTCAGGTGTGGATTTGACTTATTTGCACATCTTTACGTTTCTCAGGTCTTCTTGTTGGCCAAGGTCTTGACAGCTCTGAGTTAAGGGAAGTTTGTTAAACTGTGTGAAGCTTCCGTTTTGTGGTCTGTTCTGATGGTGCATATTTCCATGTGTTGTAAAATTCAGGATGAGGATGGGCTGGGGGGAACTTGGTGGCTCTTTATCAGAATCTACAGCTAATGGTCTTTTTGTTGTTTTTAGAAGGAATGTCTTCCAAGAGTTTTGTAAAAAAAAACATAAATTGTTGTTTCTTTATAGTTTGTAAGGTTAAATAAAGTATATTTTCCTTTTTGTTTATTTTCTGCTGTAGTGATTGTGTTGGGCTCTTACAAGCTTTCCTGTGTGTCTTAATATATTGTCTATGTTAATGTAGTTAAGTTTTCTCTTTTTTTCTCAACCTTCCTTGTATAAAACTAAAATATGCTGCATTATAAAATGTTGACCTCCTGGGTTGAAATTTTTTATGCTTTACATGTCAAATGAGATTTTTTCCAAATGAAGTTTGAGTAAAAGTTTAAGTTGCACAAAAAAGAGTGCACTAGCTAAGCTGGATTTTAAACTCTGTTAAGGGACAAAACACCCCCCAAAACCCGACTAAAAGTGAAAGGTAGAGTACAAAGGGGCTAAACCTCCACAAAATTACCTGGTCCAGTGAGGTTGCCTGGAGAACTTGACTAGTGAGAGCGAATGATGTAATCACAAAATAGCTGAGGTCAAAATGCCCAAGAGAATTGTTCAGTACTTGTGATGGAAATGCATGATGTTTGTAATGTCTGGTAGCAGGATAATGCTGCAACATGTAGAAGTGCAGAGACTTTTATCTCTTCTGGAGGATTTCATATGAGTTTTGGACTGGCATTTGTGGCCATGCTGAAGTCTGGGAGTGGCAAATTGCAGGTTTTTGTTGCATGTTTTAGCAGTCCCTTGTGCACGTGGTCCTTTAGCACTCATAAGATTTAACAGCAGCCAAGCTGTTTTGCATAACATTCTCTTTTCTGATATCCTGTGTATTCTTCTAGGAATCTTGAAAGTAACTTCCAGAAAAGCATCTAGCTAGGACATAACTTTGAATTAATAATTTGAACACCATAAAACATTCTCTGTTGCAGAATGAAACACTCAAACACCACAAAATGCTGGTTTTCTCATTGTATCAAGTTAAAACTTAGGTAGGGGTCTGTTATTCTGCTAACAAAATACCCCAAACCTGACCAAGTAGGATAATGGTTAATGAACAGATAGCCCTATACCCAGTGCAGCTGAGCTGCTTTCTTGTATGCACTTCTTTCGTAGACCTTCGATTGCACTGGTTTTGACAATTACCTGAGTTCCTGACTCAAAAAGGAAACTAAAGTGATGTGGTTGGCAATGGGCTATATGCAACAATACCCTTAAAACCAAATGAACTGGAGTGTAGGACTGAGTTGACTACTCCAGTCCTCTGCTATTGAAAGGAACTGTATGTGGTAGTTGCTTAATCCCAAAGTGTCCATGTCATACCAGTTTCACATACCTCAGCCCTGCATGAGTTCTGAATATCTGAAGAATGTTGATGAAAAAGAGTACATATCAAAAAACAATCCCAAACCCAAACCTGCAGTGTGTCCACCAGATAAGAAAAAGGGAAGTCCACAGACATTGCCAGCATTGTAGTTTCTATCAAAAAGTGGAGTTGCCAATTTTAGGCTAACCAGTGCTTTGATTACCAATTATAGGAAATGAAGCTTCTGATAATTGATAGTGCCATACTTGCTATGGATCTAAATACGTGTCTGTGTTTGCTCTCTGATTTCCTTCCTGTGTCAGTGTCTTTTGCTCAAATGAACACCCAAATAATTAGGTCATACAGGACACCTGATCTTTGGTTAGAGCTTGATACTCTGTTTTGCAAATTCAGACTAAGATAGGAAGGGCAAAGCTGCATGATGCCACCTCTAATCAGAACAACAGCACACAAAGAACTGCACAGTTTAGGATTTCTGCCATTCTGTGGGAAACCTATTTTAGTCACAGTTGTGATGCTTTCAAAATCTTTGAGAGCTTTTTCCTGAGAACTAAAAATTTAGAGGTCTTAGGAAGAACTTAGTGTCTGCTTGATGCTTCAGGTGATTAGAGGTGGTTTCAGCTTTAAAGTGGAGTTTAGTAAAGCTGGAGGAAGGAAAACTGCATTCATGCCTCTGACAATGCTAGAAGTTTAGACAGATCCATTGCATGTATACTTTGTGGATGAATAGTTAAAGCAAACACACAGTAACAACTTCTACTGCTTGATTATTCAGCTCAGGACTGCACTGAAAATCTTTGTTTCTAGGAGAGTTGTCTTTTATCCTTGTTAAATAGTGGTGCAGATACTTAGGTCTTTCATGAATAAAGGGTATTTTCTCTCATGTTGCTTAGCACTTAACACATAGGGGACACTGTAGTTGCTAAGGTTTTGTGATGACATCCTGGAGAAGTTGCATGCAGAAAAGTTCCTAGTGAGTAGAAATTAAATTAGAAATTTAAAAGAAGGAAGGCCTTCACCAGTACACTTAAAGCTGAAAGGGTTGAAGGGGAGGATGCTTGGCATAACAGACACAACTAGCTGTTCTTGTACTGGCAAATGCTCTAGCAAATGTGAAACTGAGAGTGGAAAGATGTGGAATGGAGAGGGCAGTTTGACAAAGAGTAATTTTCTTCTCATCCCTGGTTCAGTTTCTCAGTTGGCTGGGGCAAGGGTTATCCAGTTTGAATGTGTAAGGTACTGGAATCTTGTGCTGTCAGCTAGAGAGCCAGCAAAAGCATTCGAAAGTAATTAATTTCAAAATGTGTAACTACAATTAGTTTTATAAAACCCCATTGGGAGAGGTAGTGGTAAACGGTTTTAATCAAAAGAATTAGCATTAATCAGTGTGAGCAATGGCTATACTAAAGTTAGGGTTGAGATGATGTATTGACTGTAAACAACTAAAGGGGCATAAAGACGCTAGAAAGTGGAGGCTGAGTAATGAGCATAAGAACATGCTGTGGTGAAAAACGGGCAAAGGAATGGCAAGGGAAGAATGATTTTTGTATTGTTTCACCATATACAGCCAGTTTGGTTTTATGGCTAGTAGAACACAGCTGGATGTAGACACAGAAGTGTAATGTCTGTGTTTACTTAGTTTCACTGATGTCAATAAGCACATTAGAGATCTTCAGCAAGGCTCTGAATTTACTGTAGTTAAGTTTGGGTACCTGTTTTAGCTGAATTTTTGCATGGGGATATTGACATTAGGATTGAATGATCACTGTTTAGTTGGAGAGGTTAAGAGGCTGGTTCTGGAGACTGAACTGGAGTTTCTCTAACACCCTCAGCCATGAAAACCATTATGCAGTTCTTCATAATTAATACAATGTTTCACAGTTCTAGGAGTCACTTAATCAGCTTTATCCTGGCATTCCCCTACATCAAGACAGTTTTGTTTTTCTGTCTCCACCTGCTGGTACCTGGTTGAGAGACAATGTACATGAAAGTAGGAGGTTAGGAATTCTTATGCTAAAGGAGTATTTTATGTCTCTTTAACTTAATAGAATCACCTATTTATGAAAATACTATGCCATAATTTTATAACTCTTAGGATTTTTATTAACCTCTACCATTACTTGAACATTTTTATTTGTACAATAAAAGGTGGTGCTAAAATTATTTATTTTTTAACAGTCTCCAGTTTATTTTGGGAAAATGGTAGTGTAGGTAATGTGCTTTTGGAGGAAACAGCAGTAAATCATTGAGGACTTTCGCTTTTAAAAAATAATTTAAAGTTTTTTTAGTAGCAGTGTGGTTTGTGTATTTTGCACATATGGACATGTGTGTTAGGCAGTATCAACATTCGGTTTTTTTGCTCCTCTTGGACTATTATTGTGTATCTGTCAAAAGTTCTATGTACCAAAAAGCTAAAATAACTGTCCTATTTTTTTCTGATTACTCAAACTGCTTCTGCATTTGTGTAATCAACAAGTGAAATTCATGATATTTTAAACATACATTCAACATACCTTCTTATGGAAAAAGATCAAAAAACTTACTAGGGATTGCAATATGTGAATTTCTTTTTAAAAAAATTAGTTTTTCTCTTTAAATCGCAGCATATTTTTGTTTTCTGGCTCAGAAATGCTCTTTGAAAGCGAAAATTGGAGTATGCGTGGATTTTTATTTTTTTCCTCATATCTTAGCGTTTGGGTTCTAATATGTTAGAACTGTAAAAGAAACAGATGTTGTAACAGTGTAAATTAATAACTGTGCTGGGCAGATGACTAAAGTCTTTTCAAGCCAGGACTAGAGACAATTAGTGCTGCTGATACCAATCTGCTTGTTACTTAAAGTTGTTGTATGCATGTGTAAAAATACAGTGGCAGTGAAAAGTTCCCCCTTAATGATTTGCAGCTTGTCTTCCTGTGGACTACAGTGTATCAGTTAGCCACTTGTTTGCAGGTAACTAAGTGAAAAAAGATTACCCTGTTTGCTTCCCCCCCTAATTCTATTTTGCAAATATATGGGGGAATTTGCAAGAGAAAAGAAATGTAAAAGTTTCCTTCTCAGCTATAATCGTGGCTCTTTATCAGTCATCACTCTTCCTGCATTTTGTTCAAGAGGCTCTAATTGTCTGCATTTGGCAGGTTTAACACTTCCTGACAGAGAGGCTATTAAGGGGAAGTATTCTCGCATAACTGTCACAGGCAGGAACAAAGAACCTTCAAACTCAATGTGTGGAAACCACTAACATTCTTAAATGACCCTTTTCATGCATTTTATCCCTTTAAGCTAAAATTTGAAGGGTGCAGGGTCATGGAAAGCAGCAAGGTGTAATAAAACAGTAAACTCTTGAGGTTTTTTTTTGGGGGGGGTGAGAGGCAGATTTTTTTTTGCCAGATTTATCTCTTGAGTTAAAAACAATTGTTATTTGGAAAAATTTCATTAACAGATGTGACTGGAGTAAAAAGACTTAAAACTGATGTTGCTTGCAGGACTTCTTTGAACTTAACAAGCACCGATTTGTGGAGCAGACTAGCTAATGAAAGGAAATTAAATTTTCTGACAACTTCCCCTGCCAGCCCCCTTATTCTTCATGGGGCTGTTACTAGGTACTGAAGACTTTTAAAGAGGATTTTGTTTTATTATCGGACATAAATGAACCAGGTATGAACATTTCTTATGTATTTTTTTAAAGTTCTGACCTGGGTGCTTTTAAAATGGATTGCCTTGAAAGCTTTAAAAATATCAGGTTTCAGTTTAATGTTCATAAGTCAGCCCCCATAGTTTCAGACACACTTAGCAGCTGGTGGTTTCCAGACATTACTGCCTTCTATACAAATTTTTTAATGTATGTCATGGGATAGTATAAATATTAGCAAATTTGGATGGAATTTTCAAGCTTAACCTGTACCCCTGGAATTTAACCCTTTTTCTTTCTAATTTTGTGTAATGGAAATATACTGTTACCAGTAGAAATAATTAGAATTAACCATTGCAGATGAAATGATTTCCTTATTGAAATGTAAGTAATTCAAGTATTCTGGCTTTTAGTCTCTGAGTTTTCCAGGACTGTTTTCTGTACCAGACTACTGTAGTATGAGACAACTAAGGCAATAGATGGCATCAATAAAAGGATTTGTAAAGTTGGCTGATGCGACTTTTAAATGAAAACAATGATGGGAATCTTCTTTCAGATACAGTTTAAAATGATGCATTTAAGGTTTATTTTGTTTTCAGAATGCAGAACTTTCAAAACCGAAGTGCTTGTATTCTTTCTTGAGTAAACAAAACCCATTTGTCTTTGAAGAAGTTCTACAAGGTTTTTTTCCCTGAACTTGAATTACTCCCAAACAATAGAGAATCAACTCCCCCTACTGACAGCAACCAGGAAAACCCAAAGAGTACCTGTGAGGACAGAAACAAGCTGGTAGTGGACAAACTTTAACGATCTGATTTATGGTCCATTATTGATTGTAAGCTTCTAAATTCTAGCATTAAATTCCTACAACTGCAGAAAATCATTTTGCAATCCTGGTTGTGTTTCCTGTCAGCTGATTCCTCCTTGCTTTGAGTTTCTCAGTGCACTAATGATGAGGTAGAATTTACATTCCACTTATGGTATTAATTTTACATTCCTCTGGCTGAAAAGGGTCAGAAGGTTGTAAAATCAAACACTAAATGAATCGGAGGAGACAGTAGTGCAATATATGACTGCCCTCAGGACACAGTGCAATGGCTGATGGGATTAACGTTGGGTCTCATTTCCTGCTTTTACAGGATGCAGA